>CM076581.1:212321848-213521848 GCA_034641835.2 Pinus albicaulis | reverse complement strand
ATAACATGAAAAGTTACGATACATTGTCACTTTGTGTTCCGAAAACTCACTTCTTCCCGAGTTCATCTCGCGGTTAGTCTCATCTATGTACAACGGTGCTTTCATCACATGAATTCTCGGGGGGAAAATGTCCTGCAAATATCAACACGGTCGGTGCGTAGGAATTATATTTTTCCGAAGGTGAGTCTCGAATTCTCGATTCTCCGAAGATTCATTGGTTCAGTATTTTGAAGATCTTTCAAACGAAGAGTTTAGTCGTTGTATGTCATTTTTGAAATCACATCCAGAGAAAACTCAATTTGAAGGAGGAAAGTTTAGCTTGGAGGCATTCAGTGTTCAGTATAGGTCAGTTCTTAGCTGCATTACGGAGATTTTGGGAAAAGACGATGATCACGAAATTGATAAATCAGTCTTGGGGATGTTCGCTCTAATGATGAAACCAGGGGTGGTCCTTGACATCCCATCTTTTTGGCAGGAAGTAGTAAATTCCCAATTGATCGCCTTCCCCCTAACAGGTTTCTTCAGATTTCCATCATTGGTTGTTTACTTATTTTTGTATCAAAATGTTGAAGAGTTCATGAGTGTGTGTTTAAATATAGTTGATAGTAATAAAAATAAGCAGTCAGTCTTATTCTAGACCGATATGGTTAAAAAAGAAGAGAACGAAGCAGGGCTGTTTGAATTTGCTGACCATTTCATGTCTACCGCTTATAAAATTTTGAATGGAACTCTTCCTCCATGCTTTCTACCAAAAGCCCGAGAGTTCCTACAGTTAGGACCCAATTGCAAATTTGGATATTGGTTTGTATTCGAAGATTACTCTGAAATAAGGCTGTATGGAGTTAGTATTGAGCCCTATAGGCTCCCAACCTTTGTTCCCATGAGACTTTTCGCCCTGGAATTTATAAGGAAAATTCTTAATGTAGACCAAGTTCATTTTCTGCCCATGAAGAAAGGTTTGATGTACAAGTTGCCTATGAGTGTAGGACCTTTTGTGGTCAACACAAGACAAGATTTTGATGAAGTCTCAAAAATATTGGAAGGGACACAGTTGCTATTGGGAGAAAAATGGCCTTATGATCCGCATGGAATAATTTCTCAGAAAAGGGTTGAGAATGGGTATGCTGCATTTTCCCATGTAAGTAAACCTGATTTGGAGAAACTGGCTAATCCAGAAGAGTCAAGTTCATCAAAGACCAGTATTCAAACACCTGCAATTTTAGAAAGAATGAGCAAAAGAGGTAGAAAAGATGTTATTGAAATTGATGATGAGGAGCCCCGAGAGGAAAAAAGAACCAAACTAGCAGAAGACCATTCTTCCAATTCACTTGGTTTTACTCTCCAGGTCAATGAAGAACAAGATTTCCCCTCATCTCCTAGAAGACAAGAACTTCATTTGGAAAAGGCTCCTTCAATAAAGCAAGTGTTCACACAGATCGAGGAAAGGAACCAAAGGATAAAAGCCAATATAGAAGCACAAGCAGAGCACCATATATCTGCTGACCAAACCAGATTATTGACTGTGATGGATCTGGAAAAAGATCAGTTTAAGATGGCTCTGTCACATCCGAAAGGAATGTCCCTTGGGTATTCGGGCAGCTTTAAGGAGGTAAACATAGTCATGGATGTTAAAAAGATCCCCTTGTGGGACAAAATGAATCTTCATATGCAGACCGGGCAGCTAATTGTAAATGATTTGAGCAAGACCAATGCTACAGCAGTCAAGACTGAAAACATGCTTGCAAAGGTCATCAAACAATGCAAAATGGAGAAAGCTAATGCAAGGGCATTAACAACTCAAAATGAAGAGTTGAAGAAGATCATTATGAAAATCGGTGTGGAGCCCAATGATAAAGCTGCAATTCAAAAACTTATGAAAAGTGCAGAAGTGGAAATATCTTCACTAAGGAAAAAGTTAAAATTACCAACTACAGAGCACTCAATGGCAGCCGAAGTAGCTGAGGTTGAAAAGGAGAAAGAGGAATTGCGATAGCAGTTATTGAAGAAAGACGAAGAACTCACTAAGGTAAAGCATACCGCTATATCTTTACAGAATCATATTGAGAACCATAGTTGTACCTTTGATTTTTCTGTAAGTGAAGCTGATCCTCAAGCCCAGGTCATTCAGCTAAGCACAAAGTTAAAGATGGCGGAAAGAGACTGTAAACAAGCCCAGTCAGAATTGGAAACGGTTACCAAGATGATGCAAGGATGGGAAGAAAAAGCACACGAGAACAAGCAGAAACTACAGAAAGCTGAGGATGAAATCAAAGATCTCAAGGAGAAATTAAAGGGTAATATTTCTCTGATTAAAGCTAAGGATATCATCTGGAATGAGATTAATTCAGAAATGCAGTCAAAATGGGATTCCATGAATATAATTGCTAGAGAGAAAAGTATTGTTTCAGAGCATGAAAAGGAGCTATTATCTGAGAAGCAGGCTGCCATTAAAAGAGTGAATTGGGCCAGAAAATTCATAAAATTTATTAATTCCAAGACAGATGAAGAGTTAGGAGATATGGGGATACAGGATAGGTACTTCTATGCTGAGGAGGTAAATAAAATGATAATAAAAAACGACCTTCGAAAGGCCGCAGAGAAGCGGTTACTGGGAATTAAAGAGATAATTAAAAATTTTGATATATCATTTGAAAAGTTGACGAGAACAGGTTTGCCCTCATGCTGGACGGAGAAAGGGGAGATTATGTCCTAGAAATTATATGAGGATCAGTTGATATTTGCAAAAACCAGAGCAGATGGCAGGCATGAGAACACACAGGTTTTAAAGGGAGAAACGATATTTAATTTCTTACAAAGGCATTTCCTTCTGCTATGGATGGTGAAGACATTATTCATAGGTAATCTTACTCGCAGTCAGGTTGTTGCGTTTACAATGGAATATCATCATTATAAGAACGCTTCGTCGACTCAGGATAAGCTCTAGAAAGAATGCAAAAGATTTTCTATGGACATAGAAAAGGGAACTCCAGCCACTCATCCACAAGTAGTCGTTCAGCCACAAATAGTCATTGAGACAACCACTATTTCAGGAGCATCAGCTCACTTAGATTAGGGATTATCACATTTTATCATGTTTTAAATGAAGTCATGTAAATGTAATAGAACTTTTCCGAGGCATGTACCTCCACTACAGTGAGCAGTTAAGCAGTTAGAGTAAGTTAGAATTGATTTCATTACTGGAAAAAATTTTGGTCATATTGTATTTAAAGACAATTGGAAGAAGAGAGAAGGTTCCGAGTTTTGGACCTTGAAGCCTAATTTTGTACTGAAAAATATTGAATCAATGAAAAGTTTTGCAAGTTTCCATCATTCTATCTGTGTTGAACAGTTTTCCAGTTTTCATTTTGTTTCCATATCTATGAATAAAGTAGGGTGATTAGAGCTACAGGTCTCTTGATATCTGTCTATCTAAGAGTTAAATATCCTTAATGGGCGCTCCTCTATTTTAAATTTATTGTTCCTCATTTCTCCAGGGTTTTATAATGGTAGATTCTGTTTTAAGCAGCATATCAAATTAAAGTCCTTTTCTTTCCTCTTCTTCCATTTCATTCACTTCAGCATAAAGAGAACATGGCATTGCAGAACTTGTAAGGATTTGATGTTTGGAGATTATATTATTAATATTTGAAGGTTTAATAAACAGAGACAGATATATACTTATTTGTGACATAATCTTTAATGCCTTGAGCACGGATTCCTTTACACAGCAAGGGATTGTTTCTCAAGGAACAACACCTACAATGAAACCCGATGATCTGATATGCCTCCGCCGCTCCATCCAATCTTAGCCATTCATCCATCACAGATCCAACGGTGCACACTGAACCCTATGGTCCACTTCCGCCCGCGCTCCTTCCCACATCACGCTATCTTTTCCACTGTTAGATCTCCCCACCCCACATCCGACGGCCAAGGAGCTTATCATTTTTTTTTTGCGTCCAGACATTAACGGTTAGAAATCACGCAATATGGGCAGTTTTGTTCTGCCATGTGGCACAAAGTGTATGGAATCGTGAAAATTTTGTGAAAACCACTTCCCACCTCCAGCCCAGCATGAAAACTGCTGCCAGTTTTCTGCCTTACCGCTCATCCACCATAGTGTATTTCCTCGTTTGATCATAGCCATTGAATGCCCCAATCTAACGGCTCTGGTTTGATCTTACCCTTGTCCATTTTCCTTTCACCCGACCTCCCAAAATTTCCACCAAGCATCACAGCCATCGATTATTTCAATCTGATGGCCCAGTTTTAATCTCATCCCTCATTCATCTAAACCTCCCAAATAGTCTCGTTTATGAGTCTCCACCATAGGATCGTCGTTGGTCGACCAAATCCAATGGACCAGATATATTTTCATTCCCATCCCCTCTTCCATTCATCCATTTCCTAACTACCTTATCACGCAACCTCCATCGTCGATCACTGTGGATTATCCTAATTGGACGGTCTAGAATGCACCTCGCCCCCAACCTCCATCAGGCTCATTTTTCACCATTTTGCTATGTTTTTCATCGTTTTTTCACCTGCATCCACCATTTTCATCCCACGCCACCATTCACTCGACCCTCCAAAGCAATCCTCCCCCACTCCCATTGATTTTCTTAACATGTTTATTAGGTTTTTTGCAGGATTATAGGCAGTGAATTCACTTTGTCTCACTGTCACAGACAGGGTTTTTCAGAGCGTAGGAAGATATTTTTAGAGCCAAAAATTGCAAAATAAAATGCCTAAGAAAGGTTTAAAACATGATTTTCATTAAATCTCAGGTTATTAATTATTATTTAAGCCCTCATGTACCATTAAACCTGCACATGCACCAAAACAGTCAGCACAAGCAGAAAATCATATCAGTGAAAGCTTAAAAGGTTAAAAAGCATGGTTTTGAAGGCTAAGAGGCCTAATCCATGGTTTCAGACTCAAAGGATGTATTTGAAGACCATGAAGATGATTAAAAGGCTTAATGAAGCCTAAAACACATAAAACAGCCATATCTTGGTTTTAATATTAGAAGAACATTTTTCTCAAGAAAGGACCAACTACATGACTTCCTCCATCCTCCATCGAACACTGGAATAGTTACTACACTGACAGAGGCCTTATAGAACTATTAGAACAACAGTTATGGAAGTATGGGAGACCTGCAGACCTTCTAGCCACCCTCTTTCAGAAGGCAAAACCAAGTACCATGCAACTAGAGTACTTCAAAGAACACACCTGAAGTCATGGTCAATCTGACAAAGATTTTCAGACCAACCTAAAGAGTACAAATAATGTTAATGCAGAGCCATTAAGCAGAGTGGGCACAAATACTTCTTCCACTATGTCTTAATGAATCATTTAAAGCTCACATCTACTACTACTATCGCTCACTCTCCTATAAGAACCCCTGTAAATTTCATTGTAAAGGTTGTTGGTTGTTGGGATTCTATTAGTTGATAGAACTATTATTGAGGGGAAGTAGCTGAGTAGTTTGTAATTTAGTAGGCTGGGAGGAGAATTTTGGAATGTAGAGAGCCATTGAGCTCAAAGTATGTGACTAGTTTTGCACATCAATTGAACAAGAAAATTTCATATGATCTTGGTCTATATTACGAGTGATGTTTTCCTTACTATGATTGTTTCATTTCATGTCTTTCACACTTTCCATTATTCTCTGATAAGAATCAGTAATATAGCTTAGGATATACTTCTGTAAAGTACCCTAATGCTTCCTGCTCTTCCTATCTTTTCTTTTTTCTACTAATTGTGTAATCTAAGAACAAATTCAACATAATTTAACCAGTCAAAGATGGTGGTTTGCCCATGCTTACTGATGTATGAATTTACATTTTGTTTCTTAGATGTTTTGGCTTGGTTTTAGCTGGAAGAATTGGGATACTGGGGATATATAGCTAGCCCTGTCCACTAGGGTCCTTTTCCAATAGTTATCCTTTATAATATCCCCTCGAGTTAGTGTCAAAATCATTGAAGGTTAAAAGTCTTTTTCTGATCTTAGGCCTTACTCTCTGTTTAATCTTAAATGTGTTCTACCTTCTGAAAGTAGTTATGAGGACTGATGGATTGTCTTCTTTAAGAGTATGCTGAAGCAAGTCTGGATTTAAATGATATCTGACCTGATCTTAAGCTACCCTTTGTGTCTTTATTGAGAGTTTCCTTTGAGGTATGTCAAAAGCAGCCCTAGATTTAAATGACATCTGACCTGATCTTAGGCTACACTTCGGTTTCTTTCTTTCACCCATTCTTAATGTTTCATTCCACCATCTATCTAAAAAGATCCTTTAGTATAGATGACTTGCCCTATGTAAACCCTTGTATATTTGTTATGCAAGTAATCCCCTTTCATGACTCCATAGCCCAATGGATTAACCTTTCTCTTGACCTATCTTCCCATTCTGAAACATCCTTATATTTAGTTCCTTATTTACTTCCATAACCTTCTCAGTTAATGATCTCCAACCAAACAAACAAAATAAAAAACCCTTGCGCTTCATAGCTCGCCCAATACCTCAATTTGAGCCTTAAAGATATATCATTCTTTACATATATAGAGAGATCCCTCTCTGGATCCAGGAGGGCTAGATCCTAGGATCCCAAAGTGGTTTGATGTTGTCTTATATTTTGGCCTTGCCAATCTGGCCAAAACATAGGAACCATAATAGGGTCAACTTTAATAACTCCTCCGTCATAAGGCACCTACTCCAAATACTCTAAGGGAGAAATTTATGGGAACTTCACATGGTCAGCTAGGTCCTAATATTCTAAATTGAGTAGTGACATCTTTGCGAGCATGTCTCCTTCAAATGGCACATTTTCCGGGAGAAGTGATGTATTGATATGAGATTTGAACTTATCCAGGTCCTTCGTGATTTTCACAGATGCCTTTCATGGCATCATATACTTTGGTACCTGTGAAATTAGATAAATCTCTTCAAAAACATCCTATTCAATAATTACTTTGGGCTCTTCATCCATTTGTCTCTTTTGTCTCTCAGCTGGGATGGACTTAGTTTCAAAGTATTCTTACGTGGAGACTTCCTAGTCTCTGAGGTTTGTCCTTTCTTTGTTTCCTATGGTTGAGATTCTAGTGCAGGCACTTCTTCAGCAAGCATTGCAGAGCGGGTAGGCTTTGTAGCAGTCGTACTTGGAAGGATTAAGTTTTCTAATCCTTGTTAGTGCAACATCTCGAGGAAGGATTCCAGGTGCTCAAACATACACTGAAGAAAGCACACTAATAACAATAGAGACAGATCTCTTGGAAATCAAATGGAACTAATGTGAAGTTTCTTGACATATTTATAGCGATGGTATGGCCTAAATGACCTGATGTCTATTGATGTAGCCTCATAAAGGCTAAAAAAGCTCTAAATATGCCACAATATCCTCCATAAATGAAGGTTAGCCACCCCTCCAAATGGTAATAAAGTTGTCTTATCTATATTAACTGTTCTAACGACTAGTTTTTTGCCCATCTACAGTGGTGTCAACCTCCTGACACAGCCCTGGGACGACCGTGGAAGATACCTGTACTTCCTCAATCTTTGTCTAACTGGCATACTTTTCCAACATTTGATAGACTTATTTATGGTCCAGTGCCCCTCACAATTGTCTAGAGCACTAAAGCACTTCTCTGGCCATATAGTCATTTGGCGCATGCAGGCATGGGGTCATCCATGTACAAATTCAACCAACTTCCATACACATATCCCTGAAGGAATTCACTCCTTAAGGTAACCAGATGTACCACACCTCCTTCAGTAATCTGTTTGACAACATAAGTTCCAAGCCAATGCATTTTGAACTTTCCTGGGTGGCGCACAAACTTGTTGTCATATAGAAAAACTAAATCATCTTCCTTGAAACTCTTTTTTCTAATGTGCCTATCATGCCAAGATTTTTCACGCACCTCGTGCACCTACTGATGGAAACCAACAATGAATCTGTTGTCCTCCAGTGCCACTAGCTATGACAGTCACTCTTCAATACTATCTTGGTCATCCATTTTAGTTGCCACCACAATGCGTAGACTAGGGACAATGTACTCCATTGGCATAACAACTTCCTGGCCATAAACCAACCTAAAAGGGGTCTGTCTTGCAATTTTATTTCATGTAGTTTTACATGGCCATAGAACCACAAGTACATAGACATACCAATCATTTTGATTATAATTTCAGACCTTTGTGAGCGCATTCTCCAAAATCTTATTAAAATCCTATACCGTGCCATTTCCTTGTGGATGATACAATGTACTCTTATGATGGTGCATCTTAAACTCCATTATCAACACTTGGATGATCTCATTCACAAAGTGTGTACCCTGATCACTCATCAAGATTTTAGGACACCCAAACCTTTTCAAGGTATTCTAAAAAATGAAGTGTGTGGTTGTCTCTGCGCTGCAATATTTCACGAGATTAGATTATGCCAATATGGTCAAATAATGTCAAAGTAATGATATAATGTGCACCAATATTCTTTCTAATAGGGTTAATCAGTACTTCAAAGTCAATGGCCCATTTATGAAAAGCCAACAAAGTCATTTGTGTTTGGAGTGGAATTTCATCTCTGCGTGAGTGTTTCCCTATTCTCTGATACACATCACAAGTGAGACAAAACTTTTTTGCATCACTGTATACTATAGACCACCACAAAAAAACCCTCAAAATTGTTTGCGCATTTCTTTTTCTTCCATAGTGACCTCCTGCAACCCATGCATCTGCTTCGACGAGGATGCTATATTGTTCAAATTCCAAAACATAGTGTCTCAACACCTCATCAACTTACATCTTATATAACTGGCCAGCAATCAAAGTAAATTCGTTTGCGTTAAAGACCGGTTCTTTCCTATAATTAATTGTATACTCTATTGGTGCACTACCAGTGGTTAGAAAGTGGATAATATTTGTGAAGTGGTCATCAAATACTTTAATGGAAAATATTTGTGCATCTCGTAATTTTTCCTCCAAACTAGTGGGCTCATCTCCACTTTCAATGCGTGATAGGTGATATGGACCTGCATTCAAATTTCCTAGATTTACGATTACCTCAAAATGATACTCATGAAATAATAAGAGCCATTGAAAAATATTCCCCCCAACACGGACCTATTATCCAAGTACTTCAAAGTAGAGTGGTCAGTAAACATCTTAAAATATCCTCCCAAAAAAATAGTAACGAAACTTTCGTAGCACATAGACCATAGCTAATCCTTCTCTCTATTGTGGAGTAGTTGCACTCAATACTTGACAATTTCCTGCTTGAAAATGAAATTGGGTGATCAATATCTCCGGCTCCTGGCTGTGCAAGTACCATGCCTAACGCGATACATGAAGCATCCATGTGTACATGGAATTCCTTTGTCCAATATCGAAATACCAATATAGGCACAATCACCATTTTTTCCGTAAGTAACTCTAAAATCTTCTGAAAATTCTCATCCCATCAAAAAGATTCATCCTTCTTCAATAATATTTCCGTCAGCGCAATAATCTATGCATAGCCTTGAATAATTTTTCTGTAATAGCTAGTATGCCCCAAAATTGAGGGCAACTGCTTCACATTTGTGGGTGCCTCTAGGTTGAAAATAATAACCATATTAGCAATATTGACCATCAATCCCTATTGATAGACAATATGACCAAGAAAAATCCCGAAAGGGACACAAAATATGGAGTTCTTAAAATTTGACGAGATGTGATACTTCCGACAAGTATCCACCATTAAGTTCAGATTTGAAACCTACTTCTTCAATAAGACAAATACAGTCCAATCATCAAAATATACTTCTAATAATTTAATTATATACTGCTAAAACGCAGCTACCACCACGCGTGAGAACATCGCTGGCACATTCTTCAGACTAGATGGAATTACTGTGTATTGGAATAATTCCTATTTTGTCGCAAACGTTGTCTTGGTTTTGTCTTTGGGTGTGATTCTTATTTGGTGGTATCTAGAAAATCCGTTACTAAATGAGTAGGCCTCCTTCCCTTCCACATTGTCCAATATTTCATCAAAAAACGAAGTTGGAAAAAGTCCATTCACACATGCATCATTCAACTTGCACAGATCAACACAAATCCTAATTTCTCCTTTGGTATTCTTTTCGGGGATGTCCATGGGGCTTACTGAATCTGATACTTCTACCGGTTCAATGATTCCTACAGAAACCATTTTTTCTAGGTCCTCCTTGACCTTCTGTTTGTACTTGCGATTAAATCTGTAAGGGTGTTTCTTGACAGACCTAGCATCTAGTTTTAGAGTCATTTCCATCACACCAAGGTGCCCAACAATACCTTTCAACTCTGAAAATTTTGTGGGAAATAAGTCTTGATATTCAGCAAGCAGCGTTGCAACCTTAGGTATTCTATCTTCATCCTAGTAATCCCCAATTTTGGAAATATGAGGTTTCTCTTTTGTTCCGATGTTTACTTGCCCAATCTTTATGGCTTCAGTCACATTTGGCACTTCAAAAAGGGGCCCATAAATTTTGCATTGACCTTCAAACTCAAGGATATTTATGTTTCATGGGCCTTCCACATTATCTTCAATAATCATATTTTTGAAATCAATTATATCCTTCATCTGCGCATCCCATGATGGTAGGGCTCGTTCTTCTTCTTTATCCGTCGAGTCAAATACCAAATATTGGATCATGTGTAACGAAGTATTTATGCATAGGAATCCACTCTCAAAACTAAACATTAAAAAAATTCGTAGCGCATCCCATTCCGTCATGCCTTGTCGCACCTCAATCTCTAAATACGAATTCATTGGAATCTGAATTAAACAATGGATCACTGTATGCACCCATCCTGGCTATGGCTCTTCTCCATGAGCTATAGTCCAACTGGTTGAATGCATGCACGAGCCTTCTTTGCCGACATAAGTTCCCTCCAACTGGGTATTTGGCTGGCCAAATTGAAGTTACATTATGTGGGTACATTCTTTCCAATTTTCCAAGTTATCCTTGTGTGTTTCCCACATGCGCACTAGAGTTGAGCGCAGAGCTAATTCAAGAGAATGCAACTGTTATGTCTCTGAAACAACATTTTTGAATTCATCTAAGAAACAAGTGACATTGTCTATATCATAATAATAAGGTAATTCCTGCACCTCAGAGGATATACAGCGTATAGGTCAGGTGACTCGGTTGCAACATAGTTTAGAGACTTCATGCAAATAGTTTTGAAAATTCTCCAATTCCTCATCTAAGTTTAAGTGGCATGAACTATCTCTATCCCAACTAGGTCGACCATCCATTCTGGGATTGATCCAATCTTCATCTCTTTCTGTTAACTTGTAGATATGATCAATGTCCTATTCTGTGCACATCATTCCTGTGTATCTTTCTCCTTCTACAGGATCCACTGGGACCACAATCTTGGTTCCAATATTTTTAAACACCATACTTTTGGGCTTGAGGTTGATTATAAATTTCAAGTCAATAGCTCAATCCGGACCCAACAAAAAAGGGTATGGATCTTAATCATAAAAACTCTGAATAGCTTCAAAAACAACCTGTGCCTTAGCTCCTTCGATATCAACCATGACCCTAGAAATTCTACCCATTGTGATAATCTTCTATTGATTTCCCATGCGCATCTGTATTCCAGACCATACCAGCTTAGGCTCTCCTATTTTTTACAAATTATGCTTTGGTATGAAATTTGCATCAAATCCCAGATCCAAAATGATCTGGTCCATTTCAAACTCGCTTATCCGAGAAGTCGGGCACATCTCTTGGCTAGATCTTCTCTTGTTCTTGTATATTTTATTCATATCCTTTTGCTCCATCTAAGGATGTTATTTTTTGATGCAGCTATTAATTAAAGCTTGAAGTTTCTCAATGGCCTTATTATGAAACATAAGCTTGATAAAGGCCTGTAAAAATGGTTTCATCTCTACAGGCTCGGCCCCTTCGACAGAATCCATGGCAGGTTTTTTGGCTACTTTAAATGTGCTAGGATCCACAATATCCTTCTTTGTTGTGACAAAGATTTACTTTTCCCTTTGTAGATTGAACCCTTATTTTTTCTCACGATCTCTCCGGACCCAAACATGAGTGACAGGTCTCTTATCTTCTGCTTTATCTTCTTTAGTTTTTACAATGCTTCTGGTAACAATATTTATTCTAGGGTCTTCAGTTCACAATTCTATTCTCATCATTTCAACATTCTGCATAGGTGTATGCAGTTTCTTTTCCTTCATTTTTAAAAACATTACAGGGTAATATTCAATAACATGATGAAATTGTCTACAATACCTACAATTTTTCTATGTTGGGTTCGGGCAGTCGCGCGCATAATGATCAGCTTCTCCACAGTTATAACAAATGATTTTACCCCTTCCACGATGAGCCCCTTCTCCTCTTCCTCATCCTCTCCCTAGAAATCCAGCATGCTAAGACGAAGGTGCAGGAAAATTTGGTCATCTATCCTTAGTCTGCAATCTATAATAGGCAGTATGCTCAATCATCAGATTCAAGTTGCGACAATTCTTGTCATCGTGTCCCACAAATCGACAGAATCTGTAGTAAGTTTTTTGTAGCTCCAAAATATAATTTCCAAGCCAAGGGCATAAGTTTGTTTTGTTATGTGCAGTCCATTTACCTAGAAAATCATGCACCATAGTTTGGGAATCTCATTAGGACCTGCCTCGTTCTTAATCAGACTTGGCCCTCCAACTGCCAAATAGTTACTATATACAGGACAATGATCCTTGTGATTTCCCTTAGCTTTACATCGTGTGCATCGTACTCCTCCGCCCACATCATTTTCCTTCTCCTTTTTATTTTATTTGCTAAGCCCAAACATGTGTGGCGGGTACAGGTGAGGCTTATAGCTTCATGTCAATCACCATAGCTTCAACACGTGTCGCAATCTTCTGTTGGTTTAAATTCTGGTGCAGACGCGGCAGTAGCATACCAATGAGTCATTATTTGTGTTGTGTGCAATCAATAGTAAATCTTGCGTCCCTGATGGTGTGCTTTAATCATTGATATTCCTACCATAAAAATTCATTTACTTCTTGGTGGATATCCTTTAGTTCGATCACGCATTAAGAGTATGACTTTTCCTTTTTCAATTGCTCCTTCAACGCAGTCTTAAGCTCGTCAATCGTTGAATTGGGGTTGGTTTCCATATATCTCATGTACCAATCCAACACTCGTTCTTGAAATTCAGTAGCCAGTTGCGATTTCTAAACATTTTAAGTATTGATCTACTGCGTTGTCTATACAGCATCTAAGACGAATAAAAAATGGTCAACATATTCATTTCCAACACCCTTGAAATTCTACAGCTTTATATATGTAGCAATGTTGACTTCTAATGGTGGAGGTGGAGGTGGGCTCGATGACCTGTTCGAGTGAGATTAATTTGGGAACGGAGTGGATGGGATCTGAACTAAGGCCAAAGGCCCAAAAATACTTTGATCTTCAAATCCATCTTCTTCCGAGTGCATATAATCACTAGAGCTACTTGTTTCAGGCTCCTCGTCACTGTCATATTTACCTTTAAAATGGCTATAAAAAAAACCTTCTTCTTGATCTCCTCTGTAAGTTTTTCTGTTGCGCGTAGTCGGGCATGTTCGGGACATTCACTCAATATGGCTGCACAGAGTACCTTTTTCACATAAAAGCATTTTAATCCATATTTTTAATGAGCGCAAAAAACACCTCTAGGGCCCTTGAAAAATCATCTCTCAGCTTCAGAATATGATACAAAAGTATCAATAGAAAATTCAATCACAAACCCACTCAAAATTTTATCAATCCAATAATCTACTCCAGGGGTAATTTTATTTCTAAATTTCTCCAACTGTTGAACCACCTCAGGAGTACACCTGGTGATCACGTCTTCCTTTGTGCAGGTTTGAAATTTAGTCAGTCGAGATAACCACTCGTGTACCTCATATGCAAAGGAAGCAAAGAAAATTTCTTGGACCTCTGTATAGATATACATTTTCTCCCAATATTCAGTAGATAATTTAGGTTCTCAAACTTTTGTGGTTGTCATTAATTGCAGAATTCGGATTAGCCACAATATCATAAAACAATGGTCGACGTTTCGAATCTCAACAGGTATCCATCTACAGGATGAAAAATGAATGAAGAATGAAATAAGGTTGCAAAAGGTCAAGGTATAAATAGTGAAGGATAATGATTATGAGAGGAGATGACAACAGATTTTTTAATCCATTTAAAACAAATTTTATTTTATTCTTTATAAAAAAATTTATAATTTTTTTATAAATTCATTTTAATTTAAATAATAAATATTTAAAATTTTTATTTAAGTTTTTATAAATTAATTTAAATAATAAATATTTAAATTTTATAATTCTTTATATTTTTTATTTTTAATTCTCATTTATTATAAACCCTTAAGTGTTACTAAATTAATTTTAATTGTAAATAATAACCCTAATTTTAAAATTTAATTTTTTTATTAAGTTTCAAATGAATGATGCTTTATTTTGAATACCTTTAGGAGCAACAGAAAAGGTTTGGGATTTTCTATTTCTCTTGAAGGTATTCCAAATGGGAGCATTTTGTGTAGCATTGAGGGCATTCGAGGTTTACCTTTGGAAGAAAAAAAGGCTCTAAGACAGGAATTCTTCATGATTCTAAGGAAAGCTAAACCCCCTAAAAGTAACCTTAGCAAGGAGGAGATAGGCGCTCTTAGAGCCCTCCATAATAACAACAAAATTATGGTCCTTAAGGCAGACAAGGGAGGGGCTATTGTTGTTTTAGATCAGGTGGACTATATTAGGAAAATGAATGAACATATTAATTGCAGCAACTACAAGAAGTTGGAGTGCAACCCCTTGCCGAAGGTCTTAAGAGAAGTTAAGAAGGTAATCTCAAACTCTCATCTTGATGATAAGTTGAAGAAGAAATTTACTCCCTCCTGTGAGGTTTTTTTGAGAATTTATGGGCTTCCTAAGATTCATAAATATGGGGCTGCCCTTAAACCAATTTTCAATACCATTGGATCCCCCAACTATGAACTGGAAAAATATGTCATGAAAATTATCAAGCCTCTCATTGTGAACACTGAATCCTTCATTAAGGACTCAAGTGACTTCGTTAGGATTATTAAGGAAGAGATGGAAGAGGAGAGAGACATCCTGGTAAGCTATGATGTGGTTTTATTGTTTACCAAAATACCTTTAGATGAAGTAGTGAAGGTCATTAATGAGGTCACAGATCCTGAAACAACCAAGCTTGCTGAGGTTTGTTTACGATCAACCTTCTTCAACTCCCAAGGAGAGTTCTATGAGCAGGTATCTGGTGTTGCAATGGGATCACCACTCTCACCTATTGTGGCCAACTTCTTTATGGAAAACTTCGAAAATAAATCCCTTGCCTCCTTTCCGTTAAGTCCAGCTTGGTGGAAAATATTTGTAGACGACACTAACATAAAGTGGTTGCATGGTAGAGAGAATCTCAAGAGATTATTCAATCACTTCAAATAAATTTTTTTAGAAATTAATTTTACCATGGAGATGGAAGAAAATAGGATCATTCCTTTCTTGGATGTCCTAGTTACTAGAAAATAAGATGGAACATTAGGGCATTAGGTTTTAAGGAAGAAAACCCATACTGACAACTACCTTCACACTGAATCCTACCATCATCCTACTAAAAAATTTGGTTTCCTCAACACTCTTGTTGTAAGAGCCCTGAGGATATCTAACAAGGAGAACCTAGAAGACAAAATATCTCACCTGACATATGTTTTCTTGGGTATAGGGTATAAGGAAAGATAAATCAGAAAAGGCATAAACAAATCAAAAGGTATTGTCATATCCAAGAGACCCTAGGATCCTCAAGAGAGCGGTAGAAGGGTTTGTCCACCATACATTAAAGGTGTGACAGATAATATTTCCAGGGTTTTGGGAAGGAGTGACATTGTTGCATAGTTCTCAGCAGTCGGAACCATTAGAAAAAATATGCACTCAGTTAGAGATAGCATTAGTTAGGGGCAACTTAAAGGTGTTTACAAGATTGACTGCTCATGTGGGAAGAGTTATCTTGGTGAAACTAGGAGATCTCTTCAAAAGTGTCTGAAAGAGCATGGTGTCAATATTAAACATGGGCGATCTCAAACCTCAGCTCCTTGAAATGAAAACATCACCTACATCTTTAGGATGCTAAAATCATTGCAAGGGAGGAACACTATCAGAGACAAAAGATTAGAGAAGTGCTGGAGATTATAAAACACTTGCATAACATCAATAGGGATGGAGGATACGAGATTAGTGATATTTGGTGACCTCTAATTATACAAATTTTCTCCTTAGGTTTGTCCTCATTTGAGGTATAATTTCACAAGTTTTCTTCTTATTCTGATTACAGTTTAGGGTCGTGTCAGTACAAAACACTCATTATTTCACTCACATGTAATAATTATTTTTATTAATTAATTTTTATTCTATTAATAAAAATTAATTAATTAATAATTATTATTAGTGAATGGAAGTTAGTTATAATAAAATTTCAAATAAATTAATTTATAAATAAAATTTTAAAATTAAAATTTATTAGGACAACAACAAATAACAAAGCCTATTATATTTCCCTAGTTAATGGGTTAAGAGAAGTAAGGATTTATGGTGTAAGTGAAATTTTCACTTACACCAATTAAGAATTTGTAACCAATAAAATTATTTACATTTACCATGTCAGAAAACAAAATTTGAAACCCCTCCACCAACAAGAAAAAACAAATTTGTTACACAATTTCATATCTTTAACATCTTATAATGATAAGATGTACAAAGGGTTGTTGATGATACACTCATTGAAGTAGCATAAAATGGACACAGATGTGAAAGATATGTGGAGGATCCAGCATGTGCTCCGCTAATTGTCATTGACACACATCCATATATGTAGCATGTTAATGAATTGATTATTCTTGTGTTTGCTATTTTGGTTACTATGGTGTTAGTCCTATTGTGGAGTTGTTATTTCTTGTGATATATTGTAGTAGCATAAACAACTATTATGTCCATTTTTTATGTAATTATATGAGCTATGTGTTTTTATGGATGGGCTCAATTTTTTTTTTGTACTTTTTGGTACGTGTATGTAAAAAATTATTTTTCAATCAATACTATTACAGTTTAGTTTTTTCTATCTGATGGAAATACTCAGAAGGGTGGGGGGAGAATCACTAATTCATTTTAAAAATGTTATTTTATCAACTAAGATCACTTTAAATAGAACCCCAAATTGAATAGAAAAATAAACATTTTTATTATCAAATAGAGGACTCCAAGTACAAGTCTCTAATAATTATACAAGTGTCTAATAAAATTATAATGAACTCAAATTCTTAAAGAATCCCCTTCAATGGAAATTAATGTGAAATACCCTTGGTTACAAGGAAACCAAGATAGCTTATAGATTAATCATTATTTTCACTTTATACATGGTTATATGCAAAATGCAATTGTGATATCTTGAATTTTTCCAATCCATAGCTCCAATCTCATTTAAGCAAAAAAGTTGTGATCGAGTGATTTGAGCATCTTGGTTGTAAAAATTTCTTTTTTAATCCATTATCAACGTCTATATCTACAATATCAGTTGATTTAAATTCAAGCATTTTCTGGCATACATGACACTAATAATGACTAAGCTCGCAAATAGTAAAAATAATATGAACAACCAGAAACTCCATGAAGTTAACATGATAATCATGAAAAATTATAATATGAATTCAAGTATAACTAATAAACTGTAACCAATAATTTTTAAGGAAAATAATTTAAGGAGTTAGTGTAATGGTGCATGGTCCCATGGAAAATCGCCCTCCCATTCCAATCGTCGGCATTTCTGAAACTCTTGAATGACTACAATAAAAATCTCTGACTGCATACAACGGAAACCAAAATTTCCCCTGACAATGACAACAATGAATTCTCTATGCCAAATGGGCGACAAAGCTTGTGGCAACACCCGACTCAGTACAATGAAAACAACAATCTACCCTGACCATGAAAGAAATGACTTGTTGGTGTCAAATGGGCAGAAACCCTTATGGAAACTCCTGACTATGTATTGTTGCCGCCATAGACGATGGGACGTGATATTACTAGAGTCATTACCCCAACTCTTCCATTGTGCATTTTTGCCATATTCAAACTGTTGCAAATAAAAAACACAGCTATAGCCACCCTCAAATCTGACTAAATATGGGAGGTGCAAGAGTACATAGAGAATGTGCCAAAGAATTTCTAGAAACAATTCCATGTCTTAAACAATTTTTGAACAAGCTGGTTGGATAGATTATATTCACATGTTTCACGGATATGATGATGGCATAGCCCTAGAATTTTCCATCCATTACAGGTAGGGTAGATCTGAGGTAGCAAGGAAAGTGGTGCATGCAACAGAAGAAGCGATTGTGGATGTGACAGGGTTACCCCAAATGGGATAACAGTGGATTGCACCCGAAAACCTCAACATGATTTTGTGTGGAATTCCTTGAGGTAGGTGAAAAACTGGTCAAGAAAGGCACAATATTTAATAGGAAGGTTGTTGTGAAACCAGCTCCAAAAATAGAAGAAAAGAGATATCAGCGCCTTAGAAATAAGCCACTTTGAGGGGGAAACCTCTAATGCATTACATTAATGAACAATTCTTGGATGATACAAATTACAAAACCTCCTTTCTATATATAGGAGTCCATGGGGCCATAATGTAATCCTAGTGGGGCCACAATGTAATCCTAGCCGACTTAACAATAATAATTTAAGGGCACAATAATAACAATATGGGGGTTACAGGGGTACAATAATAACAATAAGTGGGTTACACTAACAATGATAAGAGACTATAATAGTAATATAGGGACCTAACATGCCCCTCTCCTTCAAAAAAATTTTGTCCTCAACGCTTGAGAATATCTCGGTGCTTCTGTATAAAACTCTCGTCCTCCCATGTAGAATCTTCAGCGGATAAGTTCTTCCACTTGATGAGATACTCTGAAATTGATCGATTCTGTAGTTGTCGAGTTCTTTCTTCTATGAACGCTTCAGGTTCCAGTATGATTTTTCCTTCCTCATCAAGTTCTGGCAATATTGTTTGAACTGGAAGATTTTCACCTATGACCCTTTTTAAGCATGAAACATGGAAAACTGGATGCACTCATGAAGAAGTAGGAAGCTCCAATTTGTATGCCATAGTACTAATCTTTTGCGACACCTTGTAAGGACCATAATACTTTGGTGATAATTTATTATCCTTCTTAGCTTGCTTGAGGGAAATTTTCTTGTATGGTTGTAGCCGTAAAAATACCTAGTCTCCTACATCAAAACCTCTCTCATTTCAATGTTGATCTGCCTGTTGTTTCATTCGATTTTGTGCCAAATTCAGGTTATCCTTTAAGAGTTGGAGAACTTCTTGTTGATGCTCGATGTGATCTTCCACTGCTTTAACCTTCAAATTTTCTCTTAAATATGATGTGATGGATGGTGGATGATATCCATAAAGTGCTATAAATGGGGTCATTTTTTCTACAGTATGGAAGGAAGTGTTATACCACCATTTAGCGAGAGGTAACCACTTGACCCATTGTGTTTGTTTATCATATACAAAACAACGAATATATCCTTCCAAACATTTATTTACTATCTCAGTTTGACCATTAGATTAAGGATCATAAGATGAGCTATGAGCTAATTGAGTACCCAAACAAGAAAATAACTCTGTCCAAAAATTTCCAGTAAAAATGGGATCTCTGTCACTCGCAATAACCCTTTGGTTTCCATGTAGCTTTTGAATTGTGTCCATAAATGTAGTAGCAACTGTACTTGCTTTAAATGGATAAGATAATGCACAAAAGTGTGCATACTTGGTAAGTCTATCAACTACCACCATGATGACACTCTTTCCTTTGGACTTAGGTAAACCTGTGATAAAATCCATTTAAATATCCTCCCAACGTTGACTTGGAATGGATAAAGGTTGTAGAAGTCCCAGGGTATTAATTGTCTCAACTTTATTCTGCTGGCAAACCAAACATTCTGCCACAAAATTTTGAATATCAGATTTAAGGCCATCCCAAAAAAATTCTTTCTTCACCTCATGGTAAGTTTTTAAAAATCCTGAGTGTCCTCCTAAAGGAGAACTGTGCAATTCCAAATGAATCTTTTGTTTTAGTTTGGAATTATTACAAAGATATAAGTGATCTTTGTACCATAAAGAATCATTTTTCCAACTAAATGTATCAGATGTACTAAGATCTTGCTGCAACTTTTGAATGAGTGTCCATACTTCTTTTTCCTTCTTCCATTCATCTATTGCTTCGGTTATCCAATCTGGTTGGATGATAGAAATGGCATAAAGCAATGCTTCCACCTCTTCATTATTTATTGAGAGTGCATCTGCAACAAACTTAAGCTTCCCTTTTTTGTAGATTATTTCAAAGTCATAACCCAACATATTTGTAACCCATTTTTGCTGCTCTTCTGAAGATAAACTTTGTTCCAAAAAGTTTTTAATACTATCATGATCATTTTTTACCTTGAAGTGTCTTCCCATTAGATAAGTTCACCATTTCTTTAGTGCATGCATTATTGCTAGCATTTCCTTCTCATAAATAGGTTTTTGTAAATACTTTCCTTTGATTGCTCGACTTTCAAAAGAAATGGGTCTTCCTTCCTGCATTAAAACAGCACCAATTCCATTTCTTGAGGCATCACATTCCATAATAAAGGTTTTTGTGAAGTCTAGCATAGCTAAGACCGGTGCTAGGCACATTGCCTCTTTAAGATGTTTAAGGGCCTTAGTTTCTTTAGGATTCCATGAAAATGCATCTTTCTTCAATAATTTTGTTAGAGGTGCTACTATTCTCCCATAATTCTTAACAAACTTGCGATAATACCCTGTTAACCTAAGAAATCCTCACAATTGCTTTATGGTTGTGGGGACTTTCGATTCCTTAATGGCTTTAATTTTTTTAGGGTCTACCTTAACACTCTCATGAGATACAATATGACCCAGATATTCCACCCCTTGTACTCCAAAGAAAAATTTGGATGTTTTTGCATATAATTGTTTCTCTTGCAATAGTTTGAGCACCCTGTCAATATGTTCAACATGATCCTTCCAAGACCTGTTGTGGATTAGTATATCATCAAAAAATACTAGCACAAATTTTCTAAGGAAGGGTTTGAAAATGGAATTCATGAACCCTTTAAATGTAGAAGGTGCATTGGTAAGGCCAAAAGGCATGACCAAAAATTCATAATGACCCTCATGAGTTCGAAATGTTGTTTTTGGAATATCTTCAGTCTTCATTCTAATTTGATGATATCCTGAATGAAGATCCAACTTGGTAAAATAAATTGCTGCATGTAATTCATCAATCACAGGAATGGGAAATTTATCTTTAATGGTGAGTTTATTTAGCTCCCTATAATCCAGACACATGTGCCATGATCCATCCTTCTTCTGTACCAATACTACAGGAGCATCGAAAGAACTTTGACTAGGTTGAATTATACCTGCCTCTAACATTTTTGCAATCATACGTTCAATTTCGCTCTTTTCGACATAGGGATAATCATAAGGCCTGATGTTTGGAGGAACACTTCCTGGAATCAAATGAATAGCATGATCATGATCACGAATAGGTGGAAGTCCTTTAGGAGTTTCAAACACCTTGGAATGATTGTCCAAGACTTGTTGGAGATCTGTAGAAATAGATGATTTTGATGTTGGAACTTCTAGTGAGAATAATTGTGCAATTATGCCTCGTTGTTCTTTCTTTAGAAGCTTTGTCATGAAATTAGAGCTTAATATCCTTCTTGGCTTCCCTGCAATACCCCATAATTCGACTTCCTTTCCTTCTGAAAAAAATTTCAAGAAAAGTTCTTGAAAATTAAAAGCTACCGTCCCCAAAGATTCTAACCATTGTACTCCTAGTACAACATCAGCACCTCTCATAGGAATGGAAACCATTGGAATATTCAATACATATTCCCCCATGGTTAGCTTGATATTATGCCATTTTCCATAGCAATTTATAGTTCCTCCATTTTCAACTATCACTTGACATTCTAGTGTTGGGTATAGGAAACAATTCAATTCCTTGGGTACCTTACAATGAATAAAATTATGGGTGCTACCTGAATCAATCAACACTATTCCATTTTTCTTCCTTATATGTCCTTCTATCTTGAGAGTTTGAGGAGTGGTAATTCCTGCCAATGATTTACACGATATGGTCGGACTAATTTCTTCCTCTTCTAGGGCTGGTTCCTGGTGTATATCCTCTTCTTGTTCATTTTCTTCTTTCTCTTCACAATCTATGTAAAATAATTTCTTCTCAGCACACTTATGACCTTTAGTGTATTTGTTATCACAACTGTAGCAAAGCCCTTTCTCTATTTTTTCTTCCAATTGTTGTGGTGTCAACCTTGTAGGTTGTGGAAATCTAGGCGTAGCAACACTTCCTTCTTTATAGAAATGAGTGGTAGGCTTCCTTGTTGCCATAATTTTACATTCAATTTTTCTTGCCAACCTGAATGCCTTCTCCAATGAATCAGGTTCCAAAACATGAACTTCATGTCGGATTTGATCCTTTAAATTATCTATGAAGAGATCAATCATGTGTTTCTCTGGAATATCAGTTACCCTTATATTCAATTTTTGGAAGTCCTCAATGTGCTCCCCCACTAAGCCCTTTTGTTTGAGATTTATCAATTGGCTAAAGAAGGTGTTGCTCTTTGTATCCTCATAATTTTCTATCATTTCCTCCGTAAAAATTGACCAAGTGACAATTTTTTTATGGGAGCAAAGCCATCGATACCATACAAATGTATTTTGTTCTAAATGTAAAGTTGCAATGCGTACCTTTTGTGTGTTTTTCACATTATGGAGATCAAAATATTGCTCCATATGTAGTATCCATGTTACAGGATCCTTTCCATGAAACTTCCTCATATCCATTTTTGGAATATGGTGGTTCTTCTTGCCAACATTAGAGTTTATGAAGTCACGATTAACATTTATTTTGTTCTCATCATGACTTTCCTCTACTATATTTTCACCATTAGGAAACATTTCTTGTATCAACTTTGTCAAACCTTCCATGTTTTCTTTTAGATCATTCTTCATGTTTTCCATGTTTTATTTCATTTTTTGATCGATATTAGCTTCAATGTCATCCATATTAGATTCCATGCCATCTATATTAGATTCCACGCATTTCTTCAAAACATCCATTTCATTTTTTGTTGCTCTTTGCAAGAGAAAAATTTGGTGCACTTGCTCTTGTAATTTTGATAGATCATGTTGCAATTCCTCATCTTCATGAGTCATAGTAGAGCTTTTTGAAGGCTTAATGGGTGTTGAATTATTTTTACGGGGCATTTTTTTTTTTAACCCAATATTGATATATACTCTACAATATGCCCTTGGAATCAATTTAAATTGATTCTTCAAACAAGACTTATGCAATTCGTAAAACAAATACACACCTTTTTCTTTATTTTGAGGAGGTTGATATTGAAATTGGATTATATTTGTGATTGTGGCTCTTAAATATCTGAAATTGGTTATTGTGGTAGCCTTCTAAATTATCTTTCGAATGCCATAGGTCTCACTTGATTTGGATTCTCCAAGGCAAAGTTATGTCCAATCTCCCACAATGACCTAATTATGGACTGGTTCAGTAGAGAAAAATTGTATGACTTTCCATGTGTCACTGTTTCATATTTTAGCTCTAAAATTGATAGCAAAGAAAATAAAGTTTGTGTACTTGTGACCACTTTTTACGGCACTCCAATCCGATGCTTAGAGAGAGAGTTATGAAGATTTTCCCACGATCACCGCTTTGAGATGAAATTCAGGAGCCTGAAAAAGCACTACCTTCCACAGATCATATCTCTGAAAATATTGCGAAAGAAGCTCTGAAATTTTTCAAAACGTTTCCCCAGGTTTTCCGCTTCGTGCCCTAAAAATTTCAGATTCTGAAACTTTGTAGAAAAAACTTTATAGCGCAAATGTCACGATGACCTGTTTAGATTAAGTTGAGGATCCTGCAAAAAGACCTAACTTCCGTAGATCATATCTCCGAAAATATTGTGAACCAAGATCTGAAATTTTTTGATGATGTTCCTCAATATTTTGGCTTCGCAACCTAAAATTTTCAGCTTCCAAAAATTCGTAGAAAAACATTTATAGGGAAAATGCCACAATGACTTGTTTGGAGCAATGAAACCCTAGAATCCAAAGCTTTGATACCAAATGTTGTGAAACCAGCTCCAAAAATAGAAGAAAAGAGATATCAACGCCTTATAAATAAGCCACTTCGAGGGGGGCAACCTCAAATACATTAAATTAATGAACAATTCTTGGATGATAAAAATTACAAAACCTCCTTTCTATATATAGGAGTCCATGGGGCCATAATGTAATCCTAGTGGGGCCACAATGTAATCCTAGCCGACCTAAAAATAATAATTTAAGGGCACAATAATAACAATATGGGGGTTACAGGGGTAAAATAATAAAAATAATGGGGTTATACTAACAACAATAAGGGACTATACTAGTAATATAGGGACCTAACAAAGGCATTACCAGAACCTTATAAAAATGTTACATTCCTTGTCTAGATATTTTTCACGTGCAAAGGAAGGTATGTTGTTATTTATTACTATGACCTCCAATTGTTAGACCACTTGTGTCATGACATGTTGGTTAACATGCGTTACTTTCTTGCAAAAACCCTAGACCATATGGCCCGAGGTGTGCAGAAATCAAATCAGTCACTTGAAATCTTGTCCCACCATTGCCTCATTAAATTTTTGGTGGTTGTTTCACTATAGAGGGAAGTGAGAATTTGGGATGAAATACTTGGAATGCCATCACACGTTGAAGTTTCTACCCTAACAGAGGATGCCCTGGAAGCTACAACTCTGCTCCATGACCTCCCAGGTGGAGAAATTTGCACAAGACCTTTCCATATGAAATTGAGCTGCCCAATGTTAAAATTACAAGGGTTTCTAAGTTTTTTGATGCTAAATCCCCATAGAAAGGAGAGGAACAAGATGATTATGATGAAATACAAATATTGGGGAGTAAACCTACCACCAAAATATTGAGAGGATATAGGAAATGCCTAACAGTAGTGCCAAAATCCAAGTTTAATAGGAGAAAGTGAGGTGGTCTTTCTCTAGTTCCTAAAAGCCTCTATGTTGTTATAGAACAACTACCATAAGAAAAAATAGAATAACAAGAGAAAGAGAAAGGGCATCAACAATATATATTGATTGAAGAAGGAGTCATGGTTCAAGGATGCTTGCAATAAGGATTTGCGGAACAAGGATTAGGCCACCTTGCTGACGCATAAGAATAAGTTGATAAGGTTCCCTCTCCTAATTTTTACTATGAGTACATAGGAGGAGTAGTTGAATGGTATGAAACATATGGCCTTACCTCAATTTAAATTTTGTATGGGTATGTTGAGGAGGACCAACCAACTGCACCACCAGAATTGTATGGGTAAAATGAGGAGGACCAACCAACTACGCTGCCATAATTGTATGGGGATGATGAGGAGGACCAGCAAACTGCACTACCATAATTGAAAAAGAAGTGCATTGTAACATTAAGTACCCCTATAGATATTCCTCTACATATTTCATTTTTAAGGAAGAATAGGGTTCTCCAGATGAAAAATAGACAACTAAAAATAAAATATAAAACCCTAACATATGAGCTAATAAAAAAAGAAACTTTTGATAGATTAGATTTCTTGGTCCAATTTGTAGAGCCCATACCCATTGGTTTCCTATATATACCTTTTCTAGGCACACAAAAAAATATACCCCTTGGAAAAAATCAGATTGATGACATTGTTGTGCAAACAGAGGACCATAAAACGGAGATGAAATTTACCAAAAGAACAGCTGTGCATACAAGGGAAAAGGAAACATAAGTGAAAATAACAAAATAAACAGTTGTACAAACAAAGGAATAGGAACTATATATGAAACTAATAGAGGATTAGGAACCAAAAATCAAACTGACCAAGGACATTAATGTGAAAATAGAGGATAAGGAACCAAAGGATAAATTAGTCTTTTGTATACCCTCATATAAGGGAAAACTAACACCTTTCCATTTGCATGAAAAATTAATTCATGAGATTTTCATGATATGTGAAGAATATATAAAAAAACTTGAATGAAAGCATAAAAACACAGTGGTTGAGCTACAAAGGAAGGTGACCAACTTGGAGAATGATAAGAAACAACTCAGAGGGATAATGGATGGTGTGCTTAGCTACAGGACTCGTTCAAACAATTACAATGTGTACTTGAAAAAAGAATTGATGATGTTTAAAAAGTATGCCATCATCAACAATAAGCCTTTCCAGGTTCAATAATTTCATGGTTTCATAGAAGCATATATGGGCTACACGAATCTAGAAAAATAACTACTTTGTGAAATGTACCAACATAATTTTTTTGTATCTCTTAAGAAAATATGGAATCCCAAACCTATTACAGGGGATGTCCAATTGAGAGCCTTGGTATCATATTTGAGAAATCACACAAGTTGGGTGGAAGCTCTTACCAATTATAAACTTAATTGCAGGAGCCTTTTGTGGGTTAGAGGAGAATATGAAATAGATATGCAGGTGATAAAAGAACAAAAAGAGTTGGCTAATGTGTCAAAGGTAGTAGAGTATATCGCTAAGAAGAGGAATGAGACCATTTCATATTGCGCAGTCCAAATTGAAATATTGGAAACTATCATACAAGAAGGATGTATAGCAAGGTGGGATGCCTCGGGAAAAAACCAGAAATAAATATCCAATTAACTACCTAGACTTAAATATAGACTTAAAAAGGATTGCTTAGTATATTTTTCCATGGAACAGTGTTGGAATGACTGGATAGGTCTTATATTTCACTATTCAATGATATGGCGATAAACAAGGATATATAAAAGTCCTATACCCTAAGGAAAAAATAAGAGTTTGGATGCTGGACTATAATTATGGAAAGAGGAGGGTATCTTTGTCCTAGTGAAACAAGATAAAGTGATTATTGTATCAACAATATTCATGAAAATACCCCTTCATTCTTAGATTCAGATTGACCCATTTTCTTAGTAATATTCAAAACCACATTGTTGCTTATATTCACTTCCACACTATTGTTTCCATTCTCTCTCTCGTCGTTGCTAACACACTGGATCACCATTTCTAACACATTAGTTCACTATTGCTGACACACTTGCTCACCATTGTTAATGCATTGGATCACCATTCTCAACACATTGGATCATTGGTGCAGAAACTCATATACATAAAATTCATAATATTTTATGTTTTAATATATATTATTGTCCAATAATATATCTTGATTAGCATTGAGTAGTTATAAAAAAATAGCAAATTGTGTTTTACATCTTTAGTACAATTTCTTTACATTTCCTTTAGAAATTTTATTACATTTCTGTTTTTTTTATTCCAATTTATATATCAAATTCATGTTTATACACCAATATATGAAATCATAATGAGATTATTGAAAACCACTTGAAACATATCTTCCATAACATACAAAATAACCTATGTATTGAAAGATTGAGGGTAATGGAGTTATTACCACACCTCAAATGAAAATTCCAAAAAATTACAGAAATCAAAAACATATCCTGACTACCTCTCAAACATACATGAACATACTCTAAAAAATATTAATACATCAAATACATGTAATACACAAATAAATATTAAAATCAAATTGAAAACAAATGCATCACAAGAAACTTGGAAAAGCATTCATTGTTGGAGCGAGGGAGACCTCACTTGTTGATTTTTTAAAACTCAAGTGGTTCATCTTCATCTCCCGCAATATTCAAGTCAATTTCCAATATTTATTTTCATTTTATTACTTTTCTTATCTTTTTGGGGCTTAGGAAACTCTTCTTACTCTTCAAAGACAACTTAAAAACACCCAACCCACACCTAAATTCATCATCCATAATATGAATATTTTTGGATTCATCCAATATTTTTTTAAACAAAGCAATCAACTATTCAATATTGGTCAAAGTAGCAGGAGGAATTTTTCAAACAAGGTCTACATAGCAAAATAACTACCCTTTGACCAACTCAATTCCTCCAACATTTACATCAACATTGTGACTATCCATGGAAAATGTATTTGCATCTTCACCAACATCCAATATTCACTCTATATTTATCTCAGGAGAGTCATTGTAAGAATCGTTTGTTCTTTGATGATTTAGTAATTTATTTGAAGCCATTGAATGGGAAGACAACCAACACACCTTGATGAAATGCTTTAAAATGTTTGCACAAATGGACCATGGGAAATCACTAGTTATCAAACATGTGCGATGACAAGTGGAAATATATTTCTTATTAGGCTTATATTTACACCTCACCAAAAAATCATGAGACATTTTTCTCATGAGGGATGCAATCACTATCTGGAATTATTTTTTCTTTTTCCATTGATGATTCAAATTGTTTCTCTTTCCTGTAATTATTCAGAAATAATTAATTTTTTGGAATATCCTTAAATCGATAACATTGTTCAACATTTGTTAGAAGAACATAAATAAACCAGTCCATCCTACGAGAATATTTCTTTCCTCTATCATATGGAAAATTTTTCTTTAGGTAAGATTAAAATGACTCCACACCATTGTTTGTCTCCTGATTTGCATGGGGAAAATCCTGACAACCTTTTAACCATTTCCAAAATTGAATAAAAGTTGAGTTAATTAAGATATTTCATCTATATGAAAAACAAAAAGGGAAATGTAATAAAGATTTTGTTAACTTACAAATATTGTCACCAACAACTCAATTCTTGTGGAAATAGTCTAGGAACTTCTCCTCATTAGCAAATTTGTTGAAGAAAGCATTAATTTAATTTCTCACTTCAACAATGGAACCATAATTCATAATTAAACCTAAATCACTAAACATTTATTTTGTTATTTCTAGACTACTGACCAATCGATTCACATTTCTTAGCCATGCTCGACATACATGTCAAACACAAAAGATAACATTGCACCTTTTGATTCGCCTGCAACATTCAATTCATTTCAAGCATGTTATTTTTGTAATAAATAGAATTTGTACTATAAATAAGAATATTTAAGTTACCTTAAAGCAACGATTTCAGCCAATGCACCATCAACCATGAAATCATTAACTTTCCAACTATGATAAACTTGGTGACACCTATGCATGAGGTTCTCCAACCATAGTGAAATTTCTTGTGATGTATTACATGATGCAACTGTTGAACCCTAAAAGTATCTTCTCATTTTCCAAATTCCACTTCATCTTATCATTCCTTTTGTCATTTTCTAGACCTAAATATCAATAAGATTATTAAAATCACTTAAGGAATACATGCAATTACTAACTTGTTGTACTTTTGTCGTTTTGTTGTCTTAATGATTTCTGAGCAGTTCTAGCTACAGAATGCAGTTATTATGTAGCCAGGTGCACATTCTATAGCCATTTTGGTATTTGAACATATTACAGGTGTCATCTGAAGAAAAGGAGTATATGGTTAGATTCCAAATCTTTCCTACATTGTTCCTTGTCATCCACGAAGGCTGAATAAAAAACTAGAGATGTTTATGTAGGTGGTCAAACCAAAAGTCTGAGAAACAGATGTCTATAAGAATAAGGACTCTTGATTTGCTTTCATAAAATAACGAGTCCTAAAAAGGAGTTTTAGTTTGATTTTGACTTTAGAATACACCTGTGCCTACTTTCATTCAATATCAGTTATGTAATTGCCTCTAAATTTAGTTTGGTGAGACTGAGAAACACAGGTTAAATCTTATTTTTTCCAATACTGTGATACTCTGTTTCGAAGTATTTTCGATAATAAGAAGAAGAATAACTTTGATGCTGTGTTGAAGACAAACTTGAGGAGTTAAATATTTTCATGCCAAATTGATAGCAAAGGGCCCCTGCTATCTAAGGAGGCTTCTACATGCTTTCTAGATAAGTAGATTTTAATTCTGTGTTGTTATATTTTTCACTTAGACAGTTTTCTAAGTTCATATATGTTTGTATCATATCTTGCACTATTTGTTTAACTAACAGATCCTCATGATGTTATAATTAGTCTTTTCTCAAAGATTTTCCAATATATCTCTATTTAATGAATGGATTTAATTGTGACATATTGAGTTACCAGCTCTTTATCTCAGTCATTTAGATTAAAATATCCTCAGTATCCTATATCCATTCTTTTTCTTAAAAGCTTTTCCAACATATCACTATTATGCGAATGCGATTTGGTTGTATTATGTTGAGTTAATTAGCATTTTCTGTTTTGCAATTAGATAGAAGATCCTCATATTGTTACAAACAGTCTTTTCTCAAAACTGTTCCAATAAATCTTTAAATCATAGAAAAGACCTAATTGTAATACTGTGGCTTACTTGTTGTTTAGAAGATCCTTATTTCGTTATATCTAGTCTCCTTCAATAAACTCTTCCAATAAATCTCTAGTTGATGAACGAGATCTAGCTGTAATGTCATCAGTAGTTCAAATATTCATAGGATATCCTTAGCATATTATAGCAATTTTCTTCTCAAGTTGTTCCAAAATATCTCTATTATATGAATAAGATTGCACTATAATATTCTAAGTTTTTGTATGTTTTTAGGAAGATCCTCATCACATTGGAGTTCAATCTCTTCCACAAACTATTCCAACAAACCTCTAACTAAAAGGATCAGGTTGAAATATAATGTCTTGAGTTACATTTATGTTCATTTGCAAGGTAGGAAATCCATGGATTAGAATGCGCTGTTTTTCATCATTTTCCTAATTAAGGACAGAAATTACAATTACACTTTGTTTTGAGTCTAAGGTTCCATTTTCTTTCCTTTTTGTCATAGATTTGATATCATCCTTTGAAAATAGAACAGCATACTAAAACCTAAACATAACAAAACTCAAAAACATCAACAAAATATTGAAAACAATGAAATAAGAATAAGGATATTTAGGCACATATAGTGCAAGTATAACTCATTAGTTTACAAGTCGTGGTTGATAATTTATGCTATCAATTCAGGACATTGAATTGACCAAAAATTTTGGCGCCATTGCCGCGGAGGTATAACTAGATAGCCTTATTTCCTATTTCCCAAAAACAATGATATGCGTAGAGAAAGAGATTCTAGGGGTAGATTTGTAAGAGGCAGAAGTTTAATTCCCACAAGTCCACTCACACCACCAGTACCAAGAAGTAGCACACCTCCAACCCAAACTCACATTCCATATTATACTGGTCATAGGCTTCTAGAAACCTCAAGATCAGATATCCCATCAGGAAGATCCCCCACTTCATCCATTGAAGAAATTCTAGAGGAAGAAGATCTAAGGACTCCTAGAGAAGGGATAACATTTTTCATTTCCACAGGGGAATACATTCCAGCAAAAGAATTACAAATTCCTAGTGAAGGGGAAGAAGAGGACTATTTATTCAATATACCCTTAATAGAAGAACCAGTAGAACAACTAGCTCTTCCAACTGAACCCTATATCAGTTCAGAAGAGTCTATCGTGGCAGAAGAAGGGGAAGGAGAATTATTTAATGGAGAACATACACTATTTGGAGGAGGTAGAGGAAGAGGAGGAGACAGAGGATGAGGTAGAGGAAATGTAGAAGGAGGAAGAGGAAATGCAGAAGGAGGAAGAGGTAGAAGGGGAACTGGAAGTTCTTTTGGATTCCCTATAGTAGATGAAAAGACTAATGCAACTATGAAAAAAATCTCACCTTCTATCCTCCCAAACTTTCATGGAATAAAAAGTGAGGATCCTGAAACCTTCTTATTTGAATTTGAAGTTCTATGTAGAACCTATGATTATCTACAAGATGCTCAGAAACTTAAACTGTTCCCTTCAAAATTGAAAGGAGCAGCATTAAAATGGTTTATGAGTTTAATCAATAGGTCTATTAGGACATAGGATGATATGAAGAGAGAATTTCTACAGAGATACTCGGACTACTATATACCAGTCAACCATAAGGAAGAAGTGTTCAAGGTGATGCAAAAAGAGGATGAAAATCTAGAAGATTTGTTGGAAAGATTCAATTATAACATCAATAGGGCCAAAATTGAAACCCTAGATCAAGAAACTTTGAATGCTCTCTTGTTGGAAAAAATTAGGGTTGAATGGATAGATATCCTCAATATGATGGGAAAAGAGGACATATCTCAGCTTCCATTACCTAATATAGCTGAGTTATGTATCAATATTTCAAGAGGAAAATCTAAAACTCAAAAAGGACCAAGAGACCCTGCTCTTGCAAGGGCAAGTAATTCTGCAGCTGGAACAGTAAGTAGGGCAGAAATAGGTAATATGCTTGATGAATTTAAATCTGACATTCTAGGGAGTCGTAGTGAACAGATAGACACCCTTAAGTTAAAAAGCAAGCAAAAAGACAAAGTTGATGCCTTAGAAATATTTTGTCCCAAATGTAGGAAGAAGCATGCCTTGAGAGAGTGTCCTTTAGATGCAAAAGTAATAGAGACTTGTGCAATTTGTTCAGAAAAACATGAGACCAAGAGTTGTCCTTCACTCCTTGGTCTTAAGGCAGTCTTTCAAGAAGAAATACCCACAAAATCCACAGAATCTCTTAACTTTGTCTCTACAAGACCTTGGCAGGGACCTCAGACACATGGGTTTAATAATCAAATGTATAATCAACCCCCACCAAATTGGAATTCTTGGTAGCAACCTTGGCCCCAATTTCAAAATCAATCTCAAACTTGGGCACAAGGAGCACAAAATCCTTATGGAAGTTTCTCCCAGTATTATCAATATCCACCTTCTTATCCCTCATATTCAACATATTCAAACTTCCCCCCAGAACAAAGTCCTCAACAGAATCGACAACATCAAAACCAAAATCAAAATCCACCACTTCCATTACCCTTTCCTCAAAAATTAAATCAATTCCCTGCCCAACCAATACCAAACCCCAAAAATAAAAACCCTCAGAATACATATATGATAGAAGGTCAATAATTCCCAACCTATTTGATTACTCCTTTATACCTTAATGATGTTCAACTTAGATCAGGAAGAATACTTGAAAAGAAGAAACCTTCTATAATTATACAAAAGAAAAAAAATTCTGAGGAATATTCTCTACGGGTAAATAAAAGTCTTGAGGGAAGCACATATTTTCAAGACCAAAACATTGAAAAATAAAAACAGAAAGAGCCAATAATTTCAACTCCTATATTAGAGCAGCCATCAACATCTACTTCTACACCTCCTTTTCCAGAAAGATTACAAATTGATAAGGGTGTAGAAAAACAAATTATGATGCCAAATTATGATTTCCTAGATGAGTTAAGAGATGTTTGTATTAAGATTCCATTATTACAAGCTATCAAGAAAATCCCAATCTTAGCAAAAACAATAAAGGAGTTGAGTATGAAACAAATATGAAAAAGAATAAAAGAGATAAAGAAAATACAACTGGTAGGAAAAATAGCAGATATAATGATAGGTACGACTACCATTCCTAAGTATCTAGACCCAGGAAATCCAGTTGTTAGAATACACATCAATGGAATTGAAATCTATAACACACTTATTGATTTAGGACCAACAATCAATATCATGAGTAGACAAATCAGGGAAAAACTAAAACTTCCTAATCTTCTTTTTACACCCACACTGCTACAATTAGCAGATAGATTTGTGATCAAACTAGATGGGATAATAGAAAATATTCAAGTGTCCTTAGATTCTTGGGAGTATCATGTGAATTTGATGATCCTAACTCCTAAAAATGATCTAGGAGGACATCCTATTATATTAGGAAGACCTTGGTTAGCTACAACTGATGCTTTCATTAGCTATAGATCTGGTGATATGTACATCGTTGATTGAAGTTCAAACAAGAAATTTACCTTGTATCCTCTAGCAAGAAAAATCATAGAATTAGATGATACTCAGTGGATTGATGATGAAGAAGATATACAACCTCTCTTCACAATTTCAGAAATTAGTGAAGATAGTCAGATTCTATATACTTTGGAAAATTATAAATCTTCTTCAGAATTTCAAAATGAGAAATTTCAAGAAGAATATAACATTGAGATCTTATCATCAAGAAAGATTTCTCTTTACTCCATGGAAGAATTTGGTGGCTCTACAATTGAAATATTCCTAGGAAAAACCTTATACATAAACAAAAACCTAGAGAAGTTTCAACAAGAAAAGCTTGTCAAAACATTACAGAGACATTCTTCTGCATATGCTTGGGAGTACACTGACATGAAAGGGATCGATCCTAAGACTTGTGCTCATCATATCTATATAGAGGAAAATTGTAAACCAATCAGACAACCTCAGAGAAGGATGAATCGAAACCTTAGGGAGATTGTTAAAGAAGAATTGCAGAAATTGTTAAATGTCAATTTTATTTATCCCATTTCAGATAGTCAGTGGGTCTCTCCTTTGGTGATTGTACCCAAGAAGAATGGAAAATGGAGGGTATGTATTGATTACCGAGAACTAAACAAATCTACTCTTAAAGAACATTTTCCCTTACCTTTCATAGATAAGGTGTTAGATACATTAGCAGGCAAGAAGTAATTTTCATTTTTGGATGGGTTCAGTGGCTATAGCCAAATTCAAGTAGCACCTGAGGATCAAGACAAGACCACATTTGTCCCTGGGGTACCTATGCCTACCGAGTATTTCCATTTGTATTATGCAATGCACCTACAACATTCCAAAGGGAAGTATTAGGAATCTTTTCAGATCTAATACATGACTGTATAGAGATATGCATGGATGACTTCACAGTCTATGGAAACATATTTGAAGAAGCCTTAGAAAAACTTGGAAAAAGTTCTAAAGAGATGTAAAGAAGCAAATCTTTCATTAAGTCATGAAAAGAGTTTTATGATGCTTAATGAAGGGATTGTTATAGGACATCACATTTTAGGAGAGGGGATCAAAGTTCAAAGTCAAAAGTTGAAGTCATCTCCAGATTACTAGTTCCAAGTTGTTAAAAAGATGTTAGGAGTTTTCTAGGATTTACAGGGTATTATAGGAGATTTATAGAAAACTTCACCAAGATAGCATCTCCACTTTTCAAATTACTTACCAAAGACTGTGAATTCAATTGGACTTTTGACTGCCAGCTAGCCTTTGAAACCCTGAAAGAAAAAATATCTGAAGCACCTATTTTAAGGGGACCTAACTGGAAATTACCTTTTCATATTTCAAAAGATGCCTTAGATACAACTTTAGGAGCTGTATTGGGACAAAGAGACTTCATTCCTTATGCCATATACTATAGAAGTAAAACTTTAACTCCTTTAGAGTTGAATTATACTGTAACTGAAAAAGAGTTCTTAGCTGTTGTTCATGCCATAAATAAATTTAGACACTATATAATAGGCTATGAAACTTTTGTTCACACAGACCATTCTGCAATTAGGTACTTAATGAACAAATCAATTAATAATGGTAGAGTCACAAGATGGTTATTTCTTTTACAAGATTTTAACATCACCATTCTAGATAGGCCTGGGAAACAAAATGCAGTAGCTGATTTCCTATCTAGACTCCAAAACATTAAAGACAATACTCCAGTTGAAGACAAATTCCCTGATGAATATCTCTTTGCAATTACCACTCAAACTCCTTGGTTTGTTGATATTGCTAACTATCTAGTTTCAGGTAAATTTCCTTCAATTATGAATACAGGAGATAAAAGAAAGATCATTTATGATAGTGAAAAATATTCATGGATTGCTAATGAGTTATACAAAAAAGGTCCAGATTTCATTATCAGAAGATGTGTTCGAGAAGATGAGATGCCTGAGATCCTCAAGGCATGTCATGATGAACCATGTGGTGGAAACTATGCTGATAAGAGGAAAACTTATAAAATCCTTCATCTAGGATATTATTGGCCATCCCTCTTTAAGGATGCTAAAGAGTATGTTAAAATGTGTGACAGTTGCCAATGGGTAGGGAAACCTTCTCCTTTAGGTGAAATGCCACTGCAACCTCAGGTACACATTGAACCCTTTGAGAAATGGGCTTTGGATTTTGTAGGACCTATTAATCCTCCATCAAGACAGAAGAAATATATATTAGTTTGCACTGATTATGTTACCAAATGGGTAGAGGCCAAACCATTACTTTTTGTTATTGAAACATTTGTAGTCAATTTCTTTTTAAGGATATTTTTACTTGTTTTGGTGTCCCAAGAGAAATTTTTACAGATCAAAGAGCTCAATTCACATCATAGTTAGTGGAGCAAATAGTATAAAAGTACAAAATCATACACATAAAATCTACTGCCTACCATCCACAAGAAAATGGTAAAGTGGAATCTACCAATAAAGTTATTGAAGGGATCCTAACAAATATTGTTCATTTACAAAGGAGAGATTGGGTAGAAAGGCTTCCTGAAGCCTTGTGGGCCTACAGAACTACATGGATAAACACAACAGGTCACACTCCTTATGAACTTGTTTATGGAAAACAAGTCTTGTTTCCCATAGAGTTTCAGATCCAAACTTTAAAATGGCAGTCTAGTTAGGACTTGATCTAACAGAAGCACAGACTGGAGAATATTAATGAATTGGATGAGATCAGACAAGATGCAGTCCAGAGAAAAAGCATAGTCCAACAACAAAGGAATATATGGCATGATAAGTACATCAAGGAAAATAAATTTAAAGAAGGTGACTGGGCCCTCTTATTTGATTCAAAGTTCAAGGATTTTTCAGGTAAATTTCAGACTCATTGGCTTGGGCCATATGAGATTGTGAAAATCTTTGAAAATGGAGCAATAAAAATCAGGACAATAGATGAAGGAAAGGTAGCCTTTCTTGTAAATGGACACAGACTGAAATTGTATCATAAGCCACTTTCAAGAGAGGAATTTGTCAAGAAATTTCAAGATAACATTGATATGAAGTTAGTGAAGAAGAATCCTTCTTCTTCACTTACTTAATTGTATTCTTCTTCAATCAGAAAAACGAAAAAAATAAATAAATAAATAAAAATTATATATATATATATATATAAGGTATAAACATGAAAACCAATCATTGATTGGCATGTTTATACAGAAAATCTAAGGTGAAAATCAGAGTTCTTTTGACACTTTAGATTTTCAAAAATTGTTCTTTTCTGCAATTAAGTATCATAAAATCATAAGTTGCAGATTCACTTTTCACATTCATGATCCATCTCATTCCATATTTCATTCCATCCACATTTCACTTCATTCCATCCACATTTCACTTCATTCTATACTTCATTCCATTCACATTTCACTTCATTCCATTTCATATTTCAGATTTTTTACAAGTACATTCTGTAGCTACCTGTTCTGCAGCCAAATCCATTCTGCAGCCAATTGATTCTGCAAAATATACTTCAGAAAATAGAGGATGAGTCAAAGAATATTATGGGACCTAAGAGATCAATATTTTTCAGATGAAAGACAAAGCACATCAAAGCAGCAAAAATTCAAAAAGGGCTAAGGTAAAATTGTATGAAATTATTTTTGATAGCAAATCATTAAAGGTATAATGTGGTTAGGTCATATGTTTTCCTAAGTTATTTTATGATTCGAATTGATCAAACCCCTATCATAAAAATTCCTAGACCAAATCCCTTTCAGCCCGCTCCATAACAAATCATCATTAATTGAAAGCTAACAGTCAGAACCTAGAAGTGACCTATTAGGTCACGTCATCAGACCACGACATTCATTGATGATTTTTTAAAATATTCATAAGATTTCTTCGCGGTAATTCATTCCATGACAAACTCTTACACCCGATTATCCTTATGATTTACCACTACCCTGTTCCGTTCACATCCACTCACTACTATTTCTTTCCGTAGCCAAATCTTCATCTGCAAAGAAGTCATTTTAGGGCAAGACAACCCTTCACAGTTGCTTTTGCTTTAAGAATAGGAATAGAGCAGTGAGTTGAAGCCAGAGAAAGGAAGCAATTTTCATCAAGAAGAAATGGGACTTATTGTAAGGTCAAAGCCAATTGGAACTAAGTATTTGGAAGGATACCCTGAGATTAAAGGGTTATTGCAACAGGCTAGATGGTTGAGCTTTATAGAGAAGTTTAATGGATTCCACAAGGAAATCACAAAGTCATTTACCAGGTTGTTCGATGGATCAGAAGTGGAGATTGGGGATATCAAATTCTCCATCACAGACGCATTCATAGCAGAAGCAACAGAGCTACCAAGACAAGGATAACGTTGGTTTAAAAACAAATAATTTCATAATGAGGCTTGGAGACAAATGTTAAAAAACCCAGGTATGGACACTGCAGTGTTTAAGAAAGGTATTCCTAGTTCAGCTTTGAAGAATAAATGGAGGAATATGCTATTAATTTTATAAAATTTCATAACCTGTGAAGGCAGATTTGGCACTTTGTATGTTTATCACATTAGGCTCATGATGAATTTTCTAGATGAAGAAATAAATCTACCATTTTTCCTACTTAATAGTTTGAAAAGGATGTCTTCAAATGTCCAGAAAAGGCTTCAGTTCTTAGAGACTACCTTACATCATCATGGCTTAATTAAAATGTTAATTGAGTTTCATTTGAAGAAGATAGGAGATAATTGGGATGAATTCCTTCGAAGGAACCATTTTGAAGAACTTAAAGAAACACTGTCTAAAGAAAAACCTGTGAGAAAAAGTAGGAGAGGAAAAGATGTTAAAATTGTTGAAGTCAAGCCTAATGTATCAACACAGGAAGACAGTGATGAAATTATCTCTGAGAAGTTGGTAAAAATAAAGAAACAACTCAGGAATAAAAGGAAGGATGAATTAACAAATGAATGTGTTGAAGAAGAGGATGTAAAAGATGAAAACCCACCCAAATTGAGAAGAAGCTCTAGGCTTAAGGGCATGGTGAAAAATACATGCATTAAAGGAACTGAAATCATAAACATTGAAGAAGAAGAAGTTCCAGTTCAGACCCCAGTTGATAGATCTCCTATATACCAATATGAAAAAAACTCTGGTAGAACAACCCCAGATGTGGACCCAGCTCAGCAGCAGTTTTATGACCATGTGGAATCATTAGAGAGAAAAGCCTCATAGAACAAAGAAAGATCCCCCAGTCCACAAGAACCTCCAATCGAAAAATTAAGAAGAGACAATTATGAATTGGAGATACTGAATAACCATATTAAGAATGAAAATGAAATTCTAAGGGAGTAGGTTAAATTGAAAGGCAGCATTAACAGCACTCTCTCTTAGAAAATGGAAGGATTATATAAAGCAAACAAGAATTTTAAGAAGAGGAACAATAAATTGAACAGGGCACTCATTAACCTGAAGTTCAAGACACTCATAAGGAAGCCCAAGATGGCATTAACCACCAAAAGAAGCAGAAAAAGAAGGATAGATGTTCTTGCAGAAGTATCGGTACAAATGGAATGAAATTACATGAGGACATGCAAAAGTTTTGCAGTGGGGGTATGTTGAGCCCTAAAAGTATCTTCTCCTTTGCCAAATTCCACTTCATCTTATCATTCCTTTTGTCATTTTATAGACCTAAAGATCAATAATATGTTTAAAATCACTTAAGGAATACATGCAATGACTAAGTTGTTGTGCTTTTGTGGTTTTGTTGTCTTAATGATTTCTAAGCAGCTTTAGCTACAGAATGCAGTGATTCTGTAGCCAGTTACACATTTCGTAGCCATTTTTATATTTGAACATATTACAGGTGTCATCTAAAGAAAAGGAGTATATGGTTAGATTCTAAATATTTCCTACATCGTTCCTTCTCATCCATGAAGGCTGAATAAAAAACTAGAGATGTTTATGTACCAAGTCAAACCAAAAGTCCGAGAAGCAGAATCCTATAAGGATAAGGACTCTTGACTTTATTGCAGCAAATCACGAGTCCTAAAAAGGAGTTTTAGTTTGATTTTGAATTTAGAATACACCTGTGCCTAATTTCATTCAATATTAGTTATGTAATTGCCTATAAATTTACCTCGGTGAGAACGAAAAACACAAGTTAACTCTTATTTTTGCCAATACTGTGATACTTTGTTTCGAAGTATTTTTTATAATAAGAAGAAGCATAACTTTGATGCTGTGTTGAAGACAAACTTGAGAAGTTAAATATTTTCATGCCAAATTGATAGCAGAGGGCCCCTGCTATCTAAGGAGGATTCTACATGCTTTCTAGATAAGTATCTTTTCATTCTGTGTTGTTATATTTTTCACTTAGACAGTTTTCTGAGTTCATGTCTTTTAGTATCATGTCTTGCATTGTTTGTTTAACTAACAGATCCTCATGATGTTATAATTAGTCTTTTCTCAAATCTTTTCCAACATATTTCTATTTAATGAATGGATTCAATTGTGACATCTTGAGTTACCAGTAATTTAGCTCTGTCATTTAGATTAAAATATCCTCAGTATCCTACAGCCATTCTTTTTCTTAAAAGCTTTTCCAACATATCACTATTATGCGAATGAGATTTGATTGTATTATGTTGAGTTAATTAGCATTTTATGTTCTGCAATTAGATAGAAGATCCTCATATTGTTACAAACAGACTTTTCTCAAAACTGTTCCAATAAATCTCTAAATCATAGAAAAGACCTAATTGTAATATTGTGGGTTACTTGTTGTTTAGAAGATCCTTATTACGTTATATCTAGTCTCCTTCAATAAACTCTTCCAATAAATCTCTAGTTTATGAATGAGATCTAGTTGTAATGTCATAAGTAGTTCAAATATTCATAGGAGATCCTTAGCATATTATAGCAATTTTCTTCTCAAGTTGTTCCAAAATATCTCTATTATATTAATAAGATTGCACTATAATATTCTAAGTTGTTGTATGTTTTTAGGAGGATCCTCATCACATTGGAGTTCAATCTCTTCCACAAACTATTCCAACAAACCTATAACTAAAAGGATCATGTTGAAATATAATGTCTTCAGTTACATTTATGTTCATTTGCAAGCTAGGACATCCATGGATTAGAATGCTTTTTTTTTCATAATTTTCCTAATTAGGGACAAAAATTACAATTACACTCTGTTTTGAGTCTGAGGTTCCATTTTCATTCATTTTTGTCATAGATTTGATATCATCCTTTGAACATAGAACAACATAATAAAACCTAAACATAAAAAAACTCAAAAACATCAAAAAAATACTGAAAACAATGAAATAAGAATAAGGATATTTAGGCACATATAGTGCAAGTATACCTCATCAGTTTACAACCCATGGTCAATAATTTATGCTATCAATTCAAGACACTGAATTGACCAAACAGTAACCACCCATACAACTGGCACCCCACTTTTTTTCTCATCAAACACCATCAGTTTGTACAACTAATACAATCACATTCAGAAAACATATGAAGTCAACTTCAACTCATCAATCATTACGAATCATTATTAACCAAATTATTGTACTAGATCAATCATTCTTAATACACTCACCCCATACATGTTCATGTTGAATTTTGAATTCATGGCTATTAGGCTATTATGTGATAGCTTCACCATGGTCTCCAACATCCACTTTGTCTAAATTCCAACTATAAAAGGGATCTCTCCACCATTGTGCTTTTGATAAAAGAAAAAATAATTTGGGTGTTTCCTATACCAAAGGTTCACACTCATTCCATCCGTCTTTTGCAACTGATACTTTCCTTATATTAGACGATTATATATGTTAACAACATCTTTCCTACACAAAAATAAATATGTATCTTGAGTTGTAGCATCCATGTCAACATATTTTTTAACATGCATTTTGCAAACATAGTGAACTAGCACTTCCAAGAAGAAATATATCTCTACATAGGAAACCATGTCCCTGGATAAATTTGGTTGATGCAAAACCATAGCATGACCCAAAGTTTCCTATTGTCCATGACAAGGCCATCCTTGGTTATACACATGGTCATACATGTTATATGATATTATCATTATCTCAAGGATTTGAACCATAATTTTTATAATGAAATTGCATTAGAAACCCATCTTTTTTACAAATGAGTATCTTCGCTTAATTTCATATTGTTATTTTCTATCCTCGGGGCCATATGAACAAGAATAAATTCATAAAAATGTTTGAAAAGTCAATAAATATGAATCCATGAAAAATGATGGAACACTATTAATACGAACATCTAAACAATGCATCTCTAACAAACTTACACTTCATATATCAAGGAAGCAATAGGCCTTGTGCCGGGGTGTTTATTTTGCACCTACGTGAAAGAACATAGAGCATATGGTTTCATTTCCTTTCCTCTAATAAAGTCTCCAATTCTAGCTGAAGAGATTTTTGCAATCTGATCAAACTCCAAGTGTTTTCCTTGTACAAGAGACCAATCTAAATCCGTTCTATAAAAGATGAGACTTTCTTTATGGTTTTGCACTGGAAGGGAAATGATTGTCTCCCATTTCACTTGCTTTACCATTTTATTACCCAATGAGTTGATGCAAGAGCTAAGTAACGATTTTTTGTAATGGTTGACCAACGATTTTCCACAATGGTTTTCTAGAGAGTTGACCTGTGCTCTCCTAATTTTGGTGCAACCCAAAACAACATTTCCTTTATAAAATAGTTTAAATAAATTGGGTTCTAGTAATGTCAAGGATTCCCGTTCTGTCAGATTGTGTTTGAGTAATGTGGAAGATGAAGGGTATCAAAATTTTTGTTTTGAAAAACACCATAAAAAAACAACAGAAATTAAAAAAAATAAAATTAAAAAGTACAATAAAATAAAATAAAAAATAAAAAAATAAGTTAAGAAAATAAATTAAAAATAAAAATTAAATAAGTAAAAAAATAATAACAAGTAATAAATAATTAAAAGTAAATAAAAATAAATAAATAAATATAAAATAATAAAAATAAAAAAACAAAAAACATTCCATATTCTTATTCTTACCGTCGTAGTCGAGGCAAGACACATGATTATTTCCATCGAGTTACCAAACATGTCTACATGTTCTCAAATGTAAATTAATAATTATTATAATATGAGTGATGCCCTTTAATGAAAATTAACTAGACCTAGGCTCTACGTAGGTTTTGAAATTTCTCTGTCGAATTACCAAATAAGATTCAGTTTATTTCCGAAGAGTTTGCAGGGTTAGTACCATTCAGTGACGTCCCATGTATTGAAATTAACCATCAACTCTGCATAGTTTTTTAAAATACTCCTTATGAGGATGTAGGCGCTCCCAAATTCAGATTAACGAACATGGGAATGGAATCTAGGGAATGTGGCCACATGAGTAGGTGAGCCGTCTTGTCTCTTACAAATGAAAGTCACCGAAAGAGAGTGATAGGTGTCACGAAGAGGAGCGGTTAACACCAACTTTAGAGATAGAGATGTTAGTGGAGTGGGACCCACGCTTGCTAGAAGGGTCTCGCAAGCAACAAGGGGGCGTGAATACATAAGGGTCTTTTGTTGACTCGTTAGCTTATTCCGTAGGATTTTGGGAAGGATATAAAGATTCAAAATTCAATTTAACATAGATATTCTTTAGAGGATGTTATGTTCAAGGCACAAGAGAGAAAAGGGATTCCATTAGTGGATTTTAGTTTAGTATTTTATTCTCGATTTCGTATATGTGTGTATGTCTTATCAAAAGTAAGGAATGATCAAATAATGACATCCTATTCACAGTCCATATTTATAAGGTCTATACTACTGGAATTCAAAATTATTTAACTCACATATCATCTTTAATGCAGGTAAAAGCTATGGAAGTTGCATCAATTTTACTAACAGACTTTTATAATGGAGTCTAACAATTCAAATTCATATTAGGACTAGGAAAACCATGAAACTCCCGTATGAATTCTCAAAATATAATGTAATTAGAGAGAATTTGTGTTTAAATTTATGAACTTAAATATTGCACCACCAAAGACTGCATTTGAACCACTTGTCTGCAATTCTATATTTAAATTAACCAAGCCTATTCTCTTAGGTTTTCTCACTTTTGAGATTTTATTCCAAAATTTTTTATAATGTTTTGGTAGGTTTCCTATTTGATATATGGCTTCTTCAGTATTAGCCACCTTATTTCTTCTCTCAGAAACTCACCTATGCCGAAATCGGGCCCAATATTCCCATTATCCTATTTGGTTCGGTATCAACTCTCATATTCCCACTTCAATGGATTTTTTTTCCAAATATTAATATATATCTCTAATCATGAGGTGTAAGATTAATATAGCAACAGATATAAAAAATGGAAACAATAGGAATTCAAATAAATCATTGCTATCCATTGGGGGCGATTTGATGACTTACCTCATAACAAGTGTTTCTGAAAACCTCCTTGAAAGGATCTAAGAAATGTACAAAAAAGGACCAACCACTTACTATGGTTATAGTCCACCTTCTTGGAAGTTCATTTTTGTTAGCCTAGAACTTCACAAAACGTAAACCCGTGATCTCTATTATTCAATAATCTCTAGTATTTACACATACAGTTTGCTGGGAGATAGTTATGTGACTTCTCACATACGGGAATAGTAGAATTTAGTTATAACTAACCAATATCCCGTAGAATTAGTTTTAACATCCCCCCTTAATTCGAAGGGATATCTGACATGCCAAGTAAAGATCTGAACTTTTCAAAATTTTCACATCCTAATGCTTTGGTAAATATATCTGCAATTTATTGTGAAGTAGGACAATGTGTCAGATGAATTGTTTTGGCCTCTACATGATGTCGAATCAAATGATACTTGGTGTTGATATGTTTGGTTCGATCATGGAATTTAGGATTCTTGGCCAATTGAATTGCAGAAGATTTGTCGACAAATAAAGGAGTTGAGGCTTTTTGTTTCTCCTGCAAATCTTCAAGTATTTTCAGAAGCCAAATGATTTCCTTAGTGGCTTGAGCTGCTGCAACATATTCAGCTTCGGTGGTAGAATCAGAAGGAACAGATTCCTTGCGTGATCTCCAACTGATGGCTGTTGATCCAAGATTCATCGAATATCCAGAAGCTGAGACTCCATTTTCTCTATCCCAATCAAAATCTGAATTTGAATAACCAACAAGATGGAAGTCTAAAAATTTGGAATATTTGATGCCGTAAGTTTGAGTTCCTTTGAAATATTTCAAAACCCTTTTTGCTGCTACCCAATGCCCCTCACAAGGATGATGTATAAACTTGGAAAGTATTCCAATAGCAAAAGTTATATCAGGATGAGTAATAGACAAATAAATAAAACTTCGAACAAGTTGCATGTACTTTGTTGGACCTTCAAATGACTTTCCTTCTTCGGAAGTGAGTTTCAAATTCTGCTCCATTGGAGTAGCAATAGGATTACATTCCATCATACTATATCTGTTCAATGACTTATCAACATATTTCTTCTTAGAGATGAAAATATGTTGTGGTTTTGATCAACGTCAATTCCAAGATAATAATGAAGTAAACCTAAATTTGTCAGATCAAAAACCTTTTTCAATTATTTTTTTTATAGATGATATATATTCATCATTGTTTCCTATGATCATCAAATCATCAACATATACAAATAGATATACAACTGATATACCAACTTTCTTAACGAAAAGAGTTGCATCATCTAGGTCAAAATGTTTATAGTTTAATTTAAGAAGATGTCCAGTTAACTTCTCATACCATGCTCATGGCGCTTGTTTCGAATCGTACAAAGACTTCATTAGTTTGAAAAACTTTTTTTCTTTCCCTTTAACAGAAAAACCTTCTGGCTGAAACATGTAAACATCTTATTTCAAATCTCCATTTAAAAAGGCAGTTTTGACATCGATATGATGAATCTTCCTTTATTTCTGAGCTGCAATAGCAAACAAAGATCTAATAGTGCCCTATTTAGCTGTAGGAGAAAAAGTCTCTGTATAGTCGATACCCTCCTTTTGTGCATATCCCTTCACTACAAGTCTTGCTTTGTACTTTTCTAGTGAACTATCAGCTTTAAACTTAGTTTTATAAATCCATTTGCAACTAATAGGTTTGATGCCAGCAGGAGGATCCACCAACCTCCATGTGCCATTTTTTATGAGAGCACCAAATTCCTTTTGCATTGCATCTTTCCACTGTTCATAACTAACATCTTCTTCAAAGCAAGTAGGTTCACAATCCATAGAAAAATTAAATTCATAATGAGAATAGTTACCTGAGGAACTTCCAACCTTAAACTCATCATATTTCTTTGGAAATGTTTGAGTATGAGTTGACCTTCACAAAGGTTGTATAGGAAGTTGTTCAGGAAGTTGCTCACCTTCTTCATCTGGCTCAGTTCTTGCCATTTTTGTCCTTGCTTCTGTAGAAACACTTGCATCAACTAATTCCTCATCAGCAACAACGGAATTATCATCATCAATCAATTTCTCATCATTAAGAGAAGGAAAATCCACAGACTGATCTAATATAGAAATCCCCCCTTCAGGATGGGGAAGTATATTATCAGATTCATAATAAAACTTTTGACGCACAAATTTTTCTATGTGATTAAGTTGTCTATCAATAGTGAGAGAATCTTTATCAGTTTCAATAAAAATTACATCTCTTGAGAAAATAAACTTTTAGTTCACTTCATCATATAATCGATATTCCTTAGAAGTCATGAAATACCCTAAAAATATGCATTTTCTGCTTCGTTCACTCAGCTTATTCCGCTGATGTTTGGGAATCAAAGCATAACATTGAGAACCGAAAATTAGGAAATGTTTAACAGTAGGAAGATGACTATACCACATTTCATATGGAGTTCTATTGTTAATGATAGAAGAAGGGCACCGATTTCTAATGTATGTCGCACAAAGCACGGCTTCTCCCCAAAACATTAATTTTACATTCTTAAAAAAAATCATTGACCTTACCATATTAAGCAATGTTCGGTTCATTCTTTCAGCAACACCATTTTTTGCGGATTATATGGTATTTTGGTCTGGTTTTTGATGCCATTCTCTTGCAAATATGTTTCACAAGCATGTGAAGTATATTATCCTCCATTATCAGTCCTTATAGTACCAATAGTAAGTTGTGCTTCATTTGTTATGAAGATATGAAATTTCTTAAACAGATCAAAAACTTGTGACTTTTCTTTAAGCAGATAAACCCAACACCTCCTCGAATAATCATCAATAAAAGTGAGTATGTATTTATTTCCATTTGCAGTTGGTACAGGAATTGGACCACATAAGTCAGAGTGTATGAGACTTAATTTTCTTGTAGCTCTAGACTTAGAATTCTGAAAGGATTGTTTGTGATGCTTGCCCAATATACAAGCATTACATGTGGTAAATTTTTTGGGAACTGTTGGAAGTCCCTTAATCCCCTATTGTTTCATAATTTGAATACTTTCATAATTAACATGACCAAAGCGTGCATGCCATAATAAATAATATGACATAGTATCATTTTGTTGAACCAAATAAGTTGTGTTCAATGCAACATATGACATACCATGCAACTTCAATAATTTATCTTCTTGCACACCAGAAATTACAGTTTTATTGTCAACTACTCTTCTAATTTCTACTTTACCATCAAATATGTGAATGGAATGTCCCTGTTGTCTTATTTGTATAAGAGATACCAAATTTCTTTGGAACTGCAGGATGTAAAGAACATCATTCAAAATATAATTTGGAAGTCTAGGAAGTTTTAACTGAATTGAACCAATCCGTGATCGTTTGATTTTGGACTTATTAGCGAAATACACTACTCTGTCAATATTATCACTAAATTGATCAAACAAATCTCTTTGAAAGGTCATATGACACATGGCACCTGTTTCTAGAACCCAACAGTCATATCATGAAGAAAAAGAAGTTCTAAAAACATCTTCCATGTGAAAATTACAATGTGCGACAACATAATGTGCATTCTCAGAAGACTTTCCTTTGTCTGGAATTATGTGATCTTTATTTTCAAGCAATTGTTCTCTTTTTCCATTAATTTTAACCCAGGGAATTCTGCAATTTGTAGCAGTATGTCCAAGTTTACCACATCTAAAACATTTTATGGCTGGTTTATTAGAAAAATTTCTTTGTTGTTCATTCTGTTGTCTATCTCCCTGAATATTTCCACCCCCCTTACCTCTATAACTCTTCCTACCTCAACCTCTATTACCTCTAGTATTTCTAAAATATTCCTCTTGAGTTTTTTGGTCTTTTTGAGAAAGACATAGGGTTTCGGTATTAGAACTATGTGTTGCTTCTTTCTTGCCAAAAGCCTTCTCTCTTTCTGCAATTTTCCCTGCTAATTTGTCAAAATATATATCTTTTATTTTCCCACTAGCTTGGAGAGATTCCAAGTAGTGTGAATAACTAGGATAAAGAGCTTTTATAAAGGAAGTAAGCGGCAAATCAAATTTAACTCCAATACATTCGATTTCATGATTGATGGCTTTAATTTTAGAGGCAAGTTTTAGAGGACCATTATCATTCATTTCGAGATTAAATAACTTTAACAATAACTGAATTATCTCAAATTCAGAATGTGAATCATAAAGCTCTTTTAGTTTTTCTATGGCATCATAAGTTGTTTTACTATGAGTAATGTATCTTCTTACCTCTTCTAAAACTGAATCGGATATTAAGACAAAATCCTTCTTATCCTTACTTTCCCAAATTGCAAGTTGTTTCCGATCATCAGGCTGCACCGGTGCATTTTCTCCTTCTCCTTCACCACTGTCAGCCCAGAACTTCATCCCATAAATCATTAAAGATAAGAGTATTTTTAACTTTCCTAAACCACTCCTGGTAATTTTCCTTTCCAGAAAGGACAATCCCAATTAATGACACCAAGGAGTTCCTTTTTATTTTGAAAATATTTTAAGAAATGCTGGCCTCAATTACTGCCACAAATTCTCTTAAAAAAACTTTGTTTTAACATGCAGCAGATTTAACTCTGGTTTCAACCACTTGTTTCTTTAAAAAAAAACTGATTTTTTTTTATTAACTTACGAGTTCATACCACTGCAAGCCACTTGCATTGGATTCGATGTTGTGCCACAACATCGCCTTCACTAAAACTCACTACAATGTGATAGATTCTCCAATCGAGAAAGACCAGTAGCAAGTTGATGCCCCAAGCCCGCGATCAAATGCTGCAAACATTGGGAGTCTCTCTGCACGGTCAAATTTTTTCTCCCGATCAAATGCTGCAAACGCTGGCAATCTCTCTGCACAGTTCTCCCAACAAAAAGGAATTCTCTCCTGGGTTTCATGCTAGTCGTCACTCAAATCCAAACACTGGTATTTTAAACCACTTGCTCCATTTCCGCTTCAACACCTACTCCACACCAAAGCATTCAAACTACCCTCTAGACAATCAGTGAGAACACTTCCTTCAGCAATGGAAGATCCAGCTTTTGAATTAATCCACTTTGATACCACTCTTAGCCCAGAACTTCACAAAACATAAACCCGTGATCTCCATTATTCAATAACCTCTAGTATTTATACATATAGTTTGCTGGGATATAGTTATGTAACTTCTCACATACGGGAATAGTAGAATTTGGTTATAATTAAACAATATCCCATAGAATTAGTTTTAACAATTTTCCCCTATTGCATGCTTGCCTTATGTTGATCCTTCATCTCGTGTTATTCTGCCAAAATCCTTCATCTCCTTCTACAATTTCAGATTGGAGCTTTGGAGTTGGAATTTACATTACATTTTTTTAGTTCCTAACTCCCAATATTGACTAGAGTGGGTGTCAAAAATGGCGACATCATACGATTGTGGTCACATGGAAACCATTGTTTATGGAATTTCACCCCAACATCCTGCACATTGAAAGACACTTATATTCATATTCATAATAAGAAAATGAGCAGCACAAACTGTAATGTTAATGGGCATGAAAAACACACTCCCATGTTGATTCCTTTGGATGTACTCCGAATCTAAAGATGTGAAAAATATTACTGAAGAAGACATTGAAAAATGGCATTTATCTCCAATCTGTCGTTTATGAAATATTGAAACGCATACCTACTCAGCATGCAGAAGGCACTACCTTTTGAACCACCATCCCCTAGATACTTTAAATGCAACCCTTGCATTTAATACACTTTTGTGTAAGTGATAGATATTTCCTAATGGTCGACCTTACAATTTTCCTAGCATACAAACTCAACCAAACATATTTTCATAAAATTTGAAAATCTAGAAACGAATTGTGGAGTTTGGAGGTAGTGAGATTTGGTTGTGTTTGCTGCTGATATCCAATGCATCGATGGTCATGACCTTGGGATTGCACAACAAATCTCACAATATCCGAAAATTTTCTATGATTTTTCCTCTTTTCCTCCACTTCAAAATTCTCCACATGAACAAGATTTTTGTTTTCGAGATGCGATAAATAACACAAGACATAATGACTTCAAAATTGCATACATCGGAATGAATGGCTACCTTATACAATTCCAGCAATTTGAATTTGGTTCAATTTTATTTTCCTAGGAGTATTTGTTAGAAATAGAGAGAGAGAGATTTTTCACACAACATAAATGACACTCACTATATTTTATTGATCTCACAGTAATTACAATATAGCAGTGCATGGCACTTCTAGATCGTAGAATAGTGGATCTAGATCACTAAAAATAGCTAGTACAACTATTAGCCTAGGAACTCACACAATTACAACTCACAACAACTTAGAAGTCATGGAGCATTACTTCCAGTACCCTCCCTTAATTCTTACATGTAAAAAATATAAAAAATAGACATTACAACAATAAATAAATATTTGACACATTTATCTCATATGGTCATCACTAGCACCCATATCCACTCTAATATCTCATGGTTTCCGCTCCTTTCTTCACCACACTTTTGAGCTTCCCACTTGATTCTTTTAAGACATAACCACTTCAAACCATCATTGACGTGTTTTGCAAAATTGACACTTCTCAACCTCCCAGAGCGCAACGGTTTAGTCTTGATACTAAACCATCCTATGGAGCTACTACCATATGTGAATCCATTAACCTTTCTTTAGAAAACAATTATACAACTTGGCCTTGCATATCGCGGAGCACAACAAGTCATACCAGCTTAACCTTATTAAGACCTACCTGTAACTAACTCTCGTGAACACAATAAATCACATTAATTTGTTAAATAAATGACATTTTCTTTGTGGTTCTTCATTTTATTTTTACATATCAAAATCATTTTAAAAATAATAATAAAAAATACCAACAAACTTACCACACCAATACTTATGACTCATCACAATATAATTATCACATACTACATCCACTCAATACACAGTTCACTAGCTCAACATGCAAACGATTTTTGTTTCACTTGATCCTCTTCTTTATGACTTTAGCATTTATCCTTCCTCGTATTCGTTATACACACCAAATGATGTGATTCCAACAGTCACCTTACGTTAGTATCATGGGGCTTCAACATTGAATTGCGCATGATTTGGGTGTATGTGCTTCCATCGAAACTCAACAATGTATTCGCCCAACAAACGTCAATCGGCCACTAAGCATGGAAATCCTGACGGCCGCATTAGCAGGTGCGATGATTTGCTCGAGTTGGGTCACTTTATGCATTGTGCCAAGAATTCCAAATCGACACAGTCCAAATTTCTCAAAACCCTGATCGCTCTTGGTGCCGACAATTCATCAAGTGAGTTGTGCACTGTCTTATGTTCAACCTACGGCCGTCTCGCTCTGGCCCCATCTATGCATAATGCCAATAGTTGACACAACTCCTGCAAGTGAGATATGAAGACAGGAACCAGGATTTCGTCCGCTTGTTTGTGAATCTTTCATAAATGAAACTTCTTCAAGAATATCTCGATTCCTTTCTTTAGCTCGCAGCAACTTGATTTCAATACAATATCTCAATTCCATGTAGCTCTCACTTTGCATTTTATTCCCAATAACGTTTATGAAATGATTGTGGCTTCAATGTGCCTCTACCTCTGACAGTCGCTGTGTGATGACCCCAAATTAGATCATGGCCAACAACAACATGGCCCAATTTTCTCTTGCCACCCCGTCTCCTTGGAGGCACTTGATGATGCTCAGATCAGATCTCATACTCTCAGATCTTGCTAGAAAAAAAATTCACCACAACTTCCAAAGCATCCAATTTTATTGCTTTGGACATATATCGCTAAAGTGGTCTAGATATGACTAGGACAATCATTCTGCTCCTTGCTTCGGGTTTACACACTCAGCATCCAATTTTATTGCTTTGGACATATATTGCTAAAGTGGTATAGATATGACTAGGACAATCATTCTGCTCCTTGCTTCGGGTTTACACACTCAGAACAACATCGTTCCAGACACACGATAGACTATTCAAACAAAGAACAATAAAATTACAACAGAAATCAACTCTCACACAAATTTCCACACAACATATTCTCGTACCTTAATCTATTTACAAAGCATAAATAAGTTCAAGACTCTCCCACATCTTCGTGGCCCTCCCATGAAGGATTCAGGCCAAAACAGGTTCTCATACCATGTTATAAAATAAAATAGAGAGATATTATTCATACAACACAAATCACATTTATTCTATTTCATTGATCTCACGATCATTATATATATATAAGTATATGACACTTCTAGATCTTAAAATGGTGGATCAAGATGACTAAAATAGCTAATACAATTACTAATTTAAGAAATTACACCATTACAACTCACAACAACTTAAAAATCATGAAAGCATTACTTTCAATAATATTTTGGTTTACTGTAAACATATTGAAAAGAGGAAAAACATTAAAAGACTTACCTGCATTCAAACAATTCCAATTTTTAGGTAATATTTTTTGTACATCAATGCAAAGAATTTGTGTACATATTTCACGGCTCCATGCTAGTTGCTTTTTTAAAACATGTATAGCATAGAAATGGAAATTCTTCTGCCCAAAGATGGAATGTGTATTTTATCTGGCTAGCTTTTTTTTCTCACATTTTCGTTTTTAATATTCCATATTAAAAAAACGTTTTGTATTCTATTTTCAGAGTTTTATAATTCATTCATTGGGTTTTGGGATTTATTTATTCCCTTATCCAAAAAAAAATTTTAAAAATTAAATGAAATTGTATAAGAATTCCATTACCCAAAACTTTTGGTTTAAAATTAAATGAAATTTGACAAGAAATTGTAAATTAGATTTATATAAAGTGAATGATTGGAAAAAATAATAAAACTTACCAAAAGTGTTTATAGAATCACAGTTTTCTCAGTTGAATTTGGGATAAAGTCGATGCATATGATCCTCCTAACATTTTTTTTGAGATGGCTACTCTCTTTTTCCTCCATGAAAATCCTAAACAAAACACCTAATATGTCTTCTTTTTAGAGCTAGGAGGATTTTTGAGATGGGATTTGTGGGGTTTTAGGTTTTGGGTAGTTTTTTTTGTTTGTTTGTTTGTGGTGTTGAAAATTTTCATAAAGTTTCCTTCTATTTTTGACATCCAGAAAATGCTTTTAAGATAGCTACTTGGGCCTAGATGCAACTCTAAGTATATAAATGTATTCTTTCCAACCAGAATCAATTGTTTCTGACATCCCAAAATATAAAATATCAATCTGCAAACTCTATTAATTAATCAAAGAGATTACACACATTTATACATGAGATAGTCTCAAGATAGGAAATCTATCTTGGACGCACAATAATGTGGTTGAGAGATTCTCTCAACCACACACTAAAGTAGGAATAAATATAGTTCTAGCTACCTCCTATAATGTAGGAACAGACTCCTTATATAGAGAGTTACAACCACAAAAAAGTAGGAATTACATATTCCAACACCCTCCTTTAATGAGTACTTGTCGTGATATCAATTCACCAAATCTAGTTGTGGTCAATCATAAGAAAAAAAGGATATGTCGACGTCCATATAAAAGAGCAACCATACACCAGAATGCATGGGTACCAACCACTGCACCTGCTGGTCTTGTAGGATGTCCTTCACATACATGGTTCTGTCAACCATTATCACTGCATACACGTACCTATATCAAAAAAAAAATGTGTCTGCGACTCAAATTCACCACAAACGGGCAAATCCCATGTGCAGAACTGGAAATACTGTCTGTGACTCAGATCCACCACAAATGGGTGAATCCCATGTGCACAACTGCCAAAAAGAGATATCAGTGCCTTTCTAAGCCAAATATACACATCCAAATAACAATCCCTAATAGTCGCGCTGATTGCGCCTTTCGACGCAACTTTCAGATAGAAAAAAAAATGCGCCGACCCTCCTATGCTAAGAAACAACAATATCTAAGACCTATGAGTGAGGTGTTTACTGCTATCCACCTACTCCTGTGAGAATTTAAGCTCCTGTGAGCATTTCAGCTCCTGTGTGCACCCGAGGCACCTGTAGCCATGAAGGCTCCTGTAGCCATGAAGGCTCCTGTATGTGGTTTCTGGTTCACCACAAACCATCACTTTATAGTGAAAAAACATGGTTTTCGGCTAACCATAAACCTGTACTTACAAGGTGTTTTTGAGATTACCATGAACTTTACACATGCCTTAACAAGGCATACATTCCATACTCCAACTCTTGGAGTTTCCAGATACATACAATGACCACTACAACAACCACCTAGACTTGCTTAGCATTGAACTGTGTGAATCATCATCAAGAGTCTATTCCAAAAAACTCACAAAAGGCACACACAAACTTGATTGTCCATCTTCCTTTGATCTCTGATGTAGATCCAACCACTATCCTTTCAAAGAATTTTCACCGTCAATGTCTTCATCATATTTGGTAGTAAACCATTCCTGCAAATAAATTTGTCCATTGTTGGAATGGCCAATTCCAACAAAGACTCACACTCGTGACAATATTTGGCAAAACTAAATGTCACAACAATACAACATTTAATTCTTTTAACCAGATTTACATAAATGCATTTACATGTTAAGTTGATCAGTATCAACATGAAAGCAAAATAATTCACAAAGACAATTTGTTTCATCAAAGAAAATATGTTGGAACTTTTAGTTTCATCCCTATATAGAAACATAATCATGTCCAGGCAGCTCACCACACTGCCCTCGTCTCACTTCACTGTTGTACCACGAGACCATGCTAGAAGTGTGTTCAACCGTCAACCAGGTCGATCCGAAACAAAGGGAGTTGTAAGCCTCCCAACAACTCCACGTGCTTCCGCACCTCTTCTAACACCTACAGAAGACCCAAAAAACTATCGACCTCTTTTCTACACAAGGCCATGTTCATAACACCAATAACCAACATAACCGACACTAGCACGAGGTGACATTTGCAACAAAGATGGATCTGGTCACTGCATATAAATCACAAAACAACAAATCTTCCAACCTGAAAGCTGCATTGTTTAACTCGAGCATGTGAGTGAAGCCACCACCGATTGGTTCTCACCTCAGCCTCGTCCACCTTCTCACTATACACAAGCATATGTTGCCATAGAGAGCTTGTCTCTGGAAAACACAACCTGTACCAACATATATAGGTCCCTGGATTCCATCTAGACCTTTCATGTTTATATCAAAGAACACAATATTGTGATTGGCATATCGATCATGCTCATCAATACCATCAATCCTCTGAGAGAATTGCACATAGAAGCCAACACCGAACGTTGCAATCGAACACAGATTCTTGGACATCCTCATGTAGCAAATCAAACTCTCACCTCCGCGATACTGTGTTTGCACCAAAAATTCCATAATATGCATATATATTCCATGACTAGGATTAGGCAACATTACCAACATCTAAAAAAGAGGATGAACTTAAATTGGCACCCATACAATATTATAACTAGGGACTAACTCGCAATTAGATGCCCTAGTCAATAAGATTGTCACCAATCCTCTCCACAATCATATTAAATTCGCCTAGAGTCATCGTTTCATCATAAAGGCCAAAGATAAGGGCACAGGTTGTCTTCTTAATGGTGACACCTGCAGATCCTTTATTTCCTCTGATGACAGCTCCAGGTTCGCCTTGGATGACCATATACTTTTTTCCTCCAATATATAGGCCAGTTGGTGCAAGGGATCCAGGCTCAACAAAATCATTCACTATGGTCGTCACTTCCTCGGGCTTGATTGCTGGGAAGCTATCGCTCTAAGCCCAAACGCTACCATCCTAGCTAATAATGGCTGTCATGGTGAGCCAATTTCCCCGCTCGATCTCACACATGAGATGGTCATCGACGTGAGCCTACCACGACATCTTCCCTTATCCAAAAAAATTAGAAATATCCCACAAAGGCAAGCCCGGCCAAATCCGTGACAAAATAAAAGGAAATTAGACTCAAGATTGCCTAGGAAAACTGATAGCTTGTAGCAAATTACAGTGAGGAATGCACGCAATCGAATCCAATACCACCGAGAAAGAACACAGAGATAATAACTAACCATAAAAAGGCTATAGCTCCTCTACATGAGCACAGAAAGTCTCTACATGACAGTGATTCTCCCAATACAACACACTGGCACACATCGGTGGATTTTATATGAATTTAAAAACAAATCCATATTGCCTCAAAGAGAGCGTGATCATGATACTCCGCCCGAATACTCAACTCACAGACTTGATCCACACAACACACAATTTCAAAGTAGATCAGTCAACAACATCGATCAATCTGTCATAGATTGACTCTCCAAACATAGAAAATCATAGACGTCGATGCCAATCCACCATACTGCCAGCAGATCACCACTCTACCGATGCCAATGCTTAGACCCCAAATTCTGCCACAACAGCCTCCACACCACGAAAATGTTTGATGTTACGGCCGGTAGGAGAGGGGGACGGTTTCTGATTCAGATGCTCACTGTTTTGAAATCTAGTAAGAACAAAATAAACGCAAATCCAAATGGTGCAAGTACCAGTGAGAATCAACTTCTTCGTTGGATCAAACAAAGAGATCCGCAACCAGTGACCTTGATGACATAGCCACGTCGACAGAAGAACCAATTGATTTCCACCACAGACTAATTCATTCCACATTCTCCATCTACAACCCCAGATTCTTATGCCTCCTTGCCTACGTCATAGTCTCAATCGGGTGCTTAGCACAGCAAGTCCAACTCGGGATCCAGATGACAGATGACAAGAACCCTGAAAATGTTTTTAGGAAATGCGCCTGCACAACGTCACTCGATCGGCAATTGGGATATGGGTAATTTCGATGTGAGGGTCTGTGGAAGGGCCTTGTTAGTTCCAACGTAAGCTCTCTGCCATATCTCATGCCATCGCTCATGGGAACTTTTGGGGTAAGTGCAACCGATCCTTTCCACAGAGTATTGTCAGATGCAATCACTCCTCCCACCTACACTAGATCTATCAGCGGCATTTGGTACTTTACATAGTTGCATTTGTCAGCATCTATGAATGCGAAATCAAATGATCCATTTCGTGCATAAGCTTCTTCACACATATGCGAATCGATGAAGCCTCCCTCATCACGATGAAGCCTCCCATAGCTGTGTCGGCCATGACAAAGACGCGTCCGAATGCTACCAGGCTCCCCATGACTCTCCTACGATCATCTCGATGAAAAAAAAAATTAAATAAAAACGATATAACTAGAATCATTTATTTTCCTATGCCTAGGAAGGACCAAAGGCCCTTACGGGCTCTGATACCAAGATAAAGTATCAATCTGCAAACTCTATTAATTAATGAAAGAGATTACACACATTTATACATGAGATAGTCTCAAGACAGGAAATCTATCTTGGATGCACAATAATGTGGTTGATAGATTCTCTCAACCACACACTAAACTAGGAATAAATATAGTTCTAGCTACCTGCTATAATGTAGGAACAGACTCCTTATATACAGAGTCACAACCATAGACAAGTAGGTTGAGAGAGTACCTGGATCCACCTATACCTTTGGTGTCTTCCAACCATGCTATACTCAAGTATATAGACTCTTCCTTTAGCAACATTCGTTAGTTATTAATCAAATGTTCTTTAGTTATGCGGAAATAAACATAAACATCATTACCAATCCACAAGTATGCCCATACATGCAAGAGAGGGGCAACTCCTTGTTAATAATGAGTCCACCTGATAATATGTTTCATAAATATGAGTTTAAAAGTTCCAATCCAGCAGAAGCCACTCCTACTCCTTGGCAAGGAAAGTTGCCTTTTGAGCAAGCTCCAAAGCTTTTCAACCATCAAACTAGCCTACAAAAATCATTTATAAACATTGGTTTTCACCTACGGAATTTCCTACACAAAACTGCCCAAGTGCTGCCGAGTCACCTGGGTCACTCAATCGGCACTGGAAATCCGTTTAGACCATCCCTTAACTTCCTTGTGTGTCCAATTTGCCTCCCAACTATATGGTTGGATGTGGCCCATCGATACGCATGTTCTGCAATTTACGGCACTCAAATCCAACTCCCGATGCTCCCGGAATCGATTCTGAACTTAAGCTGAGTTCGTTCAGAAGGCGCCTAGTTGTTCACGGCCTGACCCACCTGTCGTTCATAAGGCGCCCAGTCCGACCCACCCGACTTGCAGTGCACCCTGTGGTCTGCGGTGCTACTCGCCTGACTATGGCACGACTCTCTCGTTCGTCATTCTTCCTCCAACAAGTTGATGGTAACTCGTGGTTTTTCCAATGCTTGCCTTGACTGTTCATTGATCAAATTGCTTGATTGATGCCTTCACTCATCCGCACACCCTCCAATATATATGGATGCCAAGTGAAGTGTGGGTCACTCGGTCGACCCGAGCCGACCTGTCGTTTGGTCATTCGCTCATGAAGTGTTGCGTCGGCCACGGCCAACACGCCGGCTGCTCCACCGACTCACCCGTCGACTTGACTCGTCCACGATGCGTACTTAGTGGTATAAACACGCCTTGCCAACGCCTTTCATTGGTCAAGTGCAATGTGCCTCTCCAAAACTCGCCCTCGTGACGTGCCTCTGCTACACACACACGCCCGTGCCGCTACGGTGCGATGTTTCGCCCGTTTCATGGCACAATGCCCAAACTCTTCCAAATGCTCGGTGAGCGCGCCCATTACCCCGAACGCGCCTATGAATTCTTGGGGCCCTACATCCTCCACCACTTCAAAGTGTTGTCATCCCTTGACAACATCATCCCATCGTCATATGATCCATCGTCACAACTCCATGTGTGAAATATCATCGCAATTTTCATCGCAAAATGTCGATGCACGAACTATCATTGCATCCATGTGCAAGGTATCTTCGCTAAGTGTTGATGAATCTAACATCTTCCAAATTTTTTCATGTCTCCAAATTTGCTATAAATATATTAATAACATCCAGATGTGAACACTCTTGATCTACTACATGCCTCGGTCATGTCTCCAATTCTGCAAGAAATCATATGTTGGATCCCCTTGTGTTGGTGACAAGTTGGGTAGCTATTCCAACCGAACATCTCCTCCACAAGAACATATGTTCCTCCCATCATCATGACTGCCAAAACATCCTGCTATGAAGTGCCCATCTCACTCCATAGCCTGCTCATAAAGTTAGAGGTCTTCATTTCCCTGAGCATATGACAATGAGCCTCATGCTCCCTGTATAGTCTAGAAGGTGGAGGAAGTGGAGACCAAAGGCTCTCCTTCCTCATTTATCAACTCCAGCCATCTATCTGGGTCTTCCCCTTCCAACCTCAACATGTATGCTTCCAAGATTTCTCCCTGAATCCATGGAACTGCATCTTCCTTCGCTTCCATTGTGTCAAGTCTTCTTGTTATATCCAAGAGACTATTGGAAAATGCCTTGATTTCCTCTGCCTGCTCCTGAAGTCTACCTTCTGTGAGGAATAATATTCCTTGGATTTCATCATACCATTGTATGTATTTCACACTCATAGTTGTTAGTTGACAACGAGTTGTGTCCCCTCCTCCTATGGTTGGGATACCAATAGAATGGTCATCATTCCCATCATAAATGTACAACTTCCTCATGTGAGGAACCACCATAACTTTGAATTATTTGAATAATTCCATGCCTAAGATAGCCTCATAATCATCCATCTTCATAATCATGAATTAAACATCCCCATGCCAACTCCCTATTTCAATTGGTGTTTTTTCTACAACTCCAATCACATAATCTGGTGGTGAATTCACTGCTTTCATTTTAGCTTGGATTGGTTTGAACCTCAATCCAACTTTCCTAGCGGTGTATTCTCCAATGAATTTATGCATAGCACCAGAGTCCACCATGGTACATAGTGTGCCCTGCGCAATATTCATGTTCACAAACTCAAGGTTGTTTCTTTCAGGGTCCCTTCTTGGGATAGCTTCATAAGCTACTGCTGCACTTAGAACCTGCATGGTCCCAAATAAAGGTTCCTTCTTCTTCTCTGCTTGTATTGTGGCTGCCAACTTCAGTCTTGAAGGACAATTCTTCACTGTATGTTCCTCAATACAAATCCATCACTTCAAGGGCTACTTAGTCTTCGACTTTGCTTGTGCATTGTTAGACTTAGGAGCTTCCTTCTTCGATGCATCAACCTTTTTCTTAAAAGGCTTCTTCTTTCCTCTATCAGTTCCTTCATGATTGTGTTCAATGAGTTTATCCACCATAGCAAAGGCTTCTTCTATTGTCTTGGGTGCTTTCCTTCTCATTTTGTCCCGAGCCCAAGGTTTCAACCTAATAGTAAAGTTGAATAACTTGTCCCGCTCAGCCATATCAGGTAGCTCTAGGATAGCACTTTGAAATTCACTTTGATATTTCTAGAGAGTTCCTTATTGTTTAATATAATTGATAACAGATCTTGCATCCCAGGTTTCATCTTGTGGACTGAAGTGAATCTGCAAAGCCTCTTTTTTTTCCTTCCAAGTTGTGATGTCAGATCCAACACCTTGTGCCATCTGATCAAGTTTCCTTCTCCACCACATCTTAGCATCTTCTGTAAGGAATTGTGCCACAATATTCACCTTATCATCCTCCAAGAGGAGGTTGATGTTGTTCATGAGTACCTTAAAACTCGACATCGATCTGATATATGGGTGGATGAAAGTCAGGGAGGCAGCTTCCTGGCCCTTGCTTTGAAATAAACCTTTGGAGAAAGCGGGTGTGGTGCCTTAGTGCATGGAGGACCACACCACCCTCAAAAACAAAGGGGCTTTGAACAAAGGCCCACATGCATGAATATATGCTTGGATGAATGTGGCTACCTTGATAGTACATTGGAGTAGCATCATAGACCGCATATTACAGATGGAATGAAGCAAAACTTCATGGACCTGAATATGGCACATTGATTAGTGAGAGAACAACTCTTAATTTGATGTTTGGAGGATGTGAACTACCTGGAAAGTGGCACATGATTAACATCATGGATAGCATGTTGTGATGGAGATGAAGAACACTTCATGGACTGAAACATGGCACTTAGACTTGGACAGATTCTTGGTTGAATTGATGAATGTGACAAGAGCTAAAGAAAAAATAACGGATGGCATAAGGATGTATGTTATTATGAGGAGGATGTTCAATTGGACTGATCACCCAAATTGTTCAAATCATGAGGCTAGCAATGCTACGGAGGTGTGCTAGATGTTACAAACATGTGGATGCTACAAGCATATAGATGTTTGACAGAAAGATATGGTTATCAATATCTTCTTGGGTTGAAGTATCTTGGCTAAAATTCACATAGAGATAAATACTACATCAAGAAGGAATTCCGAAGGAAGACATGAAATTGAAATTTTATGCGTTATTTTGATGATTTACTGTAGAGCTGGAGAAATGAACACATTTGGAAAGATGTTGGAGTCATCAACACTTTGCAACAAAAGTTGCAACGATATTTGACACATGGAAGTTGTGATAGTGGATCGTGCGACGATGGGATGATGTTGTCAAGGGATGAAAATGCTTTGAAGTGGTGGAGGACGTAAGGCCCCAATACTTCATGGGCACATTCGGGGTAACAGGTGTGCTCACCAGGTGTTTGGATGAGTTCGGGCGCCGTGCGATGAAATAGATGAAACGTCACACCGTAGCAGCACGGGCGCATGTGTGTAGCGGAGGCACATCACGAGGGTGAGTTGTGGAGAGGCACATCGCACTTGACCAATGAACGGTGTTGGAAAGGTTTTTTTATACCACCAAAGGCACACTGTGGATGAGTCAAGCTGACGGGCGAGTTGGTGGAGCGACCGACGTGTTAGGCACAGCTGATGCAACACTTCAACTGTCATGCCCATATACATCGGGTGTCTTCCAACCACACTATAGACGGGTGCAGCACTATCGTACTTTTTCTTTTTCCAAATACTCAAGTATGTAGACTACGCCTTTAGCAACATTCGTTAGTGATTAATAAAATTTTCTTTCAATATGTGGAAATAAACATAAACATCATTACCAATCCACAAGTACGCCCATACGTACAAGGGAGGGGAAACTCCCTGTTAATAATGAGTCCGCTCGATAATATGTTTCATAAATAAGGATTTACAAGTTCCAATCCAGCAGAAACCACTCCTACTCCTTGGCAAGGCAAGTTTCCTTTTGACCAAGCTCTAAGGCTTGCCAACCATCAATCTAGCCTACAACAATCATTTACAATCATTGGTTTTTTCCTGTAGAATTTCCTGCACAAAACTGCCCAAGTGCTGTCGGGTCACCCGGGTCACTCAATCGGCACTACAAATCAGTTCAGACCATCCCTTGAGCTCCTTGTGTCTCTAATACACCTCCCAACTATATGGTTGGATGCAGCCCGTCGATACACACATTCTTCAATTTACGACACTTAAATCCAACTCCCGATGTTCCCGGAATCACTTCCAAACTGAAGTCCAGTTCATTTAGAGGTGCCCATTCGTTCACGGCCCGACCCGCCCATTCAGAAGGCATCCAGTTGTTCCTGGACCGACCCGCCCGACTTGTGGTGCGACCTGTAGTGCGGACGCCCAATCTACAGTGTGACTCGCCCAACTGTGGCATGACTCTCCCATTCATCGTTTCTTCACTAACGAGATGTTGGTATGCTCGTGGTGCTTCAACTCTTGTCCTTGACTGTTCGTTGCTCGAACAACAAGTGTTGGGGGCAATGCACGGAGAGATTTTCTCATTCAATGGAAATATTTACCGAAGGATTCAAGTTGGGAATCGGAGGAAATGCTGTGGAGCTGGCAAAGAAGAAATAGCAGAGTTTGATCAACAGTCGATGAGGTCTATCGGATTGCCAAGGACGACAATGACTCAAGGTGGGGGAACATGTCAGGCCCACGAGTTAGATGCCCTTGACTCGGGTGAGTCAGGTGCCCCACAAGGGCGCGTGTAGGAAATTCAGGCAACAGGCGCGTGCCACAGCAACGGGTGCGCCCATGGGCGCTGCAGCCATATTATGCATAGGCGATGAGCATTTGGTTATAGTGACGCACAACAATTCTAGAAACGTTGAAAGGGAGCGACACCAACAACAAGACCAATGGAGTAAACACGGGTGATGGGCGTATAATGCCAAATGAGGGGGTCGGCTCGGGTCCACGACGGGTCACCGACGCCCCACCATAATGCAACGTTGTGGTATAAGTAAAGTAGAACGACGGATTGGAGGAGGAGTCGAAGCCACCATCCTTAGAGCCACCGCAGCATTGGAATTGCGGTTGGACAGTGGATGCGCTCGCTCGGCGGGCAGCCTACGATCGAAACAAAAAAACATGCAGAGGTCAACTTAACGAGCGCACAACACGACAGGTAGCGGCGGTCGATTAGAATGGGCGCAACGGAACGTGACGAGTGGCGGTCAAGTGCGACGAAGGTGCGTCGGGATAGCGCGGGCATGCACTACATGTATCAACAGTCTGGCGGACAGGGTTGTGGTAGGCGGGCAGTGCGGTTCATCATAACGAGCAACGACAACAGAATGTTCATAGGCACGGGTCGAGTCGGGTGACTCCCCGGCCACCCAAACATTCACGGCTCATATGTAAACAGGCGCTCGACCTGTATAAAAAAGCTGGAAAATTTTATGATATTCATATATATATAATTGCGTTCTCAAATCTGTCTTGGTGCATTTCGTATTGTTGTATATGTTTTATAATTCCACAATAAAACATAATAATAAGTGAATCTAACACTTGTAAAAATTGTTAAGGCGTAGTCCAGAAAAATGGAAAAAATGAATAAGGGTCATTTAGTCGGTGCCGCACGACCCGCCAGCAAGGTAACGCAAGATGTGGGTTTGATAGGGACACCCTGCAGTTGTGTCCCTGCTTCTATTTTTCTCTAGTTGGTATCAGAGCTACTGGTACAGATGGTTTGAGAGTCTGATCCCACTACTGTTGCACATTAGTTGGTATCAGAGCTACGTTCACTGGGAGCTTTTGTACTAGGGCAAGGACACAGTTGTAGAGTTGCAGGTGGTGTTGAAGCTGATTCTATATTGACAGGGTTGGCACATGGTCTTGAATCGTTCTCAAGAAAGGAAAATGGAGGATACTGTGGAAGTACCTAAAGTCATTGAGGAGACCCAAGTACTCTCTCAAAAGGACTTATGTGAGAAGATTGTGGAGAACACGGAGAAACACGAAAAGGAATTCATGAACTTTGGGGAAGAACATGAAGAACTTCGGGAAAGGGGCATGATGTTAATGGATGAAGTAGAAAAGTTGAAATCTGAGCTTGACACAGTGACAACACGTTCCATGTACACAGAATGGCAGCTTGGTGAAGCTTTGAAGAAAATTGAAGACATGGACCAATCCAAAGATTGAGTTGTGGATGAGCTTTCCAAAGCTCTTACAAATATCACAGAGTTGGAATGCGATATGGTCTTAATCAAAAGGGCCATGGGGCAAGGATCATCTAGGGGATCTGCCCACACTAAGGTGAAAGAACCAGATTCATATGATGGAAAAATGAATGCGAAAATTCTTGGAAACTTCTTATGGGATATGGAACAATACTTGGACCAATTAGACATTCCTGATGAGGATTCTAAGGTGAATATTGTGGCACAATTCCTTACAAGAGATGCTAAGATGTGGTGGAGAAGGAAACTTGATCAGATGGCACAAGGTGTTGGATCTAACATCACAACTTGGAAGGAACAAAAATAGGCTTTGCAGATGAAAAATTCAGTCCATAAGATGAATCCTGGGATGCAAGATCTATTATCAAATATATTAAACAAGAAGGAACTCTCCAGAAATATCAAAGTGAATTTCAAAGTGCTATCCTAGAGCTACCTGATATGGCTGAGTGGGACAAGTTATTCAACTTTACTATTGGGTTGAAACCTTGGGCTCGGGATGAGGTGAGAAGAAAAGCACCCAAGACATTGGAAGAAGCCTTTTCTATGGTGGATAAACTCATTGAACACGATGATGAAGGAATTGAGAGAGGAAAGAAGAATCCTTTTGAGAAAAATTTTGATGCACCGAAGAAGGAAGCTCCTAAGTCTAACAATGCACAAGCAAAGTCGAAGACAAAGAAGCCCTTGAAGTGTTGGATTTGTACTGAGGAACATACAGTGAAGAATTGTCCTTCAAGACCGAAGTTGGTAGTCGTAGTACAAGCAGAGAAGAAGAAGGAACCTTTAGTTGGGACCATGCAGGTTCTAAGTGCAGCATCATCTTATGAAGCTATCCCAAGAAGGGACCCTGAAAGAAAAAACCTTGAGTTTGTGAACATGAAGATTGCACAGGGCACACTATGTACCATGGTGGACTGTGGTGCTACACATAACTTCATTGGAGAAGACACCATTAGGAAATTTTTATTGAGGTTCAAACCAATCCAAGATAAATTGAAAGCAGTGAATTCACCACCAAATTATGTGATTGGAGTTGCAGAAAAAACACCAATTGAAATAGGGAGTTGGCATGGGGATGTTGACTTCATGATTGTAAAGATGGATGATTATGAGGCTGTGTTAGGCATGGAATTCTTCAAATAATTCCAAGTTATGGTGGTTCCTCACACGAGGAAGTTGTAAATTTATGATGGGAATGATGACCATCCTATTGGTATCCCAACCATAGGAGGAGGGAACACAACCCATTGTAAACTAACAACTATGTGTTTGGAAGACACAAAACGACATGATGAACTCCAAGGAAGATTAGTCCTCATGGAAGGCAGACTTCAAGAGCAAGCACAGGAAATCATGGCATTTTCCAATAGTCTCTTAGATATAACAAGAAGACTTGATACAATGGAAGTGAAGGAAGATGCAGTTCCACGGATTCATGGAGAAATCCAAGAAGCATACATGTTGAGGTTGGAAGGGGAAGACCCGGATAGATGGCTAGAGTTGATAAATGAGGAAGGAGAGCCTTTGGCCTCCACTTCATCCACCTTCTAGACTATACATGGAGGATGAGGCTCATTGTCATCTACTCAGGGCAATGAAGACCTCTAACCTTATGAGCAGGCTATGGAGTGAGATGGGCACTTGATGGCAGGATGTTTTGGCAGTCGTGATCATGGGAGGAACATATGTTCTTGTGGAGGAGATGTTCGGTTGGACTAGCTACCCAACTTGTCACCAACACAAGGGGATCCAACACATGATTTCTTACAGAATTGGAGACATGACCAAGGCATGTAGCAGATAAAGAGTGCTCACATCTGGATGCTATTCATATATTTATAGTAGAGTTGGAGACATGAACACATTTGGGAGATGTTGGAGTCATCAACACTTTGCGACAAAATTTGCGACGATATTTCACACATGGAGTTGTGACGATGGATCGTGTGACGATGGGATGATGTTTTCAAGGGACAACAACACTTTGAAGTGGTGGAGGATGTAAGGCCCCAAGACTTCATAGGAATGTTCAGGGTAACAGGCGTGCTCACCAGGCGTTTGGACGAGTTCGGGCACTATGCGACGAAACGGGAAAAACGCCGCACCGTAGAGGCACAGGTGTGTGTGTGTAGTGGAGGCATATCATGATGGTGATTTGTGGAGAGGAATGTCACACTTGACCAATGAATGAAATTGGAAAGACGCGTTTATACCACCAAGGGCGCATCATGGACGAGTCAAGCTGACAGGCGAGTCGGTGGAGCATCCAACGTGTTGGGTGCGACCGACGCAACACTTCATGTGCGAATGACCAAATGATGAGTCAGCTCGAGTCAACCGAGTGACTCACACTTCACTTGGTGTCCACATATATTGGAGGGCATGTGGATTAGTGAAGGCATCAATCAAGCAATTTGATCAATGAACAGTCAAGGCAAGCATTGGAACAACCACGAGTTACCAACAACTCGTTGGAGGAAGAAGGAGGAACGAAAGAGTTGTGCCATAGCTGGGTGAGTCGCACTGCAGACCGCAGGTCACACCATAGGTCGGGCGAGTCAGACTGGGCACCTTTTGAAAGATGGGCGAGTCGGGCCATGAACGACTGGGCGTCTTCTGAATGAACTGGGCTTTAGTTCGAAAGCAATTCCAAGAGTGTCGAGAGTCGGATTTGAGTGCCGTAAATTGCAGAACGTGTGTATCGATGGCCTATATCCAACTATATATTTGGGAGGAAGATTGGAAATACAGGGAGCTCAAGGGATGGTCTAAACTTATTTGCAGTGCCGATTGAGTGACTCGGGTGACCCGACAGCACTTGGGCAGTTTTGTGCAGGAAATTCTGCAGGTGAAATCTGATGATTGTAAATGATTGTTGTAGGCTATCTTGATGGTTGAAAAGCCTTAGAGCTTGGTAAAAAGACAAGTTGCCTTGCCAAGGAGCAGGAGTGGTTTCTGTTGGATTGGAAATTGTACTTTCATATTTATGAAGCATATTATCGGGTGGACTCATTATTAACAGGGAGTTGCCCCTCCCTTTTATGTATGGGCATACTTGTGGGTTGGTAATGATGTTTATGTTTATTTATTCATATTAAAATAACATTTGATTAATAACTAATGAATGTTACGAAAGGCGTAGTCTACATACTTGAGTATTTGGAAAAAGAAAAAGTACGGTAGTGCCGCACCCGTCTATAGCATGGTTGGAAGACACCCATGGTATAGGGGCGTGACAGTTGGTATCAGAGCTACTGGTATGTAGACTCCACGGGTCGAGTAGATATTTCACACCCCTGTAACTATTCGTGCAACAACATTTTGTGATGAAAGTTGCGACGATATTTCACACATGGAGTTGTGACGATGGATCATGCGATGATGGGATGATGTTATCAAGGGATGAAAACACTTTGAAGTGGTGGAGGATGTAAGGCCCCAAGACTTCATAAGCAAGTTCGGTGTAATGGGCGCTCTCACCGATTTTTTGGATGTGTTCGGGCGCCGTGCGACAAAACGTCGCACCGTAGCAGCACGGGCACATGTGTGTAGCAGAGGTGCATCACAAGGGCGAGTTGTGGAGAGGCACGTCATACTTGACCAACGAAAAGCATTGGCAAGCCGTGTTTATACCACCAAATAAGCACCATGGATGAGTCAAGCCGACGGGCGAGTCGGTGGAGCGGTCGACGTGTTAGGCGCGGCCGACGCAACACTTCATGGGCAAACAACCAAACGACGGGTCGACTCGGGTCGACCGAGTGACCCACACTTCACTGGGCATCCATATATATTGGAGGGCATGTGGAAAATTGGAGGCAAGTAAGAACTCAACGAAAAATCAAGTGAACAAGAGTTGGAGCACCAAGAGCATACCAACAGCTCGTTGGTGAAGAAACGACGAACGAGAGAGTCGTGCCACAGCCGGGTGAGTCGCACCGCAGACTGCAGGTCAAGTGGGTCAAGCTGGGTGCCTTCTGAATGATGGGTAGGTCAGGCCGTGAACAACTGGGTGCTTCTGAACGAACTGGGCTTCAAATCGGAAGCGATCCCGGGAGCTTCGGGAGTCGAAATTGCATGCCGTAAATTTCAGAACATGTGTATCGACGGGCCACATCCAACCATACCTTTGGGAGGTGGATTGGACACACAGGGAGCTCAAGGGATGGTCTGAACTGAATTGCAGTGCCGACTGAGTGACCCAGGTGACCCGGCAGCACTTGGGCAGTTTTGTGGAGGAAATTCCGCAGGTGAAAACCAATGGTTGTAAATGATTGTTGTAGGCAAGTTTTATGATTTACAAGCCTTAGAGCTTGGTAAAAAGGAAACTTGTCTTTCCAAGGAGCAGGAGTGGCTTCTGCTGGATTGGAACTCGTAATTTCATATTAATGAAACATATTATCGGGCAGACTCATTATTAACAAGGAGTTGCCCCTCCCTTGTATGTATGGGCATACTTGTGGATTGGTAATGATGTTTATGTTTATTTTTGCATATTGAAGAACATTTGATTAATAACTAACGAATGTTGCTAAAGGCATAGTCTATATACTTGAGTATTTGGAAAAAGAAAAAGTACGGTACTGTCGCACCCGTCTATAGTGTGGTTGGAAGACACTCGTGGTATTATTGGATGTCTAATTATTTTCAATTGTTGAAATGCACCCTTGAGCCTTGGAAATAGTTCCCAGGATGCATATCTTGCAAGTTCATTTTAAATAGACGTCAATTTCCAAAAATACAATATATATATATTTTAAAAAAAAATGGTGTAAAAAATGTGGGTTAATTTTGAAGGAAGCACTGTAAAACAATATGGTAATTTGTAGAATGAATTATCAAATTACTAACATGTGTCCTCAGGTGTATATGAATTCTTCTATTGCCTTTCATTTCAAGTCTTCTTCTTTATGTTGTTTTGTTCAATGTTATTCTTTTTTTGTAACCTAGAGGAATCTAATAGCTCTTTTGTAACGTAACAACTGGAAAATCTCTTGGGGGACACAATTTGTCCTCCTCCCCACAGCCTTGGTCACAACAAGGGGGATTTGAACTTGGGTGACAGATTTGGCTACATTTTGGTGATAAATAGAAATACAGATTTAATCAAAGCATGTTTTTACAACATTTAATACTTTCAAGTATTTGGTCTATGAGAAGGTAATAATGAAGAAATAAACCATAAATTTATCCTAAAACATGATCCTAAGAGATCCATAATTTTCATTTGTTAAAAATCTAGACTTTTAATTTAAAAGGATTGGATAATATGCATTCAATATTTTTAGTATTAATGTATGTCCCATTATCCAAAGCAATCTAATATATAATATATATTAGGTTAGGAAAATAGTAGCATAAACCATATTGATTAACCTACTTTTTATTTCTTATTGAGAACATTCAATAGTTTTACTTTGTTTGTTATATTTTATGTCCCATAAGATTTCTTTAGTCATATCTCATATATAAAAATACTATGGCATGTCCCACTCAAGGAAATTTGATTTCAAGATTATGGATATTTTATGTGTCCTATGCAATTGTCAAACCAATATTAAGGATTCAATAAGGTGTTTGCTTGTTATGATCATTTTGTTTTTTTCCTTATGATAAATATGTGAAATTTTCAACATAAATATGTTATTGATAGGTAATTTTTTTATCAAACCTTCATTGGTGAAGTGTTAACTTATTATCAAAACATCACTCTTGAAGGGAAAAATTTTTAAAATATCCCTCTTTGATAGGAACCATAAAGACCCAAAACGTCAACACAAATTTCTTTGATGGTTAAAAATAAATCCAAGTTCCAACCCTACGGGAGGGGTATATGAAAGTCATAAATCTCACACGAGTTTCCTTACCACTTCCCAATTCATAGGAAGAGCACTTGCACTCTTTCCCTGCATCATCTATTGTGATAAGTTGCATTGAGGATAGAATTTGTTGGTTCATGCAGGTCTCACCTTTCCTAGGGACATATCACCATTTTCCTATTCACTCCCACCATTGTACCTCCCCCTCCCCCTCCCCCTTCATTGACCTCACTCTTCACCCTATCTGAGGTAATATTGATAATAGATAGTTAAATATATTAATGAGTATTAATAAATAGACGTAAATTTCAAATATATTTTTTTATTTTTAAAATTTAAACATGTTAATTCTATTTTAAAATATATAAATATAAGAGAATTTTTAAAATATATAAACATTATTTAACATTAATATATTTATAATAATATAATAAAAATATGAAAATCATATAACATAAAACATTTTTTTTTCCCAAAGTAAGATTTATCACTTTGTTCAAGTGTTCAAATAAGTACATGAATAAATGTAATTCAAAATATTGTATGATGAATTTAGTAGGAGCATCTATCATAGTATATGGAAGAATATTTTCATATTTAAAATTTATAATAAACAACAACAAATAAAAATTAAAAAAAATGCCACCAAGGGATGCCTAGAGGGAAATCAGGTTGATCTAGTCATTAAGGACACAAAGGATTCAAATATGTCCAAAAAATGATATCTAGAGAGAATGCTCAGGAGAAAATTGAGCATATCTTGAATGAAATGTATGAAGGTAAGTTTAAATAGGAATCCAAAATCAAGAGACATTTAGAAAATTAAAAGCGTGAAAGGAAGCTTGTGATTAGTTGTGGTTGTTGCGAACAACAATGTGAAAGGAATAATGGATCGCTATTGGTGTGTCCTTAGAGGATCTTAATGAAATACATTCAGTATTCCTTCATTTTATTCATTAGGAATCACTTAAGAGTAATTAGGATCATGTTTTGTTGTCAAATGCTTTTATTTCACATTGTTTTTATTCCCAAATATCTTCTTGATATAAGAGAACATGACCCACTAAATCCTTCATTTACAAATAGAGTTTAGTTGTCCTATGAAATTATATCTCATGAGTGGAACTCAAAACAAGGTGGAGGAGAAAATAGTAGAATACCTTTTCCACATAAGCCTCTTCCTTTTATACACATTCAAATTTGATATCCACTTAAATGTGTGGTGTCATAGTTTGGTAAAAGGTAGAGCTTGTAATGGGTACAACCATTGTTTCCTTTGTGTGGTATCATTCCACCCTTATATGGTGGAGAGTGGCCTTGCCCTTTCAAGAGGCGTATGTAACCATATTCAAAGAGAGGATGACCACAATTTCAAAGGACATACAAACATATTTAGCTATCAAAGCTAGGATAAATTGAATGATAATTTTATGAAAATGTTTAATTTCCATGAGCTCTATAGTACACCAAATTAGATCCATTTTAAATTTGTATATACCAAGAATTGAGAGAGATCAAATATCTCAAGACATAAAACAAATTTCTAGTTCAAAACATGAGGAAAGGTTTGTGCCTCGAGAGATTTGACCCCTCTTAGTGGTTGGTATATCCGAGGTTAAGATGGATCTACACTGGTGCTCCATAAAATTATTTATAGTTTTATAATTTTCACATATTTATATATGTAGATATTATTAATTTTAATTTTATAAAAAACCTAGTAATACATATATCTCTTTATTTTAATGTTAACTACTTTATATTGATTTTAAAAAGAGGTACATAGTTTTTTTTCATGAGATTTTGGTCTATAACTTGGGAAACTAAACTAGTAGTGAATTTTCAAAATTTATAAATTACATATCATGCAATCGACAAGTCTATCATTTGAAATAAAAAGAAACTAACATACGTGTCTTTGAAAAAAATTGTAGCCATAACTAAAACAATGTTGCAACATAAAATCATAACATAAAACCTAGCTCGCTTTATCATATCATCCTCACGGAAAATCCACGTGGATTGGTGGAGGAGGATCATTGTGTTTTTTATATTGGGTGAATTTAAGGTCTAGCATATTCTTGGCTAGAATAAAAGCCTTTTATTTTAGTTCCTCCACTTTTCCATCATCTTTGCAGTGCACAATATAATTCCATGACGTGTGTCTAACTGATCTATGAGAACCCTTCTAATCAATTTTTTTATATGCCAATGCAAATTGACAATTTTTGCGTTTAAAGTATAGTTCCATTTCCTTTTTTCAATATCAACCCAATAAATTGGAGTGAAACTACAATGATAATGAACCTCCTCCTCAACCTACGAAATATTTCTATGAACTTCTTCAAGAACCTCATCCATAAAAAATGCAATTGAAAGACGAGAAACGGCTTCATCCCATAGCTGAGAAGACGAATGTTTATGTTTCTTGAAACTGATAGGAGGAAAATTTCTACCCTTTATTCCTCCTTTGTCCTAAAAAAGGCCCTATGCTGCACTTTAGGAGAAGGAAACACCAATAAAAGAACTAATAATTCAAATAGGATAAGGTGTCCAAAGAGAAAAAACCAATGGAAGGATTATAAATAACCTATAATACCAAGTCTTTCGGAAAGGAAGAGATTGATTTATATTTATAACCTATATTTTTGGCTTCTCCAACCATCCTTGTTCATGATTCTCCCTAATCTCCCTATATTTAAATATAACTATGATTGATGTATGCTAGAATTTAGATTGTAAGTTTGGATGTCTTTGAAGGGCTTCCCACATAACAACTTCCATGACGTAAAACACCATCCGCGAACTCAACTCACATGCAACCTTATGAATAAGACCCTTCATGCATGCAAGGTGAAAGTTTGGAGGTGTACTATCTCCCCTCATTAATTCCTATACTAAAATATCAACGAAATGAAATGGATCCCTTCTCTTGGTGCCCTTTGTGGGGTTTGATGATACATCTAGTTATATCTGTATTGGTTTGGAATTTCTCTTTGACATGTTTTATAATCTTTGTAATTTAATTTTTTAACATAAAATGCCTATTAGGATTTTTTCCTTGATTTTTTTTCTTAATTTTATCATGAAAAATAAAATTGCAACATAAGAAATTTAATTTAATCAATTTATTATTTTAATTACTTTTAAATTGAGCTAAAAAAAATAATTTATTATTATTATCATCATCATCATTATTTTATGGTAAATCACATTTCCTTAAAAAATGGGGATTATAAAATAGTACGGGAAAGTGCTAGGTCAATCTCTCACTTGGGAGAATTGACCACAACCAATAATAAATTCTTCATAGAGAGATATGAGATGATTGAGTGATTGGATAATCAAAATTTAACATGAATTACAAATTAATAGGCTACCTATCCAAAAAATAAACAGTACATACCGGTACCAATATAGAAATAACATGATATATAATCAAGCAGAAGGATCGAAGTTCATGGAAACAACTAGGATGGGGTCTTTGTTGTTTTTGATAATGCCCCTAGTTTAGGGAGGTATTTTGAGATCTCATTCTATGAACTCCGTCTGTTGATATAAGTCCTTCATATGATGGTGTAAATGCTTAGGAGAATGGAGGATGTTTTCCTAATGATCATGTTTGTCCAATAAAGTTCTTCCTAGTAGCAACTTCATATGTCAACAAAGTTCAACTATATACATGTATTGATTAAATATGTCGTGAGTGTGTCTAGTGTCTAGTACCTAATGTACTAACTCAACAATCACCTTTGTGTCTAAGAATTGAATGTTGTGGGAGGAACCTTCTCCCTTGGCACATTCTATATCTTCCTTTATGGGTGGCAGGCCCTAGATTGAGGCCATGATAATGGGAGGTTTCTTCCTCCAACCATTCATGCATACACATGTTTCCCATATGGGCCCTCTCATGATAATAGGTCAGTCCTCTTAGTTCCCAGGATCGCTAATGAAACATTTTGGAAGGTTCCATAATAATGAATGAGGAAATCATGAGAGAGGGGGAGAAGAAATAAACACAATATCTAGGGAAAATAGATGTTGCAAAAGCACAAAGAGGTGGTTTAGATTTGGAAAAGTAACTTTCATAGGGATTTTTCTACCACGCCCACTAGTGACAATGTGGAGTATTACGGTGAAGTGATAAATAGACTAAATGAATATGACTATAGGGTGGAATTTAGTAATGAAATCCCTAATGGAGAGCACCAACTTAGTTGACAAAGAAGTAAGGGATTGAATGAAAGGGAGCCTATTGGTATTGAAATAAGTTTTAGGGATGAGTAACATGAGGAAATTCCAGAAGATGCCAATGATACAAAGAAAAACCAACAAGAGAACTCAAAAAAATATTTTATATTATGCAGAGGGTGCCTATGAAAGTGGAAAATCTTGAGCTCAGTAGCTATTGAGAACCTATCCAAGTTTAAAAATTTGAATGAATTCAAAATGGAAAGATGAGGCAAGCCCAATTTTGACCTCCTTAAAATCCCACAGTGCTAATTCCAACAAAAAGTACTTCCTTGAATCCTCTGTTAACCCCTTTCTTGAAACTCGACCCTTTTTTTCCTTTTGATAATAGTTCCTAGATCCACTTCAATTATGCTTTGAGAACCCCATTATCTCCTTGACCTTAAGCTCCTCTTCCTTCTACTTGTGACTTCACATTATGACCATGAACTCCATCAAATTTGACCTTCCGCTTTATATATATTTCTTACAACCATTGAGTTCCAGCCTTCTTAGATGACCCTACACATAATACTACATGCACCATTTTTACTATGGCTATTGATGAGCCACAATATTGCAACAAGAATGTTACAAGTCCCAATACTACCAACTTCAATTATCAACCCAAGGTTTGTACAAAATTAAGAGCTTTCGGCACTATATGTGCAGCATACAATGTGTCCTTATTTAGTTTATATTATGTAATGGAGTGAATTTCATGAAATAAAATATTAAAATAATTACAGAAATGGAAATGCTACTTTGAAAAGAAATTAATCAACACATTTTAATTGAAATCCTAAGAGCATGAATTAAAATAAATAGGCATAATCTGCTTTGTAAAAATGCATGTCCTACATGGTGTTTATTCTTCCTAAATCATGGATTTAGATTCTAAGGGTCATTATTCAAGCCTAAGAGACAAAAAAAAAATCTTTGGGAGCAACTCTGGTCAATTTTACATGTGCTATAGGAGTGTTATAGGAAGTTTGTACAGGAAGTTATGTTTTCGTACAGGAGGAGATAAATCACTGAATGAACAATTAGATAAAATGGAAATGGGATGCAGAAAAATTTATTATTAAGTAGAATGTTTGAGGACTCCATTCCGAGTGGAATCAATGAAAATAACCTCTGTTAACACGTGCTAAAAAATAGCAGAAAATTATTAGTCTAAAAACTAGAAATTCAAGAACTAGTGAGCTAGTTAACTTATCAAATGCATAACCTAATCAAGTGAAAATTAAATGCGGTAAATTTTTAGAAATTTGAATAAATAATATGTTATTCACCAAGATTCTCCTGATCACACACTATTTTAACTTCATGCACAATACAAAATCTCTTCTACCATTGATCATTAATTGCGGAAATAAAAACAATTGCATGCGCACATTAAAACCATAAACATTCACACATATGAACACAATATTTCATGGGAAAGCTTAAAGCTAAAAACCCCCAACTATATGTATATTATATTTCATAGAGATCATGTAACAATCATTATACAAATCTCCTCACAAGCTCTCAGGTACAATCTCCAATTGCTATACACTAATCAAGCTAGATCTAGCAAATCACATGCTCCAATCTCTGCCACCTGATAGCCTGCCTCTACTGCGCAATCCCTACTGAATATTGGCTCCGAATGAACTCAAATTCACCTAGTATGCACTGTGCAATCCTCATTGGAATCTCCATCAATGTGTGGTGCAAAATCATGCACCAGTATAGTCACAACTGATAGTCACACTGCTATTTCACCTACCTCTTCACTTGTCTCCACTTAAATTGTCCATGCACTGAATTTAACTGATGTATTATTTAGTTTATTAATGAGTTAATAATTATTGAATTAATTAATAATTAATTCACACCACTCTCACTAGTTTATCAATCAGTTAGACTAGATACAACTAGCTCAACCATGTTTAACTCAGTTAAACTGAACACAACTCCATCAAAGAATACCGTAGTTCCTTCTGTCAGCTCCTGTGCCACATCTGTGCACTTAACTGAAGTGCTCCAAGAGAATAAGATAATGTTTATATTCCAAATATTATTAAGAGCTAATAATATTCGACATATCTATTTTTAGACTGACAATCTAAAAATAGGTTTCGCCCAATATGTCTAAAAATAGAAGTCCATCTATTTTTCCAACTTGACCAACCATGCACAAATAGCATCCTGCAACTCATAGAATATGATTGACATTTCTAAAAATAGACATAGTCTAAAAATATACTTGCGCCAAAAATAGCCTGCGAGCCCACTTAGTGAAGGCGACTCTTTTCACTAAGCTCATCATCTTGTTGCAATCTCAACACTCCCTCTCAAAAAGATAAGGATTATCTGCCAACCCTATCCTGCCTCTGTGGTATTCGAATTTTCTCTTGGTGAGTGCCTTCGTCAAGATATCAGCATCCTGATCCTCCATAGGAATGTATGAAAGTAACATGATCTTCCACTACACACAATCTCTGATATGATGATACCGGATGTCAATGTGTTTAGATCTGTCATGAAATACTGGATTAACCGAGATTTTGATGCAACTCTGATTATCACAATATATGACAGTAGGATCTAAGTGTGAACCGAATAACCCGACCAGGATCTTCCTCATCCATATAGCCTTGCATGCAGCCAAACTCGCTGCCATATACTTGGCCTCTGCTAAACTAAGTGCCACGGATCTCTGCTTCCTGCTGTACCAAGAAACTGTTGTCAACCTGATACTAAAAATCCCTCTAGATGTGCTCTTTCTGTCCGTTGGGCTCCCTGCCCAATCTGCATCCGTGAAGCCACACAGATTCACCTCATCCAACTTTCTATACCAAAGTCCATATCTCGATGTGCCTCTGAGATATCTCAATACATGCTTCCACACCATCCAAAAGAGCTTGGTAGGCTTAACCATAGCTTGTGAAATCTGGTTAATAGCGTAGCATATGTCGGGTCATGTATTGACTAGATACATGAGCGACCCCACCAACTTTCGATAAACAGTGGCATCCACTACATCCGCCGATGTAGCATCCTCCTTCCTCCAACCACTAGGAAGAGGAGTATCAACAGGCTTGTATCCATGCATGTTGAACCTCTCCAGTATCTTCCAGGCATACTTTCCTTGAGAAACAAACATTCTATCACTGTGCTGCCAAATTTCCAATCCCAGGAAATAATGAAGGAGGCCCAAGTCCTTCATCTCAAACTCTTTTGCAAGATCAGCCTTACATGAGAGTATCAAATTTTCATCACCAGTCAGTATCAAATCATCTACATAAAGTATAATGATCCGCAACTTACCCTCCACCACTCTCTAGTATAGGTTTGGATCCACCTCACTCTTGGATAATCCAAGTCCAGTAAAGTAATTGTCGATCCGTGTGTACCAAGCATGAGGTGCTTGTTTCAACCCATACAACGCTCTTTTGAGCCTGCACACATGTGACTCGCTGCTAAAGATCTTGAAACCTTCAGGCTACTCTATGTACACCTCCTCCTTAATCACCCCATTGAGGAATGTAGTCTTCACATCCATCTGATGAATGTGCCACCCCATCTGTGCTGAGAGAGCCAGGATCATCGGTATGGAAAAATATCTTGCGACAGGTGAAAAGGCTTCCACATAATCAATCCCCTCAATCTGTGAGAAGCCTCGGGCAACAAATCTTGCCTTGTACTTCTCGACACTCCCGTCAGCTGCTTGCTTTACTTTGTAGATCCATCTCGAACCTACCACTAATTTCCCTTCCGGCCTTGGGACAATCTCCCATGCACTGTTTCTGACAATTGAATCATACTCTTCCACCATGGTATCTACCCATGCGAGATCCTCCACAGCTTCCTCGAAAGAGGATGGCTCCGTCACGATACATTGACTCATGAGAGCCATGTATCTAGTGTACTGATCAAGTGACTATCTCTGTCTGCGTTGTGATGTAGGTGCTCCTACAACCTTTTCTACATCTTGAGCCAGTCGCTCAGCTTCTGTAGTGCGCTTCCTCCCTCTGATGGTTGGCGCTACATGAGTGGTCTCTTCCATTCCATGAACCTCATCTTGTGGCTGATCCACATTTGGATACTCATCCTTAGGAACTAATAGCTCCTCATCTGCATGAAAGTGTGGCTCCCTCTCAAGAAAACACTTCATGGCTTTCTCCTCATGAAATTTGATATCCCATCTCACAATAGTCTTATGACTATCTGGCAAATACACTCGATAGTTGTGGGGCGTCTCAGTGTACCCCACAAATATCCCAACCTCTACGGTCGGCTCCAGCTTCTTCCTAACATCCTTCGTCACATGAATGTAAACAGGTGAACCAAAAATCCTCAAATGGGAAATATCAGGCTTCTTACCAGAAAACACCTCCTCGGGTGTACTCATGCCAAGTATCCTGTGAGGACAAGGGTTCTGCACATATACTGCAGTATTGCATGCCTCAGCCCACATGTTTATGGGAAGGCCCTGATCATGCAACATCTCCCATGAAGCACCCACGATCATTATGTTCTTCCACTCCGCGACCCCATTCTGCTGTGGGTTATGAGGCGCTATGAGCTCTCTTCAAATTCCTTCTGTGCTAAAAAATTCCTTGAATTCCCCCGAGATGAATTCATCACCATTTTCGCTCCTAAGAGCCTTCACCTGCTTCCTCGATTCTTTCTCAACCAGTGCCTTGAACTCACAGAAATTTGAGTTTGTCTCGCTCTTCTTCTGCATGAAGAAGATCCAGCACTTCCAAGAAAAATCATCAAGAAATATCGCATAGTACATGTGCTTTGCTGTCGAAGCTACTAAGAAAGGTCCACACACGTCTGTGTGAATTCTCTCAAGGATCGTCATGGCGCAACTATCCTTCTCGTGAAAGGTGGCTTTCACAAATTTTCCCAAGGTACACCCCTTGCATTGATCTGACTGCGCAAGAGTACCCTTAGGAAGCCCAGTAGAAATCTGCTGCAGTATCTTCAAAGCTCCATGGTGAAGGTGGCCCAATCTCCGATGCCACAACTCACCATCATCCCGGCTCACCACTCCTTCTTCCTTACCTGCCATTGCTGCACAGCCATCTACCTGCAATTGATAAAGGTTTTGAACTCGAACCCCTATCCTCAAGGTCTCACCAGTTGCCTTACTGTGCAGGAAAGCCTTTCCCTCGCTAAAGACAACATCATATCCCTTGTCTTCTAACATCGCCACAGAGATAAGATTATTCTTCAATCCTGGAACATGCATCACTTCCTTAATGAAGGGTTTACCGAGACTCCCTCTCAAAGGAAATGGTACCGATACCGGTCGCACTGTATCTACCATCATCGCCCATCTCGATGTGCACTCCAATATCTTTCTCATCCAGATCAGTAAACAAATCTTTGTCTCCGGTCATGTGAAAATATGCACCACTGTCAAGAAACCACATTGAACCCATCACACTTGAGACCAAGCATGCGATCAGCGAAAAATCCAGCTCAAAATGCAAGGCTAAGGCCTCTCCAACTGCAGATCTAGCAACCTGCTTATTTTTCTTCTTCTGTGGACAATTAGTGGCGTAATGTCCGTGTTGGTGACAGTGAAATCACTTCACCTTGGACATGTCCTGCTTCTTGCCTTTTGCACCGGATTGAGAAGCATTCGTCTTGCTCTTCCCCTTCCTTGCTTTGGCAGCCAAAGCACAATTTTCTTCAACTGAGTTCTTTGATGAAGATCCGTCCCTGGTACTTCACCTTATCTCCTCTTGCACAAGATCCGACCAAAGTCGCTCCCATCCTGGCAATTTCTCCCGACCATTAACGAGTCTGATCGAATGCCAACTCTTAAGAAGCCCAAGGAGAGCCAAGCTCACCAAGTCCTCATCATCTACAATCACCCCCACACTTCCCAGCTCATCCCTGCATTGTATGAACTTCGTGAGGTACTTGGGCATACTCTCGCCTTTCTCCATTTTTATGTTTCTGAGTTTATCTTTGAGCGCCAACTTCTTCTAGTCGCTCTTGATTTGGAATAAGTCTGTCAATGCTTTCCACATCAATAATGGAGAAGCCTTACCATGAATGCTGGACACTATGTGATCCTTTACACCTTCCAACAGAATTCTTCGACACTTTGTTGTCTTCTTTTGCCATGCGTCAAGTGCGGCAGCATCGCTAGAAGCAGGTTTTGGAATTTCTGCATCTATGAACTCCTTCAACCCATTGTCATCCAGCACCACCTCCATCTTGTCCTTCCATGAAATATAATTCGAGCTGCCCTCAAGGGCATACTCCAATCGCAATTTGTTGAAGGACATCTCAACTTCGACACCAAGCTCTTTGCTGCAAATTAATTCCCACCATCACAAAACTCAACCGCTTCAATGTTTTGCAATCGCTAAAATGATCGATATCGCTCTGATACTGCATGTAGAATTTGGAATAAATGATATATTTATTCAATTCTCCTGATCACACACTATTTTAGCTTCATGCACAACACAAAATCTCTTCTACCATTGATCATTACATGCGGAAATAAAATCAATTGCATGCACACATTAAAACCATAAAAATTCACACATATGAACACGGTATTTCATGGGAAAACTTAAAGCTGAAAACCCCAACTATCTATATATTTTATGTCATAAAGCTCATGTAACAATCATTATACAAATCTCCTCACAAGCTCTCAGTACAATCTCCAATTGCTACACACTAATCAATCTAGATCTAGCAAATCACATGCTCCAATCTCTGCCACCTGATAGCTTGCCTCTACTGTGAAATCCCTGCTGAATATTGGCTCTGAATGAACTCAAATCCACCTGGTATGCACTGCGCAATCCTCATTGGCCTCTCCATCAATGTGTGGTGCAAACTCATGCACTAGTATAGTCACATTGCTCTTTCACCTACCTCTTCATTGGTCTCCACTGAAACTGTCCATGCACTGAAGTTAACTGATGCATTCTTTAGTTGATTAATGAGTTATTAATTAGTGAATTAATTAATAATTAATTCACACCACTCTCACTAGTGTATCAATCAGTTAGATTAGATACAACTAGCTCAACTATGTTTAACAAATTGGCCGAACACAACTCCATCAACTTCCTCAATCATCCACCAAAACTCTCTCACATGAATTATAACTGAAATATCTTTAATGGCTCACATAACACTAGAATATGTGTAATTCCCTTCATCAACTCCTATGCCACATACATGCACTTAACTGAAGTGCTCCAAGAGAATAATATAATGTTTAGAGTCCAAATATTATTAAGACCTAATAATATACGACATATCTATTTTTAGACTGGCAATCTAAAAATAGATTCCGCCCAATATGTCTAAAAAGAAAAGTCCATCTATTTTTCCAACTTGACCAACCATCCACAAACAACATCCTGCAACTCATAGAATATGATCGACATGTCTAAAAATAGACATAGTCTAAAAATATACTTGCGCCAAAAATAGCCTGCGGGCCCACTTAGTGAAGGTGACTCTTTTCACTAAGCTCATCATCTTGTTGCAATCTCAACAAAATTTTGTTATTAAATTGAATTTTTTTATGGCCTAATCCAAGTAGAATCAATTCAAATTAATCGTATTAAAAAATTCTAAAAATAGCAGAAAAATACTACTATTTTGTTAAAAGGGACTTTGAGAAATCCTAGATTCACGAACTAGTAACCAAATTCAAGTAGCTCAATGATAAATATGAATTTTAAAATTTTTTATAAGAATTTATGATTCTTATGACTTTATAAATAATCTGGAAGAAAAAAAAACTCACTTCGACCATTTAACTAATATAGCCTACCAAAAAAGAACCATGAACATTAAATGCTTAAACAAGAGATTCAAGTGAAATGACATTAAAAGGACATACAGAAATTGTACAAAAGGGATACGAGGCTCCTAGGATGGAAAATTCCAAGGAGACTCAGATTCCTATGGAATAAACCAAGATTTAGAAACTAAAAAAGTCACCAAACTTCATTATTTGAATCAATCCAAGTACATCCTTGCTATAAATGAAACTGGATCTCCAAAAAAACATGTTTTCTCCACAATAACACTAATAAATGCATGCCCATAGATGAAAATTAGTATTGGTACTAATATAAATTAATGGGGAATCATTATCCTTGAAAGGAGGAATCTTGCCCCTCCAAAATCCCTCAAATAGTGGATCTGGTTCCCAACACTAGGAATTTGCATTAAATGATAAGGAGCACATTCCTAGATTTTTTCAATCATTGGAGCTCCAAAATTTATCAATAATTTCATAATAATTTGTTCGTTTATTACCCAATCTTGATACTCCTATAGTATGTATCAAGTCCATAAATTATCTCCTCCTCCAAATCTTCATAATCTATTGAATATTCTCACAATCTTCTTCAAAAATAAATAATATTAGGCATAAATTTTCAATTATATCTAAACCTTCATAATGAACATATTAAAGCTAAAAAATATTCCATATAATTCAAAAGGAGAGGTTTAATTTTTTGAAGGATGGTCATATGGGCCTTAATTTATGTCTAATTTGGAGGCCCGCCATACCCCCTACTGAATGTGTTGCTCATCCTCTTGGTAACTTAGTGACATATATGTGCCTCATTCATGGCCCTGGTGGCCTCCTTAACATCTCAAGCTACCTCAAAAGAAATTTTGGCACATATTGTCTTTCTCCATCCTCTTCCTCTTCTTTCCCAACTTCTTCATCTTCTTTTGATTCTTGGTTGTGGGCAAGGAAATTATTTGTTTCTAAAAAATAATTTCAATTCCTTTTATTATGAGGCTTAATTCAAATAAGACATCCACGTTTCATTCTTTTATTCATAAACTTTTATAAGAATTTACCCATAGGTTTTATTACTGAAAAAAATTAAAATTTTGCAGCCCTTTTGTTCACATATGGCAACGAGAAATGTTTATTTTACCTTCCTTTGGATGATGTCCTTAGAATCCTAGTATTTTTGGGTGAAATTGCTCAAAATCAGGGTATTTTGTAGCTCACTAGACTTTCCTGTTGCACTCTTTCTTCTCCTATAGAAAAATTTTCCCTTCCTATAGCAACTATGTTTCTCTTGTAGCACCTGAAAATAAACTCTATATCTCTTTTTTAGTATCCTAAATAACCCCTGGTATCATTTAGCTTGAAATTTTATGCCTTAATGAGCCTCTCTAACTATTTTTGGGATGAGCATCGATACATATGAATTTGATCCTTGTTCTTTTATTTTTTCTCGTGGTAGTGGGCTTGATATTATTGATGGTCTGGTCCGATTTCATTGCAATTATCACTTTCCTTATTTTATCTTTTTCACTTTTCATGATTGAGGGAGTTGGTTTCACTTAACTGGTTGATGTTGGCTGAGATTGTTGACCCATCCTTATCTTATAAAACCTCATCTCTCATGCATTTGCAACAATTTCTAACCATAACACAATAAAGAGAAGAGGTAAATAATATTGCATACTTGTACCTAAATGTAATTTTAACTTGCTATAGATGATTGCATGCTCGAGCTGGGCCATATATGTCATGATATCAGAGGGAGTTGACTCTTTTCTGTTCCTAGTCCATGTCTCCAGAATTTGATTATGCCTTGACTGGGAACTTTTTTTTGTGTGTGTAGGTTCCCCTCTAATGTCTAGGCTACTGATGTTGGTGAAATTCAATATTGGAGCGCCATAGCCTCTTCATGGTAATCTCACAATGTTTCCTGCCTTCGTGGATGATCAGTAAAACCATATAGTGTTTTATGGTGATTACAAAGCTTTTCTAGAGGAAGATGTTTCCTTCCTATAGAAGCCTTTATTTTTATTTTTTTTACCTCCAATATACATGGGGCGATGAGGGAGAATGTGGTATGGCTTTAGGATAGTGATAGGCATATGAAGGAGTAGTGTGGGCTTGGAAGAATGATGTGAAGGAACTTTGTTTTTTCGTAGAATGCTTTTTTTATAGATGGGAAAAAGTGAAGGGTTTGAGTGGAAAATATATTTGAGTGAGATAGAGGAGTGATGAGAGGATGATGGGTAATGGTGGGAATACCTTATTCATGATTTTTTTAGATCATGGGACCCTTAGTGACTTCCCTTACCCTTGATCCTCCATCATGTATCTTTTTAAGAAGCTTCCTGTAGCAGCATAGGACTTCCTACAGCAACACAGGTCCTTCCTATAGAACCACAGAGATAGTGTGAAATTTGGGTTTTGAGCTCATGGTATGGTGGATTAATATGGTTATATGAGTGAGGGGTATGTATATGATATGTTATGGATGTAAGGATGGAGGAAAGAATTGTATGCGAGCTTTTGTAGAAATTCTAGTTGCTCTTATATCATTTCATGACAATCTCTTGTAGAATACTTGTTTTATCCATAAATCTCAAATGGTATATTGTGTTGACCTAAAATTTTTCTACCGTGTTTAAATCATCCTTATGAACCTCCCCATAAAAATATTGGCCAGTTGATGCATGAATCGTGAGAAAAATTAAAAATGGTTGTAGGTGATGGAGGTTGATTTCTAAAACAATGTGCGTTGGAATTTTCTAAAATTCCTTAAGCATGTTGCCATCATCTATATTCACCTACCCATGAAAAATCTTGGCCAAGGGATGCACTATTTTTTTTTTTTTAAATAATAATAATAATAATAATTATCTTCTATGTGTATTTTCCCCTCTTGTAGCTAAACGAGCCCTCATGTAGAACTTTAAGACAATGAGGAAAATGAATGGGAAATTCTTGGAAATGATGGTTGGATGTTGGAAATGGATGGGGGTGATGGATTTACATCGCATTTTTCATTTTTGTTTATCTAAGAAAATGAGGAGAAAGTCCAAGTTTGACCTCCTTTTACTATATTTTTGACCAACTTTTTCTTTTGGTGCTAACTTGTTTTTTTTACTTGCAAAGGTTGGAGAGCACCTAAATTCATTAGAGAGATATACATGGAGAAAATATTTTTTTATTTTAAATTTTTTCAATTTATTTTCTCTTTTCTTAGGCCTACTAGTTTCCTCAATGAGGTTTTCAACTAGTAGGTCTGCCTAGGCGGCTCAAAGGATGTTTTCACCTAGGATATTTTATTTTTCTCTGATTTTATCTCTTTTACTAGCCCATTGACCACCTCATGGAGGTTTTAAATCATCGAGTCAATGTTAGGCACCTCAAAAGAGGTTTTCACCTGAGATTTTTTTCTTTTCTTTTTTCTCTTTTTCCATTTTTTATTTTTTTTTTCTATCCTACTCTACTTGAAAAAACAAATTCTTTCAAGTATAGTAATACTTCCAATGGATCCATTTTCACATCAATACGGCATATATAATCATATGTAGGCTTGAACTATATTCTTTGACATGTACCTAAATATGAGAGAGAAATTTCTTTGACTAAGATGATATTAAGTATTGTTGAAGAGTAGTGTGTTGCTGCAACTTAATGACTGTCTGGAACCATATTTAAATATAGTTGTGATGACACTGCTCCAATTGCACATTTGGACCTTTTTTTGTCTCATATTCTACCATGACATTCAAATATTCCTCTTTTTTCTGATTGTCATTGGAAAACATGGAGGATCTTATCGTAAACATGCAAGAAATATCTCAATATCTAATTCTCATGTCTTCTCTTCATCATGTACAACCCATGATTCTTTGGTATTATTATTTGAATATTATTTTTATGAATGTTGTCCTTCAATAACATCAAGAGAAACTATTTTTTTCAATACTCTTCCTAAGCTAAGATGAATACCATTTATATTAATAGTAGATGTTAGGAAGTGCTTTACCCTAGCATTGTAAGTGGGATCATCTACTTCCTTGTGTGGGTTCCGAAAAGGTGGTGTAGGTAGTTGAGTGGGAGTGGATCTTTGAGATGGATGTGGTTGAGGTCGTGGTTGTGGTGGAGGTTGAAGGTAGGGATAACATGGAATTGGGTATGGAGGATATTGAGGAAAATATTGAGGATATTTTTTATTTCTCTCATAAGGCTCTTTTCCAACCTTGTTTCCGAGAAAGGTTTTGGGGTTGAGATGGCAAATATTGATAAGGAAAGGGTGTATTCCAATTACTTTGAGATGGATGTGCATAATCTTGAAATTGTGAATTAGGTTCTTGCATTATACTAGGTTGATTGGGCTTCCATGGTCTTCTTGGAGCTACATAACATAGTTGCTTTGGTGATTGGCATAGTCCATTGTCCTCTTGGTAGACTTCCTTCAACCCTGGTAATGATGGAAAATATTTAATAACATGTGATTCTGCATGAAAAACAAAAATATAAACCTCTTATTTTTCCTCATCTTGCATTCTTAACATTTCTACTCATTCACTTAGATTGTTAATAATTTATGTTTTAAAGTTACTAAGAAAATTTCTGAGTTCAAGTTGACTTACCGATCTTGATGTTGACTTACTTACTCTTTCCATTCCTATTGATATGTGCTTGCATGTTTCATATATTTCATCAAACGATAATTGGTATACATCTACCCTATTCATGAGATCAAGGATATCAATCCACTCATCCCTAACTATTCTAAGTAAGAGGGTTTTTGTTGGGTGTGGAGCCTGATTATCTTGTTTATTTTGTATCACAATGTTGGACCCCTATACCTTAATGGGGGCGGAAACTCCGGCGGTAATTAAACGTTGCCTAGGGGGTCCAGGGGGGCAGCTGCGACTTCATGGAGCCCCCCCCCCTGGTAGCGAGGGGTTTCGGGGGCAGTGCCCCTGAAGGTAAAAATAGATGTAAAATTGCCTTGTAAAAGTATAGTAATTTCTAGTCAATCTGGGCCATTCATTAGGCAGATGATCTGATGGTAGAAGTTATTTTTAGTTTAGGGTTTTTTTCACTAGAAGGAACCCCCTCGCTTGTATGAGGGTATTTTATTGCAGCTGTGTATGGCATGTGTATTCTTGAAGTGAGAAATAGAGAGGAGACTGTGAGAGAGAACAGAGGATATTACAACGGATCTACTGTAGGTTGTGTCTCTTCATTTTTCTAGATAATAGAAAGGAAGGACTTCCTGTTCGGGGTGGACATAGCCCAAACTGGGTGAACCACATATATTTGTGTCTGTCTGGTTTTATGTGTTTTGGGTGCTTGTGTTTTCCGCATATTTTATGTGTTTCATTGCTCTGTAATATTTAATTTTCTAACAACTGGTATTAGAGCCGAAGGTCTATTTGGCTGATAAACTCACAGGAAAGAATGGTTTCTTGGTTCAAGTGGGAGCAATGGCAGAATATGGTAAATTTAGGGTCGAGAAATTTAACAGCCAAAACTTCCCATTGTGGAAGATGCAGATAGAAGATTATATGTATTAGAAAGATCTGGACCTACCATTGAGCAGAAAAACAAAGAAGCCAATAGCTATGACAGACGTAGAATGGGATATTCTCGATAGAAAGGCACTCCGAATAGTACGGTTGTGCCTCGCGGCATCGATAGCCTTCAATATTTCGAAGGAAACAACAACAGAGGGTTTGATTAAGGCGTTGGCGAAACTATATGAAAAACCCTCAGTCTCAAACAAGGTATTTCTTATGAAACGATTATTTGATATGAATATTTCAGAAGGTGGATCTATTGCAGACCATTTAAATGATTTTAATATAGTTACCAATCAGTTAAGTTCTATAGGGGTAAAATTTTATGATGAAGTTAGAGCTCTGTTATTTCTATGCTCATTGCTAGAAAGCTAGAATGGTTTAGTTATGGCCATTAGTAACTATGTCTCTGGATCTGTTAATTTAAAGTTTGATGATGTTGTCGGTGCTATCCTTAGCGAGGAAATGCGACAGAAAAGCTTTGGCGAGACATCGGGTAATGCTTTGAGTGCAGAGTCTAGGGGAAGAATAATGGAAAGAGGAAATAGCTTGGGATATCGTAGTAAATCAAGGAAAAGCAGATCCAAGTCCAGATCGGGGATAGTGTGTTGGAAATACGGAAAGAAAAGACACCTAAAGAAAGACTGTAGATCTCGGAAGGGAAAAGAAGGAGACACATAGCAAGAAAAAAATCATGAAGCAAACGTGACAGGTGATGTGTTACAAGATGATTTTATTCTTTCTTTCGAAAATGTTACTGATTCTTAGGTTGTATATTTAGGGGCTTCATTCCATGCCACACCTGATAAGAAATATTTTCATGACTATGTTCAAGGAGATTTTGGACAAGTTCGTTTGGGTGATGATAAACCCTAGAAAATTGTTGGAATCGGTAAATTTCTTGTAAAACAATAGAATGGAAACCAATGGCTACTAAAGGAGGTAAGGCATGTTCCAGATCTGAAGAAAAATCTGATTTCAACAGGGTAGTTAGGCAATGAAGGTTGTGTGACAACTTTCATGGATAAAACCCGGAAGGTTACCAAAGGAGCCCTGGTAATAGAAAAAGGTGAAAAGGTTGGTCCACTTATTTATGTAATGGTATTTCTAACTCTATTAATGCTTTAACTTCAAAAGGAGAAGATGCAACATTATGGCGTCATAGGCTCGGACACATGAGTGAGAAGGGAATGAAGATTATTCACTCAAGAAATTTGTTGCCGGGTTTGAAGAATGTTGATTTGGATTTCTGTGAGAATTGCATTGATGGAAAACAGAAGAGAGTCAGATTTCTCAGAGTTGGGAAAGAAAAGAAGAGCGAAAAATTAGAGCTTGTGCATATAGATGTATGGGGACTTGCTCAGGTATCATCTCTTGGTGGCTCTCGTTATTATGTTTCTTTTATTGATGATGCAACTAGAAAAAATTAGATTTATTGTATGCAGAATAAATCTGATGTATTTGATACTTTCAAGAAATGGAAAGATTTGGTTGAGATTGAGATAGGAAGAAATTTGAAATGTCTTAGATCAGACAATGGAGGTGAATATTGCAGCAAAAAGTTTGATAGGTATTGTTCAGTGCATGGAATTTGCAGAGAGAAGACAGTTCCAAGAACACCACAAGAAAATGGTGTGTCAAAAAGGATGAACAGAACAATCATGGAGTGTGCGAGGTGCATGAGATTGCATGCAGGATTTCCTTTACAATTTTGGGTAGATGCTATAGATAGTTTTGTTTATCTAATAAAAAGAGGGCCTTCAAGTTCCTCCAATGGTGGTATTCTAGAGGAAGCATGGACAGGTAAAAAGATAAACTATTCTTTTTTAAAGCCTTTTGGTTGTGAGGCCTTTGTCCATATTAATAAATAAAATAGAACCAATCTTGAGGCAAAATCAAAGAAATTTACCTTTATTGGATATGGTGTTAATGATTTTGGTTATCGCTTATATGATTACGAAAATCACAAAATCATTAGGAGCAGAGATGTAATATTCAATGAAAAGGTATTGTATAAGAATCATTTGCAGGAAAAGAAAGAGGAAAAAGAAAACAAAGAATACACAATTCTTGATGAGATCACAAAAAATGTAAATGTGCCTGAAAATAATAATAATCAAGAGCCACAACAACAGCAACCACCACAATATCAACAGGCACCTCAAACACCTGAAAGTGGTGTTATAATATCTACCAGGATAAGTAGACTGCCTAAAATATACTCTCCTTCATTATACTATTTATTGTTGACTGATTCTGGTGAACCTGAATGTTATGAAGAAGCAATGCAGGTTGAAAGCAGGAAGAAGTGGGAGCTAGCCATGGAAGAAGAGATGGAATCCTTAAAGAATAACAAGACTTGGGACTTAGTCAGGTTACCTGTAGGTAAAACTACATTGAAAAATAAATGGGTTTACAGGCTGAAGGAAGAAGATGAAGGAAAATAGAGGTACAAAGCTAGACTTGTGGTCAAAGGGTTTGCACAGAACAAAGGTATTGATTTTTATGAAATATTTTCTCCTGTTGTTAACATGACTTCAATCAGAACTATTTTAAGTCTTGTGGCAGCAGAAGATTTACATCTTGAAAAGTTAGATGTAAAGACAACATTTCTCCATGGAGATTTGGAGGAAGAGATATATATGGAGAAACAAGAAGGATATGAGGTCAAAGGGAAAGAAAAATTAGTGTGCAGGTTAAAGAAGAGCTTGTATGGCTTAAATCAGGCTCCAAGGAAGTGGTATCTAAAATTTGACAAGTTTATGTCTGAACAAGTTTATACTAGATGTCACTCTGATCATTGTGTTTATCTGAAAAGGAAAAATGATGGCATCTATATTATATTGTTATTGTTGTAAATGAAATTCTTGTTGCGGGGTCTAACATGTAGAAAATAAATGTGCTCAAAAGAAAATTGGCAAATTCATTTGCAATGAAGGATTTGGGAGCTGCAAAACAAATCATTGGTATGAGAATAACTAGAGACAAGAAAAATCACAAATTAACACTGTCTCAGAATGAGTACATACAAAAGGTGTTGAAAAGATTTAATATGCAGAATTCAAAACTAGTTAGTACACCTTTTGCTAGCCATTTCAAACTTAGAAAGGAGATGTGCCCCAAGACCCACGAATAAATGGAATATATGTCTAAAGTTCCATATACATCAGCAGTTGGAAGCTTAATGTATTCAATGGTATGCACAAGGCCTGATATTGCACATGCAGTGGGAGTTGTAAGCAGGTACATGAACAATCCAGGAAAATAACATTGGATGGCAGTAAAATGGATTCTCAGATATTTGAGAGGTACCACAAATCAATAATTATGCTTTGGTGGTTCAAACATTGCTCTACAGGGATATGTTGATGCAGATATGGCAGGTGACAGTAACAGGAGGATCACTATAGGATATGTATTTACTGTAGGTGGAACAACTATCAGTTGGGTTTCAAAAATCCAGAGTGTTGTTGCACTTTCAACAATAGAAGCAGAGTATGTTGCTACTATAGAGGCTAGTAATGAAATGATTCGGTTACAAAGGTTTATGGATGAATTGGGTAAGAAGCATGATATGGGCACGTTATATAGTGATAGACAAAGTGCAATTCATCTTTCAAAGAACTCAACATTTCATTCCAGGATGAAACACATACAGCTCAAGTACCATTTCAAATGGTCAGTATTGGAAGATTGATAGTAGAAGCTGGAAAAGATACACATTAGCCAGAATCCTGCAGATATGCTAACAAAAGTTGTAACTAGGGAGAAACTGAGAATATGCTCAGTTTCAATTGGTCTTCAAGGATGACGATGAAGATGAGAAACAACCAGGTCCAAAGAGGAGTCATTTTCCAACAAATGAAGCAGTGGTAGAGTTGCTATAATCAGTCTCAAAGTGGGAGATTGTTGGGTGTGGAGCCTAATTATCTTGTTTATTTTGTATCACAGTGTTGGACCCCTGTACCTTAATGGGGGCGGAAAAACTGCCGGTAATTAAATGCTGCCTGGGGGGTCCAGGGGGGGCAGCTGCGACTTCATGGAGCCCCCCCCCTTGGCAGGGGGTTTCCGGGGCAGTGCCCCTGAAGCTATAACGAGATGTAAAATTGCCTTGTAAAAGTATAGTAATTTCTAGTCAATCTGGGCCATTCATTAGGTGAGTGATCTAACGGTAGAAGTTATGTTTAGTTTAGGGATTTTTTCCCTAGAAGGAACCCCCTCGCTTGTATGAGGGTATTGTATTGCTGCTGTGTATGGAATGTGTATTCTCGGAGTGAGAAACAGAGAGGGAGACTGTGAGAGAGAATAGAGGATATTACAGCGGATCTGCTGTAGGTTGTGTCTCTTCATTTTGCTGGATAACAGAAAATAAGGATTGGCTATTCAGGGTGGACGTAGCCCAAACTGGGTGAACCACGTATATCTATGTCTCTCTGGTTTTATGTGTTCTGTGTGCTTGTGTTTTCCGCATATTTTATGTGTTTCATTGCTCTGTAATATTTAATTTTCTAACAGTTTCTTCTATGTGAGATCATAAATGATGTAATTTTTCCCTATTAACATTATACATGAACCTCTTTATTATATCCTCAAGGCTCTCATCTTATTCTTGAATCATTCTAAATATGTATTCTTTAAGATCATGATATTTATATTTTTCTAGAAATATATTTTTCATATAATTCCATGATCTTATAGAATTAGTCCCTAAACTCATGAACCATTTAAGATCTCTGTCCTTCAATGTTTCCTTGAACAATCTCAACTTTTGAGTGTTTAGTAAGTAACCATAATATCTACAGAGGATTTCAAATTAAAAGAGAAATTTTTATGGATCCTTTGACCTCATACCATGGAAGTTGGGAAGGAAGGATGGAGGTATGCTCTTCATATGCACACTAACATCGATATCTTGAATGGGAAATCTAAGAGGATCTTCTTGATTGTCATCATATCCATTCATTTATTCTAAATTCTCTGCCAAATATTCTTCTTCTACCTTTTAAATTTGAAACTTATGTTTCTCTTACAGCACCACATGATCAAATGGGGCGGATTGGTGTTGGAGAAGTAATTTTTTATGTTTTTATAAAAACAAATTGGATGAGAATGCTAATAGAATCTAGTTTTTTGTTCTTGAAATTAACGAGGCCTAATGAGTTTTGTTTTTTTTTCAGCAATTAAAATAAATGAATCAATTAGGGAATAAAATAATGCATGATTTAACACCTCCCTCGCAAATATGCCAAAAATTGATGAGCCTTAGTATTACAACAAGAATTTTGCAACTCCCAAGGCTACCAACTTTAATTATCAACTCGGGGTTTGTACAAACGTAAGAGGTGTCGACAATATATGTACAACATACACTGTGTTATTATTTAGTTTATATGATTTAATGGATTGAATTTCATGAAATCAAATCTTAAACTAATTTTACAAATGGAAATGTTACTTTGAAAATAAATTAATCAAAAATATGTAATTGAAATCCTAGGGTCATGAATTCAAATAAATATGCCTAATATCCTTTGTAAAAATGCATGTCCTAAGTGGATTTTATTCTTCCTAAATCATGGATTTAGATCCGAAGATTAATGATTCAATCTAAGAGACAAAAGCCAAGCTTTGGAGCAACTCTGGTCAAGTTTACATGTGCTATAGGAGTGCTACACGAAGTTGCTATGGGAAGTCATGTTTTGTTGCAGGAGGAGATAACTCACGAAATGACCAAGTAAATAAAATGAAAATGGGATGGGACAATTTTTTTTATTAATTAGGATTTCTTAGGAATCCATTCCAAGTGGAATCACTCTAAAATATCCCTATTGACACGTATTAAAGAATAGCAAAAAATTACGAGTCTAAAAACTGGAAATTCAAGAACTAGTGAGTTAGTTAACCTATCAAATGTCTAACCTAATAAAGTTAAAATTTAATGGGGTAGATTTTTTATTAACTTGAATTTTTTTATGACCTAATACAAGTGAAATCCACTCAAATGAAGCTTATTAACACGTTCTAAATAATAACAGAAAATTACTACTATTTTGTTAAAAGGGACTTCCAGAAATCTTATATTCCTGAACTAGTAACCCAATCCAAGTGCATCAATGATGAATATGAATTCTAAAACTTTTTTTAAGGATGAATCATGCTTTGGAATCTATAAATAACCTACAAAAAAACTCACTTCAATGATTTAATCAATATATCATACAACAAAAGAAGCATGAGCAGTAAATGCATAAACAATAGATGAAAGTGAAAAAGACATTCAAAGGACATAAATAAATTTTGCAAGAGGGATAGGAGGCTCCTGGGATGGCCAATACCAAGAGACTCAAAGTCTTTTTGAAGAAACCAAGCTTTAGAAGCTAAAAATGCCACCAAACTTCATTATTTCAATCAATCCATGTACATCCTTACTAGAAATGAAAGTGGAGCTGGGAAAAAAACATGTTTTCTCCGCAATAAGAAAATTCCCCTAGAGGAAAATTCGAATTGGTATTTAGAAAAATTTAAGGGGAATCATTTTCCTTAAAAGTAGGAATATTTCACCTCCAAAATACCTCAAATAGTTGATCTAGTTCCCAACACTAGGAATTTGCATTAAATGATAAAGAACACATTCCTAGATTTTCTCAATCATTGGAGCTCTAGAATTTCACAATAATTTCATGATATTATGTTCATTTATTATCCAATCTTGATCTTCCTGTAGTATTGATAAAGTCGCTAAATTATCTCCTCCTCCAAGTCTTCATAATCTTTCAAATATTCTCAGAAAATTCTTCAAAAATAAATAATATTAGGCACAAATATGCAATTATCTGTAAACCTTCCTAATGAACATATTAAAGATAAAAATATGCCATATAATGCAAAAAGAGAGGTTTAATTTATTGATGGATGGTCATATAGGCCTTAATTTATGTCTAATTTTTAAGCCCATCAATTGTTATCCATAATCCATTTCATGCTTGTCCTACAATTCCGTGTGAGAAAACTCACCTAAGATCGGTGCGACAGATGAAAAGGTTACAAAAAACCGCCAGGATAGAATCCCCCAAGTGGGTTCCACTCTGCTTAGTAAGACCACTTGGAATGGCCCTTATTAAAGGATAAATGTTTTATAGAATATTTCAAACCACTCACTATAGCCTGGTGCAATGCAGAAAGGTGTTTACAAAATTCGTCGGAGTAAAACTTCCGAGTGGGACCTACCTACACATGGTAGACCAACTCGTCAAACAAACGAATATTAACAAGATCGTCGGGCCATAAAACCTCTATTTTCACATGTCATCCTATCCCATTTCCTATTGATTGACCTCCATGTCATACTGACGCTAGCCAGCCCAGATGCTCCCTTGTGCGCTCCTTCTCCGACTTCTAGGACGAAACCTCCGACTCAGATCATGTTAAGTGGTGATTCTCTTTACAAAAAGAAATTTATGTCACCTAGGTTCTGGTTAAATGTGGGACTTTCCAAACACTAAAAATGACAAGTGTCATTGTTCTCGACCTATGTAGTTCCATGAACTTTTGCAGTTTTTCTCTTAGTCACTCCTTGAACCAAAATTGGGGTTTCACTATTGTTGCAAAACCATCTCACTAAAAAAACCCTCAGACATAAATGCTTCTAATGCGATTGGCTATTGCAATAATCGACCCAGCTTTCCTCAACATTTTTGTGTGAATCCCTCATAAGCTTTGTTTACCAGAATGACTTCCCCTCTGAGCTTATTGCGCCGAGAGGCGCATCTACAGCTCAATATGACCCCGATGTCAGGTGGGTCACGTCCTCATACAAAATGTCGGCTTAAGTTTTAAATTAAAAATAAAAAATAAAAATTGCATTGTGCTAGAACATATATCAATTTCTAATACAATTATGTACTATTTATATAATTTGAATGGATAGTAAATTATATACGTGAATTTGAATGGATCATAAATTTACCTTTAACAAAAAAAATTACCACATTGAATTTCCAAATTAAGTAAAATTTTAAACATCTTTACTCTTTACTAAATTCAATGCCATTTCCTAAAATAAAGGAAAAGAGTTAATTCAACACAAACAATCAAAATCCAAAATATTTTAATATTTCTTTTAATTAAATATTTGTAAAATGAATTTATACTTACTCCAGAGATATGGTAAATAAATAAAAAAATATATAAACTAGATGTATGATAAATAAATAAAAATTCTTTTTATATTTATTCCATAAACCTTCTTATATTTAAAAAAACTTTAAAAAGAGGTTTTATTTAGATGAAGCCTATGGGATGAATACCATGGGACAAATTAATATTGATACCATGGGCGAAATACCATGGGTAAATAAATAAATATAAAAGAGGTATAAACAAGTATGATGAATAAATAAATAAATATAAAATAGATATAAAGAGGTATGGTAAATAAATAAATATTAAAGAGGCATAAAGAGGTAAGGTAAATAAATAACAATATATCAAATAGGATTATAAATAAAAATCTAATTATATAGCAAGCCTATGGGCCAAATACCATAGTAAAGAAAAGGGGTATGGTAAATAAATAAAAATGTAAATAAACTAGAGGTATGGTAAGTAAATAAAACCTCTTTTCATATTTACTCCATAATCTGCTTTATATTTACGAATATTTATGTTCATTATTTTACATAACTAAGAATAAATAGAGAGAGAGAGTGATAAGGGAGAGATGGAGAGAGAGTGTGTATGTTTAGGGGTGAGATAAAGAGACAAAGTAAGATGTATGGAAAGAAGGGGGGAGAGAAGAAGTGAGAAGTAGAGAGGGAGGGATATAGTAATGTAGTTGGAGAGAGAGAGGGGTGGAAAGAGAGATAGAAAGAAAGGGATGGGGTAAGAGAGAGGATTAGACACAGAGAGAGAGAGATATGGGGAAAGAGATAGGATTGGAGGGAAAAGAGAGAGAGAGAGAGAGGTGGGAGAGAAAGGGAGAGAGAGGAAGGATGAGAGAGAGGAGGAGAGTGATGGGGGAAGAGAGAGTATTGGAGAGAGAGAGAGAGAGATCAGGGAAGAGAGAGGGATTTAGGGGAGAGAGAGAGAGAGGACTTGAGAGAGAGGAGGAGAGAGGGATAGATAAGAGAGATGGAGTTGGAGGGGGAGAGATGTAGGAAATAAGAAATATAGAGAGTGAGAAGTGGAGAGAGAGAAGGAGTGACAACGGAGAGACAGAGAGAGCGTGTATGTTTGGGGCTGAGATAAAGAGACAAATAAGGAGAGATGGAGATAAGGGGGGAGAAGGAGATATAAGGAGAGATGGAGGGATATAGTAACATAGTTGGTGGGTGAAGAGAGAGAGAGAGGGAGAAAGAGATGGGAGAGAAAGGGAAAGAGAGGAAGGAAGACAGAGGATGTGAGAGAGTGGAGAGAGGGAGGGAAAGAGAGATGGACTTGGAGGGGGAGGGGGAGAGAGGTAAGAAGAAAGAAATAGAGAGAGAAAGGTGGAGAGAGAGAGAGTGAGTGAGTGATAAGGAATATGGAGAGAGAGGTAGAGAGGGGGAAGCTAGAGATATAGATCGAAGGTGAAGAGAGGGAAGAAGAGAGAGATGGGGAGAGGAGGGGATTGACAAAGAGATTGATATATATGGATTGCGAGAGTGTGTGTGTTTAGGGGGGTGAGATAGAGAGACAGAAAAGAAGAGATGGAGGGGGATATAGATATGGATGGAGGGTGGATAGAGGGAAGAATATTTCTCACACTAGATGAATTGATATAAGTGGAGATGGTGATTTATAATCCTATTTGATTATTTGCGCTAGATGCATCGATTTTAGTGTAGATATTTATTTCTAATGATATTTGATTACTTGCACTAGATGCATTGATTTCAGTGTAGGTGGTGATTTATAATACAATTGGATTGCTTGCACTGAATTTGTCGATTTCAATTTAGATGTCAATTTATAATTATATTTGATTACTTGCACTAGATGAATTGGTTTCAATGTAGATGATTTCTAATCCTATTTGATTGTTTGCACTAAATGCATTGATTTCAGTGTAGATGGCGATTTCTAATCCTATTTGATTTATTTGAGTAAATGCATTGATTTCAGTGTAGATGTTGGTTTCTAGGGAGAGAAAGAGAGTGATAAGGAAGATGGAGAGAGAGGGAGAGAGGACAAAAGGAGGAAAGAGAGATATTAATGGGGGAGAGGGAGAGAAGGGGAAGATAGAGATATAGATGGAAGGTGAAGAGAGGGAAGAAGAGAGAGATGAGGAGAGGTGGTGATTGAAAAAGAGATTGATATATATGGAGTATGAGAGCGCGTGTGTTTAGGGGGGTGAGATAGAGAGACAAAAAAGAATAGATGGAGGGGGATATATATATGGATGGTGGAGAGAGGGAGGAATATTTCTCGCACTAGATGGATTGATATAAGTGGAGATGGTTATTTCTAATTCTATTTGATTATTTTCACTAGATGCATCGATTTTAGTGTAGATATTTATTTCTAATGATATTTGATTACTTGCACTAGATGAATTATTTCAGTGTAGGTGGTGATTTCTAATACAATTTGATTTCTTGCACTGAATGTGTTGATTTCAATTTAGATGTCGATTTATAATTATATTTCATTACTTGCACTAGATGACTTAATTTCAATGTAGATGATTTCTAATCCTATTTGATTGTTTGCACTAAATTCATTGATTTCAGTGTAGATGGCGATTTCTAATCCTATTTGATTTCTTTGCGTAAATGCATTGATTTCAGTGTAGATGTTGGTTCCTAGAGAGAGAGAGAGAGAGTGAGTGATAAGGAAGATGGAGAGAGAGAGAGAGAGGACAAAAGGAGGAAAGAGAGATATTAGTGGGGGAGAGAGAGAGAAGGGGAAGAGAGGGTGATCGACAAACAGAATGATATATATGGAGTGCGAGAGTGTGTGTGTTTAGGGGGGTGAGATAGAGACAAAAAAAAAAGATGGATGGGGATATAGATATGGATGGAGGGTGGAGAGAGGGAAGAATATTTCTTGCAGTAGATGGATTGATTTAAGTGGAGATGGTGATTTATAATCCTATTTTATTATTTGCACTAGATGCATCGATTTTAGTGTAGATATTTGTTTCTAATGATATATGATTACTTGCACTAGATGCATTGATTTCAGTGTAGGTGATGATTCCTAATACTATTTGATTTTTTGCACTGGATGTGATGATTTCAATTTAGACGTCGATATATAATTATATTTGATTTCTTGCACTAGATGCATTGATTTCAATGTAGATTATTCCTAATACTATTTGATTGTTTGCGCTAAATGCATTGATTTCAGTGTAGATGGCGATTTCTAATCATGTTTGATTGCTTTGAGTAAATGCATTGATTTCAGTGTAGATGTTGGTTTCTAATCTTATTTGATTGATTACATTAGGTGCATTGATTTCAATGTAGAAGTTATTTTCTAATCTTATTTGATTGCTTGCATTAAATGTAGAAATCAATGCATTAAAAAGTTCGCTCTAGGCGAACTTGCACGCCTATTTGATTATTGCTTGCATTAAAAATTTATTAACATTATAGATTGATTTTTGTGTTATAGTAATTTAAGCTATTAATATTGGAGAGCAAGAGAGACAAGGTATCATGTTTACTACAACAGATCGAGCTAAAGATTTAAATGGTTTACAATTTAAATTTTCTTTTTCATATAATCGATATGAAAAGATAACAAAACTAACAAGGGAGGAAATAAGAATAGTAGAAGAAAATAGTTTGAGATTGATTGTAACATGAGTACGTTCTTATTATTCACATTTTCCCTCTTTCAACACTATTATTGTCACTTTGCATTTAAAAAAAATATTTCATCATTTTTCATCATTATAGTTATTAACAATAATTATCATCTTAACAAACTGAGGTAACTAAGAAAATTTAAAATTAAAATGACCAAGTTAATCTCATAAATATTTAGCATATTTAAAATTATTATATTAAAATTTGATATATTTACATATTACTGATAAAATTAATCATATCTTTGATAGATTTTCCTTGGCAGCACACGACTGAAACCAACCTAGATCCATCTTACATCTCAAAAATATACAAAAAATTTAATAATATGAAAAATGTGATGTTGATGCCTCCGATTGAGATCCATCTAACTCTGGATCTATCATGCGCCAAGAGGGATCAAATCTCTCAAGGTGCAAACCTTTCCTCAAGTTTTGCACTCAAAAAATAGGTTTGCACCTCGAGATATTTGATCCCTCTCGGTGCATGATAGATCCAGAGTTAGATGGATCTAGGCTGGTATACTATAAATGAAGGCACTTCCTCTCTATCCTTACAAGGGTCTTTTTAATCGATTTCCTCACTCATTTATTTTTTTTATTCAATACACCGTGTTGAATCTATCTCTCCTGAGATTTTAAATCAACTACAGTGACAACAAAAAAAAGGCTGGATAAACACACAATTAGCTACACTAAAACAATCATTTTTCCATTAAATAAAAAATATATAAACAAAAACATAAGGCCCTATTTTTGGCCAGATTTACATTGAATGGCTCCTCGGCATTGTGGCCTCAATTCCTCTCTAATACTCTCTATCATTGATCCAAGGCAAATTTTTGATACCCATAACCAAGACCTTTTACTTCAGCTGATAAATTAGAATTGCATTTAATTAAAATGTTAATGAAAATAAATGAACAACTACATGATGTAAAGAAGAGGGACATAACATATCAATATCAACAATCATAAGAACACATTGTTTGATAATGGAGTTCGTACGGGAGGGACTACATCTCCGGGCTTCGATGTGAAGATGGTGTAGGTCACTACATTAAGTGCTATAAAGGATAAGATGTACATGGATGGTGTTTTATCTATCATACAAGGAAAAATCCCTCATGCAAGAGTGGTTAGACCTATCTACGAGATGTTCCACTACTGGAACTCCCATTCATAAAAAGGACTCCTATTAGTATGACAATAGCTCACACATAATGACTATGAGTATCCCTACAACATGGAAAACAAAGCGATATAAAACAACATACATGTGAAAATGAGTATCCTTCCAACATGGCATCAAAGGGATCTCAAACATAATACAAATCCATTGAAAAAATTATATCTCACATCAGAAACAAAACAAGATCCCACATCAAACATCAACAGGGACTTGTACAACACAATGCATCTCAGAGACAAAAAGACAAAGAAGTATATGAAATCAACTCATTCATATACCTCATGTTGAAGATGACTGAAGAGTGAGTTTCTCTACTGTTGGATCTGAAATCACCATCGCAATCGTGATGTCAAAAGGTGTGAAATCGAATGCTCACTCACTAAATGATGACAACTGTAACTCCACTTGAAAATGTGGCCAAAAAATATAAATCTCATATGGAAAATCTGATTGCGCCATCAAATTCGTGGCATCGAATAGTGCAAAAATGACATAAATTTTGTCCCATTTGGACACTATAAAAAATTTTCCCTCCTCGAAGTTGGGCTCAATCAGGGTTCTGCCTCCCTATACTATTGGCTCATGGTTCCGTACCTTCCCTACAATAAAATAATATTAAAACTCAGTGTTGAAATTCATGCATGCTCCCGCTCTGCCTTGTCCTACGTGGGTGCACCTATGAATTGCAGATTTTAGATAATGCGGTGTTGGAAGACTTTCTAAAGCAACTCGTAGCTAAATTGGTTAAGGATTCATTTATGGGGGGGAGGGGGTTGGGTGGTAAAACCCTGCCCCCTCCATATTAAGGTTGAATTCTGTTTTAAATAAACCGTGCCATATTTTTTTAACCCCGCCAAATATTTTTTTAATATAAAACATGGGTAATTGGGGGGGTGGGTAGAGGGTGTGGGCCCGCATTGGGCGGCCCGCCCCCATGACCTCTGGCCTCTGTAGCAACATGTGGCATGAGGCAGTTTGGTTTTTGGTGGGGAAATTTCCCGCCACCCACAGATGTCATATGGCACCGTGTATTAATTAGGTGGTGTTTAGGGGCTACGAGGTCACAACCGTTGGCCCCACCTGTAATTGGTTTACGGTTCCCGTAGTGTGGGCGGGGTCAGATGGGGTCATGGCCGCCGACCCCATTTAAAAAACATTTTTGTTATGATTTTTGGGGTAGGGTGGGGGTCATGGTCAGCCCTAACATTTTTTTTAATATTTTATTTTTTATTTTTTTAAAACAAAGTGGTATTTTTCAAAACTTTGGGATTTTGACCAAAGGAGTCAAACTAACTGCCCCACAAATTCACTCGGAATCCGGCCAGAGTTGGCTGGGTTTCTGCAAAATTGTTGTGTCCTTAAGCTTGCCAATTCACCAAGTCAAACCAAATATTTGACGGCTCCTAACTCCTTCATACAGATTTGGAATTGAGTGTCGCCTGCACCATTGGAATAAGAAAGACCAGATCTTCAACTTGAACTTATTTGATAGTAATCTGAACAAATTGATTTTTGAGCTTCCCTCAGCCCTCTTTGTCCTTTGTGTGTCTCTCAAGCTTCCTAGATCAATCCTCCCCATTGAGGGGCTTTTGGTCCTCCAAAAGCATTAACAAGAATCTACATATGTTGTGTACTATGTGTGCACCACAAGCGTCTTGAAAAGTCACCCTTCCTTCTCCTTAACTTGCATCCTTCGGAGCCATAATTGATGAAATGACACTTGCATCCTCTGCAAACCTGCAGTACAATCCCCTACAAATTACATGCTCAAATTGACCAACTATGACCCAAATATTCCCATACTTGCCACGATTTTATAACATGTACTCGATGGTCAAGTTTACATCAAGTGGAAATCACACCCCAACTATCATTACAAGACAAGACTTCATTGTCACATTTCGAAGTGATGGAAAACACCTCATCACTTTTACATGAAACAAATGCATCACATGACTCATAAAACAAGGCCAAAATATCATTTTTTCTTAAACAAGTGATGGAAAAACACACCATCACTTTTACAGTGTAACATGCAACAAATGATTTACAAAAGTAAGGCCATGATAAGCTAACACCTCTAGAAAACAATCTATAAAAACCATCTCTCACTTATCAAAGTGAATGGGTCATCCCCCTATAGGAGATTTTCTTGTTGATCAACTCTTTTGACTGGTTCATGCACGGGCGCTTTGTCTTTAAGGAGCTGCTTTGGATGGAGCCTCCAACACATGGTTTTTTTATGGCCACTTTGGTCATAATGGGTGCAATAGGTTTTTTTCCTCCAAACCTACTTAACTAATTTCTTTCCTTGATGTGGAGAAGGCCTTTCATTCGTCATCCTCCTTTGTGTTTCCATCCTTTTCCAACACTTAGAAAACACATGGTTATGTAAGCCACAAAAATGACATGTTTTTCGATGCCATGGTTTACGACCATGGTTATCAACATTCTCATAATCAAACTATACTCTAGAATAATGAGACTTATTATAACTTCTTTGGTGGCCTCTAGGGCGATCATGGTGATGGGAGCTCACCTCGGCTCTTTCACTACAACATGCATTACCATGGAACAATGGAGAAGTGTCCCCATCATTCCTCTTCCCCGGAGAGTTCATCAATGTATGTTTTACCTTGATGTCCTTCGAACATCCCTCTTCATTGTACCCCAAAAACTGCATAGAGAGGTCTCTGTACAACCTCCAATGGTTGGGTTATCCCTTATCCACGAACGCCAAGTCCTCCTCCTTTGTACCCCATCTTGGTGATGAGTCTCATGTTTGTTCCTGTAATGGGTACCTCCACAATTCCAACCGAAATGACATCATGTTAAGAAAATTAAGGGAAATCAACACTCTTTATATTAGTTGTTGATTTTGAAATAGGTGGAGAAAGCTTCTCTAAGCCTTTGTTGCACTTCACTTCCTCCAAGGCCTCTGTCACGGCTTGTAGCTGAAGTTGCAACTGCTACTTCTCCCCCTTCTCTTCCAATAGGAGTGCCTTCAATGCATCATGATTTTCTTGAAGATGTTTGTTGTTGCACTTCAATTCTTCCCACACCTCTATCGTGGCCTGCAATTGAAGCTGCAATCGATGTTTGTCCTCCTTTTCTTCCTCTAGGAGTGTCTTCAATTCGACGTTCTCTACTTCTTGTTTTTCATAAGCCTCATCCAACATGTCTTCTTTCTTGGACACCTTGAGCATGGTCTCATACATGTCCTTGAAATTCTCCATGGAAAAAATCAAAAAACATCCAATAGTTCGCGCCTGCAATCTAATCAGCAAGAAGACCTATTCTCACACCACTTGATACAGGGTAAATTTTTAATATCCTTAACCAAGACCTTTTACTTCAGCTGATAAATTAGAATTTCATTTAATTAAAGCATTAATGAACATAAATGAACAACTGCATGCTATAAAGAAGAGGAATATAACATGTCAAGATCAACAATCATAAGAACACATCGTTTGATAATGGAGTTCGTCCATGAGGGACTACATCTCCGGGCCACGGTGTCAAGATGGTGTAGGTCGCTGCATTAAGTATTGTAAAGGAGAAGATGTACATGGATGGTGTTTTATCTGTCATACAAGGATAATTCCCTCATGAAAGAGTGGCTAGACCTCTCTATGAGATGTTCCACTACCGAAACTCTCATTCATAAAAAAGGACTCCTATCTGTATGACAATATCTCACACATAATGAATATGAGTATCCCACAAACATGGAAAACAAAGGGATTTAAAAAAAATACATGTGAAAATGAGTATCCAGACAACATGGCATCAAAGGGATCTCAAACATAATACAAATCCATGACATAATGTACATCTCACATAAAAAACAAAACAAGATCCCACATCAAACATCAACAGGGATCTGTATAGCACAATGCATCTCAAAGACAAAAAGACAAAGAAGTATATGAAATAAACTCATCATATACGTCATGCTGAAGCTGACTAAAGAATGAGCTACTTTGTTTTTGGATCTGAAATCACAATCATATTCGTGGCGTCGAAAGGTGTGAAATTGACTTCTCACTCATTGAATGTTGACACCTGCAACTCCACTTGGAAAAGTGGTCGAAAAGTATAAAGCTCAGATGGAAAATATGAATGCACCATCAGATTTGTGGTGTCAAATAGTGAAAAAATGACATAAATTTTGTCCCATTTGGACACTATCAAAATTTCCCTCCTAAAAGTTGGGCTCAACTAGGGTTTTGCCTACCTGTATTGATGCCTCAAGGTTCCGCACCTGCCCTGCAATAGAATAATATTAAAAAGAAGTCTTGAAATTTGTGCGCGCTCCCTCTCTGCCTTGACCTATCTAGGCACACTTATGAATTGAAAATTTTATATAATACGGTGTTGGCAGACTTTCCAAAGTAACTGATAGTTGAATTTTTTAAGGATCCATTTCTGGGGGGAAGGGGGTCGGGTGGTCAAACCTTGCCCCTTTCGTATTAAGGTTGAAGCATGTTTTAACTAAATCGCGCCATATGTTTTTCACCCCACCAAATATTTTTTTAATCTAAAACATGGTAGTTTGGGGGGTCGAGCCCGCATTGTCCGGCCCACCCTCATAACCTCTGGACTCCGTAGCAACATGTGGCATGAGGCGGTTAGGTTGGTGGTGGGGCAATCCCACCCCACCCATATATATGTAATATGGCACCATGTATTAATTACATGGTGGGTTGGGGCCACTGGGTCACAATTGTTGGCCCCACCCGTAATTCATTTATGGTTCCCATAGTGTGGGCGAGGTCCGGTGGAGTCATGGCCATCGACCCCATTTAAAATACATTTTTGTTATATGAACACTGGGGTAGGGTAGAGGTCATGGCCCACCCTACCATTTTTTTTAATATTTTTTTTATTTTTTAAAAATAAACTTATCTTTTTCAAAACTTCTGGATTTTGACGAAAGGAGTCAAACTAATTTTCCCACAAATTCGCCTGAAATCTGGCCGGTGTTGACCGCAATCTACTGGCTCAGTTTCTGAAAACTTGTTGCCTCCTTAGGCCTGCCACGTCACCAAGTCAAACCAAATATTTGACTGCTCCTAACTCCTTCATACAGATTCAGAATTGAGTGTCGTCTACGTCGTTGGAATCAGAAAGACGAGATATTCAACTTGAACCTAGTTTGAGAGTAATCCAAACACTTTTATTTTTGAGCTTCTCTCAGCCCTCTTTATCCTCTGTGTGTGTCTCGATCCACCTGGATCAATTGTGCCCCTTTAAAAACTTCAAAAAAAAAAAATATATATATATATATATAACTCTTTTATTTCAACCATTTCCTCCATAAGCCTAAGTTTTTCCACAACATCTATAAGCACATCATTAAATTGTTGATCATCATCTGTCAAACCTGCAATTATATACCAAATGTTAGATTAAAAAATGTTATGTCCCTCCTTTTTTCCCTCATTATCTCATCTCTAGACTGATTTGAACTATTTTCATAAACCATCTCACTGTCAATATAATTTTCCTTAGTACCTATGATTTCTTCTTCATCAAGGAACCAATTGTTTTAAAAAACAAATATTCTTCATATTCAACCTTAGGTATGTTTTATTTTTGTTGATCGTTCCCAACTAGTGCATAAATATTTGTCCTCTGATATGCTCCTCTTCTTTTCAAACTATATCCTCATTCTTGACTCCTTTAAGGTTCTGCTAAGATATTTCCTTGAGAGAGGTTACTCTAGTCCACTTCTTCTTTACCATCTCCATTCTGCAAATTATGTCATTTTTATGTTCCTATCTTCCAAAATTTTCTTATTCTTTCAAAAATGACTAAAAACATACTTATCAAAAGAAAACATACTAAATCAAGAATTCCTCTCAATTTCATCTTACAATTTTGAAAAAAATTCAACCTCAATTTCCTCATACATTGTTCTTCCCGTGGAAATTCTTTGAAATTTTTCATCTTCAATGATTTGTTGTCTCTCACCAACATGATTTTTCTCTTGTGGAATTTCCACAATTTATGTTGTTCCACCTATAAATATACACTTACAATAATAATTATAACCAGAATCTTGAGACATTCTAATCTGGGAGGATGCTTCTAGCATCGCTTCATCATCATCTTCCTCTCTATGGATTAGTCCCTTTTCAGGTTCACAAATTGATTCCTTAAATTTTCACTCAGCGGCTCTGAGTGATTCCTTTTTCTCCATTAATTTCATTTAACTTCTCAACATACAAATCTATGACAAACTAATTTACTATTTTTCCTACATAAATACCTTTATTCAATCTTTTTAATAGTCCTTTTTTCCACTACTTTATTTTCTCTCATAGGCGTTGCTTTAGTTCATTGAGTTTTTGTTTCATCTCAGCCTACTCATTCTTTCTTTATTCATTACTCATCTTACACTTTGTAAAATTTGTTCTAGTATCCTTGTTCCTATTGTTGTGACTTCCTTTTGGAATTCCTCTTTGAATATCTGCTTTTGTCTTCATCAGTATTTCCACTATCAGCTTTTCCATTCACACTGTGATTTGCAACCAACTTCTGCAGTAGCAAGATTTTCCTCTTCTTTCCACAAGATACCTCACAAATATTATTCTCATTTGAGCGTATTATTTTAGCACCTTGTTGGTCCTCTCCTCTCGAACCAAATGAGCACTTCCTTTAATTGTTGATATCCCCACTTTCTTGTTGTCCTTAAGCTCCTCTTCCTTCTACTTGTGACGGTGCATTATGACCATGCACTCCATCATTCCATCCCAACCTCAAAAATTCAACCTTTATATATATATATATATATATATACATACATATATATATATATATATATATATATATATATATATATACATACATACATACATACATACATACATACATACATACATACATACATACATACACATACATACATACATACATACATACATACATACATACATACATACATACATACATACATACATACATATATATATATATATATATATATATATATATATATATATATATATATATATATATATATATATATATATATATATATATGTTTACATACATATATATATATATATATATATATATCTATATATATATATATATATATATATGTATTTACATACATATATATATATATATATATATATATATATATATATATATATATTGCAACCACCAGGTTCCAACCTTTTGGGCTGGCACACTGCTCCACATAATACCCCATATGCCCTTTTCACTATTTCCACTATCCATAATTCATCGCATATTTGACCTACAATACCACATGAGCCTGATCACCAAATCCTAGTGCGACAAATGAAAAGGTTACAAAAAACCACTAGGATAGAATCCCTGGGTGGGGTCCACTCTACTATGTAAGCCCACTTCTAATGGCAATGTGCAATAGAGAAGGTGTTCGTAGAAGCTTTCAGCTCACTCATTATAGCCCGATGCGATGCAAAAAGGAGTTTACAAAATTTGTTAGACTAGAAATTCTGTGCAGGACCTACCTACACATGGTAGCCCAACTCATTAAAAAAATAATATTAATAAGAATATCAGGGTATACAACCTTTATTTCCATGCATCATCCTAATCCATTTTCTATTGGTTGACCTCAACATCATCCCGACAACAGTCAGCTCGAATGCTCCCTTGTGCGCTCCTTCTTTTACTTCTAGGATGAAACCTCCAGCTCAAATACTATTAAGTGATGATTCTCATTTAAGAAATCAATTTTTGTCACCTTACTTCTAGGTATATGTTGGACTTTCCAAAATGGAAAAAACAACTATCATTACTTTCCACCTGTTTAATAACATGAACTTTTGTAGTTTCTCTCCCAGTCACTCCTTCAACCACATTTGGGGTTTCACTATTGTTGCAGACTTATCTCACCACCACAGTCCTCATATTTAAATGATTCTATTGTGAATCTCTATTACAGGAATAAACCCATCTTTCCTCGACATTTTTTCTTGAATCAATCCTAATCTCTATGTACCAGAACAACATCCCCTATGATCTTATATGCTATAAAGGAAGGAACTTCCTCTGAGTCCTTCTGAGGGTCCCTTGAATTAGCTTGCCTTACTCCTTTGCTTTATGCACTTAATACATAGTGTTGAATCTATCTCTCCTAATATTGTAAATCAATCGCAGTGAAAAACCACAAATAAAGGTCTCATACACACATAGTCAGCTACACTTAAATAATCATTCTTCCATTAACTCAAAAAAATATAGAGAAATTTATAAAAAGACCTTTTTTTGGCCAGATTTACATCGAATGGTCCCCTTAACCTTGTGGCCTCAATTCCTCTCGGATCATCACTTTCACGCCCCCACATAATCCTATTTAAGCTACATATTTATACACAAGGATTTTGAACTATATTCTCGTTCAGATCCACAAAATCCTCACCTAAACCCCTATTCTAGGATTCCTATATCCATATATCTTTCAACAATCTAACTTCCCGTATTTATCTCTAACACTCACAAATAGTAATGATATCTACCTTCCAAAATAGATATATATTTACAATATCCTCATTCTCATTAGAAATGTACATTTCTCATGGGAACATAGGAAAATATGTTTAAATAAATAATTAACTCAATTAGAGAACCAACTCCCTTGATAAATTAAAACCCTTAGTCTAGTCAAAACACATTTTGACTTAGAAATCGAATGCTCCTGCATCAAAAGAATAAGGAAGTGGAAAATAAATATACCATTTTCACTGTAGTTTTGTTATACTATAGATTATACAACTTCCTTAAGATGACAAATTTCATGGTGGGGAAATTGATCTTTCCCAAACCAGAGCTCCGAATATCCAAGCATAGGAAGGTTGTGAATGGAGTTGATACATTTCTCAGCTATCACAACTAGAAAATTAAATCCCACCCTTCTAGGCACTATAATTATAAATAAATAATGGATTGAAAACCTTGATGTCATGATTAAATTCCTTTCCCACTTGATAACATGAGCAACCAATCGAATGACATATGAAATATTTGAGCAACTGTCATGAGTAAATTTCATGCTCAATTGAGTGATAGTTGGAATGGATTGGCTCGAATCTATAAAAACTATCACATGGATTTTCTAATCTACTCCACAATCCTTGGGCCAAGAGGGTGATGAAATCCTGCTTCCCTCTCTCCATTTTTATTGGAAAGAAAACCATCTGAGGTAATGTTTTATTATTACCTTTTTATAGAATGCTTTATTTTACAAGTCACTACAAAATATCCCCCATAATAGGATTTAGAGTGGCTCTCTAATCCATAAAAGCATTAAATCGCTCTCAATGATGAGCTACAAATAATAGACATAACTTATAATTTTTGTTGGAATTTTCCCGACTTGGCTCATTATTTCCACCATTCCCTCCTCAAATCATTCTATTGAATTCTTGGCTCCTCCTCAAATCTTATTCACTCTGACTCTCATGAGATTGAAATTCAAAACATATTAGTAACTACAATCGAAACTAGATGTTATCAGAGAGTATAAACACTTAGGTTATGGAGGAAATTCCCAATTTACATCCCACTTTGGAAACTACGCTAAATAGATTATCATTATTTTGTTAAGAGACACTCTAAAACCCACTATGGGGGATATGTTGGATGACACATTAAATGAGATGTAGTGAAGTGTTAGATAAAATAAAAAAATAAAAGAAATAATGTATGATCAATTAAAAATATAATAAAATGAAAAGAGTATAAATAAAAATAATAACTCAATTAAATTCAATTTTTTATATTGTGTCAATGGTGAGTGTACATCAAGGGAAATGTAGTCCTCACCTCAAGATGTGAGAGAGGATAATTCCGAGGGGGTTACCTCTCCCCATAGGTGGCACGCAAAATTCTATTATGATGGTGTGGGTGTTGGCAATATGATGCAATGTGTTGTCCTTGATGGCAACCCACTTGATGAAGAGGATGGCAACCCACTTGATGAAGAGGATGGAAACCTACTTGATGAAGTTATTCCTGACTTGATGGACTTGGTAAAGATGTAAATATGTGATATGATGTGTCTACAGAGAAACTCAGATGTAATGATGAAAGGAATTTCAGTGTGTGCTAGATCAATGATGAAAAATGTATGTCACAAGGAATACGCGGGTTTGCTTAAGGGAAGTCGCGTATGCACGCGGAAAAGTACGTTCCAAGTCGCGTATGGGCTCTTGTGCTCAAAAATTAGAATACCAAGGGGCATTACCATGGTATTGACCCATTGTATTGAGCGCTGGATTGTCTATTTGATCCCGTCCAGGAAAACCATCGGAAGTAATGTGGTTTTGACTCATGGTATTGAAAAAGGCTAAATCTATATAAGGAGAGGAATTTCATTGTGCAATGAGTGTGCATGTGTCTGGGCTTTAATGAATACTTCACTCTGAAGTATATCTGCATGGTTGAACTCTGCTCTTAATTGATAGATCTGATTCTATGATGCTTCTATAAACATAGTGAAGGTTAAAGATCTCTAGATCTAGAAATGGTGAATCTCTTGAATGATCTGAAAAGAAGTGATGAAGACCTGGCGCAAATCTGCTGAAGAACCTGAAGAATTCTGGGTAAGTTCATAGATCTGATCTGTTGAGAAAAGTTTATCTTTTATAGATCTATACGCAGGTTCAGTTCATGAAAAGCGCGTGTATACGCGGATCGGTTTCAACGAAGTCGCGTATGGACATTTAGGGTTATTCTAGTAAATGCACAGATGTATACGCGAGTTAGCTTTATGAAAAGCGCGTATATACGCGAGTCTCATTGAATAAAAGCGCGTATGATATCTGATCTAATGGTTGCTCAAGGTTGAATGTGTTTCTGCATATTGATTCTGAAGTCTGGGTTAACTCTGATATTCTGGTTACAGTGGTTTCACAGTTCTATTTGAAGCATTGGGCTAAGTATGTTTGTTGATAAGTGAAGGGTTGTATTGGAGCTGCTTGATCCAGTTTGAAAATTGATGAAACGTGGTCTGCAGTGGAACTGAGGGTTGAAGCCTTCAGTCTGAAAGTAAAAGCTTTATGCCAGCAGAGGTTGGTGCTAAGATCAGGGGGTAGTAGCTCCCTTCCAGGTGAGGCTGGTAAATGAGAGCAGGGGGTTGTTGCTCCCTTCCAGGAGAGGCTGGTAAACAAGAGAAGGTTTTAGCCTTCTGCAGGTGGGTGCCTGCGTGCTGGTATGATTCTGCGCCAGTACATGATTGTAAGAAGTTTTTCTTTATAATAAATATTGAAGACTGAGACGACGGCAGCGGTGGTTTTCTCCCGAATTGGGTTTCCACCTAAAAATCCTGGTGTTCATGTGTGTTGACTATGTGTGATGATTATTCTGTTCTTTCTGCACCTGTTTACTCTTTTCTGTAATATCTGATGAATGAATAATGCAATGATCTGAGTTAAGAATTGAATGCATAATTAAATCTCTGAGCATACGCGAGTTCTGTAAAGGATATCCGCGTATATACGCTAGTTGGCTTCAGCAAGGTAGCGTATGGGTTCTTAGAAAGAAAAAGTAAAGATTTTATTGTCTGCATAAAATACTGATTCACCCCCCCTCTCAGTATTTTTTCCCAACAATTGATATCGGAGCAGGTCCTTATAAAAAAGGCTTAGCCGCTAGAAGGAAGATCAAGCAAGATGAGCAATCAAGATGGAACAACATCTATCAAGCCTCCACTCTTTAACGGAAGCAATTTAATCTTCTGGAAAATAAGGATGAGATCGTATCTTCAGTCTATGGGAGCAGATATATGGGCCATTGTTGAACAAGGATATCAATATCCAGCCGTAGTACCAACAGATCCAACGGAAAAGAAGAATTATGAAACAAATGCAAAGGCGGTCAATGGACTATTGGGAAGTCTAACTGAATCAGAATTTTTCAAGGTTATGTAGCTGAATACAGCAAAGGCAATATGGGACAAAATCATCCTAAGTTATGAAGGTGATGCAAAGGTAAAAAGTACAAAACTCCAAACTCTCAGAATTGAATATGAAAATTTGAGAATGCATAATGATGAGAGTATTGCTAGTTTATTTTTACGTCTTGATGATATTGTAAATCGTATGAGAAACCTGGGAGAAACAATAGTAGAATCTACTTTGGTTGAGAAAATCTTAAGATCGCTAAAAGCAAAATTTGAATCAAAAGTATCTGCTCTTGAAGAAAAACAGGATCTTCAAACTCTTACTGTGGTGCAACTTCATGGCATACTGACTGCATATGAAATGAGGAGAGGAGGACCATCTGAAGTCAAAGAGGCTATTTTTAAAGCTTCTAAAAAAGGGAAAGAAGTTCAAAAAGAAGGATCAGGATATATATCAGAAGAAGATGAGGCAAACTTTGTGAGAAGACTCCAACTAGGAACCGGAAGATTCAAAGGTAAGCTTCCTTTCAAATGTTTTGATTGTGGAAGAGTGGGTCATTATGCTGCAAAGTGTCCTTATAAAGAAACATCTGCTAAAGGGAAAGAAGTAGCAAGAAGGAATAAGAACCGATCTAGCACTAAGAAAAGTTATTATACTAATGAAGACAGTGATGGGTTATCTGATAGTGAGGAAGAATGTGAACAAGATCTTAGACTTCTCATGGCATTTGAAAATGATTCTAGAGAAAATAAGGATGTTTTTATGGATGCTCTAGATGACAATGATATTCTTGATCAAAAAAATCAACTCAAAATATGCTTGGAAGAAAGTAAAATAATCATAGAGACTCTAAAAAGGCAGAATGAAGAAGCGAAGAAACATAATGAGAATTTAGAATGTGAAGTAGTAAGTCTAAGAAAAGAAATTGAGAAAGTAAAGACTCTGAATCTTAGATTTGCTAAAGGATCTGAAACCTTAGATGAAATTATCAAGGTTCAACATTCTCCTCTTATAAAGACAGGTCTTGGATATACCGGAGAATCTTCTCCTGCTTCAGCACCAAATTATCTAAAAGCAGCTACAACTGGTTTACTACATTCAGCCACTCAGCAAGGGAATAAAGAATCTTTACAGGTAAAGCATGATCATCAAAACTCAAGGAACACTAACAGGGATATCTCTCAAAGGAGAAACAACCAATAGGTAAATTCAAATAGAAGATTTCATGATCATAGAAATATCTACTTCAATGGACAATGTTTCTCATGTCACAATTTTGGTCATAAAGTTGTTCAATGTGTTGCATATAAAACCATCATGACAAGAGAAGCAAGAAAGAAAAGGATGAATATTGAACCAAAGAAGAATACCTATAACAAATTTTCTCCTCTTCAAAATGAAGTTGAATGTGCTTATTGCAATAACTTTGGCCATGAAGAATCTGAATGGAGGAGCAAAGTCCAGCCAAAACAACATTTTCCTTCAAGTTCCAAAGTATGGAAAAAGAAGGAATTACAGGTTGAAAATTGTGGGATAGCGTTATTTGCTGAAGGTGAAGAAAATCAATGGTACATTGATAGTGGATGCTCAAGACACATGACACGTGATAAAAGAAAACTTCTTGCATATAATGCTCTAGAAAAGGAAAAGAAAGTTACATTTGGAAATGATACTCCTGATGTAATTAAAGGAAAAGGGTCCGTGTTTCTAAAAGAAAAGGTGAAGGCTAATGATGTCATGTATGTGGATGGATTAAGGCATAACCTGTTAAGTGTAAGTCAAATGTGTGATCAAGGAACTGAGGTTGTCTTTAGTTCAAAAGAATGTGTGGTTCGTGATCTTGATACAAGTAAAACTATTATAAAAGGGAAAAGAACTCCAAGCAACCTGTATGTATTGAAGAACTGCAAAGATCAATGTTACTTGAGCAAATATTCAGAAAATTGGATATGGCATAGAAGGTTGGGGCATCTAAGCTTCTCTCAAATCAACAAAGAAAGCAGACTTCAAGCTGTTCGTGGTCTTCCCAATATTACTCTACCAGAGAGTATCATATGCAAATCTTGCCAATTCGGTAAGCAGACCAGAGTACAATTTAATGCCAAAGAAGGATCATCAAGTAAGCCTCTTGAACTCATTCATATTGACATATGTGGACCTATGAGGAAAAAGTCACCACGTGGGGAAGAATACTATATCTTATTTATTGATGATTTCTCTAGAATGTGTTGGATCGGGTTGATTAAACACAAAGATGAAGCATTTGAAAATTTTCAGATCTTCAAAGCATTGGTGGAAAATGAATTAGATCTAAAAATCAAGTATCTTAGATCTGATCGAGGAGGAGAATATACATCAAATGAATTCTTTGAATTTTGTGAACAACATGGCATAAAAAGACAGTTCTTTGTAGCTGGCACTCCACAACAAAATGGCGTAGCAGAAAGAATGAATAGAACAATTCAACAAATGGCTAGAGCTATGCTTGATGATTCTGGAACACCTGACACTTTCTGGGGAGAAGCAGCACATACAACAACAAACATTCTCAACAAGGCACATGTTCGGGTAAATAGTGACAAAACTCCATATGAACTCTGGTATGGTAATTCTCCCTCTGTGAAGCATTTTAGAGTTTTTGGAAGTAAATGCTTTATCAAAAATAATGATGAAAAGCTTGGCAAGTTTGAACCTAGATCGGATGAAGGGATATTTCTTGGTTACTCATCTACAAGCAAAGCATACAAATGTTACAATAAAAGGCTTCGAAAGATTGTTGAATGTATTGATGTTGTTATTGATGAGTCTCCTGCAGCTCCTAAAGAAGAAAAACAAACAACAGCTGTAGACGATGATGACATATGTCCTTCTGCTTCAAATAGCAATAATATAGACGGTGAACCCAATGAAGAACATGAAGATGATTTATCTGAAAAGGCTCCTTCCAGATATGTTCAAAAGAATCATCCAGAATCTCAAATTTTGGGAGATAAGGCCTCAGGTGTACAAACGAGAAGGACTCTTGTGGGATCCTCTAGCTATCTCGCATTTCTGTCCACTATTGAACCACACAATGTCAATCAGGCCAGCAAAGATGAATGTTGGGTTCAAGCCATGAATGAAGAGCTTGATAAAATTGAAAATAATCACACTTGGTAATTAGTACCAAGACCTCATAACAAAAATGTCATTGGAACTAAATGGATATTCAAAAACAAGTTAAATGAGAATGGGGATGTTATAAGAAACAAAGCTAGACTGGTTTGCAAGGGGTATACTCAACAAGAAGGTATAGACTTTGAAGAAACTTTTGCTTCTGTAGCTAGACTTGAAGCCATAAGAGAATGTTTCTTGCCTTTTCAAGCTTTCAACAAATCAAAGTTTATCAAATGGATGTTAAATCTACATTTCTCAATGGTGATCTAGAAGAAGAAGTTTATATAGAACAACCAGAAGGATTCATTTTTGGAAATGATGAAAATCTTGTTTGTAAACTTAAAAGGGCTCTATATGGTCTCAAACAAGCTCCAAGGGCATGGTATTATCGTCTTGACAAATATCTTCACCAACAAGGATTTTCAAAGGGATCTGGCGATATAACACATCACAAAAGTTAGTAATCCAAACTATTGATTTAAATAGGTTGCTTATAATATGTTGATGATTATCCATTTTTAGATGAAGAATCTACAGTCGGAGAAATTTTCTTAAATAAATACGTGAGAATTTGAAATTTTCCTTACTTGGAGAACTAACATTATTTGGCTTGCAAAGTGCGTCAAACTACATATGGTATATTCTTATCACAAGCAAAATATCTTAAGCAAATTTTGAAGAAGTATGGCATGGAAGAATGCAAGCCGGTAAGTACACCAATGATAACCGGATGCAATCTCAGTTCTCATGATGATTCTCCCATGGTGAATCAACCAGAATATAGATCAATGATAGGAAGTCTACTTTATCTCACCGGGACTAGACCAGACATTATGCATGATGTTGGGATTGTTGGATGATTCCAAGCTAATCCAAAAAAGTCTCATCTTCAGGTTGTCAAAAGAATATTCAAATATCTGCAAGGAACTCAAGACTTTGGACTATGGTATCCAAAGAATGTTGATCTTACTCTTCATGCTTACTCTGATGCAGATTGGGCTGGAAATGTTGATGAAATGGAAAAGCACTAATTAGTGTTATTTTATCTGGACCAGTTGAAAATGTTGGTTGATGAAAGCAAATTCTTCTGCCTTATCTAAGCCTCATGAGAATATGTAGGTATGCATCTTGTTACACTCAACTCCTTTGGATGATGCCATTTACAAGATTTTCAAATCCAAATGCTACCTCTATTTCAATATATAATGTCTAATACAAATTTTATCAGTATCTCAAAGAATCTGCTATGTATGCATTCAGACAAGAACATACCCATCAAGTATGTTTCCTACGTGAACAAGTGCTTGAACAAAAGGTGAAGTTGGAGTATGTTCCCTCCAAAGAACAAGTTGCTGATATATTTACCAAACCTCTGCCCAGGGAAGCATTCGAATATCTCAGACAGAAGCTGGGAGTAGTCTCTGCCATGAAAAGGATCATATCTGATTAAAATTCTGAAGATTAATCTGGATACGTGGGTTTCCTGAAAGATAGTCGCGTATATACACGAGTTCATACACAAAAAACCGCGTATGGTTGGTTGCTGACAAATTTTTGTTTGGGGTTAGCATTATTCAGCTCAGCTGCAATACTGTCTGGTATCTCTGATGCTGTTTGGAGTCACTATTGGTATTTCAGCTCTTATATTCTGTTTCATTCTCTGATTTTGGGTGAAGATGCCTTGATGATTTGTTGTTGAAAGTGTTCAGGATGCACAAGCAAAGGGGGAGCCTTGGTCATATAGAAAAGATGCTTGGATGCACATTTTCAGGGGGAGCATTAGCCTTGCTGAGTATAATCCATTGTTGGCATTATGTTGGTTCTATAATATGATCTCTCTCTTGAGATATTTTTGGTATTGATCATTAAAGGTCATATTTGTAATTTGATGAAAAGGTCATGGTTGAGACCTATGATGTAAATTTGTAATTTTCAGTCATGTGAGGAATTGTCAAATTTGTAAATCCCACTTGGTTGGGTAGCTGAGTCAAAATTGTAAATCCACTCGGTTGGATCTGTGATGTAAGTATGAGTCCTTGGTCATAGGAAGGTCATAGAGTCATGTACTTCATTGAAAAATATGTTTGAACTTTCAGCATGAATTCAGGGGGAGCATGGTAACTTCAGTGCACTTCAGATCTATAGCGCTTTGATGAAGGAGAATTACTTTGTGATGGTTTTGATCCGCCCTTTTCCCTTGATGTCAAAGGGGGAGAGACATGGTGTTTGGTCTTTGAATAAGGGGAGATTCTGTTGTGGTGATCAAACACCATCGTGGTTTGCCATAAAGTCCAAAGGGGGAGATTGTTGGCAATATGATGCAATCTGTTGTCCTTGATGGCAACCCACTTGATGAAGAGGATGGAAACCTACTTGATGAAGTTATTCCTGACTTGATGGACTTGGTAAAGATGTAAATATGTGATATTATGTGTCTACAGAGCAACTCAGATGTAATGATGAAAGGAATTTCAGTGTGTGCTTGATCAATGATGAAAAATGTATGTCACAAGGAATACGCGGGTTTGCTTAAGGGAAGTCGCGTATGCACGCGGAAAAGTACGTTCCAAGTCACGTATGGGCTCTTGCGCTCCAAAATTAGAATGCCAAGTGGCATTACCGTGGTATTGACCCATTGTATTGAGCGCTGGATTTTCTATTTGATCCCATCCAGGAAAACCATCGGAAGTAATGTGGTTTTGACTCATGGTATTGAAAAAGGCTAAATCTATATAAGGAGAGGAATTTCATTGTGCAATGAGTGTGCATATGTCTGGGCTTTAATGAATACTTCAATCTGAAGTATATCTACATGGTTGAACTCTGCTCTTAATTGATAGATCTAAATCTATGATGCTTCTATAAACATGGTGAAGGTTAAAGATCTCTAGATCTAGAAATGGTGAATCTCTTGAATGATCTGAAAAGAAGTGATGAAGACCTGGCGCAAATCTGCTGAAGAACCTGAAGAATTCTGGGTAAGTTCATAGATCTGATCTGTTGAGCAAAGTTTATATTTTATAGATCTATACGCAAGTTCAGTTCGTGAAAAGCGCGTGTATACGTAGATTGGTTTCAACGAAGTCGCGTATGGACATTTAGGGTTATTCTAGTAAATGCACAGATGTATACGTGAGTTAGCTTTATGAAAAGCGCGTATATACGCGGGTCTCATTGAATAAAAGTGCGTATGATATCTGATCTAATGGTTGCTCAAGGTTGAATGTGTTTATGCATATTGATTCTGAAGTCTGGGTTAACTCTGATATTCTGGTTACAGTGGTTTCACAGTTCTATTTGAAGCATTGGGCTAAGTATGTTTGTTGATAAGTGAAGGGTTGTATTGGAGCTGCTTGATCCAGTTTGAAAATTGATGAAACGTGGTCTGCAGTGGATCTGAGGGTTGAAGCCTTCAGTCTTAAAGTAAAATCTTTATGCCAGCAGAGGCTGGTGCTAAGATCAAGGGGTAGTAGCTCCCTTCCAGGTGAGGCTGGTAAACGAGAGCAGGGGGTTGTTGCTCCCTTCCAGGAGAGGCTGGTAAATGGGAGAAGGTTATAGCCTTCTGCAGGTGGGTGCCTGCGTGCTGGTATGAGTCTGCGCCAGTACATGATTGTAAGAAGTTTTTCTTTATAATAAATATTGAAGACTGAGACGACGACAGCGGTGGTTTTCTCCCGAATTGGGTTTCCACCTAAAAATCCTGGTGTTCATGTGTGTTGACTATGTGTGATGATTATTCTGTTCTTTCTGCACCTATTTACTCTTTTCTGAAATATCTGATGAATGAATAATGCAATGATCTGAGTTAAGAATTGAATGCATAATTAAATATCTGAGCATACGCGAGTTCTGTAAAGGATATCCGCGTATATATGCTAGTTGGCTTCAGAAAGGTAGCGTATGGGTTCTTAGAAAGAAAAATTAAAGATTTTATTGTCTGCATAAAATACTGATTCACCCCCCCTCTCAGTATTTTTTCCCAACAATGGGAGTTAATTGTTGAAATTAAACTTGGGAAGTGGGTGGTCCTGCAAGGAAAACCCAACCCTTGTTTGTTTCCTCCACTCCAAGCACAGGGAAAGATGGTACCTAAGAGGAAGCAAGCCAAGTATCATGACATGAAGCAGTTGAACCTTACTTCACATAGTTCGAATTGTGATGAACCTGCATGGACACACATCTAAGGTGTGTTATTTGGTTTCCGATAATCTCTTTGATTGGGTATATGGTTTCCCTCTATTAGTTTATTCACTTTAATTCTTATAATTTATATTATGGGAATATTTTTATGAATCATTGACTTATAGCATGGATTTTTTACTACCTCTCCTCCGAGCATTCCACTAATTTATGGTTTTTTTCTCATCTTGGAACTTGTCAAATTCAAGGTTTGATTTTATGTGTTTATGAAATATCAGTGTTCTTCAAAGTAATCGAGTTCATAACTTAGGGTATTGTTTTCAATATTTTCAACTCTCGATTTTACATTGACCTGTGGTTTTTCTTGGTTACCCAGTTTTGTTTCATTAGTTGGTAATTTCTCTCTTTGTCTCGAGAAATTTATTTGGTATAAGTCTAGCTCTATCATTGATTTGGATAACCCAACCTCCCTTTGTGGATCTCACTTTCTTCTTGCTCAGAGTGAAAGGGACTAGGTGGTTTCAAATCTCTAGGGCGATAGAATCATTATTTAACATTGGACCTATTCAAGTTTTAATATCTATTCTCCTAGGAAGAGTAAGGAATATCTTGCAATTTTCAGGAACTTTTGGGGATCATTCAATTCGTTACACTATTTTTCATTATTGTTTATATTTAAGTGGTGAATCCTCTTTGTTGGATGGTGATAGGGACTTGGTGTGGTATAAGAATAGCTCTTTTGTTCACCCTGGTGATTTAATTACTTCAAATAATCAACTATATTATTTTTTTCAATTTTGTGTGACACTTGGTGGTTCCCATTCCATGTAAAATTAAGCATATTGGGTTATATTAAATATTTTAATAGGGATAAGTTATTATTTTCAAGCAAGGTGTAAAAGTATGTGTTGTCTCATTTTCAGTATTGGGGTTATTTATAGTATAAAGAATATGAGTTTCACTCCTCCTAGTTTTAGAATTCTATTAATATTATTTCTTCTCTACACGGCTCATGGATGAGCTCCATCGTGCAACAAAGGTACTAGAAGGGGCCATCCTATTATGAGGCCTAAACATTAGATGGATGTCAAAACATAGATGTCCAAATGTAATGACACCACCCCTATAGAAATTCGTAGTATCATATCTGACATGGAGGAAAATTTTCACTTTAGTAACACCTACATTTTAGATCAATATATTGCAATTGAAACTAAGATTTGTATTTCAAATACAATAAATAACAAAACTAGGATCACATCATTCTTTTAAACTATTGATTTCTATTGGCATATAAAATCTCCCTTGGGATAGGTTCTAGTGGAATGTTTACAAACACAAAGGGATATCATGTTTATATTTGTGATCTACTAGAGAAGGAGAAAAAATTGGAAAAGTCTCCAATCTAATTAGCAAGAAAGTTGCTCCTCTTCCAATAACTCAACCTCAAATTGCAAATTAGTTCCCTCCTATATGTGTGGACTCCCTGTCTCATTAATACAACTTATATATATATATATATATATATATATATATATATATATATATATATATATATATATATATATATATATATATAGATATACTTCTGATATTCTTATCTACAAAACCTCTTTCTCTTCTATGAAAAACAAGACCATGAAAAAAATATTATTTTCATTTTTTTTCTAAAATAGTTTACATCAAAATTAACACATATGTTTTATTTTTTATATGTAATCTTAGTACATTGAAACTTTAATATTGGTATAATTTTCCTAGTGGTAGGAGAATAGTAGGATTATGGATATGTATCTCTTTGATCATCATATAATTATGTATTTTTTTCCTTCATAATCATGGAGTCCTTGGGCTAGGCCCGATACACAAGTGAATATTTTTAGAAGTATCATTTTCCACAGTTGGTTGGTAGACGTTGATCCAATCCAAATATCTCCCACCTGGAGGAACTAATGATCAGGGGATAATTTTATTTCTAAGAGAATTGATAGGTCCCTCATTACAAAAGATCTTATGGAATCTCTTCCCCTAGTTATATAATGGATTTTTTAGGGGGTTATCTCCAACCATTCCCCCAAATTCATGGAAATTAAAGGGACTCCAAATAAACCTTATTGTCCTTCGAAATTGAATTTGGATTGGTTGAATTATAAGGATTTCTAATTTTTGGTAATTTCCAATTTGATTTCCCCCGTCTTACCTAATGGATTTTTTAGCAGCGACCCATCCTGAAGCTAATCTAAAAAGGAAAATATATAATACAAAGGAGTGGGCTAAAAGGAAGAAATTCTTGGTGCTCCAAGAGTTGGAAGTGATAAGAAAAAAAATATTTCCTATCTCTTCCTTTGAAGGGGAAGCTTTATCTTCCGAGGAGTCTAGTGATACTCATAGAAATTTGGAATAAAGAAATATTTCTCTCCTAACTTCCAAGAAGGAGGAGTGGCAAAAAAAAGTAGACCAATCTCGCTCAAAAGTTAGGATGCGAATATAATTTTTTTTCAGGATTATGTAAACGACCATAAAATGATGAATAATATTTGGAATTTGCTATATGAAAATGGTTCTAATATTTTCTCTTTCAATGGATTGGAAAATCTACGTAAAAGGTATTTCAAAGATCATTTTGTAGCTTTCACATAAACTTCAATCTCCAAAGTCATCTACATTTCATATTTTTTCCCTAGAATGGTTAATGAAGAGGAGTGTATGGGTTTAATGGAGGTGATTTTTCTGGAGGAGATCAAGGTGGTGTTGCACTATTTTTAAAGAGGCAAAATTCCAGGGACAAATTAATGGGTACTCAAATTTTTCCTGGACCTTTGTAACAACCCTGGGTTGATTTTCCATGTAAATGGAAAGAAATTTTAAATGAAAAAATAAGACAAAGGTTATGGGATGTTGTTATTTCTTAGAAAAAAAATGAAACATCATTTGACATAGTCTTAGAGGTTCATGTGTCAAAGGTATGGTCATATAATTCAATTTTTTCTTATTATCTTATCCTAAGGTCTAAACGCACCCCCATTCAAGTCTTTTCATGTCACATCAGTCATTATTTCCTGACATATTTCATTTCCCAAGCATACAACTCTAAAAAGGTCATTTTAGCCAAGAATCCCTACTTTCGTAGCAAATTACACAGAAAAACACACTTTTCACTATGAAACTGCTAATACTTTCATAGCGAAACTACCTAGAATTACACTAAGTATGCTACGAAAGGAGGTATTCCTATTTTTATTTTCAAAATAGCTACTAGGTGTCAATGAATGATTGAAATAGTTAGGATAGATGTCATTCGATGCATTTAGCTTTAAATCAAGGTACAATGGTCATGGTTGAAGTCATTATTACCATCTTAAGTATGTATGAGTCATAATTATGCCATGATTTGTCATCGAACTTTAAAATATTTCCCAATTGAGTCATTTGTTATTCTCCACTCCCTCTTTGATTTTATTGAGCTCTAAAGAGATATTTCACTAATCCCAAGTTGTGGCTGGCATTTTCAAAGATTTGCTGGTATCACTAATGAAGCATGGAAGAGAAGACATAAAATTACCATGGCTACAAAGAGGAAGACAAAAAAAGGTGGCCACTATCTTAGATATGATCCATTAGACATGAACCTAATAAATGAAGACCCAAAAACTTCAAAAGTTTTAAGAAGAACAGGGTGTTTGAAGTTTTGCCAAATATTTCAAGGATGCCAGGTACAGGTTTCTAAAGAATTTTCTCTAAATTCCAATGGGACGGTTGCAAAAGTGGGAATGTTGAACCTCACTATAACTCTAGAGACTATTGCAGCAGCAACAAGAATTCCAAGAAGAGAATAATAATGGTTCAAAGGTTTCAAATTAAACATGCATGAATGTAAATAATTTATCAAGCCAGAAAATAGTGAGGTTTACCTTAGAAATGCCATTCCAAGGAGCTACATGAAATATAATTTCTCAAAGCTGCTTCTTATCATTCATAAATACTTCACTTGTGAAGGGAGGTATCATAAGGTTTATTCTTACCACTTCAAGATTCTGCTACATTTTTTTGGTAAGAAATCTATTGATCTACCTTTTTATTTAGCAAAAATGGTAGATAAAGTTTGAGCTAAATATGAAGGAAGTGAAACCTCACTTTTTCATCATGGTTTAATAAAGTTGTTGGTTTTAGATGAGCTAAAAAGACTAGGAAGAGACTGGTCCTCTTTTCTGTTTTTCAGTGGTTTTGAAGTGGATGCCATCACCCCTAAGATAAATCCTAAACCTAGAGGTATAAAATCACCTTCAGTGGCAGAAAAAAGTGAACCAGTAGATACAGAGAAAAATAAACTAGTAATCATGGAAGCAGAGAAATTGCAGAAAATTGATACACCTGTTGTTTCACCTGCAAAACAAAAGTCAACTATGAGAAAACCTTCAAAAAAAGAGCCAAATGTGAGTAAGCATGGCAAAAAAAGGATTAAAAAAATCCAAATAGTGGCTATGGGAAATTTAGAAGACATTCTGCATGTTATTTATATTTAGAAGACTCCCATAGTCCAAGTTGAGGATATAGATGAGGGAGGAAAGAAGCTTAAGAAAGCTAAATTAGCAAAGACGTTAGAGTTTGAATGTGAGGAGGTAGGTTTTATGTTTCAGGCTAGGAAACCCATGACAAGACATGCTAGAAAACTCTTGGAAGGTAGTAAATAAGTTTGAAAGGTGAATGAAACTACCCAGCCATTACCAAGCATTATTGACCTTTCATCACCTGCAAAAGAAGAATCAGTCATCAAGAAAAAGAAAGGAAAGGAGAAAATTATTGAGAAAATAGAGTTTAAGGTTCTTGAGGAGTCGTTGAAGTTAGAAAATCATGATATATTAGTCTTGAAGAAAGAGGCAAGGAAACATAATGTCCAAAAAGTGTAGTTTGAGAAAATGAAAGAGATTTGGGAAGAGCAGGTTGATAGTTTTTCAAAGACCTTAGATGATACACAAAAATTAATCAAATGGACTATGCCATTGAGGAAAGAGGTGAAGCATGTTAGAAGAATGAAATTGAACTTGAAATATAGCAACAGAAAACTGAAGGACCAAGTCAAATACCTCCAAGAGTAGTTAGAATTTATTCATGATGAGCTGGATAAGAAGGGTTTAAAGATGATTGTAGTTGAGGAACCCATAGCTCAACTCATTATTAATGAAGAGGAAACACCTCAAGGCTCTTAAGTTGACTTTGATTATGTTTTAAGAGGTTAATGGCATGTTGAAAATCATGTTTATAAAGCTGGAAGGTACCTTTTTGAAACAAGGTCAAAATCTGGAAATTACACATTTTTCAACAGTTTCGTAGCATTTCCTATGCTTGAAGCTAGGAAAACACTACAAAAATTTTTGTAGCTATATTTTTTCCTTAATACCACTTTTTGTAGCTTTCAAGAGGGGAGAATGGTGATGATGAAGTGTCATCTCATGATGGATACCATGCAAGAGCAAAGAAGCAGAAATTTTGAGTGAAGAAGTCAGTTTTCAGACGCTACGAAAGCACACTACAAAACTGCCATGTTTTCATAGCAAGCTGTCCTTGAAGGTTTCTAGGAATTTTAAAATTATATTTGGATAGGTGGACACATCCAACAGGTCAAGGGACCTTTCCAGTAGATATTTATGACTTGAAGACCATGAAATGGAGATAGCTCATCAGCTAAAGCCTTTGTTGAAGATAGGGTCTTGTTTTCCTGAAAAATATGGTTTGTTTCCATATGACGAGGAGAATATTTAAGATGTTAAGTAGTGATGAGCTATTTCATAACTTATTTGAACATGTGAAGCATTAGTTTTTAGATATGTAATTGTTTCAAGAGATAAGTTAGTTTGATGTAATAAATAGGAGTTTGAGTCCTATTAGGAAAAGGAATGTTTTAGAGTATAGTTTTCATTTTCTGATTAAAAGACATGTTTTCTATTATGTAATATGTCATTAGAAGAATTTGATGAATCTATCCAAGAGGTAGATCATCTTTGATGTAAGAAGGTCTATTTAAAGGCTGATTATCAAAGTTGTAGTGGGTTGGATATTTTTTGCAATACTATTGCTTCATGCAATTTGTCTTATATCAGTAATATAGAGGACATCTTCTTGACAGACCTGATATCTCATGGATTTTTGAATGCTTTTATGATCTATATTTTTATGTGTACCACTTGTAGTATATTTCATCTCTATTACTCAGAATTCATATGTTTATGCTATGAATTCCTTTATTTATGAAATGGCTTTATTTCCCTATGTTCTATGTGTGATTTTCCTTTTTTAAAAACTCTTATATACCTTAGCTTCCATGTCAAGAAACCTTGCCACTGAATCTACTGATTTGTTGACTCCATAAGCCCAATGGTTAAATACCTATATTATTTTCAACCTACATACATCAAAATCAAGTTACTTTTCAAATATAGTTAGCCATCCAGTTTCATCATTATCTAATATCATAAACCCCTTTGAGAGATCCCTCTCAAACTGAAGAGGATAAGTTTCAGTCACAAGTTGATTTGAAACAGTTACATAGAGTTGTTTGATTAGTAGCCAATCAAGTACAATTTTGTGATAACATTTTGGTGCGTCTGCCGGGAGTCAAAGATATACTTTTCCTGAAATTTTGAAGCTGAACTTCTGAAGGTAGAAGGATCTCATAAATCTGTTTGAGGCTTCATCTACGTTGATGACTCCATTCAAAATTCATATGATCAAAGGTGGCTTCGAAAAGGAGATACAAGAGGAGAAATCCTAACCCAAATACACCTACAATTGTGGACAATCCAAACACCATCTCCAGAGGCGTTCAAGTCATTTCTACAATATTAAGTACTCCATTACATACAAAATCCTTGGCCTCTGAAGTTTTAAGAAGTCCTGAAGATAAAAAGTTTGATGATAAAATTCAGGAAGTCTTGTTTAGGTCTGAAAGTGAAAAAGAATTGACTGAAATTGTCTTATATGTACATAGAAGAGGTATTGATACCTCAGCCTTAGTGACACAAAAATATAAAGAAGAGTTTTGGGAAGAACTCACTTCAAAGTTGTTGTTAGAGAGAGAATATTTGGATAGGTTGAAGGAACTAAATCCATTTGAAATTTTGTTAAGAAGTAAAGCTAGTTTCCCTCTTCCTGATTGGAGTTCAATTGTGACTAGACACCAAATAGAAACCAACCCTCCTCCTAACAGTTCCTCTTATTCTACTACGGATGTCCCTAAAACTACCACAGTTTCAGTCATCATGGAAGGAAATGTACCACCTCCACCTGCTGCAACACCTGCTAGGTATGCCCCCCTTGTTCTTCCAGCTGTCTTAAATTCCCTTCCTAGCAAATATTCTGCTAGAATCAAAACTTGGGGAAGTGATGAAAATATTACAGTTGAAGAGCATGTAGACTAGTTTAATGACTTCATAGACAGGGACGAGGCTGACCATGAGAATTTAAAGATGATGTTTTTTTATCAGAGCTTTAATGGTGAAGTTAGAAAGTGGTTCAAAGCCCTTGATGTAGGAAGCATACATAATTGGAATGAATTTGAAGATAGCTTCTTGAGGAAGTGGGGAGATAGAGCCAACCTTTTACAATCCCTCACTGAGTATGATAGCTTAAAGAGAGTTGTTGATGAAACTGTTCAAAACTTTTCAAAGAGATTTAATAAAGTTTATGACTCCATCCCTGCCCATCTAAAGCCTCCTCCAGTAGAAGCTCAGCTAAGATATGCTAAAGCCTTTGATTATGACTTTTCTATCCTGCTAAGAGAAAGAGAATCCCCTTCACTTTTTGATATTCAAAATGATGCAATGAAGGTGGAGGTCAATATGATAGTAGCAAAAAAGTACAAGATGGGAAAGACTAAATTGAAAGAAGAAGATAAGCCTTACACCTCAGAGGATAAATTTGAATCCATGATGAAGACAATGGAAAAACTGATGGATAGTCTTACACTTGGGAATGACTCTGCTCCTCCTACATAACATGAACCTCAATTTAGAAATCCTCAGTTCAGAAGACCTAAAAACCAGCAGAGACCAAGGGAAAACAAAAATCAGCCACCTGACCCTCAAGTAAGGCCTCATTTTTAGCAAAAATTAGTTTATGAAGAAGATCAGCTTGAAATACAAGAAGACTCAATTCATTACTTAGATTAAAAAATGTCAGGAATATTTTTTACTGAGGAACATGATGAGTCAAATCATGAAGTAAACAAGGGTGAGGAACCATTTCATTATCTTCAAGGATATCAACATGCAACCTTTGAGATTTGGAAACAATACAAACTCAGAAACATAAATGTTCCAATTACTGCAAATAAAACAAAACCCAAGAAATATGCCCCTAAAGCTGTTGAGGTTAGGAAAGATACACCACCTCCTCCTCCTGTCAAAGAGACTGAAAAATCTGGTTTTTTTTTAGTTTGGAGAGTGAGATCTCTAAGATCAAAATCCCAATACCTTTTGGATAAATTCTTGAGGTGAATGAATACATAATTAAGATTGTAAAAATGCTAAATTCCCAACTAGGAGCTACTGATATCCTAAATGTTCAAGAATATCATCCAACCATATATTTGAGTCCAAGATTAGAGGATGAGAAGAATGAAGAGGTGCCTCCTTTTTATGTCAGCCTTAGTATTCATGACATGACATTGCATAATGCCATGTTGGATTTAGGGGCCTCTCACAATCTTATGCCCAAAGTGATCATGGAAAGGATGGGGTTGTAAATTACTATACCATATAAGGATTTGTTTTCCTTTGATTCAAAAAGAGTTCAGTGCATTGGTTTAATAAAATATGTTGTTGTTGGTCTCACACAAATCCCTGCCAAGATAGTGGTCATGGACATTGTGGTAGCAGACATTCCACCTAAGTTTGGCATGCTGTTATGAAGGTCATGGGCAGCAAATATCAAGGGTACAACGCAGATGGACCTAACTTATGCCACCATTCTTGTTTTTGGTGAGAAAAGGAGACTATACAAAGAAACAAGGATGGCTTACATGGTAAGTAGTAAATATAAACCTTATAATTTTCCAATATATGTTTTTGATCTTGAATTAGGATCTGTTATTCTCTTCAATGAATTAATTGATGAAGAAAAAGATGAAAAGAAAGTATAAAATTAGAAAATTGAAATTCAGGAAACAAAAAATCAGCAGACATAAAATCTACAAATCAGTGAGGAGAAGGCAGAAGGTCGTTGGTTGTTACATTTTGATGGATCAACAGAAAGAGAGGGCGTTAGTGCAAGAATTTGGATCATAACTCTAGAGGATGAAAGTAATTTCTTTTCTTACAAACTGAATTTTGATTGCATAAATAACATGGCTTAGTATGAATCTTTATTTTTGGTCTTCGAAATTTTGAAAATAATGGGTGCCCAAAATATTTATGTTTATGAGGATTCTGAATTAGTTATTAAGAAATTTAAGGGTGTATATCAAACTAATGATGTGAGAATGAGGGAATACAGAAATTTGATCATGGAGATGTTAGAAAATTTCCAAGAGTATTCATTTATTGTGAAGACTAGGGACCAAAACTCAGTAGTTGACTCCCTAGTTGTCTTTGGAAGTCTATTTATCATTCCTATACATTCCACTGACAGATATGAGGTTGAAGTTCACCATAGACAAGATATCCCGCACAATATTATCCATTGGAATGTTTTTGAGGATGAGTAGCAAGTAAAAAAATTTATAGAATTGAAAGAGGAGTTTGAAAGTACACAAGTAGATTAGCAGAACATGCTTGCTGAAAAAAAGGGAAATTATAATGTGTTACAACTGAAGAATAACTCTATACCCAAAGGTCTCATACCTATTGAGAATATTTTTTATTAGAATGATGTGTTCAAGTCTCCTAGGATACAAGCTAATGATGAAGAAATGGAGAGTTGTAACCTTGGTACAGTGACAATGCCAAAAATTATTAAGCTTTCAAAGTTTCTTTCAGTTGACATGAAACATAAATATATTGAGATGATGAAAAGGTTCATATATGTCTTTTCATGGAGTTATGTTGATTTAAGAAGTATGACCCTACTATCATTCACCATACCATTCCTATTAAAGAAAATGAAAAGCCTTTCAAGCAGAAGTTGAGGAGTATTAATCCACTTCTTATGCCTATGACTAAAAAGGAAATCAAGAAACTCTTTGATGCCAAAATAATTGTTCCAATCAAATTCTCAAAGTGGCTTGCAAACTTGGTTCCAGTAAGGAAGAAGAGTGGAGAAATCAGAGTCTGGATTGACTTCGGAAACTTAAACAAGGCCTCTCTGAAGGATAACTACCCTCTCCCAAAGATGGACCAAATTTTTCAGAATATTTTTGGTTCCCAAAGGATTTCTATGCTTGATGGTTTTTTAGGGTACGATCAGATACTTGTGCATATAGGAGATCAGGAGAAAATAACCTTTACCACACCATGGGGCACATTCATGTATGCCAAGATGCCTTTTGGTGATGAATGATGGAGCTAAATTTCAAAGAGAAGTGGACATTTATTTTGTTAAGGAGAAGGACAAGATGTTGGTTTCCTATCTCGATGACATAACAGTTCTCTCAAGGAGAGAAGAAGATCACTTGAAGCACCTAGAAAATATTCTGCTAAAGTGTAGAAGGTTTGAATTTCTCTCAATCCCACTCTAAGCATTTTTTCTATGACTTCAGGTAATTTACTTGGGCATATTATTTCTAAATATGGGATTTATATTTTTCCAAACAAGATCAATGCAATTCAGAAAGAGGATCTGCCTAGAAGCAGAAAAGAAATCTAATTTTTCCTTGGAAGGGTGAATTTTGTGAGGAGGTTTATTCCTAATCTTTTTGAGATTGTAAAATACATAACTAAGATGCTAAAAAAGGGAGCTGACATTAAGTGGACAGTAGAATCAAAGCACTCATTTGAGGAGATCAAGAAGGAACTCGCTCAAGCACTAGTGTTGACCAGCCTGGATTTTTCAAAAAAAATTCTGGTTTTTATATTTGCATCAGAAAATACAATTGCTGGAGTTTTGCTGCAGAAAGGACAACAAGGTATTGAGCAGCCCGTTTCATTTTTTAGCAGGACATTAGCTAATTCAGCGCTGAATTACAACATCTTAGAAAATCAAGCCTATGCCTTGGTTACATCCATCAAAGATTTCAGAATTCACATTCTGCATTCTCATGTCATAGCTTTTGTTCCTAATGTTTTTTTGAAGGACATCCTAACTCAAGTTGATCCTAATGGTAAGATAGGGAAGTGGATAGCTAACCTGCTGGAATATGATATAGATATTAGACCCACAGAATTGGTCAAGGGCCAAGCCTAGAAAAGTTGATGGCACAGTCAATTTTTTACTGTCTTGATATGAATTTAATTGTAGAAATTTCAGAATTATCAGATGAAGATGAAGAGATGATTCCCATTGAAGAGAAGTACATCCTTTCTGATTGATACAAAGGCATTGTTTTTGTATTACATCATCATAGAGCGCCTTCTGAGTTGACAAAGTCCAAGGCAAGGTTTGTGAACTTAAAGTCTTTTTCTGCTGGAAGAGGAGGCAGAAAAAGTGATTGAGGAGTTTCGAAAAGGAGGTTGTGGAGGTCATCATTATTGGAAGGCTACAACAAATAATATTCTCAGAGCAGGGTATTATTGGCCTACTAGGTTTAAATATGTCTACAAAAATATTGTTTCCTGCCATGAATGCCATATTTTTTATGGTAATAATAAGCTTGTTTGTTTACCCTTGATGCATATCTATGTTGAGGCACCATTTCAGAAGTGGGTGCTAGATTTTATTGGTGAGATTCATCCATCATCCTCAGGTCAACATCACTGGATTCTAACAACAACTAACTATTTCACCAAGTGGATTAAAGCAATCCCAACTAGGCAAGAAAATGATTCAGTTATCATTTCATTTTTGGAAAATAATATATTTTCTAGGTCTGGTTGCCCTTTGAAGATCATCATTGATAATGCACAGACATTCCAATCTAAGAATTTGATCAATTTTTGTCATCAAAATCACATTACACTTCGGAATTCTACTGCATATTATCCACAAGGTAATGGTCTTGATGAATCTTCTAACAAGAGCATTGTGAAGATTATTAAGAATATGTTGTAGGAAAATAAGAATTCATGGAATTTGAATTTGAATTATCCTTCATGGGATGATAGAGTGTGCACAAAGATATCAATTGGAGCTTCACCTTATTAGTTGGTATATGGAGCTGAAGCCATTTTTCCTATAGCCTTGGGAGTGCCTATCATGAAGTTGATGCAAGGATTGGAGGAGGGGAAAAATGCAATTTAGAGGAGAATAAATCAGTTGATAGCCTTACAGGAGAAAATGGAGGATGTCTATAACAGTAATCAACAATCTCAAAACAGAATCAAGAGGACATTTGACAGGAAGATCAAGGAGGAAAAATTTCAAATCCAAGATGTGGTTTTGAAATGGGAGGCCAGGATTGAAGAAAAGGGGAAGCATGGTATGTTTGAGAATATTTGGAAAGGTCCATTCAGAGTAGCTTCATTCCACGGAAGCAACACTTACATTGTGTAGGATATGGATGGAAAACCTTGTGCTAGAGGGCCTGTCAATGGCAGGTTTTTGAAGCACTATTCCTATTATGTCCTGCTGGTCTTTCATTCCATTTTATATATTACATTTTTATATGTTTTTCTGCTAATAAATACAAGCAAATTATCAAGCTTGTGCCTGAGGTGAAGGTCATTAGAGTTTGAAGGAAAGCTTGGAAAATTTCATAGTTTTTGTTTCAAGAAGATGTATAGTACTATAACTACAGGTACTATTAGAAAATTATATATTATGTAGCAATGCAACACATAAAATATGTGGAAAATACAAGCACAAAAAACACATAAAACCAGAGAGACACAGATATACATGGTTCACCCAGTTTGGGCTACGTCCACCCCGAACAGCCAGTCCTTCCTTTCTATTATCCAACAAAAATGAAGAGACAAAACCTATAGCAGATTCGCTGTAATATCCTCTGTTCTCTCTCACAGTCTCCCTCTCTATTTCCCGCTCAGAAAATACACATATAATACACAGCTGCAATAAAATACCCTCATACAAAGAGAGGGGTTTCCTTCTAGGGCAAAAAACCCTAAACTAAACATAAATTCTACCGTCAGATCATCCGCCTAATGAATGGCTCAGATTGAATAGAAATTACTATACTTTTACAAGGAAATTTTACATTTGTTTTTAGCTTCGGGGGTGCTGCCCCTAAAATCCCCCGCCAGGGGAGGGCTCCATAAAGTCGCTACCGCCCCCCCTAGACCCCCCACAGCAGCGATTAATTTACGATCGATGTTGCCGCCCCATTTAAGGTAAAGGGGTCCAATGCTGTGATACAAAGTAAACAAGATAATCAGGCTCCACACCCAACAATCTCCCACTTGCAGAATGATTGTAGCAACTCCACCACTGCTTCATTTGCTAGACAATGACTCCTCTTTGGACCTGGTTGTTTCTCATCTTCATATTCATCCTTGAAGACCAATTGAAACTGAGCACATTCTCAGTTTCTCCCTGGTTACAAATTTTGTTAACATATCTACAGGATTCTGGATAGTGTGTATATTTTCCAGCTTCAATTCTCCATCTTCCAATATTGACCGTATGAAATGGTACTTGAGCTATATGTGTTTAGTCCTGGAATTAAATGCTAAGTTCTTTGAAAGATGAATGGTGCTTTGGCTATCACTGTATAACGTGCCCATATCATGCTTCTTACCAAATTCATCCATAAAACTTTGTAAAAAAATCATTTCTTTACTAGCCTCTGTAGCAGCAACATACTCTTCTTCTATTGTTGAAAGTGCAACAACACTCTGGATTTTTGAAACCCAACTATAGTTCTCATCCTATTATCTCTGTCACCTACCATATTTGCATCAACATATCCCTGTAGAGCAATGTTTGAACCACCAAAGCATAATGTTTGAATTTTGGTACCTCTCAAATATCTGAGAATCCATTTTACTGCCATCCAATGTTCTTTTCTTGGATTTTTCATGTACCTGCTTACAGCTCCCACTACATGTGCAATATCAGGCCTTGTGCAGACCATTGCGTACATTAAGCTTCCAAATGCTGATGCATATGGAACTTTAGACATATAGTCCATTTCTTCTTGGGTCTTGGGGCACATCTCCTTACTAAGTTTGAAATGGATAGAAAAAGGTGTACTAACTGGTTTTGCATTCTGCATATTATATCTTTTCAACACCTTTTGTATGTACTCATTCTGAGACAGTGTTAATTTGTGATTTTTCCTGTCTCTAGTTATTCTCATACCAAGGATTTGTTTTGCAGCTCCCAAATCCTTCATTGCAAATGAATTTGCCAATTTTATTTTGAGCACATTTATTCTGCGTAATTAAGAACACCCTTGAAGCATATCATCACTACATACAATAACAATATAATATAGCTTCCATCATTTTTCCTTTTCAGATAAACACAATGGTCAGAGTGACATCTAGTATAACCTTGTTCAGACATAAACTTGTCAAATTTTAGATACCACTGTCTTGGAGCCTGTTTTAAGCCATACAAGCTCTTCTTTAACTTGCACACTAATTTTTCTTTCCGTTTGACCTCATATCCTTCTGGTTGCTCCATATAGATCTCTTCCTCCTAATCTCCATGGAGAAATGTTGTTTTTACATCTAAATGTTCAAGATGTAAATCTTCCGCTGCTACAAGACTTAAAATAGTTCTGATTGTATTCATCTTAACAACAGGAGAAAATATTTCGTCAAAATCAATACCTTTCTTTTGTGAAAAACCCTTCACCACAAGTCTAGCTTTGTACCTCTATTTTCCTCCATCTTCTTCCTTCAGCCTATAAACCCATTTATTCTGCAATGTATTTTTACCTGCAGGCAACCTGACTAAGTCCCAAGTCTAGTTATGCATTAAGGAGTCCATCTCTTCTTCCATGGCTAGCTCCCACTTCTTCCTACTTTCAACCTGCATTGCTTCTTCATAACATTCGGGTTCACCAGAATCAGTCAACAATAAATAATATAATGAAGGAGAGTATTGTTCAGGGGGTCTACTTATCCTAGTAGATATTCTAACACCACTTTCAGGTGTTTGAGGTGCCTGTTGTTGTTGTGGTGGTTGCTGCTATTGTGGCTGTTGATTATTATTATTTTAAGGCACCTTTACTTTTTCAGTTATCTCATCAAGAACTGTGTATTCCTTGCTTTATTTTTCCTATTTATTTTCCTGCAACTGATTCTTATACAAGACCTTTTCATTGAATATTACATCTCTACTCCTAACGATTTTTTTATTTTCATAATCATATAAGCGATAACCAAAATCATTAACACCATATCCAACAAAGGTACATTTCTTTGATTTTGCCTCAAGCTTTGTTCCATTTTCTTTATTAATATGGACAAAGGCCTCACAACCAAACGGCTTTAAAAAAGAGTAGTTTACCTTTTTACTTGTCCATGCTTCCTCTGGAATACCACCATCCAAGGAACTTGAAGGCCCTCTGTTTATTAGATAAACAGCAGTATCTACAGCATCTACCCAAAACTGTAAAGGAAATCCTACATGCAATCTCATGCACCTTGCATGCTCCATGATTGTTCTGTTCATCCTTTCTGACACAACATTTTCTTGTGGTGTTCTTGGAACTGTCTTCTCTCTACGAATTCCATGCTCTGAACAGTACCTATCAAAATCTTTGCTGCAATATTCACCTACATTGTCTGATCTAAGACACTTCAACTTCTTTCTTGTCCCAATCTCAACCAAATATTTCCATTTCTTGAAAGTATCAAATACATCAAATTTATTTTGAATACAATAAATCCACGTTTTTCTAGTTGCATCATCAATAAATGTAACATAATAGCGAGAGCCACAGAGAGATGATACCTGAGCAGGTCCCCATACATATGTATGCACAAGCTCCAATTTTTTGCTCTTCTTTTCTTTCCCAACTCTGAGAAATCTGACTCTCTTTTGTTTTCCATAAATGCAATTTTCACAGAAATCCAAATCAGCATTCTTCAAACCTGGCAACAAATTTCTTGAGTGAAGAATATTCATCCCCTTCTCACTCATGTGTCTGAGCCTATGATGCCATAATGTTGCATCTGCTACTTTGGAAGTTAGAGCATTAACATAGTTAGAAATACCATTGCATAAATACATTGTACCAACCTTTTCACCTTTTGCTGTTACCAGGGCTCCTTTGGTGACCTTCCAAGCTTTATCTGTGAAAGTTGTCACAGAACCTTCACCGCCTAACTGCCTTGTTGAAATTAGATTTTTCTTTAGATATGGAACATGCCTTACCTCCTTTAATAGACATTGGTTTCCATTTTGTTGTTTTACAAGAACATTACCCATTCCAACAATTTTACAGGGTTTTTCATCACCCAAATGGACTTGTCCAAAATCTCCTTGAACATAGTCATGAAAATATTTCTTATCAAGTGTGGCATGGAATGAAGCCCATGAATCTACAACCCAGGAATCAGTAACATTTTCGAAAGAAAAAATCAAAGCATCTTGTAACACATCACCTGTCACATTTGCTTCATGATTGTTTTCTTGTTGTGCATCTCCTTCTTTTCCCTTCCGAGATCTACAGTCTTTCTTTAGGTGTCCTTTCTTTCTGCATTTCCAACACACTATCCCCAATCTGGACTTGGATCTACCTTTTCTTGATTTACTGCGATATCCTGAGCTCTTTCCTCTTTCCATTCTCCTTCCCCTAGACTCTGCACTCAAAGCATTACCCAATGTCTCACCGGAGCTTTTCGTCGCATTTCCTTGCTAATGATAGCACTGACAACATCATCAAACTTTAAAGTACGAGATCCAGAGACAAAATTAATAATGGCCATTAATAAACCATTCCAACTCTCTGGAAATGAGCACAAAAATAACAGAGCTCTAACTTCATCATCAAAGTTTACCCCTACAGAACTTAACTGACTGGTAACTCTATTAAAATCATTTAAATGGTCTGCAACAGATCCACCTTCCGATATCTTCATATTAAATAGTCGTTTCATAAGAAATACCTTGTTTGAGGCCGAGGGTTTTTCATATAGTTTCGCCAACATCTGCATCAAACCCTCTGTTGTTGTTTCCTTCGAAATATTGAAGGCGATTGATGCCGTAAGGCACAACCGTATTGTTCTAAGTGCCTTTCTATCGAGAATTTTCCATTCCGCATCTGTCATGGCCACCGGCTTCTTTATTTTTCCGCTCAATGGTAGGTACAAATCTTTCTGATACAGATAATCTTCCATCTGCATCTTCCACAATGGGAAGTTTTGGCTGTTAAATTTCTCAACCCTAAACTTACCATCTTCCGCCATTGCTCCCACTCGAACCAGGAACCCTTCTTTCCTACGAGTTTATCAGCCAAATATACTTTTGGCTCTAATACCAGTTGTTATAAAATTATTTATTATGGAGAAATGCAACACATAAAATATGCAAAAAATACAAGCACACAAAACACATAAAACTAGAGAGACACAGATATATGTGGTTCACCCAGTTTGGGCTACGTCCACCCTGAACATCCAGTCCTTCCTTTCTATTATCCAACAAAAATGAAGAGACAAAACCTACAGCAAATCCGCTGTAATATCCTCTATTCTCTCTCACAATCTCCCTCTCTATTTCCCTCTCAGAGAATACACATATAATACACAGCCACAATACAATACCCTCATACAAAGAGAGGGGTTGCCTTCTAGGGAAAAAAACCTAAACTAAACATAACTTCTACCGTCAGATCATCCGCCTAATGAATGTCTCAGATTGACTAGAAATTACTATACTTTTACAAGGCAATTTTACATATGTTTTAAGCTTTGGAGGTGTTGTCCCCGAAACCCCTCGCTGGGGGGGGCTCCATAAAGTCGTTGCCGGCCCCCCTTGGACCCCTCACGGCAACAATTAATTTACGGGTGGCGTTGCCGCCCCATTTAAGGTAAAGGGGTCCAATGCTGTGATACAAAGTAAACAAGATAATCAGGCTCCACACCCAATAGGTACTTTGGTGTACCACAGGGGCACACCATCCCAAGTGGAGCCACTATTATCACTCAGAAAAAAAATGAAACATCATTTGACACAGTATTAGAGGTTCATGTGTCAAATTTATGGTCATAGAATTCATATTTTTTTTTTACTTAGTTAAGGAAAAATTCAAATTTTTCTTATTATCTTATCCTAAGGTCCAAACCCACCCCCATTCAAGTCTTTTCATGTCACATCTGTCATTATTTCTTGACATATTTCATTTCCCAAGCATACAACTCTGAAAAGGTCATTTTAGCTAAGAATCTCTACTTTCATAGCAAATTACACAAAAAAACACTTTTCGCTACGAAACTGCTAATACTTTCGTAACGAAATTGCCCAAAAATACACTAAGTACGCTACGAAAGAAGGTATTCCCATCTATCTTTTCAAAATAGCTACTAGGTGTCAGTCAATGTTTTAAAGGGTTAGGATAGATGTCATTCGAGTCAATTAGGATTAAATCAAGGTACAATGGTCATGGATGAAGTCATTATTACCATTGTAAGTATGTATGAGTCATAATTACGCCAAAAGTTTTCATAGAACTTTAAAATATTTCCCAATTGAGTCATTTATTATTCTCCACTCCCTCTTTAGATGTTATTGAGCTTCAGGGAGCTATTTCACTAGGCCCAAGTAGTGGTTGGCATTGTCAAAGGTTTGCTTGTATTGAGCTCTTAGATATGAGCCATCAGACATGAAGCTGATAAATGAAGACCCAACAGCTTCAAAAGTTTTTAGAAGAACAGGGTGTTTGCAATTTTTCCAAACATTTCAAGGATTCCATGTACAATTTTCTAAGGAATTTTCCCTAAATTTCAATGGGACAGCTGCAAAAGTGGGAATGTTGAACCTCACTATAACTCTAGAGACTATTGCAGTAGCAACAGAAATTCCAAGAGGAGAAGAAAAATGGTTCAAAGGTTTCAAATTCAACATGCGGGAATGTAAAGAATTTATCAAGCCAGAACATAGTGAGTTTGACCTTACAAATACCATTCCAAAGATCTACATGAAAGATAATTTCTCAAAGCTATTGCTTATCATTCAGAAATACTTCACTTGTGAAGGGAGGTATCATAAGGTTTATGCTTACCACTTCAAGCTTCTGCTACATTTTGTTGGTAATAAATCTCTTGATCTACCTTTTTATTTATCTAGAAGCTTAGAAAAAATGGAAAATAAATTTCAAGCTAAATCTAAAGGAAGTGAAACCTCACTTTTTCGTCATGGTTTAATAAAGTTGCTGGTTTTAGATGAGTTAAAAATATTAGGCAGGGACTGGTCTTATTTTCTGTTTGTTAGTGGTTTTGAAGCGGATGCCATCACCCCAAAAATAACTCCTAAACCTAGACATATAACATCACCTTCAGTGGTAGAAAAAAGTGAACCAGTAGGGGTAGAGAAAAATGAACCAATAATCATGGAAATAGAGAAATTGCAGAAACTTGATACACCTGCAAAGCAAAAGTAAACTATGAGAAAACTTGTAAAACAAGAGCCAACTGTGACTAAACATGGCAGAAAAAGGATTACAAGAAGCCAAACAGTGGCTAAGGGAAATTTATAAGACATTCTACATGCTATTTATATTTAAGAGACTCCCATAGTCCAAGCTAAGGATATAGATGAGGGAGGAAAGAAGCTCAAGAAAGCTAAATCGGCAAAGAAGTTAGAGTTTGAAGCTGAGGATGTAGGATTTATATTTTAGGCTAGGAAATCCATGACAAGACATGCTACAGAACTCTTGGAAAGAAATAAATAATTTCATAAGGTCACTGGAACTACCCATCCATTACCAAGAATTATTGACCTTTCATCACCTGCAAAAGAAGAATCAGTCATCAAGCAAAAGAAAGGAAAGGAGAAAATTATTGAAAAAAAACAGAGTTTGAGGTTCTTGAGGAGCATTTTAGGTTAGCAAACCATGAAATAGAAATCCTGAAGAAAGAGGCAAGAAAACATAATGTCCAAAAAGTGCAGTTTGAGAAAATGAAAGAGATTTGGGAAGAGCAAGTTGATAGTGTGTCAAAGACTTTAGAGGATACAAAAAAATTAATGAAATGGACTATGCCATTGAGGAAAGAGATGAAGCATATTAGAAGAATTAAACTTCTCTTGAAATATAGCAACATAAAACTGAAGGATGAAGTAAAATACCTCCAAGAGCAGTTAGAATTGATCCATGATGACCTGGAGAAGAAGGGTTTAAAGATGACTGTAGTTAAGGAACCCATAGCTCAATTCATCATTAATGAAGAGGAAAAACCTCAAGGCTATTAGGTTGACTTTGATTCTGTTTTAAGAGATAAATGGCATGTTTAAAACCAAGTTTATATAGATAGAAGGTACCTTTTTGAAATAAGGTCAAAATATGGAAATTACACAGTTTTCCACAATTTCTTAGCATTTCATAGGCTTGAAGCCAGGAAAACTCTATGAAAATTTATGTAGATATATTTTTGCCTTTAAAACCACTTTATGTAGCTTTCAAGAGTGGATAATGGTGATGATGAAGTGTCATTTCATGATGGACACCATTCAAGAGAAAAGAAACAAAAATTTTGAGTGAAGAAGTCATTTTTTGGACGCTATGAAACTGCCCTATTTTCGTAGCGAGTTGTCTCTGAAGGTTTCTGAGAATTTTAAAATAATTTTTGGACATGTGGACACATAAAACAAGTCAAGGGACCTTGCCAGAAAATATTTATGACTTGACGACCATGAAATGGAGACAAATCATCAACTGAATCCTTCGTTGAAGATAGGGTCCTGTTTTCCTAAAAAATAGGGTTTGTTTCCATATTATGAGGATAATATTTAAGATATCAAGAAATGATGAGATATTTCATAGCTTATTCGAACATGTGAAGCATTATTTGTCAGACATGTAACTGTTTCAAGAGATAAGGTAGTTTTATGTGATAAATAGGAGGTTGAGTCCTATTAGGGAAAGGACTGTTTTAGAGTATAGCTATCATTTTCTGATTAAAATACATGTTTTTATGTTATGTAAGGTGTCATTAGAAGAATTTGATGAGTCTAGCCAAGAGGCAGATAATCTCTGATGTAAGAAGGTCTATTTAAAGGCAGATTATCAAAGTGGTAGTGGGTTGGAGATTTTTTGCACTACTGCTTCTTTATGTAATTTGACTTATATCAGTAATACAAAGGACTTCTACCTGAGAGACATGAGATTCTCATGGAGATTTTAATTCTTTTCTGATCTATATTTTTATGTGTACCACTTGCAGTACATTTCATCTTTATTACTCAGAATTGATATTTTTATGCTCTGAAATCCTTTATTAATGAAATGGCGGTGTTGCCTTATTTTTATGTGTGATTTTCCTTTGTTAAAAACTCCAATCTACCTTAGCTTCCATTTAAAGAAACCTTTCCACTGAATCTACTGATTTTTTGACTCCATAAGCCCAATGGTTGCAGACCTATGTTCTTTTCAACCTACATACATCAAAATCGAGTTACTTTTCAAATAGAGTTAGCCATCTAGTTTCATCATTATCTAATGTCATAAACCCCTTTGAGAGAGCCCTCCTAGACTGAAGAGGCTAGGCTTAAGTCACAAGCTGGTTTGAAACAGTTACATAGAGTTGTCTGATTAGCAGCCAATCAAGTACAATTTTGTGATAACACATGTATTCCAAGTTGAATGGGGGAAAAAACATTAAAGTGGGTACCACTTGTGGTTAATTAATGGATATGGATATTGGAATTGGAATTTGCAAAAGGAAAAGGGAAATTAATGGAAATTAATTCAACAATAAAGGAAAATATGAGAAAATGAAGATGAAGGGACAATAATGTGCATGTAAGGGAAATTAAGGAGAAAATAAAGGAAAATAAATAAAAACGGAAAGCGGAAAGGAAGAGACATCATACATCAGTGATAAAAATGCATCTGAGAAATAATTAATAGATTTTGATCAGGTTTTAGCTTTTGACAACTTTAGTTTTTCTAAGGAATAAATTGTACTCTGAGAGAGAGAACAAGCAAGGGAGTAAGCAAGAAAAGGAAAAGTAAAGGAAAGCAAGAGAGCGCAAGCAGAATATTGGAAGAGAAACTACAATAGCCTTTTTTTGCAGGTAATAGGTTGCATGTGTGATTTCCTTGTTGGGATTTGAATGAATGGTGCATGGACTTTTTTTACACAAGTAATTTGTTGTCATTGGTGTTGGGCCGTTAATATGCCATTATTATTATCACTTTTGAACACTTATTCCACCCATTTTTACTAGTCTTCATCATGTCATTTATTATAATTTATTATATAAATCCATTTTATGATGATTTATGATTCTATGAATGAATATTATTTATTCTCATTTATTTCTAATAAATTGATGATTATGCATGATTTTATCAATGATAGTTTTAATAAATCAGTTGTAACATTATTCACCATTTTTAGCCTCCAAGATAATTTCCAGATTGAAGATTTGATCATTAAAAGTGCCAACTTAGAAATTCGCTGGAATAAGAAGTGACGGTTTTGCGGTTGAGATTTCGAGCAAATGAAGCAGAATCTGGAAAATCCGGAACATGGGTTTTGTCCAGAACGGACCCAATTAACTTTATGAAAGAACGGTTTGCCCAAATTCGGCTTGTACTGAGAGAAACGCAGGGTTCTTTGAGCATGATTTTCTCAGATTTGTTGTTGCGGTCGTCCTCCAAATCTCAGCTACAAAGCCAAATTCGCCTTGTTCTTGTTGATCAAATGGTTAGAAGCAAACCAATTTTGTAATAGAAATCATGTTATACTTATCTTTATTGTAACTTCTCTCTGATCTCTCTCTATTTAAATGAAAACAGAGATCAGAGATGAGGATGATTGGAGGATGATTTGGGGATGAAACATGATGGAAAAATGATGAAGAATGATGGTGGATTATTCATGATAGGATAGGGATTTTTGCATGCTTTAATTCTCAAGCCTTTGCTGTTGTAATGATTCCACAATTTGCTGATTAATACATGATTTGGGAGTTGCTGTTCATTCTTTTCATTCTGAAGTAACCCAGCAGCGTCCGCTGGCGGCTAAGGGCCCAGCCTCTGGTGGAGTACGCTGCTGCTGTGTATCATATCTTTACAATTGCTGCTGCTGTGTATCATATCTTTACAATTGCTGCCGTGTGATGGTTTGATTTCCTTTTCATTTCTTTAAATTGTTTTGTTCAGTAATCTTTTGTTTATGAACATTTCGCAAAATTGCTTTGTTATATTGAAATCATAATTGGATTGCGTGAGTGATAGAATTATTAATTATAACTTGAAATGTCTTGCTGATAATTCTGATCTAATGCTGCGCTATCTAATTAAGACTATGGTTCATTTAATTACTGCTCAGTTATAATTGCAATGGTTGTTCAATTAAGTTACTATTCAATTATAACTACGATTGATGTTGCTTCAATAACTGTGATTAATGTTCATGCTGATAGGTTTCTGATTCAATTACATTTATAGTTGCTGTGTCTTTCTAATTACTTAGTTTTGCTATTCGGTTCCATTTAAGATTGTTGTTTAATTCTAGTATTTTAGCATTGCTGTTCCTTTCCATTAATAAATCATTTTTGTTAGATGAAGCTTTGCTGTTCATTTCTGTTGATTCATTGCAAGAGTGCTTTTAAAGAGTTTTCCTAGTTTACTTTCAATAGCAGCTTTAGTTCAATTTCGATTTCCTTTTAATTGCTTTAAAGCAGGACTGTCGACTGTAGAGAACATTGGTTATTGCTTCCTCGTTCCCAGATTGATTGACTTGTTCCGGTTTGATTTCAATTGCATCAATATCCGGAGGAATGAGTTATTGCTACTGTATCCTCGATTGATGGTTGTTTGAGTGAATGATTTAGTTTAGAACATTTCAGTTTCTTGTTGTTCCAATTAGATTTTGTTTCCAGCTTTCATTTACTTTTTCATTTTAAGCACTATACTGCAAAACATTACTCTTGAGTAAATAGCCGCCTCAGACTGAGTACACTCTTGAAATAAAAATTCGTCCCTGGGTTGATAATTAATGTGAAGGTAATTAGGAGTTAAAAAGACCCTTTTTATCGCTCCACAATTGGGATAGGAGTTTCCTAGATTGAAAGTAGCTATAGCCTTTCCTTTCCATTTCCTAGATATCCATGGTGTGATGGGCTTCATTCTTGGTTGAGATTTGGATTCCGAGAAAATTTTGGATCTGGCTGAGGTGGCCTCGAGAAAATACCAAAGGTTTGGGGTGGAGATGGTGTCCTCTGGGAAGCCCATGATAGGTGAGTAGAGACAAGTAAAATCCTATGGGTATGATGAAGAAATTATGAGGCATCCAAGCTTTTATTAGTTTGGTTATTTCTAGACTGGTTTAGGTGAAATCAATATAGGTGAGGGCTTAGGTGGTTTAACCTTTGTATGCCATTATTGGTTTTATTTTTGTATATCCCATGAGATCCCACATTCATGCTTGAAATATGGCACGAGGGTGCTTAGCTAAAAAAAATATTTGGTTCATCCCAATCTATGGTCAGGTGATATGTGGAAGACCATGATTTGGTTGGAATTTGCATATGCTATTATGTGTTATTTGTTATTGAGATCAATGATCACATGTATTGTTTATTGTGTTGATTTTTTCATTGGTTTCTTATGGATTAATTATGGTTAAATGTTGGTTATAAGCATTGCATATTCTGGTTGTATAATGTGCTCTTGTTATGGATCTTGCTTATGGCTTGATAACTTATTGAATGTTTATGCGAATCCATGGGCTAACCAATGTTTGATGCATCTACCTTGGGAGGGAATTGAGAATTATTGATGATTTCCTTATGAAGCTAAGGAAATAGTGAAAAAATATGCATTCATGACATGTAGTTACTACATTTACCATGTGTTTGATGAAATTTTTATCATGTGTTTGGAAAGTTTGAGAAAGATATTAGCCTTAGTATAGATTATACATACTTATCATCATCATAGACTAGATTCTGGAAAGTTCTGGGTTGTTTTGGGTAGTTGGTATGTATCTAGCCCTAAAAATATGTAATAGGGATTCCAGCTACAATATCTTAATTGAGAAATGTCAATTGCAGCCACACAGAAGGAGGTTTGTGTGTGCGAATGGAGCCTTATATCTTCATGCACAACTTGGCATGTGTGTGATTAGGTTGTGAGGTTAGGGAAAAAGATAGTTTCATCTCGGGGTAAGATCATTAGTGGATGTGGTTTGACATATTTATTATCCAGTGTCCCAAGGAGATTGTTATGTCCTTATATTACTAGTATAGTCCCTTATTGTTGTTAGTGTAACCCCCTTATTGTTATTGTTTTACACCTGTAACCCCCATATTGTTATTATTGTGCCCTTAAACTATTATTGTTAGGTCAGCTAGGATTACATTATGGCCCCACTAGGATTACATTGTGGCCCCATGGACTCCTATCATTCATGAAATGTATTGGAGGTTTCCCCCTCGAATTGGCTTATTTCTAAGGTGTTGATATCTCTTTTCTCCTCTTCTTGGAGATGGTTTCACAACATTTGGTATCAGAGCTTTGGATACTAGTGTTTTGCTACACCAAATAGGTCATCATGGAATTTTTTCTATAAAAATTTTTCTACGAAGGTTTAGAAGCTAGAACTTTTAGAGCATGAAGCCGAAATCCATAGGAACATCGTCACAAAATTGCAGATCTTGGTTTGGAATATTTTCAAAGATATGATCTGTGGAAGTTAGGTCATTTTCAGGCTCCCAAATTTCATCCCAAAGAGGTGATCGTGGGAAAATATTCATAACTCTCTCTCTGAGCATTGGATTAGAATTCTGTAAAAATTGGATAGAAGTACACGGACTGTAATACAAGTTCTCTCTAATGAACCAGTCCATAATTAGATCAGTTTGGGAGATTGGACATAACTTTGTCTTGAAGAACCAAATCAGGTCAAACCTGTGGCATTCAAAAGAGGATTCAGAGGGCTACCGCAGGGCTAAATTTAAAATATTGAAGATCCAAAATCACAGAGATAATTCAGTTTAAATATCGAGCTCCTCAAAAGCAAGAAAAAGGTGGGTATTTTTTTCGAATTACATAAGTCTCATTTGAAAAAAATTAGTTTGAATTTATTCCAAGGGCATATTGAAGAATATATATCAGTATGGGGTTCTAAAATTCCCCCTAAAAAGAATTCAACACCAATTAAGCCTTCAGAAGGCTCTACTATGACTCATGAAGACAAAGAAACACAACATGAGATATCAAAATTACAAGAGCAAGTGCACCAAATTTCGCAATCGTAAAGAGCAACAAAAAATGAAATGGAAGTTTTGAAGAAAGGCGTGGAAACTAAGATGGATGGTTTGAAGAAAGGAGTGGAAGCTAAGATGAATGGTTTGGAAACTAATATTGATGGCACGGAAGTGGGCATGGAAGCTAATATGGATGGCATGGAAGCTCATATGGATGACATGGAAGCTAAGATCGATGAAAAAATGAAAGAAAAAATCGAAAACATGAAGAATGATTTGGCAAAGTTGATACAAGAAATGTTTCCTAATGGAAAAAATATAGTAGAGGAAACTCATGATGAGAATAAAATACATGTTAATCATGATTTCATAAACTCTAATGTTGGATTGAAGAACCACCATATTCCAAAGAAGGATATGAGGAAGTTTGATGGCAAGGATCCTGTAACATGGATACTGCATATGGAGCAATATTTTGATCTCAATAATTTGAAAAACACACAAAAGGGTCGCATTGCAACTTTACATTTAGAACAAAATACATTTGTATGGTTTCTATGGCTTTGCTCCAGTAAAAAAATTGTCACTTGGTCAATTTTTATAGAGGAAATGATAGCACATTATGAGGAAACAAAGAGAAACACCTTATTTAGCCAATTGATAAATCTCAAACAAAAGGGTTCAATGGCAGAGCACATTGAGGACTTCCAAAAATTTAATATAAGGGTAACTGATATTCCAAAGGAACACAAGATTGATGTCTTAATAGGGCATTTAAAGGATAACATCCAACATGAAGTTTGCGTTTGGGAACCTGATTCATTGGAGAAGGCATTCAAGTTGGCAAGAAAATTTGAATGTACAATTATGGCGACAAGGAAGCCTACCACTCACCTCTATAAAGATGGAAGTGTTGCTACTCCTAGACTTCCACAACCTACAAGGTTGACACCACAAAAATTGGAAGAAAAATGAGCAAAATGGCTTTGCTACAGTTGTGATAGCAAATATACTAAAGGTCATAAGTGCACTGAGAAGAAATTATTTTACATAGATTGTGAAGAGGAAGAAGAAAATGAAGAAGAAACTCCAAAATTAGAGGATATACACCAAGAAGAAACCCTAGAAGAAGAAGAAATGAGTCCGACCATACCATGTAATGCATTTGGAATAATTACCACTCCTCAAAGTCTAAAGGTATAAGGACATATCAAGACGAAAAAGGTAATAGTGTTGATTGATTCGGGTAGTACCAATATTTTTTTTCATTGTAAGGTAGCCAAGGAATGGAATTGTCTCTTATACCCAGCACTAGAATGTCAAGTGATGGTTGCAAATGGAGGAACTATAAATTTCTCTGGAAAATGCCATAATATAAAGCTATCCAAGGGGGAATATGTACTGAATATTCCAATTCTTTCCATCCCAATGGGAGGTTCTGATGTTGTACTAGGAGTACAATGGTTACAATATTTGGGGATGGTAGGTTTTAATTTTCTCCTGAATTTTTTTGAGAAGGAAAGGAAATTGAATTACGGGGTATCCTAGGGAAGCTAGGAAAGATAATAAGCCCTAATTTCATGACAAAGCTTATGAAGAAAGAACAATAGGGCATAATTGCACAATTATGCTCTCTAGAAGTTCCAACATCAAAATCATCTATTTCTCCAGATCTCCAAAAAGTCTTGAACAATCATTCCAGGGTGTTTGATACTCCCAAAGGACTCCCACATATTCATGAACATGATCATGCTATTCATTTGATTCCAGGAAGTGTTCCTCCAAACATCAGGCCTTATAGGTATCCTTATGTCCAAAAGAGCGAAATTGAACGTATGATTGTAGAAATGTTAGAGGCGGGTATAATTCAACCTAGTCAAAGTTCTTTCTCTGCTCCAGTATTATTGGTGCACAAGAAAGGTGGATCATGGCGCTTGTGTCCAGATTATAATGATATCAATAATCTCACTATTAAAAATTAATTTCCCATTCTCGTGATTGGTGAATTACTATATGAATTACATGGAGCAATTTATTTTACCAAGTTTGATCTTCGTTCAAGATATCATCAAATTAGAATGAAGACTGAAGATATTCTGAAAACAACATTTCAAACTCATGAGGGTCATTATGAATTTTTGGTCATGCCTTTTGGCCTTACCAATGCACCTTCTACATTTAAAGGGTTGATGAATTCCATTTTCAAACCATTCCTTACAAAATTTGTGCTAGTATTTTTTTATGATATAGTAATCTACGACAGGTCTTGGAAGGGTCATGTTCTACATGTTGACAGGGTGCTCAAGCTATTGGAGGAGAAACAATTATATGCAAAGACATCCAAATGTTTCCTTGGATTACAAGAGGTGGAATATCTGGGTCATATTGTACCTCACTAGGGTGTTAAGATAGACCCTAAAAAAATTAAATCCATTAAGGAATGGAAAGTCCCCAAAACCATAAAGTAGTTGCACAGATTTCTCGAGTTTGTTGGGTATGTGTTATATTCTTTCCACGATTGGCCCCACGCGCTGTATGTTGCATCGGGCGTAGCTGGGGGGTCACGAGGGGCGAAGCAGTCCCCAAAATTTGTTTTTTGTGCGGACCCACTCATAGGCGGATCCGCCCATGGTTTTGTGCATGGTTTTGCACATGGTTTTGGGGTTCGATGGTTTTCGGCCCCTGGTATTTTTGTAGATCCGGTCAAGGGAACTACGGTTATGTTCTAATCCAGGGTTAATGGATTGGGGTTTATGTATGCTCCGGCATGTATATATATGTGTTGTAACACTAAAAGGAATATAATGAAAAATCAAGCCGGTCGTCCCGATTTGGGATCCAGGGGAAAATCTCTGTGTTTATCTGTTTTATGTTTTATGCTCTTGCTATTGTTTATTTTCTGTTATAAGAATCGTGTGTAGATATTTATGTTCAGGGTTAAAACCTACATTTGGTATCGGAGCTATTTCGGCTTCAAGGGGACGCCTTTGTTGTTGAGGGTTTTTTGTTCGGGCCTGTGGTAGACCCTGTGCAGTGGGAGATCTGCGGGATCGATTCTTGCGGTGAAAGAATATGGCGAGTGGCGAAAAGATAGAGATCGATAAATTTAATGGTTAGAGTTTTGAGTTGTGGAAGCTCAAGATGGAGGATCTGCTGGTGGATAAAGATCAGTGGATCGCGGTAGATCCAGGTACTAAACCAATGGCAATGTCAGATGAAGACTGGAAGAAACTGGATCGGAAGGCCAAGAGCACAATACGGTTGTGTGTGTCAGATTCAGTATTGTTGAATGTATCTAGGGAAGCTACGGTGAAGAATTTGTGGGAAAAACTTGGGACTTTGTACCAATCTAAGTCTCTGGTGAATAAGTTGTTCCTGCGGAAAAAGTTGTATAACCTGAGGATGAAGGATGGAGACTCGGTGACAGAGCATCTGAACGCCTTCAATACTGTGGTAAGTCAGTTGTCATCTGTTGATATTAAAATCTCAGATGAAGATAAGTGCATCAGTTTGTTGTGTTCTCTACCAGACTCGTGGGATAGTCTTGTTATTGCAATAGGTAGCAATACAACTACCTTGAATTTTGATGACATTGTCTCAGCCTTGTTGTCGGAGGAAATGAGACGGAGAAATATGGAGGGCTAGAATGGAGATGCCTTATCTGTACGAGGAAGGTCCCAAAACAGAAACAAGAATAAGGTTTCGAGTGGGAGATCCAAATCTAGAGGGAGATCTAAATCTCCTGGAAAGTTTGTAAAGGTATGCTGGAAATGCAGAAAGGAAGGGCACTACAAAAAGGAATGCAGATCTAAAGCTCCTGAGAAAGGAAAGGGATCTGATGAAGGTCCTTCTGCAGAGGCAAAAACCACCTCGGATGAAGGTGGGGATGTGTATTTGGCTTCTTCTTCAAATACACATGTAGATCATGAGTCATGGTTGATTGACTCAGGTGCATCCTTTCACTTCACTCCCCATAGGGAGTGGTTCTGCGAGTATGAGAAATATGATGGTGATGTCTTCCTAGGGAATGATAGGAAGGCCAAAATCATCGGACGTGGAAAGGTCAAGCTGAAGCTGCAAGGTGGAAGGATTAGAACACTTCCTGGTGTTCTGCATATTCCTTCATTGGCCAGAAATCTGATTTCTGTAAGCAAGATGGATGATGCAGGTGTAAAAACAGTGTTCGAGAAAGATGCCCGCAAGATGGTTCGGGGAGCACTGGTATTAATGCGGGGAGTTCGGACTGGAACTCTGTACAAGCTACAAGGTAGTACTGTTATTGATGGGTGTAACAGTTCTGTGGTTCCTGAAAGTGGGATGGAAAGCCTAGCTGTCTCTGGAGAAAAGACCATGCTATGGCATCAAAGGCTTGGACATATTGGAGAGAAGGGCCTTCGGATACTGCATAGAGATGGTATGGCAGAAGGTATGTCTAATTGTTCTCTGGATTTCGATTTCTGTGAACATTGTGTATATGGGAAGCAGAATCGGGTGAGTTTTCCTTCTGGTGCTAAGAGGGAAAACAAGATATTAGAACTTGTGCACAGTGATGTGTTTGGGCCTATGTCAGTTCCATCACTGGGAAAGTCTGTGTACTATGTTTCATTCATAGATGACTTCTCAAGGAATACATGGATATATTTCTTGAGGAAGAAATCTCAAGTCTTTGACAAATTTAAAGAATTTAAGGCTCTGGTGGAAAACCAGACAGAGAAGAAGATAAAGGCACTGAGGACAGATAATGGTGGGGAGTTCTGCAAGAAGGAATTTGAAGAGTTCTGTAAGAAGTGTGGCATAGCATGACAAAAGACTACTCCATACACACCTCAGCAAAATGGAGTTGCAGAAAGAATGAACAGAACACTGATGGAAAAGGCAAGAAGCATGCTCAGTGGTACCGGGTTAGGACAAGAATTCTGGGCAGAGGCAGTGGAGACTGCATGTTACTTAGTTAACAAATCACCTTCATCAGTGTTGGAGGATAAGACTCCACATGAGGTATGGACTGGTAAGAAACCCTCTCTTTCACATCTAAGGGTATTTGGATATGATGCATATGTACATGTTCCAAAGGAGAAAAGGACCAAGTTGGATAATAAATCTGAAAGGTGCATCTTTATTGGGTATAAGGATGGTTTAAAGGGTTACAAGCTTTGGAACCCAGAAACAAGGAAGGTTGTGGACAGTCGAGATGTGGTGTTTAGAGAAGTGAAAGATGTTAAACATGAAGTCCTACCAAAGGAACCTGAGAAGATAGAGTTTGAGCTAAAGGAGGAGGAATCAGAATCTACAACAGAAGAAGACTCATAAAAGGAAGAGCCACAAACTCCAGCTGTGAGAAGATCAGCTCGAGAAAGAAGACAACCAGAAAGGTATAGTCCATATGCTTTACGTTAGGGTTTTGCCTTAGCCATTGAGATGATGGTTCAGAGCGGGGGGGGAGGCGGTAGGTCGAGGGGTGGGGAAAACTGAAGAAGGCCATGGGCGAAGAAATGGCCATGCAGCGATGGACCGGATGCGGGTGGAGTTGCCAGCTGGAAGGAAGCCCATTGGGAGCAAATGGGTGTTTAAGAAGAAGATGAATGTAGAAGGCAAGGTGGAGAAATACAAAGCTCGGTTGGTAGCGAAAGGTTATTCCCAGGTGTCAGGAATTGATTTTGGTGATATTTTTTCTCCTGTTGCCAAAGTTACTTCTATTAGATTACTTTTATCTGTTGCTGCTGCATTTGATTTTGAGATAGAACAGATGGATGTGAAGACAACATTTCTTCATGGGGATCTAGAAGAGGAGATCTACATGAAGCAACCTGAAGGTTTTATAGTGAAGGGTAAGAAAGAACTGGTATGCAGGTTGAAGAAGTCTCTGTATGGGTTAAAACAGTCACCAAGGATGTGGTATCAGAAATTTGATACCTATATATGGGGACTTGGCTTCACCAGAAGCAAGGAGGATCAATGTGTTTATTTTAAATTAATTGGTGACCGTGTTATTTATTTGGTCTTGTATGTGGATGATATGTTTTTGATTGGAAATGACAAAGAAATTATCCAAGATTTGAAGACCCAACTGTTCTCCAAATTCGACATGAAGGATCTGGGTGCTACAAATTATATTTTGGGCATGGAAATTAAGAGAGATCGGGAAAAGAGGAAGCTCTTGTTAAACCAGAGGAAGTATGTTGAGACTATATTGTAGAGGTTCAATATGCAGGATAGTAAACCAGTGAAGGTTCCTATTCATGTAGGTGTAAAGTTGTCTGCTGAACAGTGTCCCAAGACACAAGAAGAAGAGGAGTATATGTCCCGTGTTCCATATGCAAGTGCGGTGGGTAGCTTGATGTATGCAATGGTCTGTACTAGACCAGACATTGCACATGCAGTGGGAGTATTGAGCAGGTTTATGTCAAACCCAGGGAAGGAGCATTGGACAGCAGTGAAGCGGGTTTTCAGATATTTACGTGGCACTAGTGATTATGGCTTGTACTACCAGGGAAGACCAGGATTTGAAAGAATGTTGGACATTCGTGGTTTTGTTGATGCAGACTGGGCTGGAGATCTGGACCAAAGAAGATCTACAAGTGGGTATGTGTTTAGCCTATTTGGAGGTGCAGTCAGTTGGATGAGTAAAAGAAAGTCTGTAGTGGCGCTTTCAACTATAGAGGCAGAATACATAGCAACCACTCATGCAAGCAAGGAAGCAGTTTGGTTGCAGAGATTGTGTTCAAGTATGGGGTTGGTACAACAAGCTATAAGGATAGACTGTGATAGCCAAAGTGCAATTTTCTTGGCTAAAAACCCTGCTTATCATTCAAAGACAAAGCACATTGATGTTCAATATCACTTTGTTAGAGATATGGTTGAGGCTAAAAGGGTGTTGCTGGTAAAGGTGGACACTTTGAAGAATGTTGCGGATGCATTGACGAAGTCTGTGAGCACTCAGAAGTTCTCTTGGTGTAGAGAAACAATGGGTGTTGAAGAATTGGCCCAATGACTAAGCTCTCCTGTGGCCCCCTGTGGAAAGAAAACAACAAGTGGGAGAATGTTGGGTATGTGTTATATTCTTTCCACGATTGGCCCCACGCGTTGTATGTTGCGTCGGGCGTAGCTGGGGGGTCACGAGGGGCGAAGCAGTCCCCACCGTTGGGGTCCGGGGCAGCGCCTCGGCCAAAATTTGTTTTTTGTGCAGACCCACTCATAGGCGGATCCGCCCATGGTTTTGTGCATGGTTTTGCACATGGTTTTGGGGTTCGATGGTTTTCGGCCCCTGGTATTTTTGTAGATCCGGTCAAGGGAACTACGGTTATGTTCTAATCCAGGGTTAATGGATTGGGGTTTATCTATGCTCCGAAATGTATATATATGTGTTGTAACACTAAAAGGAATATAATGAAAAATCAAGCTGGTCGTCCCGATTTCGGATCCAGGGGAAAATCTCTGTGTTTATCTGTTTTATGTTTTATGCTCTTGCTATTGTTTATTTTCTGTTATAAGAATCGTGTGTAGATATTTCTGTTCAGGGTTAAAACCTACAGAGTTAACAGGGTATTATCGCAAATTTGTTATGGACTATGGGAGAATAGCAGCACCTCTAACAACATTATTGAAGAAAGATGCATTTTTATGGACTCCTGAAGCAACTAAGGCCTTTGAACATCTTAAAGAGGCAATGTGCCTAGCACCAGTCTTAGCTAAGCCAGACTTCACAAAAACCTTTATTATGGAATGTGATGCCTCAGGAAATGGAATTGGTGATGTTTTAATGCAAGAAGGAAGACCCATTGCTTTTGAAAGTCATTCAATGAAAGGAAATTATTTACAAAAGGCTATTTATGAGAATGAAATGTTGGCAATACTACATGCACTAAAGAAAGGGAAACCTTACCTAATGGGAAGACACTTCAAGGTAAAAACTGATCATGATAGTCTTAAACACTTTTTGGAACAAAGACTATATTCGGAAGAGAAGAAAAAATGGGTCACAAAGATGTTGGGTTATGACTTTGAAATTGTCTACAAAAAAGGGAAGCTAAATTTTGTTGCAGATGCACTCTCAAGAAAGGACGAAGAGGTGGAAGCATTGCTTTGTGCCATTTCAATTATACAACCAGATTAGATAACCGAAGCAAGGGATGAATGGAAGACGGAAAAAAAAGTGTGGAATTCAAAAGTTGCAGCAAGATCCTCATACATCTAATACATTTAGTTGGAAAAATAATTCCTTATGGTACAAAGATCGCTTATATATTTGCAAGAATTCCAAACTAAAAGAAAACATTCTTTTGGAATTGCACACTTCTCCTTTAGGAGGACACTCGGGGTTTTTAAAAACTTTCCACGGGATGAAGAAAGAATTTTTTTGGGATGGCCTTAAATCTAATATTCAAAAGTTTGTGGTGGAATTTTTGGTTTTCCAGCAAAATAAAGTGGAGACAATCAAGACCCCAGAACTTCTACAACTTTTATCCATTCCAAGTCAACGTTGAGAGTAGATTTCAATGGATTTTATCACAGGTTTACCTAAGTCTGAAGGAAGGAGTGTCATCATGGTGGTAATTGATAGAATAACCAAGTATGCACACTTTTGTGAATTGTCTCATCCATTTAAATCAAGTACAATTGCTACTGCATTCATGGAAAAAATTCAAAAGCGACATGGAAACCCGAAGATTATTGTAAGTGATAGAGATACCATTTATATAGGAAATTTTTGGACATAATTATTTTCTTGTTTGGGTACTCAACTAGCTCATAGCTCATCTTATTATCCTCAGTCCGATGGTCAAACAGAGATAGTGAATAAATGTTTGGAAGGATATCTTCGTTGTTTTTTATCTGATAAGTAAGCATAATGAGTCAAGTGGTTACCTTTGGGTAAATGGTGGTATAACACTTCCTTCCATAGTGCAGCAAAAATAACCCCATTTATGGCACTTTATGGATATCATCCACCATCCATCACATCTTCTTTAAGGGAAAATGCTAGGGTTCAAGCAGTGGAGGATCACATCGAGCATCAACAAGAAGTTCTCCAACTCTTAAAGGATAACCTAAATTTGGCACAAAAAATAATGAAACAACAGGCAGATCAACATCACAGTGGGAGAATTTTTGATGTGGGAGTCTGGGTATTTTTATGGCTACAACCATACAAAAAAATTTCCTTCAAGCAAGCTAAGAAGGATAATAAATTACCACCAAAATACTATGGTCCTTACAAGGTTTTGCAAAATATTGGTACTATGGCATACAAATTGGAGCTTCCTGCTTCTTCACAAGTGCATCCAGTTTTCCATGTTTCATGCTTAAAAAAGGTTATAGGGGACAAACTTCCAGTTCAAACAATATTTCTAGAACTTGATGAGGAAGGAAAAACCATATTGGAACCTCAAGCAGTCACGGAAACAAGAACTCAACAACTACGAAATCGATCAATTTCATAGTATCGCATCAAATGGAAGAACTTACCCATGGAAGATTCTACATGGGAGGATGATAATTTTATACAAAAGCACCCGAAGCTACTCAAGCATTGAGAACAACACCTTTTTGAAGGAGAGGAGCATGTTAGGTCCTTATATTACTAGTATAGTCCCTTATTGTTGTTAGTGTAACCCCCTTATTGTTATTTTTGTACCCCTGTAACCCCCATATTGTTATTATTGTGCCCTTAAATTATTATTGTTAGGTCAGCTAGGTTACATTGTGGCCCCATTGACTCCTATATATAGAAAGGAGGATTTTTCATTTGTATCATCCAAGAATTGTTCATTCATGAAATGTATTGGAGGTTTCCCCCTCGAAGTGGCTTATTTCTAAGGCGTTGATATCTCTTTTCTTCTCTTCTTGGAGCTGGTCTCATAACAAATGCATCTATCTTGAGAGGGAATTGAGAATTATTGATGATTCTCTTATGAAACTAAGGAAATAGTGAAAAAATATGCATTCACGACATGTAGTTACTACGTTTACCATGTGTTTGATGAAATTTTTATCATGTCTTTGAAAATTTTGAGAAAGATATTAGCCTTAGTATATATTATACATACTTATCATCATCGTAGACTAGATTCTGGAAAGTTCTAGGTCATTTTGGGTAGTTGGTCTGTAGCTAGCCCTAAAAATATGTAATAGGGATTCCAGTTGCAGTATCTTAACTGATAAATCTCGATTGTAGCCACATAGAGGGAGGTTTGTGTGTGAGAATGGAGCCTTATATCTTCATGCACAACTTGGCATGTGTGTGATTAGGTTGTGAGGTTAGGTGAAAAAATAGTTTCATCTTGGGGTGAGATCATTAGTGGATGTGGTCTGACATCTTGATAATCTGGTGTCCCTAGGAGATTGTAGTAAATTTTATGATGGTAGACCCCACTTCCATAAATTGAACTTGGATGTTCGCTCATGCATAGTAACTCTCATCTCATGTTTACACTACTGATATTTTTAATGTGAGTAAATGTGGGGTGGCGTGTTACAACGTGATATTAAAGAAATTTAATTCATTTTAAACCTTTATTTGGTACTAGTGTTATAGAGTGATATCAAAGTGAGTATTACAGTATTTGACCTTGAGGTAGATACATATGGTTATGGTTATCACGCATGTGGCATTTTTTTCAGTTTTGTATTGATTCATGCATGCTCTCTCTCTCTCTCTCTCTATATATATATATATATATATATATATATATATATATATATATATATATATATATATATATATATATATATATATATATATATATATATATATATATATATATATATATATATATATATATATATATATTGTGCTAATCTGGACTAACTTGTACATATGTAATGACCTCGCATAAGATACATTGAGGTATGGTTTTGATTATGTGTTCCATTTGGTTTATATAACATGGCATATTTGCAGGAAATACTAGGCCAAAATATGAAGAGTATAATGGTGGATTATGATTCACATGACTCCTCATACAAGCTCTAACTGAAATCAATGGAATGGAAAAATTTAGCTGAGCAGCAAGGAGAGGAATATTCTCCTGATCTAGTAGATACATTGAGGATTCGAAGGGTAGATATTAGAAGTTGTAAAATAGATAATAATAGGTTTTTTGAGGTATAGGAAAGACTTCGAAAGACACAATAAAATAAATTTTAAGTGAATGAAGTGATTCTTTAGAGCCTTTCACACTTGCAGAAGGAGGGATATTTCGGGAGTCGATCATGGAGATAGGAAGGAAGAGAAGACTAATGGGATGATTGGAAGCAAGTCTCAGTGAAGGTACACGATGGAAAATTATGATGCAGTGAAAAGTGGTAGACTCTTAGATACATCTGAGAGTAGGACTAGTACTAATGGGTTTTATTATAGCTCTTCTTCCAAGAGACGTCATCACAATAACTTCTAACATCATCAGAGGAGCGAGTATTTTCTAAAGGAATTTAAGAAAGTCAAGCCTGCTAATTTTTATGGGGAAATGAAGAAAATTCAAAATGTAAAATCATGATTACATGTGATGAGGATTTTTTTTAAATTATGTTATTACTCAGAGGACATGAAAGCCAAGATAAGTACCTTTATTCTCAAAGGAAAATTAGATATTTGGTCAGAAGATATTAAGAATGCCAGAGGCATCAGAGAAGAGAAGCTCACTTGGGTTCATTTTGAAAGACTCTTCAAGAAGAAGTGTCTCTCTTAGAGGTATTACAATGGAAAGGAAAATTATTTTTATACGTTCAAGATGGGCTCCATGATAGATGAAGAGTGTACAACCAAATTCTAGAGTTTTTTATGTATGTTCCCTATCTCAAGGATGAGAAATAAAAGATCCAAAGGTTCATCAAAAAATTTACATTTTCGTTTAAAGATAAAATTGAGTTTGATGAGCCTATGTTAGTGGAAGAAGCGATTAGGAAGTTAAGGCATTGTTATGAAAATTCAAAATGCAATCGTGACTTCAAGCATCATTGGAAGGCTAATGAGAAGACTAAAGGAAAATGGTGCAAGAATCGAGGAATACCTTAGGATTCATGTGAGAAGGAAAATGTAGCCCCTCATAATAATTTCAATGTAACTGAGAAAGAACATGGGTCTCAACCTAGAGAGCCGTAGAATAAATTCAGTGGTAGGGAACTATTGAAGTGTTGGATTTCTAGTAAAGACCATCATAAGAAGGATTTTCCAATCTATGAGGATGGTAGGCCACAAATTTACAATGCTTAGGAGGTGTATAAAGTTGAGGATTTTGGACAAAGCATTCCCCATACCTATGCATCAGTTGATAATAGGAAGGAAAATCAACATGCATCTATTATTTAGATATAAGGCAAAATTTGAAATCAATTTGTTTCCATTTTGATTGATCATCGATATTATTATTGTTGTATTAGTCCTAACTTGATGGACCAAATCCATTTGGATAAAAAAGTGCATGCAAAATATTGGTTGGTGCATTTGGCTATAGGGACCAACAAAAGAGAACAAAAGATTTCACCACTAGGTTAGATCTTGTGCATTTGAGCTCAATGGCATGCCTAAAATAACACATCTAAATGTGCTTCCTTTAGATACATATATCATGCTTTTAGGAATGGATTGGTTTTTTACTCATAAGGACAAGGCAGATTTTTATGAGAATACCATTGATTTTTGGATGATGATGGGTAAAATATAATCTTATACGGAAAGAAAAATCCTAGATCAGTAATAATGGTTACATCTATTCACGCTAAGTGCAACTCAAGGAAAGGGTATGTATTGTTTTCATTTAACGTTCTAGTGACAAAATGAAGGATGTTGAGGATGATGAATTCATGAGGAAGTATATATCATATCTTACAAGAGTTTTAGGATGTGTTTCTTGCAAATATTCCATATTTTCCTCCTCAAAGAGAGGTGGGTTTATCAATTGAGATAGTGCCATGAGCAACACCAACATCTATGGCATTGTACAGTAGCAACACTTCGAAGTTGGTGGAATTGAAGTTGAAATTTGTAGATATTCTTGCTATGGAATACATAAAGCCAAGTGTGTCTCCTTTGGGTGAACCATTGTTGTTTGTAAAGAAAAAGGATGGTACTCTCAGATTGTGCATTGATTACACGTAGTTGAATAAGGTGATTATCAAGAATAGGTACTCATTGCCTCAAATTTATGATTTGTTTTACCAGTTGAAGGGAGAAACAATATTTTAAAATATTTCTCTGTGATTAGGATATCATCAAGTGCACATAAAATAAGAACACAACTATAAGACTACATTTCATACAAGGTATGGGAACTATGAGTTTGTGGTGGTTCATTTTGGTCTTACTAACACTCAAGCCAACTTCATGTGTTTGAATAACAATGTGTTGTGTTATTACCTATATAGGTTTGTGATAGTATTTCTTTATGATATATTGGTATATTAGAAGAATGAGGAAGAGCATGCAGAGCACCTGGAAGAAATATTGAGATTGTTGGGAGAGAATAAGTTTTATGCCATGCTCAACATGTGCATTTTCTCTGAGTCTCAGATTCATTACTTGGGCAATGTTGTTTCCAAGAAATGGATAATAGTGGACTCAAAAAATATTAAAGCTATCATGGAGTGTCAAACTCCAAAGAATGTGGATAAGGTCAAGCTATTCATGGGACTAGAAATTTATTACAGGTGGTTCATCAGGAAAATTTCCAATATTTTCTATCTTATCACATATTTGGAGAGAAAATGGAAGACATTTGAATGGGCTATTGAGTGTCCAATTGAATAATTGAATAATTTTATTACCAATGCTCCAATTTTAAATATTGCAAATATTCATGAGTTTGTGGTTTGTACATATTCTTGCAAGGAAGGACTTGGTGGAGTCTTCATGCATGAAGGATAGTTTATTTTCTATGAATAAAGGAATTTGAATGAGCACAAGAAGAATTATGTGACTCATGATCTTCAGTTAGAAATGATCATTCATGAATTGAAGATGTGGAGGCTTTATCTCCTTGGCAGGAGGTTCATATTAATAAGTGATCATAGCGGACTGAGGTATTTTTTTACCAACACAATTAGAATGCAAGGAAATCTAGATGGTTGGCTACTCTTATTGAGTTTTATTTTGAGATTAGGTACATCAAGGGAAAACATAACTAGGTTGTGAATGCTCTCAGAAGAAGAGTCTGGGTTAATGATACTTAAGTTGTGATCTCTTATGGGATAGATTTACAAGAGCAGATCTTACAAAAAGGAAAACATGATGAGAAGCATTAGGAGTTGAGTCAATGATTGTAGAAACAGGGTGAGGGTGATCAGGATGAGGAGTATCACCTCACAAAACATGGTTTAGTCAGATTTAGGAGTAGGAAATATATGCCAAATAACAACAAGTTGAAGAAGCTTCTTTTAAGAGAGTTTTATGTCAAGCCATATTCAAGCCAACCATGATACCAAAATAATTTCACAACTATTAAGAAGTTCTACTATTGGAAACATTTGATTGAAGAAGTGGATGAGTTTGTTTCCAAGTCTTTTGATTGTTAGCAGGTGAAAGTTGAATGCACACATCATAATAGTCTATTGCAGTGTATTTAGATTCTAGAATGGAAATGTGAGGTCATTTCCATGGAATCCATTACATGATTTCCTACGACATCAATACAACATAATTCCATTATGTTTGTTGTGGATAAGTTGAGAAATATAGCTCACTTAATTGTAGTTAAGTCTACTAATTAAGCTAGTGAGTTAGCTCATATCTTCATTAGGGATATATTGAGGTTGCAAGCGATTCCCAAGTCAATATATCAAATATAGATGCCAACTTCACTTCCACGTTTTTAGAGGGAGTTGTTTGCAAACTTGGGGATAGTATTATATTTCAATATATCTTATCATCCATATAAAAATGGATAGATATAGAGCGTTAACAATATTCTTGAGTACATGTTGAGGATGTATGTCATGCATTAAGATAGCAAGTGGGAGGAATATATTGCACTAGTGGAGTTTTCTTATAATAATGGGTATTAGTAATCCTTGAAGATGATTCCATTTGAGGCTCTTTATATATGGAGTTGTAATATTCCTATCATTTGGAATGATCCATAGAACATGGTATTTATTGGACCAGATATGTTGGAAGGGATGCAACATGAGATGTAGATTATTACAATGAATTTGAAGGAAAGAAAATATAGGAAAAAAAGTTATGAAAATCACCATAAACCATTCAAGGAGTTTTAATTTCAGAAGAATGTGTACTTTAACATCAAGCCCAAGAAGATATGCTTGAGAATTGGGTCATGTGCCAAGCTGCCACCTCAGTATTTTGGGCCTTTTGAGATCCTTGAGAGAATTGTACCAATGGACTACAAACTTTCTTTGCTGCCACTGATCAAATTCCATGATATTTTCCATGTTTCATTACTTGAGAGATATGTATAGGATGTTGATCATGTAATTAATTAGAGAATTGAGGTATAAAAAGGGCCTCCTAAGGAATATTATAAAATAATAGTGGAAATAATAAAATAAGATTAGATTACATCATCAAATTTTGTAGGGAAAAATAAAACTGATTTTTCAATTCATATTTTCAACATATCTCCTTACAATTTTACTCATATTTAAATCAAGAGCACTCATTGGATGTATAAATTAATTCCTCATCCAAGGAGTACCCATGTAGCATACTTTCAACAAACCCTGCTATACGAAAAATCAAAAATACGTGAAGAAAATTTATTGCAATCATGATTTTCATGTATTTATAATTTTTAATATAGCAAGGTCCATAAAAATTAGGCAACATGGCTACTCCTTGGATGAGGAATTAAATTTTTCATCCAAAGAGTGTTTTCGTGTAACCACCTCCTCCCACATTTACCCACTTTTGCCGATTTTTCGGGGGTAAACATGAGCTGAGGGTCACTATGATGAGACTCAACCTCCTATATGACCTTAAGGAAATGGAATTGATAACTTAAGACTTTATTGACCTCCCTCGTGTGCCATAGGACCTCTAGGAGCTACCCAACCCCTCTAGGTGTCCAACCCTTGATATAACTCTCTTTTTCACTGAACTAAAGCCTCAAAATCTCCTTTTCCAAGGCATGTAAGTGACTCTAAGTCTCCGGTCACTCCCATAGGTGTGCCTACCAATGACTATGGACTTTTCCAACTAGTTCTATACCAGCGACCATGAATTGTAAGAGACGTTTTTCAGGGCTAGGACACACGCCTCTTCCCAGAAATAAATGAAACTTTCAGAAATGATGAGTGACATATAAACAAATATTATAAACCAAAACTTGAACCATGACTTGACCTAACCATTCCCAACTAGGGCTTAAACTTCTTCAAACACATGGTAAACTTGCAACCTACAGGTCATGAATGAATATTTGAACATAAGGATCTGAAAAATTATCTTATGTTTAACAATAAGGACCAATGCCTTCTCACAATAGTTGTCATAAAACAAGTTAGATCATACATTCATAAACTATACTTTCATTAATGAAAATGTGATAAGAGCCATACTTATATTTGTCATATAACCATGGTTATAACCAGCATATAACCACATAATAAAAATGATAGAATATTCATTAAATCCAAAAAATCAACAAGTACATTTACACATAAAAAGGAAGAGAAAATTATCTCCTATTAACCATATTCAAAAGCCAAACTGGTTTAGTAATTCCACATACCAACTGTACATAGATGGGGCTAAACCAAATATTTATCTCAACCAATCACCCATGTGCCATATTCCAAGAATGAATGTTGGATCTCATGGGATACACCAATCTAAGAACAACCAAACGAATCCAGAGGTTAAACCACCTCCACCCTCACCATATCTGACCAAGATCACCAAACGAAACCAAGCTTGGATGCCTCAGAATTTCTTTGTTGGCTTGAAGGGGTCTTGACCCAGGTTTGGTTTTAAGGTTTGCCAACAAACCCCTGTACTACTGGCCCATTCGGAAATGGCCTGCATGTGCAGGTCAAGGTCTCACCCGAAGTAGTATGGGAGGGTGTTGGAACAAGGTATCTACACTCTAAGAGAGAGAAAGTTAATTGAAGGGGGTCCCTTTAGATCTAATAGACTTGCACTGGAGAAACCATAATACATAAACCCTTTATAGTGTATGGGTGGAATATCTTCAGCGAGGCTCATAAATAATTCAATAGCATGTTAACAGAAGAAAAACAACTAAATCTAACCATATCTATGCATTCATCTTCTTATATAGTATTGCATCCACATGCACATCAATAATCATCAGTATGCAGCAAATAGATATAAATAACATAGAGCGTGGCCAATAATCATAACACAGAACACTTCAGCTATCCCAAAAAGTATCCTCACTTATTAACATCCAAATCCAGCTTAAAGACTCTATCTACTAGCTCGCACACACAGCCAGCGGGGTCCGCACATAGGAGTACTCAGGGTCTTCACGCACACAACCAGTAGGAGCCCTTACCTAGACAATTGACATAAAATATCCACAAGTATGTATCCAAGAGTTTTCCAAACTTAGCCTACCTCTAGACTTGATTTATCCATCTATTTATAACATATTAACCTATGATACTCTATGGTCCAAAAACCGTGGTTTGCAGACTCTTGGTCTACCCTTTCACCCATTTACAATCCATTGGGGGCTTTGACCTGCCCCAAAGCCCTTGTGCTAAACTTGATTATTACAAAATATTACAAAAATGTTCCAAAATTTCCGCTAAGGGACCCTGCTCCAACAAGCCCCCAACACAATCTTGTGACTCGAGACGATAGTGGGGTCTTCATATTCTCCTAAAGTTGTTCAATAGCGGCGACAAAAGGGGGAAGGAAGCCTTCGCTCAACGCGGCTTCATTCTGCACGATGTCAACTAAATTTTGTAAATTTGGTCCTTTAGTAGCTGCGGTGACACTCTCAAGGGTCTGGTTTAACTGCTTCACTACCCCATCTAAATCCTGCAAAATATTGAGAGCTTCATTAGACCATGGCTTTAGGTGGACGCCGAGGACCTGCTTCTTGTGGCGGAGCCCCTAAATTTCATCTCTAAGCACGTGGATGGTTCTAATTCTAGTCATTGTGCTGGGATGAGGGTGGGCATAGTGGCTTCCATTTTCTCAAAATATTACTCCTTTTGGTGCAGCTACTAATTGAATCGCTGAAAGAGGGGATCACGCTGCACCTCATACCATAACCCTATAGCAGTTTCTAAAAATTCGACACCCTTTGTGATATGTGTTGTAATACTTCTTGTAGCTTTTGTGACCAGTGCAGCTCACTGGGCGTGCACCACAGCAGGGGTATCAGGCTGTAGTTTGGCTTGCAATGCAGCTATCTATAGTTCCAAGTATGTGATAAACACCTACACTTCGATCTGGGATGCCTTCAAAGCGGTGACCAAGGCTTCCACCTTACCCTGCGACACAACGGAGGAAGGGATTACTTTCGACATATCCTCGCAGAGCCGGTCTATCAAATTCTCTAATTCAGCCAGCTGGTCAACTGCTGCGATGTGCAATACCTGGGATTGGGCAGTTTCAGCAAGTTTTGTCACAATAGTTTTCTCGGCCTTGTTGAGCCACTGCTGCGGCTGCAGTTCTCTGTGCTGAATTTCACCAGAGATGGAGACATAAAGGACATGCATCTACTCACCTGTTAGTTTCGCCACATCAAGGTCAACCATAAAGCACGCGCAGACCTACTCACACAAGATCGAGGGTACCCCAGTGAAAGCTGCACTAGGGGGGTACCCCAGATCCGACTCTCTGTCACGGTGGCCAAGGCTATAAATCTATCTAGTTGTCTTGCTTGATTCTGCCTCACTTGATTCATGCTCACATAAATCATTTCTACCTTTAACTAAAGTGCATGTAGTCCAGACTGCAAGGCTTCTACTATAGCCTTCTGTTGTTCTTCCAAGGTATCCTATCGGTATTTGGATGAAACGGTGACAGCATCCGCAATTGTCTCCATGTAATATTCTGTAAAAGTGACCTCCGCATCCACGTCAGGCTTAGTAGCTATGCGTTTGGTGCTACGTGGGGATGCCACACCCTCCCCACCCAGCCCTTCAACTCCTTCATCTTGCTAGGACTCCTGCTCTGCCCCCTTGGTGGCATCCTTAGGGGTCTCCTTGGTCATGGTTTTATCTGTTGTGCGTTCGTCAGTGTCCTTCACTGCACTTGGTGGGATAGTATCCTTTGGGTATGTGTCCATGCTAGAGGTGCCTGCTGTAATTGGGGCAGATGACTTGAAGCCAAGCTTCCATGTCAGTGGCCATGTCGCGACTAGTTGGTCGATCTCTGCTTTTGTGGCCATATAAGGGAGAGTATACCAAGTTGGATCCTTGTGGGCCTGAATATGCACATTGTGCATAGTAACCTGAAACATCGCAATACCCTTGTACTTTTCATAGACCGCAGGTGACAAGCACAGTCGGGAATGAATTTTTGTTGCCAGCGCATTATCGAACAACACCCAAAACACCTTGTTCTCCTCAATGCATTTGGAATCCTTCGAATAAAAAAGGTTCGCTTACCATGCAATTCACACATATCCAGCTCGAGCTTAGGGAGAACTGCATCATTGGTTGTCTCCCACACAACCAACTTAATTAACATCATCATCCATGAGTAGCAGAATGCCTTTCCTTGGTCCTACGTCTTGCGCACATTGTCTAAAAATTCGTCGTAGAGGTACTACGACCAGTTGTAGCAGACCCCTTTCTCACATCTTCCGACGAGGTGAATTACATAAGCAGGGACAGTCGATGCTTGATACTTTCACATCATTTTGCATGCAAGCAGTAGGGTACCCATGCACACTCCTGGGTCATATATGGTTTCTACAAGGAACCCCCTCTCGTCGCAATCAACTTTATATTTCTTCCACACTTTGTCGGAAATATTTTGCTCATACTTCTTGCCAACGCCTATCATGGGATTGGGCCCTTGCATGGGGAGGCCGGTGATTTGATGAATTAAGGCAGCGTTGATCGGGATGCAACCTTAGATCCACAGGCACCCATCGTGGATCAGCACAAGTAGTTGGCACAAAACTAGGCTAGTGATGTTGTATTGGCCAAAGTGGGGGATGCGCAACAAATTTAATATCCTCGAACCTTCTAATCTGCACCCCCACTACATTGGCTCTACCTTTGGCACATTATTGTATGACACCCTCTCAAGATATAATTTTGGAGCCATCTCTGGGAAGGCGTCTAGATTGGCTAGATCATGATCATCAAAGTTAATGGAGGGGTGGCCTCCAAACATATCACCAATCAGGGAGACCTCCTCTAGGACTAGTGGCATCTGAAGATAGGTGTGGACAACATCGATATTCTTGGGGGTGTGCACCATTGGCTTTCTTGGCTTAAAAAATGTGCTGGAATCCAAGTAAGTGGGGCTACCAGCAGAGCTTCCTCCTAAGCTATCACAGGCCGCTTTGATGGATCAGGCGAGTGGGACTTAGGCACCTTTTGAGGGGAATGCACAACCTGAGGGGACATGTGTGGCTTCTGCATGACCTAATTTTTAGCTTTCTCTTTTACTTTCTCCATTCCCTTCACCTTCCCCTTTCCCTTTCCCTTGGCCGGCGTAGACACAACATCTTCCATATCCGGGTTTACTTCAAATACGTCTTCAGACCCAATTTCCATAGAGGTCATGACAAGAAATGACTTAGCAGGGTTAGAAGTAGTCATTCTGGCTCGAAATATGAATTCAAGGTTTCTACTGTCAGAGGGGGTAGCTCGCCCAGACACACAAATGGCAATTTCACAGAAATGACAGAGCTCACAGTAGAGCACAAGGCACAAGAATTTTAGAAAGTAGAAAAACATGTTATGACCGACGCCCTTCTTTTTATAGCCTTCGAGGGGTAAAAACGGTCGGATTAGCCTTAAATGCAACTTATCATCAAGGAAATGGTAAAACATCCTCCTAGATCACTGCAGTAATCACCAATTTCCCACTCCATTCAACAATAAAATCACTTTTTCACCCAGTTTTACTGCTCCAACATCTATTTTTTTCAGTCACGTACTACCCCTATGCCTTCGTCGCACCCCTTCATGCCTCCTGACCTATGCACTACCCCTGCACATCCATAAAATTCTCCTTCACTTTTCCTTCCTAGGGCCCGCAACATACTTTACACAACTACTCCGGCCATATTATCATTTCGTAGGCATTGGGATGTCCCTATACGGTTTCAGACGGCTTCCATTAACATATCCAGGTAGGTAATATCCGCACAGCGTAACAAACCTTACCACACCACCATATGTAATCTTCTTCACTATGTATTGGCCGAACCAGTGCTTATGGAACATTCCTAGGTGGCACAAAAAATGGTTTCCATAAAGAAATACCAATTTGTCTTCCTCGAATACCTTCTGTCGAATATTTCAGTCATGCCATTCTTTTTTGCAAGCCTTATGAACCTGGTGGTGGAACTGAGCAATGAACCGACCTTCTTCCTAGGCCATTTGTTGCACCAAGCATTCCTCCATGATGTTTGGTTCTGACATATTTGTAAAAGTTGCAGTGCGCAAGCTGGGAACAATTTATTGCATGGGCATGATGGCTTCCTTCCCATAGACCATCCTGAAAGGTATTTTTCCAGTGAGTTTCTTACATTTTTTCCTATAAGCCCAGAGTACTGAGGGGATGTGCACGTCCCACTCTCTTCGATCAGCATTACAAATGTTAGTTAGCACATGTTCCAAAATTTTATTGAAGGCCTCTACATCCCCATTCCAGTGTGGGTGAGATGGGGTACTCTTTGCATGGTGGATATGAAATTCGTCAATCAAATTTGCAATAGTTTCATTAACAAAATGTGTACCTCTATCGCTTATTAATATGTTTTGGCAGCCAAACCTGGTCAGAATATGTTAAAATATGAAGTGTGAAGTGTTATATACAGTACAATCCCCTACATCCTTTGCTTCTACCCACCTGGTTACATAATCAGTGGCAGTAATGATGTACTAAGCACTTTTCTTCTTTCCTATGGGATTGATGGGTCCTACAAAGTGTATGGCCCATTTGTCGAATGCCTGCAGAGCCATCTATGGTTGCATGGGGAATCTCATCTCTGCACGAAGGTTTCTCTATCCATTGGCATGTGCCACAGCCACGAAAATATGCATGGGCATCACTATGAAATGTGGGCCACCACAACCCAGCCCTCAACACCTTCTGTGCAATTTCTTTCCCTGCATAGTGACCTCCTGCAACTCCTCCATGGGCTTCAACCATGATAACTTGTCTTTCATGGTATAATACATACCGCTTCAGCACCTCATCCTCTCCCATCTTGTATAGTTGACCAAAAATTATGGTAAAATCGAATGTGCAGGCTAAAAACTCTGTTTTCTATGGTACTGAGTAGTAGTCGAGCGCCAGTCTTTTCGTCAAGAAATGAATGATGTCTACAAAGTGTTTTTCAACCACCTTGATAGAAAAAAATTGCGCATTAGGAAATCCTTATTCTAGATTAGTTGGCTCTTCCCAACTCTGGATCCGAGACAAGTGGTCAGGTTCGGTGTTCAATCTCCCGAGCTTCACAATTATTTCAAAATCATACTCCTGGAATAGTAGTAACCACCTAAAAATCTTCCCCCACAATAAAGGCTTATTGACTAGGTATTTTAAATATGAATGATCTATGAACATTGAAGTGTCCACCTAATAGATAGTGCATTTATTTATACAGGGCATACACTATTTCTAATCCTTCTCGCTTAGTACTAGAGTAGTAACGCTTTGCGCTAGAGATTTTTCTACTAGCGAATGCAATCGGGTGATCGATGTCTCTTTCTGCAGGCTGTGCTAAGAAAAATCCTAGGGTTATCCCTGATGCATCCACATGTACATGAAAGACCTTTGACCAATCGACAAATATGAGAATAGGTGCAGTGACCATTTTTTCTTTTAGCAACTCAAAGCTCTTCTGACACTCCTCATCCCAAAAAAGGGATACATCCTTCTTTAGCAGCTTCTCCATTAGCGCAGTGATCGGAGCATACCCTTGAATAAACTTCTTGTAGTAACTGGTGTGCCCTATTATGGAGCGTAGTTGGTTATCAATGGTGGGAAATGATAAATTGATGATAACCATAATCTTGGTTGGGTCAACCATTAATCCCTGCTAACATACCACAGTCCCCAAAAAAAATCCCAAATGGTATGTAGGATATGCATTTATTTATGTTTAGCTAAATTTCGTGTTTCCTGGAGGCATCCAGCATCATGCGCAGATTCGACACATGCTTATTTACTAACTTAAAAACTATCCAATCATAAAAATAGACCTCCAGAAACTTATGAATGAATTATTTGAATACTGCTACAACTACACGTGAAAAAATGGTAGGGGAATTCTTCAGCCCAAAAGGCATGACAGTGTAATGGAATGATCCCCACTCAGTCGTGAAGGTTTTCTTGTTGTGGTCTTCAAGCGCTATTCAGATCTGATGGTACCCTCAAAACCCATCAGTGAATGAGTATGCTTCCTGACCTCTCACATTATCCAAAATGTCATCAAAGAACAGAATAGGGAAAGGATCATGTACGCATGCATCATTTAGCTTGTGTAGGTCTACACAGATCCTTATTTCTCCTTTAGTCTTCTTTTCCTAGACCACCATAAGGCTTACGCAATTTGACTTTTATACTAGTTCAATGATACCTATGGCCACCATCTTCTCTATTTCCTCCTTGAATTTATGTTTATATTTAGGGTTCAGGCGATAGGGTTGTTGTTTGACAGGGCACACATTTAGCTTCAAAATGATCCTCATAACACCCATATCCCCGACGATCCCTTTGAGCTCTGCGAACTTTGTAGGGAACATATCCTCATATTATGTCAGTATCTCTATGATTTTTCCAACTGTATAATCATCTCAGTAATCCCCAATTTTTTCCATCTTAGGCTGCTCTTCTGTGTCAATGTTGACTTCATTTCGTTTCAATGGTTTCGTTACATACACTGCCTATAATAGAGGTCCTGCAATGACACATTCTCCTTCTGATTATGGGATAGTGATATTTCGGGGGTCCTCATCACAGTCTTCTAATGACAAATTTTGGCAGTTGACAATATCTTGCATCTGTGCATCCTAGGATGGTGCAACACATTCTTGCCTAAATAAGGACTCATCAAATACCAAAGCATCTAAATCTTGTAGGGCTTCATCGAGTTTCTCAGTTCCTCCTACTACACCAAATGTCATTATGAATTCTTCAACCTTTTTACCCCAATTACGAGTGCGCTGGTGTAGCTCAGCATCCAAATACCAAGTGGTGGGGATTGGTCCTAAGGCATGAATATACATATGGACGCATTCATTCCATGTTTTTTCATTTGAAACTTCCATCCAGACAGCCAAGTGCTTGCACGGATCCCCTCGACCTAAGAATATTTCCATGGGTAGGTTGACTATAGGACCAAATCGTAGGATCATCATTTTTCGGCATTCCTCCCAGTCCTGAAAAAACTTCCTTATGATTTTTTCGACCACTGCGTAGGGGTCATGCCCATAGCCAAGTCAAGGGCCAAAAAACCTCCGTTATTTAGAGAAATCCACTTCAAATGATTTAAGAAAGTCCTTAACACTACTAAAACCATCAAAGTAGGGAAATTGTCTTACCTCTGAGGAGATGAATCAGAAGCTCTTTGTGATCTTAAGGTACCGTAGCACAGATATATCATGCAACTTGTTCTGCCAATTTTCTATCTCTCCTTCTGATTCTAAGAGGCATTTTTTATATTTTTCCCAACATAACATGCCATCAGCTGTGGGGCTAATCCAATCATCATCCCGGGTAGTCAGTTTATAAAGGTGATCAACAGCCTCCTTCTCACGTACTGGTTCGGTATATCGTTCACCTTCTGCTGGATTCAAGGGAAATATTACCCACATACCCTTGTTTTCAAAGATCATACTTCTCCTTTTCAAATTGATGATACCTCCCATGTCAATAGCCTAGTCTAGGCCTAAGAGCTTAGGGTAAGGGTTCACGTCATCCATAATCTATATTACTTGAAAATATGCATAGACTTTAACACCTGTAATGTCCACCACAACTTTCGGCAATCGTCCTAGTGGAATTATCTTTTGTTGATTAGCCATACACAACTGAATAGTGGACCATTCCATCTTAGGTTCTCCCATCCTTTGATAGGTTTTCTTGGGCAAGAAATTGGCATCCGATCCTAAGTCGAGGATGACTTGGTCCATTTCATAATCCCCAATCTACGCAGTCATACGCATCTCCTGACGTGTCCTTATTTTGTTCTTATAAATTTTGTTCACATTTTTAACCTTTTTTTGTGGGGCTTCCTTTTCTTCGTACCTATCTATTAATGCTTGAAGATTCTCCACTATCTTTTGGTTGTGCATCAACTTCATACATGCCTAAAGGAACAACTTAACTACTTCATCTTCTCTTGGATCTACCGAAGTCCTTGAGGTATATGCTTCGTCCTTGGCCATCTCCCTCCAAGCTTCAATGAAGGTTTCTTTCTCCTTTTTCATATCTAGGCTTTCCTTTTTCTGAGTAGCCCTCCTAATCAATGGTTTAGCCATGGATTTTTCCTCAGCTCCTCCAGTGGCATCAATACTTGGCCCATCATCTCATGGTTCCACCTTAACTCGTTGTACATTATGCATGGGTGTATTTTGTTTCTCCTAGATATTTGCTATCAACACCAAACAATCTTCAATGACATGGTCAAACTTCCTACAATATCTGCAGGATTGGCGTGTAGGGTTTGGGCAGTCTCTTTCATAATGTCCCACATCCCCACAGTTTTAGTATATCAGTTGCCCTCATCCTCGACCTGTGCTTCCACCTCTCCCTCCTCCCCGTCCTCTTGCACGGGATCCTCCCCACCCTAAGGGAGATAGTGGTGATGAGGGGTTGACCTGCACCCTATATATGTTTCCCCTATCTACCATCAGGTTGAGTGTTTGGAAATTTTGCTCATCGTGACCTATAGACGAGTAGAATCTGCACCACTATTGTTTCAGTTTTGGAACATAGGCAGCTAATCATGGGCAGTGATCTATATCATGTTTTCTTTCTACTCAAAAATCAGCGCACCACAGCATGGGGGTACTGGGTCCAGCCATTTCTCCAAGACGTAGAGGACTTGGACTCCCAGCCTTCATATAATATCATAACAGAGGGAATTTATCCTTAGTGTGGCCTGACACTCTGCAACGTATGCACCAGACATTCGGGCTAGCTTCTTTACCCTGATCCCTTCACAAATTTTGGATTTCTAGGTGCATCAATTCTAGTTGGCTATGGATCTGTAGTGCTGAAAATTGAGTATCATCCCTTGGCACAACTTCTAGCTTCATCGCAATATCAAGGTCTTCTTCCTGGGAGTCAATCTTCTGCTGACCCATAAGATGTGGTAGCAACATGGCGATAAACCACTCCTTATGTTGTTTGTCCTCATAGACAAATCCTCCATCACTGATGACCTTCTTTAGTCACTCGTCAGCTTCCGAGATGGACTCTACAGGTCCCTACTTAAAATATTTCAATTCGACCACGCATTGACAGTAGGATTTGGTAGCTTCCGGAACTACTACTTTAGGGCATCCTTAATTTCTTGTATTGAATGATTCGCATGTTGATCAATGCATCACATGAACCAATCCAGGGCCCATCCTTTAAAGGATATGGATAGTTGCACCTTCTTGACATCATCATTATTGGTGTTATGTGCAGTCCATACTAACCCTACTACAGAACATAATCGATCCATATCTTCGTCCCCCACACCCTTAAAGGTGGGTAGCTTCATTTGCGCAGCCATATTGTCTATAGGTGGTGGCAGAGGTGGGGTAGGAGAATTCTTACCCCTGCGTGGGTTCGACGATGGCATAGCTAGGGGACTGGTTCCTATGTGGGAAATCCCACCCTGGTTAAAATCAGGTGAATCCCTTAAAGGAATGTATGATGATCTGTCTCCTTCTTGATTAACCCAATAGTATTTATCACTCCATATCGTGCTTCCAATCTGGTTGGAGGTCATTCACTAGGGCACTTCTTGATAGGGCACCCTTTTATCTCAATAACATTTTAATCAACAACGGCAAGGTTTGCAGGAACTTACCTCTAAACCCTTTGAAGAACCTTCGCTCGGCTTCCAAGTAAGACACAAACTGATCAACTGCAAACTCTATTAAAAATCCTCCCAAAATACTATCAACCCAGTGATCTACATTCCTAGTGATCTCGTTATTAGTCTTCTCCAACTGTTGGATCAATTCAAGGATCCACTATGTGACTTCATCATCTTTCCAACAATTTTGGAACTCCGCCAACCTTTCCAGCCACTCCTGCAATTCATGTGCGAAGGTGAAGAATAATATTTTGTGCACCTCTGTGAAAATCTACTTGTTCTTCCACTCTTCAGCAGTCAGTTTCTTACTTTGATTCTCTTTTAAGGAAAATTCCTAAATCTGCTTCTCAAACTAGTCCTCGATTTCAGGCTTCAAAGGCTGCCAATGACCCCATGGCATTACACGATCACTCTCTCAAAATGAACCTGATCCCCGCAATCTAACCATTTATTGGATTGAAGGGGTCTTGACGCAGGTTTGGTTTTAAGGTTTGCCAACATACCCTTGTACTACTGGCCCTTTTGGCAATGGTGTGCTTGCGCAAATCAAGGTATCACCCAAAATAATATGGGAGGGTGCTGGAACCAGGTTTCTGCACCCTAAGAGAGAGAAAGTTAATTTAAAGGGGTCCCTTCAGATCTAACAGACCTACGTCAAGGAAACCCTAATCGAAAACCCTTAAAAGTTTATCAGTAGAATATCTTCAGAGAAGCTCATAAATCATTCAATAGGATGTTAACAGAAGAAAAACAACCAAATCTAACCAGATCTATGCATTTATCTTCTTATACAGTATCGCATCCAAGTGTGTATCAATAATCATTAATATGCAGCAAGCAGATGTAAATAACACAAAGTGCAACAAATAATCATAACGCAGAACACTTCAGCTATCCCAAATGTTCTCCTCATTCATTAACATCCAGATCCAAGTTACAGACTCTATGTACTAGCCCGCGCACACAATGAGCAGGGTCCGTAGACAACAAGAATTAGGGTTTCTGCGTATAGAGCTAGCAGAAGCCCTTACCCAGAAAATTGACACAAAAGATCCACAACTCCGTATCCAAGATTTTTCCAAACTTATCCTACCTATAGACTCGATTTATCCATATATTTATAAAATATTAGCCTACGATAATCTATGGTCCGCAAATAGTGATTTGCAGACCCTTGGTCTACCCTTTGACCCATTTACAATTCATTGGGGGCTTTGACTTGCCCCAAAGACCCTGCGCTAGACTATATTATTACAAAATATTACAAAAATGTTCCAAAATTGCCACTAGGGGACCCTGCACCAAAATTCTTCACAATCCCTTGAGGAATTTTCTTGTCTCCACCCACCTATTGAGGGATTCTGAGAGAAAACCATCTCCAACCGCAACCCTTGGGATTTTCACAAGACCACCTCACCTAGATACAAAACCTTCCACAAGTCCAAGGCTCAACCAAGAAAGAATCCCATCACACCATGGTTATAGGAAAATTGAAAGGCAAGGCTAAAACCACTATTAAAACCTAGAAAAATCCATGCCATCGAGAAAAGGAAACCATATACACACATGCATATAACATGCATGCCAAAACTAGCTAGGAAATATTACATGTAACATATTAATTACAAGTATTTCCACTAAAGTTTCTTGATCCAACCTTTCCTTACTTGATACTTGCTTTCCTTTTCTTTCCTTTTCTTTCCTTGTCCTTCATTTACTTTCTTTATTTCCTTCTACTCTTGCTCCTCTTCTCCTCTTTGGGACTAATTCCAAAAAAAAAAATTGAACCAAAAGCCTTGAACTGATCCTCATAATATTGTTTATCATTGATGCCTCTAATTTCTCCAGTTTCCTCTATTTTCCTTCATTGTCCTCCTCGCATGAAACCTATGACCTGTGTAGGAATTTACAAGGTAAGTTCCTTAGATCAAAAACCAAAGGTCACCACTCAAAAACATATCACAAATCAGTACACCAGTATTATCATGTGGTTAAAACCCTCGAAGAGGGAAACAATCCACGACCTGAGCCAACGCGACCACTTCAGGCAATTTACTACTTTAAAAAGAAAAGTTACATATGTTTCTCTCATAAACGGTTACTAGAAAAATTACCCTCCATGTTCTTTAAATAGAGATCATGGACTAATCAGTTGTTAAGCCATGGATCAAGTGTCTTTAATACCGAGGAGAGAGATAACTGTTGGATCACTACAAATCGTGACCGTTGGATTATAAGTTACAAATGTACATAGTAAAGAAACACACTTTAGCTAAATCTACACTAGACTAGGTTATTCTTAAATATTTCCTGTGTGTCAGCATATCCTAACATCCCCCCTTAAGAACAACTTGGGATAGTATTGAAGGATTTACAAAGGTGACACAAAAGGAGCCTATTTCCTATGTGTCGAAATATCCTAACATCCACCCTTAAGAACAAATTGGGATAGGATTGAAGGATTTACAAGGGTGACACACAATAGGAGAAGGAAGGAGGCATTAGAGCCTATCTCCCCTTAATGATAACTTTCCTGAACTCCAAGCATGGATCAAAGTTTCATAAACTTTGCTTCTGTGAGAGCCTTTGTAAAGATATCGTCTACTTGATCATTGGTTGGATAATAGTGCACTTTAAGGACACAATCATGAATGAGATTTCTGGTGAAGTGTATGTGGAGTTCAATGTGTTTCATACATTTATGTTGAACTGTATCTTTACATAGTTGAACAGCACTCTGATTATCACACCAAAGTGTAGTTGTATGGTTCTGATGAAGACCAAATTTAGATAGGACCTGACGAAGCCACATGGCTTCCTTGTTGGCTTCAACTTCACCAAAATACTCTGCTTCTTCTAAAGAAATAGATATGGCACTTTTTTTCTTACAAGACCAAGTAACAGGTCCTGAACCAAGAGTGAATACATATCCTGCTATAGAATCTCGATCATCAGGGTCTCTAGCCCAATCAAAATCAGTGAAACCAATCAATACTGTAATGAATCCTGAACTGAATTGTACCTTGAATATATCGAAGTATTATTTTAGCTGCTTTATAGTGACTTTCATGAGGTTGGTGCATAAACCGAGTGACAAGACCAATGGCAAAGAAAAGGTCAGGACGGGTATGGGTTAGATATACAAGTTTACCAACAATTTGACAATATAAGATAGCATCAACTTTAGGGGTAGTACAAGTGATTGAAAGCTTGACTCCAGAATGAAAGGGAGAAGGGGCTGGCTTATAGCCTTCCATGTGAAAGTGGTGTAGAAGATCACAGGCATACTTGGACTGAGAGAGGATAATGCCTTCTTTGGATTGCAAGACTTGCAGACCAAGGAAATAATGCAAGTGTCCTAAGTTTTCCATTTAAAACTTCTTTTTGAGGCTAGACTTCAATTGGTTTGTATGGTTTGGATCACTACCATTAAGGATAAGATCATCAACATAAAGAACAATAATCGTGAAGGAATTACCCACTTTCTTGGTGTAGACAGTGTTATCAGAATGACACCTAGAAAAGCCATTATCTAATATAAATGTATCTATTTTGGCATACCAAGCCTGAGGAGCTTGTTTGAGACCATAGAATGACTTCCTAAGGTGAAAAATAAGGCTAGAGTCATTCTGGATAAAGCTAGGGGGTTTTTCCATGTAGATTTCTTCATGACAATCTCCATGTAAGAAGGCAGATTTAACATCCATCTGATGGACTTCCCATTTAAAAGAGGCAGCAAGGGAAAGAACAAGGCGGATAGAATTCATTTTGGCAATAGGGGAGAAATTTTCAGTATAGTCAATGCCTTAAACTTGTGAGAATCCTTTAGCAAGAAGACGAGCTTTATGTCTATCCACTTTTCCATCTGGTCCAAACTTTGTTTTGTAAACCCATCTGCATCTAACAAGTTCTCTTCCTTTTGGAAGAGGAGCATGATCCCAAGAATCGTTTGACAATAATGAAAGATATTCTTAATTCATATCTTCATCCCAATTTGGATGACTGGAGGCTTCTTCAAAGGTTTCTATATCAGGATTTTCTAGAACTTGAGCCAATAAGGAAGAGGCTTTTTCAAACTTAGAACGTGTATGTCATTGATCGGCAGGGTCACCTGCAAGAGAACCTGCTGTGGAGTAAAAGGAATAATTTCAAGAGGTAGAGGAGGATTTTCATCCTCGTTGCCATCATCTTAACTAGAAGGAATGCTATTAAAAATAGAAGAGAGAGAGAGAGGTGGCACATATGTCGAATCAGTCTCGCAGGCCAAAGGTGGCACACCCGCCGAACTAGGCTCACAGGCCGATATTTTTTCATCAAATTTTACATCTCTTCTAATGATTATATTTTTGGATTGTGGTTGAATATTTCTATATCCTTTGACATCTTCAGAATATCCAAAAAATATGAATTTCTCACTCTTAGGTTCTAAGGCTTTATGTTTTGCATCTGGAATATGGGCCCAAGCATTACTTCCAAAAACATGAAAGTGACTTACATCTGGTTTGATTGAACTCTAAGCTTATTTTGGAGTTATATTATTTAAAACATTAGTAGGAGTGTGATTTACTATGTAATTTTCACAATTAATTTCTTCTGCCCAAAAATTGAGATTAAGTCCTTTAGATTGAAGCAAACAATTAGCCATTTCTTTTAAGGTGCGATTCTTCCTTTCAGCTACACCATTTTGTTGAGGAGTATATGGAATGGTATGTTGAAATTGAATGGAATGCTCAATGTCGAAGTTGATAAATTTGTGGTTAACATATTCTCCTCCATTATCTGATCTTAACTTAAGAATTGGATGTCCATATTGTTTCTCATCAAAGGCCTTAAAGGCCAAGAACATGTAAAAACATCACTATTGAGTTTTAAGAAGTATACCCAAGTGCGTCTAGAAAAATCATCAATGAAAGTTAAGAAGTACTTGCAACTAGAGAAAGAAACAACAAGAAGTGGACCACATAAATCACTGTGCACAAGTTGCAAAGGGGCTGAATCGTGCCAAGTGGCACGTTTGTCAAAACTATCCTGATGATGTTTCCCAAGTACTCTGGAGCGAACACCATCTCGGCAAGATACCATAGGAAGACCCATAAACATATTTTCCTTACATAGAGTTTGAAGAGAGCGATAGTTTAAGTGACCAAATTGCTCATGCCAAAGATTTCTCACTTCATCATTATGAGCAACAAAAATAGATGGAAGACACGATGACCCAAAGTTGTCAAACTTATACAACCTTCTGGAAACATTAGCAATGCCAGCAGCTAAAATATTTCTAGGATCTTTGAGGTCCTTGATTACAACATCATGAGGTGAGAATTCTACTATTTTCCCTTCACCTGAATGAGTTATCTGATAAACAGATAGAAGGTTGCATGACAAGGTAGGAACACATGGTACATCATTAAACTGACCATTATCTAGATGAATTGTTTCAGATCCTACAACACTAAGAGATCTATCATCACCAACATAAATATGTTTGGTGTTACAATCATTTAAAGAAGAAAACATGGCTTTATTTTTAGCCATGTCGTAAGAAGCTCTAGAATCAATGAGCCACTCATGAGAACGAGAAGAAGGAGATAAATTTAATGCATAACTGGATCTTGATGCTTGACAACCACAAGTAGAAAGTGCCATTCCTAAAGATGAAGGTGAAGAGTGCTCCAAACTGATGTTGTGCATCTTCATTACTGCTTCTAAGGCTTCCATCTTCTTAAAAAATTTGGACTCTATATGGCCATCACGATTACAAAGTTGCCTTCTTCCCTTTTTTTGTATTTTCCTTATCATTTTGGTGAGTTCCTTTTTCATTTTGCAGCTAAAAATGCTTAGGACCCTTGTTTGGTTTCAGACCATACTTTTTAGGATATTTCTTCTTGGGATTATTTTGATATGATTGTTGTTGGGCTGCTAAGGCTTTCTTAGAAGCGTTTCTAGGAGTGCTAAAACCAAGGTGTAAGAGTTTTTCTTGTTCTCTTATCAAAGAATTGCATAAGGCATCAAAAGAAGGGTTCTTGTAGGTGGTTCCTCAAGAAATTATGGCTTCTCTAGTGGAATGGAAGGTGGAAAAAAATATAGAGTATGCAGGGCCAAGCTTTGCAAGAATGCTATAGATAAGGCTACCATCTTCCTTTTTGACCTTACAACCTTCTAAAACAAGTCTAAGGGTCTTGAATTTGGACAAAAAATCTTCAACGAAGGAGAAATTATTGAGGTCCAAAGTAAGCAACTCCTTTTCAAGCTGGTGGCCACTGATTTGATTTTGAATGCCAAAGACGGTATTGAGCTTTTCCATGGATTCATGAGGGATGTCAATGTCAAGGATATGAAATCAAAGATCTTGAGCAATGGAAATTTATATCAACCCTCATGCTTGAACTTGTTTATTTTCCCATTTAGCGACTTTATCATCATCGGAAGGTTTAGTTTCTTATCCTATGGCTATTCTATAAATCCCTTTACTTCTAAGTGTATCTACCATGTGAGGTAGCCATTGGAAATAATTGGTGTTGTTAAGAATAATCAGCCATGCACTTTCCATTTTTTTTTAAATAAAGCAGAAAAAAGCCAAAACTAACTTCTACAATGGAAGGATCTCGAAAAATTAGGCTGATTAAAAAAAAACAGCTCGAAAAATGGCTACCAGATGAAGAAGTTATGCCTTTTTGAAAAACCTGAGTTGTAGATGCTGAATAGTTACGGGAACGGTTTGAAATTTGATGATGAAGTTCAAATTTTAAAAAAAATCCCGCCCCTTTAACAAAAAGCTTTTTACAAAAGAAGCATGAGAAAGAGACTTGAACCCAAGACCTCTATTCTCGTAAACTAACTTATCACCAAGTGAGATAGTAAAAGGATTCTGTAATTGTTTGAAAGGAGGAAGGTTTTTTTGTTTTTTTTACTCTTCCGTGTGCGTGCTTTTTCCTGCAAAAAAAACTTAGCAAAAAAATGAAATGCAAGCTTTATAGTAGAATTTTAGATTTTCGGTTAGCCTTACTGACAAATATCTATTTTTTCACTATTTTTTATTTCATGTCATCGCATGAAGATGCGGGGAAAGAGCATACATAGCAAAAAAAATCCCTTCTTCTTGTTTCTGATTTGCCGAGATCGCACACAGTGTAGAGAAAAGAGTATACACAGAGAAGAGGGTATAGATCCGGTAAATAAATAAAACCTAAAAACAGAAATAAATAGAAGGAACCGAAATAACCAGAACTATGAACAAATATAACTGCAAAACAACTACTTTATACCTCTAGATTTAAACTGACATAACTTGGGCAACCGGAAACCTTTTAGCATGAAACGAAAGGTGTTCTTCACTATAACAGATTCTCTAGACACAAAAGAGCAGTTCTCTAGGCTCGAAAATGTTTAGAAATAGTAGATATATAAAACAGCAGTCGCATGCAATCAAACCGTCTTCCGATTTGGATCAACAATGGATGCGGCCCTCAAAATAGCGTTGATACCATGTAGGAATTTACAGAGTAACTTCCTTAGATAAAAAACCAAAGGTCACCACTCACAAACAGATCACAAATCAGTACACCAGTATTATCACGTGGTTAAAACCCTCGAAGAGGGAAACAATCCATGGCCTGAGCCAATGTGGCCACTTCAGGAAATTTATTAATATAAAAAGAAAAGTTACATATGTTTCTCTCATAAATGGTTACTGGAAAAATGACCCTCCATGATCTTTAAATAGAGATCATGGACCAATCGGGTGTTAAGCCACGGATCAAGTGTCGTTAATACCAAAGAGAGAGATAACCATCGGATCACCACAAATCGTGACCATCGGATTATAAGTTACAAATGTACTTAGTAAATAAAAACACTTTACTTAACTCTACACTACACTAAGTTATACTCAACTATTTCCTATGTGTCGGAATATCCTAGCAACCTGTCACCTTCATTTTCTCCATTTTTCATTTATTTTCATAAATAAAATGCCAATAATTCCTTTTCCCTTTTCAAATCCTTTTCCAATGCCTTTCCCAATTTCCCCTTAGCCATAATAAACTGAAATGAATACCCACTAGGATGTTTTTCCCAATATTCATCTTGGAATACATGTCCCATGACCTTGGTATTATTTTTCCTTTTTTAAATTTATTACATGGATTTTTAACTCAGTGCCATTACAGACCCCTCCCCCTTAAGGGAACACTATCCTCGGTGTTCTATGAAACATAAAACTAGAAAAAATGTTAAAAAGAAAAACATACTACTTACGGATATTTGTAGCTCAGATGGTCATAGTATTTATAATGAAAAATATGCTCAAAAGTAAAACCATCATGACAATCATGAAAACATGAAAATCATACTGCTTACTAGCGATTTATAACACAACTCATTGTGGTATTTACAAAAAAAACCACACTTACTTATACACATTTTCTTCAACCAGAAAATAATCATAATGTCTATGGAGCTTTATAAATCTAGCTCAATATAGTATTCACAATAAAATACACATATGTAAATATGCACATTTTCTTTAACTAGAAAAGAAAAGGATGTGACGTATGCATCCGTAACAAGGGAATATATAGGCTCACACCTCCACCCTCAATGTAGTACCATGGTTCACCTCCTTCCCAAGAAGTCTAGAATCCACTACCAAATTCATACATGCATCTAATGTCTAGCGCTACAATCCTGCGCCTCTTGTCTTCTCAGTGAACAGTTACTACCTCATTGTTCCAAGGAATACTTACAATGTGCATCTGATTCAATCAATAAATTATATTTACAATAATTAATCCATCCCCCGACCTTCCCTTCTCTGCTACACAGTCCCTGGGGAAATTCGGTCATCCCCCTTCTGTGTAGTCATTCACCTTCCAAGTTGCCCGACATCCCCTATCCCGAGTGATCAATCACTTAGAAAGGTTTCCTTCCATCGGAAGGTAAAACAACCAAGGCATATACCTTCCTCAAAACCATCATACTGATCATAACATGCTTATGGAAATCTATGGACATTATTGGGTACCAATGTCCCATAATGGCCCTATTCCTTAAGTGCTTTACCAACATACTGCTACATGTTCCAATTCATTTTTTAGTTGCTAATTCTTGCAGTCAATTTCAATTCACCCAAACCAAGAATTTTCAACCATACTTTCCTATATCAAGCATATAACCACCATTATGTTCAAAATAAATTGAAATAAACTCAAATCATAACTCATTAGTGGCTTGTCAATAAGGTATATTTGCAATTTTGTTTACTTCCTATCACAACAAGTTGAACTAGCTCTCTAATCAAATAATCATGTGTAAATATATCACATCCAGTTAGCTCAAAACATAACCATCATAATAAAAATCATATATCACATGTAACCATCATAAATCAGAATCATAGATCCCATGATTTATTAAGACTGGAATAAAATATTGATACTTATCTTTCAATGATTATTTGTTTCTTCCTTTGTTCTTTATCCTTTCCTTACACACACTGAATCAGTTGTCGAGTACGACAAGAACCCAATCCCTTCTCTTTAATAAATAAGGGAGTCCAGATACTAAACCACCTCCTCCCTCAATACCAACAAGAAGGGTATCTCAAGACTAAACCACCTCAACCCTCAATAGAAAAAAGGGTATCCCGAGACTAAACTGCCTCAACCCTCAATATAAATCAACAAGGACATCCATAAAATAAATTGTCTCAACCCTCAATAACAATAATAAAGGCCAAAATATTACCATACCTATTTGTCCCATAACATTGTCTAATGCACACACATACACAGTTTACAACACCACACATACACGAATACTCAGTGTACAAAACGAAACATACACCTATACCTAGTGTAATACGCAACCCATACACCTACACCCGGTGTAGAATGAAACAAATAAACCTACACTCAGTGTACAACATAATACATATACATACACACCGTACCATACCAGGAGTACACCTATTGTGATATAATGACTACATAATCCCTGTAACACCATACCAAATATAAACAACACAACATGTATGATGTGTACACAGTACCACATGTAAGAAATGCCACCTGCACAACCTGTTCACAACACCCTATGTACACATCACCACAAGAAAAACGTGTACACATCACCCAATGTACATAGCACCACCTGCACAACATGTACATGACACAACATGCACATAGTGGCAAATGTACAACATGTACAAATCACCACATGTACATACCACCACATGCACATAACACCACATTTACAATATGCACACAACGCGTTATGTACATAGCACCACAAATTCGCATGCCCATGACACCATATGTACACAACATCACATATCCAACATGACCATGGCACCATATGTACACAACAATTAATATACAACATGTACACAACACCATATGTACATAAAATTACATATACAACACGTATGCATCACCATATGTACATATAATCCATATACAACACGTAAAAAACACCATATGTACATAACATTTCATATACAACATACACACAACAATATATTTACACAGTATCATATATGAAACATGCACACAACACCATACGTACATCATGTACAACAGATACACAATAATAGTATTACAAATCCAGAAGCCAGACTGTCTTTACCAAGAAAACTTACTTCTAGTTTCTTTCCACTGTCCATGCTTTTTCCAACATGTCATATATCGTAGTTCTTTCATTCCGTTGATGTATCCATCATCATTACCTGTGACAACATAAACATATGCATAGTATAACCACACAATATCAATTCATTTCCACGTGATATTGAACTCATAGATCTATCAGGGCTACTCTTCCCACTTGATTCCTCAGGAAACCAATAAAATTTTCATGCCATTCACTTTCATAAGAACCATTCCTCCACTATAATTAGTCATGAAAAACTTCTCAAACAACAACATACATACATACATATATACATCTAAATGTTAGCATAAATAAATCGTGATAAAACAAAGTTACTAGATATCATAAGGCCAGGGTTAAGATAATTTCCTATATATGTGCACAACATGGAAAACATTGAACACAACAGTTCCCAACATAGCCAAGGCATATAACACCTCAAATCCATTTACTTTTCCTTTCCTATTACCTTTATCATGACTATCCTACCACCATCCATTTACCCCAATGGACCCAACCAATTCAACCAATTTTCATACTCTTACCTTCAAATTCCCTTTACTCTTGCACCGAGCTTCATCCAGGTGATTTTTTACCTATCAGGTTTCATTAAGCTCTCTACAAGCTCCATTAAGATTCCTCATTCCCCGACCAATTCTAAATAACTCAAAAATAAAAGGAAAGAATAAAGAAATAAACCAGAAGAAAAACATGAAAAACCAATAACAATACGACACCACAAAGAAAGTGGAATGACTATGCACCAGACATAAACGAACTGAAAATCATGTGAAAAAAAATCCCAAGCAACCGAAAGCACAAAAATCCTAACAAAAACCATGACTTAATCCCCAATTTTTCCCAATGCTTCTAAGGGATGGGTTGGCCCAAGCCTTCTTCAATATTTCCTGTAAATCTCTTTGACCATGCCCCCCCCCCCTACATCTTATTTCCATAAACACATAATTATCAACACATAAATAAAAATAACAATATACCAGTTACTAGTTACCTTACCTTTTTGTATCAAACAAGCTACCATGAACACCTACACATACATCATCTCTCAAGGAACTCCAATTTCTTGATGGATCTGACCATATCTAGAAACTATTTATTTACCTGTCAAGTACATGTTCAAGAATACATCACATAGTTTTAGACAACATTAGGGTTAAGAAGACTTCATGTATTCATGCAAATAAATCCTTCATTTAGTACTGCAGAATACAAAATTTGCAAAATTATTATTTTCTTTTACCTTTTACCTTGTTGAAATTGAGTTTTATTAAGTGATACCACATCACCCAACTGTTAGTTATATAAAAAAATCAACTGTTACCTTGTCATGTTAACACCAAGCATGTTTCCCTACAACTAATAACAAATGTTAGTCACATGTCCCAAATATCAAGACATCATATCTATTTATTTGAAACCAACCTTTACCAATACTAACAACTATGTCACAATCAAAATTCAACTCACAATTATAGTCATACCGCTACAACTATCACCTAATTACACTTAAGTATATATCAACTATCTCAACACATAATGTGTTAGTACAACCATATTAAACAAGATCATTCCTTCATGCAATATTATAGACACATACACATAGCATGAAAGTAATCAAACATTCAAGAAACATGTAAACATACCATGTTCAATAAACCAAATAGATGACATAATCAAACTCATACCTCAATGTATCTTAGGGGAGGTTGTCACATGTGCACAAGTCAGTCTAGTATGACACAATATCAGGAGCATATCAAATCATACCTAAATATCATAACCATGACCATATTCATAAGACGATATTGGTTATCATGATACATATAATATCAAGATCCTAAGTTCAATGACCATAATCATCATACCTATGACCGCAATGCATAAAAAAATAACTTACTATCATTCATGACTATCCAACACATGTGCATATGACCACACTGATTAAGTAACATCTATCATGCATGTAACCACAATAGTAATATAATGGGAGGCATGTACATAATCATAATGTATATAACAACCCTTAACCAACATACCTGCAATGTGCCAAACATACAAACTTGTATGGTGATATTCTCTCACCATGAGGTCCAATGTTGCAACCTCTCTCTGATAATCTAAATCTCTTGTTTCATCTCATCCAACACATCATCATTGTAACATACCGATAACATCATGATGAAATAAACTACATGAAATGACCTCATGCATGACAACCTTAACCATGAAAATGTATGCATAACAACATGAATCTAACCCATCTAGTCCAAGTATTTGAATCATGATCTGATACCACCCTATGGTATCATATATCACACAGAGCGAACATAAACCAAAAACCACCCAAAGAGAATGAAACAATGCTTTGATACTGCCATGTAACCTCCTCATCCCACATTTATCTACTTTCATTGTTTTTCCCTAGGTAGACATGAGTTGAGGGTAACTATGAGGAGAATGGACCTCCTATATGACCTTAAGTAAATGGAGTCAACAACTTAAGACTTTAATGACCTCCCTTAGGTTCTATAGGACCTTCAGGAGCTACCTAACCTCTCTAAGTGTCAACCTCGTGAGATAATTCTCTTCTTTAGTGAACTAGAGCCTCATCCTCTCTATCTCCAAGGAATGAAAGTTACTGTAGTCATCCAATCACTCCCAAAGGCCTACCTACCAGTGACTATCGACTTTTAGAGTTAGTTTTATGCAAGAGAACCCAAATTCCGGGCCACTTTTTCGGGGCTAGGACTCATACCTATGCCCATAACTTAGTGAAACTTTAAGAAATGATGAGTGACATAGAAACAAATCTTATAAACAAAAACTTGAACCATGACTTGACCTGACCCTTCCCAACTATGTATTACATTTCGTTAAACACATGGTAAACATGCACCCTGCAGGTAATGAATGCATATCTAAAAATAAGGATATGGAAACTTATATGAGGTTTAACAAGAAGGACCAATGCTTTCTCACAATACTTTTCATAACACCAGTTAGATCATACATTCATGAACTAGACATTCATTAACGAAAATGTGATAAGAGGCATACTTATATCTGTCATATAACTATGCTTATAACCAACATATAGTTAGATAATAACAATGATAGAACAACCATTAAATCCACACTAAAAAATTACATTTACTTATCAAAATGAATAGAAACTTAGCTATTATTAACCATATGCAAAATCCAACTAGGTTAGAGACTTCCAGATACCCCTTGGCGATATATTAGGATGACCCAAATATTTCTTTCATCCAATCACCCCAATGCCATATTCCAAGAATGAATGTGGGATCTCATGGAATAAACCAGTCCAAAAACAACCAAGGTAATCTAGAGGTTAAATCATCTCCACCCTCACCATACCATGACCTCACCTAAATGAGTACCAAGACCACAAAAACAAACCGATCTTGGATGCCTCATAAATCCTTCATCATCCCGTACGAAATTTTCCTAACTCCACTCACCAGTTGGGGGCTTCCTGTAGAAAACCATCTCCACCTCCAACCCTTGGGATTTTCCTGAGACCACCTCACATGGATCGAAAACCTTTTGGAAATCCAAATATCAATGGAGAAATAATCCCATCACACCATCGCTATCCATAAATGGAATGGAAAGGATAAAACCATTGTCGAAACCTGACAAAATCCATGCCACCAACAACAAAGAAACAAAATACACACATACATATACCATGAAATCAAAAACAATATTGGAAATCATACATGCAACCTGTTACCTACAAGTATTCCCATACAAGTACTCCCATTGAAATTGCTTGATCCATCCTTTCCTTGCTTGATCGTTTCTTTCCTTGCACTTCCTTTTCCTTCATTTGCTTGCTTTCTTTAATTCTCCTCTTGGTGCTCTTATCCTCTCTAAGAAAAATTCTAGAACAAACCTGACCGAAAATCCTTGAGTTAATCCTCATAATCCTTTCTATCATTGATGCCTCTAATTTCTTCAATTTCCTCTATTTTCCTTCATTTTCCTCCTCACTGAAACTTGTGATCTTTCACCTTCCTTTTCTCATATTTTACTTTATTTCCATAAATAAAATGTCAATATTTCATTTTTCCTTTTCATTGCCTTTGCCAATGCCTTTGCCAATTTCCCCTTAGCTATAATAAACTGAAATGAACTCCCACAAGGATGTGTTTCCCAACATTCAACCTAAAATATGTGTCCCATGACCTTGATCTTATTTTTCCTTTATTAACTTTATTACATGGATTTTTAACCCAGGGATGTTACATCATGCTTGAAATTTGAGTAAACCCATAGGGATATAAGTCGAAAATATGGGTTCATTTTTTTTTTTACCTTTTTTTTTTATATTTTTACTTTATTGCTCCATGGTTGACATAATCATCTTGAATCCTATTGGTTCCTATAAATTTTATTCTAGTTGTACATCTTTTTTTAGGCCCATTTTTTACCTCAAAATTTCTCTAATGGAGTGATTTGTATTATAGGTCGAGCTAGAGGGAGATTTCCATCCAAATCCATTATTCATATTGAAAAAAAAAAGTAATTCATGCTCCAAAACCAAGCAATAGAGCAATCTAAAGTGCAGTGGAAACACTTTGGGCCCAATGAAGCTACATGCAAGATGGTTAATCAAATGCGAGAATTATATCCTTCTTTATTTTTTGGTTGAAGAAAATGAGTTATATATATATATATATATATATATATATATATATATATATATATATATATTCAATGTAAATATTGCATCGAGTTTTTTTATTAAGATCCAATAGGCAGTATGTTTTTTTTTCAACACTTTATTGGTCTTTAGTGTCATAGAACACTGAGAACGGTGTTCCCCCAAGGGGGCGGGTTTGTAACAACCATGGGTTTATTTTACATTTAAATGGAAGGACATTATAAATGGAAAAATAAAACCAAGGTCACGGGACACACATTCCAGGATGAATGGAAGGAAAAACATTAAAGTGGGTATCACTTGTGTTTAATTAATGGTTATGGAAAGTGACATTGGCATTGGAAAAAGGAAAAAGGAAATAAATGAGAATTAATTTAAGAATAAAGGAAAATAGGAGAAAATGAGGATGAAGAGACAAGGATATGAATGTAAGGGAAAATAAATGAAAATGATAGAAAAGAGGACAAAGGAAAGGAAGAGACACCTAACATCAATGACAAAAGGAATATGAGAAAAAAAAAATTTAATCAAGTTTCAGCTTTGGAAAATTTTATTTTTGCGAAGGAATAAATCATACTCTAAGAGAGACAACAAGCAAGTTAGAAAGAAATCAAAGGATAAAAAAAGGAAATTAAGGGAACGCAAGAACAATTTTGGAAGAGCATCTACAACAGGAAGATTCTTTCACATAAGAGGTTTCATGTGTGATTTCCTTGTTGGGATTTTAATGCATGGCTCATGAATTTGGTTTATGTGATTACTTTGTTGTTAGTGGCATGGGATTTTCCTATATTAACCATGGTTACAACCTTGCCTTGTCATTTCTTGGATAACGAGGGTGTGATGAGGTTAATTCTTGGTTGTGCTTTGGATTATCGAAAGATTTTGGATCTGGGAGAGGTGGTCTTAGGAAAATCCCAAGGGTTGGGGGTGGATATGGTTTTCTCTACGAAGCCCTTGATAGATGGGTGGAGACAAGAAAATTCCTTTGGGTATGGTGAATAAATTTTGAGGCATCCAAGCTTGTGTTGGTTTGGTTATTTCTGGATCAGTTTACATGAAATCACTATGGTTGATGGTTGAGGTGGTTTCACGTTTTGATGCCCTAGTTGGTTTTTTTTTTGTCTATCCCATGAGATCCCACATTCATGCTTGGAATATGGCACGAGGGTGATTGGCTGAAAGAAATATTTGGGTCAACCCAATCTATGGTCGGGTGGTATGTGGAAGTCCATCAATTGGTTGGAATTTTCATATGTTATTATGTGTTATTTCTTATTGAGATCAATTAGCACATGTATTGGCTATTGTGTTTATTTTATGATTGGTTTCTTATGGATTCTTTATGGTTAAATTTTGGTTATAAGGATGACATATTCTGGTTGCTTAATGTGGTTTTTTTATGGATCTGTATTATGGCTTGATAAGTTAATAAATGGTTATGTGAATTCATGGGTTAACTAGTGTTTTATGTAGCTAGATTGAGAGGGAATTGATCCTTCTTGATGATTCTCTAATGAAGCTAAGGAAAAAATTAATAGATATGCATTCATGAACTATAGTTACTATTTTTACCATGTGTTTAATGAAATTTTTATCATGTGTTTGTAAATTTTGGGAAAGATCTTAGCCTTAGTATAGATTATAAATAATTATTGTTGGAACAGGGTCCCCTAAAAGCTGCGAATTTTGTATAAATTTTGTATATTTTGATCTTAATTAGTCCAATTCAGGGGTTTGGGGGTGGGTGAAAGCTCCCAATGCATTGTAATGGGTCAAGGGTAGACCAAGAGTCCGCAAACCACGGTTTGCGTGCCATTGGATGCATAGGCTAAATCGGTATAAATAGATTAATCGTTTTAATTCATAGGTAGGAAAGAATAGAGATTTATAATAGTTAAAAATTGTTAGATCTATTTGTGTTTCTAGGGTAAAGACTCCTGTTGGCTATGTGTGTGGAGATCCTCAGTCCTGCTGTGTGTAGACCCTGCTGGCTACGTGCACAGGCTGTGTTGGATTGTATTGGGTTTTGGATGCTAATATATGTGAATCTGGTTAGAGTATCTCTGCGATGTTGAGTTTATGTATTACTGTTGATGCAAACTATTGGATCTGTGACACTTACTGTTGGTTATCCATTATTGTTGCAGATCTGTCTTTGTTATAACACAGAATATTCCTATGATCTATTGTTCAAGAGTTTATTACATGTGATATTGCTGATGTGAAGGTGCTGATTAGATCAATGATTGATACTAGCCCTGTTACTGTGGACTATACTAATTATGGAACCTATGAATAGATTTGTTTATAGCTGCAAGAGTATCCTTGTTCCTATTATGTGAATCTATGATCTGTTGATTACTATGATTATAGTTTTTGTACTGATAGATTGGTATCACACACTTGGATGCGAAGGTAATTAGTAGATATGAGCTCTGCGATATAAGTCTGTAACTAGATATATTAAATGTGAAGCTAATAATATGGGGAAGCAGCTCTGCTTGACTTACCTGCTCTCTCTCAAGGTGTGGAAACCTAGTTCCAGCACCCTCCCATACTGCTTCGAGTGATACTTTGACCTGCGCAAGTAGGTCACTGCGGAAAGGGCCAGTAGTATATGGGTTTGTTGGCAAACCTTAACCTTTGAACCTGGGTCAGGACCCCTCGAGCCAAAAAATGGTTCCATTGCCGGGACTAGGAGAATTTTATAGAGAGATCGGGTAATTCCAAGAGAATATTGGAAAGCTGAGAAGAAATAAATTGAGGAGTGGTTCAAAAAATAAATTTAGGAATTTGCAATAAAAGAGAATCGCAGCACAAAGTTGATGATGGAAAAGTGGAAGAACAAGTACATTTTCACAAATATCTACGAAATTTTCTTTGTGACATTTACGACCGAGCTTCAGGAGTGGCTTGCAAGGCTCGTAGATTTCCAAAAGTGTTGGAAGGACAAACGGGTCACACAGTGGACCCCAACGCTGATTCAGCAGTTAGAGAAGACTAATAACACCATCACTCGCACACTAGATCATTGGGTGGATAGTGTGATAGGAGGGTTCGTGACAGAATTTTCAATTCATCAATTTTTTTCCTACTCGGAGGCAGAACGAAGATTCTTCAAGGGGTTTCGGGGTAAGTTTCTAAAAGCTCTGCCATTACTGATTAATATCTTGTTGTGCGAAAAAAGCATCCTGTGTAGTCACACAAATTAAATGAGCTTTGACCAAAGTGAGGGTACAATGCGAAGTGGTAAATACTATAGAACCAATCAGGAAGGAGATTAATCTTTTTACAATCCAGTCAAGAATTCTGTTGCGCATAGCTCTCCGTCTACGCCACTGTCAAAACCTCATAGGGGTAAGAACTCACTGCCTCCACCACTGGAAGACGATATGGCCTCTCGCATGAAGCTACCCACTTTCGAGGGCATAGGGGATGAAGATATGGATCGGTTCTGGCTTGTCTCAAGATCGGTATGGACTGCCCAGAACGTAGATACTATGTGGTGAAAAGGGTGCAGCGATCCCTTGCCTTTGAAGGAAGGGCCTTAGACTAGTATATGGGATACATCAACCAGCATGTGAATTCAACAATTGAAGAGATTAATAATGCTTTGAAACAATAGTTCAAGAGGCCCAATTCCTACTCACAAATAGTGAACGACCTGAAGGATTTCAAGCAATGTCCATCTGAGTCCATATGGGAGGCTGACCAATGGTTAAAGAAGGTAATCAGAGAAGGAGGATTTCTATATGATGACAGGTAGCACATGGAGTGGCTCATTGCTATGTTGTTGCCCCACCTGCGCATGCCAATGGGACATCAAGCCATTGAATCGCAGGAAAAGGCCCCAGAAATTGCGATGAAGCTAGATGTTATGCCAAGAGATGACACCCAGCTAGGAGTGTAGCAGATACAAGGCCAAATAGAAGCAATGCATATGGAGATCGAAAATCTGTGGAAGGAGCAGGGAATGGAGGCTAGCCCTGAAAGATGGTGCATATGATGTACGGTGAATGGACACACGAAGGATGACTGTCATCTACTAGTAGACTACATATAGGCAGGGGGAACCAGTCCTTTGCGACCTAGGGAAGCTATAGGACCAAGTGGACTGGTGCTTTGGTGCGATTATTGTCGCGTTGTTGGGCTACACGATACCAACCACTACCCCTGCCTTGCTTCATATGTCCCAAAAATATAGAAACAACGGTGCAGGTTGTGTAGATCTGTAGGCCATGATGAACAGAACTGCCAGACATATGATCTGATGATAAATCAATAAATCTATATAGAGTACAGTCGGATCCATCCTCGTGAAGATCCCCCTCAGGCATAGGTGGCTCCCAGCTAGGGGCAAGGGAGGGGCCGAGGTGGAAGAGCGGGGAGGGGGAGAGGACAACTGATTTTCTATAACAGTGGAGAAATAGGGCACTTTGCAAGGGAATTTTTGAACCCCGTGAGACAATCCTACAGATACTATAGACAACTAGATCATGTGATTGAATATTGCCCGATTCTGAAGGCCAAGATGCAGGAGAAGCAGCAGGCACCTACACAAAATGTACAAAGGGTCAAGGCAGAACCTCGAGATGAAGGAACAAGTGTTAACGTTATAACATGCAACGATATGGCCACCAGAGGAGCTGCAAAGAAGGCTAAGGCAGAGCCTCTCATTCATAAATTGGTTGTTAAACAAGAAGTGTTGGACTTATAGAAAGAAAAGGAAACCTTTGTCGCATCTCACCAAGATTTTTCTAAGGCTGAGGCACCTAGTCCTCACACCCTTGAGAACTCCAAAGTTGATGACGAGGTCAAACCATTCCTGTAGGAATGTATGAAGTTGTTACGCAACCAAAGAGTCATAGAAAACCTCCAAGCCTTGATAGACAGCTGCGCAGAAAAAACAACCCCGGCTATGGAAATTAAGGATGTGCACAAACTATATAAGCATAAGAGACGCACTGGTAGGGAGATGTGGTTGACCGCGCAGATCGGTGATTACGAGATAGATCAAGTCATTCTAGACTTAGGATCAGATGCAAACATAATACCTAAACAAACTTGGCAGCGAATGGGAGAACCTAAGTTGGAATGGTCCACTATCTAGCTGTGCATGGTCTACCAATAGAAGATCATCTCGTTCAGGAGACTATCAAATATCATAGTAGATATTGTAGGAGTTAAGGTCCAGGCTGACTTTGAATTCATTCAAATTGTAGAAGATACTAACCCTTACTCGACACTCCTAGCATTGGACTGGGCCATCGATATGGGCAGCATTATCAATTTGAAGAAAAGAAGCATGGTGTCCGAAAGTGAAGGAACACGGGTGATTGTACCACTAGACCCCGCAAAAGGAGAAAGGTATACAAAACCAGTACATGAGGAAGAAGAGGTGGGTCACATCTATAAGTTAGCTGCGAGATACTGGATCAATCCTACGGGCGATGGTACGCTTTTCTGGGAAAGAGATAGCGAATGCTTCTCTGACTCTGATGACGGAATGGAAAATTGGAAAAATCAGCTGCATGATGCTCTGCATTGTGTTGCCTGCGAATGACAAGGGACTCCCACTGCATATCTTCAGAGATAAAAGAACTACCCTAATTTGATGGTTCCAGTAGTATAAAAGAGTTTTTGTGAACATTTTAAGCTGAGGTGCCCAGAGAACGAAGGTTATGGGCCCTTAATCTAGCCATGCACGCAACACCTGCAATATGGTGGGACACGCATAAGGGGGTGTTCCAGGAGTGGGAGGAATATCGGAATATGATGGTCCTACGATTTGAGCCTCCAGTCAATGGGCACATCAAGACATTTCTTGGCCTAGGGGATCCGCATGAACATTTGTTCGCCTCGATGGAGAGATGGTGTGATCGTACTACAAAAGAATGGGTTCAATTGTTTATTCATGCCTTGGGACCAATTACCACCGCATGGTACCTAGATGCGGAGCTACATAAACGCACCTGCTAGTGGGAAACCTTAAAGGACGAATTTTTGGGGAAATTCGGGTTAACAAGAGGATCGAAGGCACTTGATGAAGCTCTGCAGGAAATCAATACCTTTGTATTTGGTGAATCCAACCCTTACACAGCATATGAAATACCCACATGGGAAATGCATATGTGGGATATTGTCAATTGTTGCAATATAACTTTATAAGAGTGCGATGAGGATTGGCACAATGTCTCTATCCTAGAATCATAGGGGGAGCTTGCAGTTTCAGGACCTCCATTGCAGACTGTGGATGTGAAAAAGCCTCTGAAAATACGGGAAGTCAACATTGGCATGATAGAGCAGCCTAAGTTGGCTAAAATTGGGGACTACTGGGATGATGACATTGTAAGAAAAGTTGTTGAATTTCTCACAGAATATCAAGACTTATTCCCAACCAAGTTTCTGGAGCTCAAAGGGATCACAAGGGACCTAGGGGTTATGTGCATTACGCTAAAACCAGATATGTGCCCTGTAAAGCAGCAGCTTATCAATTGAACCCCAAATATAAGAAGAAGGTTAAGGAAGAAATTGATAAAATTCTCGCCACAGGTATTATCGAGTCGGTCAAGCAATCAGATTGGGTAATTCTGATGGTGGTTTAGGAAAAGAAAACAAAGGGAGAAATATGAATCTGTGTGGACTTACGCAAGCTAAATGACACCTACGTACATGACCCCTTTCTAACATCATTATCTGATGAGATCCTGGATAGCGTAGGAGGTCAGGAAGCGTACTAATTCACTGACGGGTTCTTGGGATACCATCAGATCATAATCGCACCAGAAGATCGAAGAAAAACTAAATTTTCCACTGAATAGGGATCCTTCTAGTATACCATAATTCCGTTTGGACTCAACAATGCCCCTGTTATCTTCTTGCGGGTAGTTGTAGTAGTGTTTAAGGAATTGATCCACAAATTTATAGAAGTGTATTTCGATGATTGGATTATCTTCGTCTTAGTAAAGACGCACATTTTGAATCTGTGCATGATGTTGGACGCTTGTCGGAAACACAAGATTTCCCTGAATATCAAGAAATGTATCTTTTGCGTACCTTTCAGAATCTTGCTCGGACATATAGTTTGCCGATAAGGGTTGATGGTGGGCCCTACAAAAGTGGCATTTTTCATCAATCTAGCAGTGGCTACGACTGAGAAACAACTACGTTCTTGGACATATGGGCTACTACAAAAAATTCATTCAGGGATACGCACTGATCACAACACCTCTGGAAAATCTGCTTAAGAAGGACGTTTCATTCTTTTGGGATGACGAGTGCTAGAAGAGCTTTGACCTACTCAAGGAATATATGGTATCTACACCTATTCTTATTTTTCCCGATTGGGCAAAGGTATTTCATGTTCATGTTTATGCTTCAGGGATTTCCCTGGGAGTGGTCCTTACGTAGCCTAGCGCTGCAGACATTGATCACCCAATCGCATTTTCTAGTCAAAAACTCTCAAGTGCGGAGTGCAATTATTCCACCACAGAGAGGGAACGGTTGGCCATGGTCTATGCACTATAGAATTATCATCACTATATGTTAGGAGGACACTTTAAGATGTTTACAGATCATTTGGCTTTAGGGTTCCTGGTGAATAAGCTTGTGTTAGGGGGGACTCTGTAGATGGTTGTTTCTGTTTCACGAATACAATTTTGAAATCATAGTCAATCCAGGTAAGTTGAATGTTGCGCCGGATCACTTGTCCCGAATTGAGATGGTCAAGGAACCCACTAACTTGGAGGACAAATTTCCTAATGCGCAACTTTTCGCCATTAAGGTCGTTGATGTGCATTTCGCTGATATCATTCAGTTCCTGACTACAGGCATGGTAACTGGAGAATATTTAGTACAACAAAAGCAGGAGTTGGTTACCCAAGCAGTGGATTTTACAATTATTGCAGGTCATTTATATAAACTAGGAGCTGATGAAGTGTTACACATATTTTTTCTTGAGCATGAAAGGCATGCTATCTTGGCAGAAGCTCATGAAGGCATAGCAGGAGATCACTATGCGGGCAAGGCAATTATACAAAAGATCTTGTGGGCTAGGTTATGGTGGCCTACCCTACATAGTGACTCTCACGACTATTGTAAAGCCTGTGATACGTGCCAGCGGATAGGGAGGCCATCACACAGAGATGAAATGCCTTTACAACTGCAAATGGATCTGCAAGCCTGTGGCAAATGGGCCATTGATTTTGTGGGACCAATCAGCCCACTAGGGAAGAAGACAGGTGCACGCTACATAATTACTGCCACTGATTATGTAACTAGGTGGGTTGAAGCACAAGTGTTGAAGGATTTTACTCTAGATACCACTGCACACTTCATCTTTGAGCATATTCTGACTAGATTTGGATGTCTAAAGATCCTTATGAGAGATCGAGGTACGCACTTTGTTAATGAAACAATACAAGATTTGACTGAGTTTTGGATCCATCATGCGAAGAGCAGCCCCTATCATCCATAGGAAAACAGAGCGGTCAAAGCTTTTAAAAAAATCTTGGAGCAAGAATTGTTGAAGATTGCAACAAGAAACAGTGAAGGAGGCATCTTGAAACATCATTCCTGATCCTAGTTGGAAAATAATCACCTAAACTAGGTGGGGCCCACACAAGTGATTTTTGTCGCAAAGTCTATTTTTAGACATGTATATCATATTCTATGAGTTGCAGGATTCTATTTGTGGATGGTTGGTCAAGTTGGAAAAATAGATGGATTTCTATTTTTAGACATATTGGGCGGAATCTATTTTTAGATTGCTAGTCTAAAAATAGATATGTCGAATATTATTAGCTCTTAATAATATTTGGACTCTAAACATTATCTTATTCTCTTGGAGCACTTCAGTTAAGTGCACAGATGTGGCACAGGAGCTGAAAGAAGGAATTACGCTATTCTTGAGTGTTAAGTGGAGCTATAGCATGGAGACTTTAGTTAGAACTCATGTGACAGAGTTTGGTGGAGTTTTAGAAGTAGTTGGTGGAGTTGTGTTCAGTTTAACTTAGTTAGACACAGTTCAGCTAGTTGTATCTAGTCTAACTAATTGATACACTAGTGAGAGTGGTGTGAATTAATTAATAATTAATTCACTAAATATTAACTCATTAATCAACTGAAGAATACATCAATTAACTACAGTGCATGGACAGTTTCAGTGGAGGCCAGTGGAGAGGTAGGTGAAAGAGCAAGTGTGACTATCAGTTGTGACTATAGTGTTGCATTTTTTGCACCATAAATTTAGTAGAGATGCCTTTAAGGATTGCGTGAGCAAGTTTGGACCAATTCAAGTTCATCCAGAGCCATGCTTCAGCAGGGATTTCGCTATAGAGGAAGGCTAAAGGCTGGCAAAGATCGGTGCATGGAATTGCAAGGTCAGGCCTGATTAGTTTGTAGTGATTGGATTGTACTGAGAGCTTGTGATAAGCTTTGTATGAGGATTTTTACATGATCTCTATGACATATATTATATACAGATAGTTGGAGTTTTTAGCTTCAAGCTTTCCCATTAAAACAATTGTGTTAATGTGTGTGAATTTTTATGGTTTCAATGTGTGCATGCAATTGATTTAATTTTCGCATGTGATGATCAATGGTGGAATAGATTCTGTATTGTGCATGAATTTAAAATAGTGTGTGATCAACAGAATCTTGGACATATGAATGCTTAGTGCATATAATTTCTACATGGTATCAGAGCTATGTTATAGATTTTCTACATGGAATGAGAGCAAGAATTTTTGGGTGCGCGAGATTGCAGAGAATATATGAAAATTTTGATCCAAAATTTTAAGACAAAAATAGCATATTTGGATTCCTTGCGAAAAAATACCCAAATTGAAAAAAAAAAATCGGTCGAATCGAAGCTCGGATGAGGGAGATATCATCGATTTAAAATCGGCTCCTTTTGCTAGAAAATTTTGCGACAGTGTGACAATTGCAATGTGCGCGAGCCAAGAATCTACATGCACTGAGGTACAAGATGCATGCGAAGCTTTGAGGAGAAAGGTAGAGGTTAGTGACTTGGTGGTCGAGAGGTAGCCTCTCAACATGCAGCGTGAGAAGCAGTCTCAAAAGGTTGTGGAGCAGCCACAATTGGAGATGCAGAAGAATCTTTATATATTTGAAGTAGATGGGATTTCTACGAAGCTTCCTATTGTTGGGAAGTGCAAGAAAGACATGAAATTGAAGCTTGAGAGGGAGCAGGATTTGCATGCAGGTAAGAGTGAACCTCGGGATGTGGTGCATCCACAAGATGAGGATCATGGAGTGGGAGCAACCACTCATGCAGAGAAATTTCATGCCAGATGGGCAGAGAAAGTGCATGCAGCTATACCACCAAGTGAGAGGTGGGGCAACATGCATGAGTAATCCCAAGAGGAGATTTCTAGGCAGGATTCACTGAGATGGTGTGGATCTCATGAATTGAACTTGGCTACGAGGTGCCCACAGAGCAGTAGTAGCATGATCAGTTGGATTGATGCAGGCAGATCAAAGTGACAGTGTTGGATACTCGAGCGAGGATCAGATTTGACATCAAGTGCAGAGTGCATGGCTGAAAATTTCAACAGCACAGTGGTTCCTAAAGACATGTGCAGTAGCTAAGAAAAATTCAAAGACTTTGATGATATATGCATCAGATTGATTGAGTTGTTTGGAGCCTATTCAGTTTCGGAAGAGTTGCAGAGCAGATGCATGGAGTTGCATGGCGCTTGCAAATGTTGCAGGGAAAATGCATGGAGTTGCATGTCACATGCAAAGACAGTCCTTTCTTTTTGAAGGGGAGTGTTGAATATTGCAACAAGAAAAGGAGGCATCCTAAAACATCATTCCTGATCCTAGTTGGAAAATAATCACCTAAACTAGGTGGGGCCCACACAGGTGATTTTTGTCGCAAAGTCTATTTTTAGACTATGTCTATTTTAGACATGTTGATCATATTATATGAGTTTTGGGATGCTATTTGTGGATGGTTGGTAAATTTGGAAAAATATATGGACTTCTATTTTTAGACATATTGGGCGGAATCTATTTTTAGATTGCCAGTCTAAAAATAGATATGTCGAATATTATTAGCTCTTAATAATATTTGGACTCTAAACATTATCTTATTCTCTTGGAGCACTTCAGTTAAGTGCACAGATGTGGCACAGGAGCTGACAGAAGGAATTATGATATTCTTGAGGGTTAAGTGGAGCTATTGCATTGAGACTTCAGTTAGAACTCATGTGACAGAATTTGGTGGAGTTGTGTTCAATTTAACTCAGTTAGACACAGTTGAGCTAGTTGTATCTAGTCTAACTGATTGATACACTAGTGAGAGTGGTGTGAATTAATTAATAATCAATTCACTAAATATTAACTCATTAATCAATAGAATAATACATCAATTAACTACAGTGCATGGACAGTTTCAGTGGAAACCAGTGGAGAGGTAGGTGAAAGAGCAAGTGTGACTATCAGTTGTGACTATAGTGTTGCATTTTTTGCACAAAAAATTTAGTAGAGATGAATTTAAGGATTGCGTGAACAAGGTTGGACCAATTTGAGTTCATCCAGAGCCATTCTTCAGCAGGGATTGCGCAGTAGAGGCAAGCTAAAGGCTGGCAAAGATCGGTGCATGGATTTGCAAGATCAGAATTGATTAGTGTGTAGCGATTGGATTGTACTGAGAGCTTGTGATAATATTTGTATAAGGATTGTTACATGATCTCTATGACATATATTATATATAGATAGTTGGGGTTTTTAGCTTCAGGCTTTCCTGTTAAAACAAATTTATTAATGTGTGTGAATTTTTATGGTTTCAATGTGTGCATGCAATTGAGTTAATTTCCGCATGTGATGATCAATGGTGGAATAGATTCTGTATTATGCATGAAGTTAAAATAGTGTGTGATCAAGAGAATATTGGACATATGCATGCTTAGTGAATATAATTTCTACATGGTATCAGAGCTGTGTTATATATTTTCTACATGGAATGAGAGCAAAAATTTTTGGGTACGCGAGTTTACAGAGAATAGATGAAAATTTTGATCCAAAATTTTTAGACACAAATAGCATATTTGGATTCCTTGTGAAAAAATACCCAAACTGAAAGAAAAAAAAAATCGGTCGAATCGGAGCTCGGATGAGGGAGATATCATCGATTTAAAATCAGCTCTTTTTGTTATAAAATTTTGTGATGGTGGGACAATTGCAATGTGCGCGAGCTAAGAACCTACATGCACTGAGGTACAAGATGCATGCAAAGCTTTGAGGAGAAAAGCAGAGGTTAGTGACTTGGTGGTTGAGAGGTAGCCTCTCAACATGTAGCGTGAGAAGTAGTCTCAGAAGGTTGTGGAGCAGCCACAACTGGAGATGCAGAATAATATTTATAGACTTGAAGTAGATGGGATTTCTACAGAGCTTCCTACTGTTGGGAAGTGCAAGAAAGACATGCAATCGAAGCTTGAGAGGGAGCAAGATTTGCATGTAGGTAAGAGTGAACCTCGGGAAGTGGTGCAGCAACAAGATGAGGATCATGGAGTGGGAGTAACAACTCATGAAGAGAAATTTCGTGCCAGATGGGCAGAGGGAGTGCATGCAGCCATACCACCAGGTGAGAGGTGGGGCGACATGCATGAGTAATCCCAAAAGGAGATTTCTAGGCAGGATTCATTGAGATGGTGTGGATCTCATGAATTGAACCTAGCTACGAGGTGCCCACAGAGCGGCAGTAGCATGATCAGTTGGATTGATGCAGGTAGATCAAAGTGACAATGTCGGATACTGGAGCGCGGATCAGAGTTGACAGTAAGTGCAGAGTGCATGGATGCAGAGTTCAACAGCGCAGTGGTTCCTGAAGAAATGTGCAGTAGCTAAGCAGAAGTTGAAGACTTTGATGATAGATACATCAAATTGATTGAGTTGTTTGGAGCCTATTCAGTTTCATAAGAGTTGCAGAGCAGATGAATGGAGTTGCATGGCGTTTGCAAATGTTGCAGGGCGAATGCATGGAGTTGCATGTCGCATACAAAGACAGTTCTTTCTTTTGGAAAGGGAGTGTTGAAGATTGCAACAAGAAACAGTGGAGTCATCCTAAAACATCATTCCTGATCCTAGTTGGAAAATAATCACCTAAACTAGGTGGGGCCCACACAGGTGATTTTTGTCGCAAAGTCTATTTTTAGACATGTCGATCATATTCTATGAGTTGCGGGATGCTATTTTTGGAGGGTTGGTCAAGTTGGAAAAATAGTTGGACTTATATTTTTAGACATATTGGGCGGAATCTACTTTTATATTGCCAATCTAAAAATAGATATGTCGAATATTATTAGCTCTTAATAATATTTGGAATCTAAACATTATCTTATTCTCTTGGAGCACTTTAGTTAAGCACACAGATGTGGCACAGGAGCTAACAGAAGGAATTACGCTATTCCTGAGGGTTAAGTGGAGCTATTGCATGGAGACTTCAGTTAGAACTCATGTGATAGAGTTTGGTGGATTTGTAGAAGTAGTTGGTGGAGTTGTGTTCATTTTAACTCAGTTAGACAGTTGAGCTAGTTGTATCTAGTCTAACTAATTGATACACTAGTGAGAGTGGTGAGAATTAAATAATAATTAATTCACTAAATATTAAATCATTAATCAACTGAAGAATACATCAGTTAACTACAGTGCATAGACAGTTTCAAGGAGACCAGTGGAGAGGTAGGTGAAAGAGCAAGCGTGATTATCAGTTGTGACTATAATGTTGCATTATTTGCACCACAAATTTAGTAGAGATGCCTTTAAGGATTGTGTGAGCAAGGCTGGACCAATTCGAGTTCATCCAGAGCCATTCTTCAGCAGGGATTGTGTAGTAGAGGTAGGCTAAAGGATGGCAAAGATCGGTGCATGGATTTGCAAGATCAGGCTTGATTAGTGTGTAGCGATTGGATTGTACTGAGAGCTGGTGATAATATTTGTATGAGGATTGTTACATGATCTCTATGACATATATTATATACAGATATTTTGGGTTTTTAGCTTCAGGCTTTCTCGTTAAAACAATTTTGTTAATGTGTGTGAGCTTTTATGGTTTCAATGTGTGCATGCAATTGATTTAATTTTTGCATGTGATGATCAATGGTGGAATAGATTCTGTATTGTGCATGAAGTTAAAATAGTGTGTGATCAAGAGAATATTGGACATATGCATTCTTAGTGAATATAATTTCTGCATGGTATCAGAGCTGTGTTATAGATTTTCTACATGGAATGAGAGCAAGAATTTTTGGGTGCGCGACTTTGCAGAGAATATATGAAAATTTTGATCCAAAATTTTCATTAAAAAAATAAAATATTTGGATTCCTTGGGAAAAAATACCCAAATTGAAAAAAAAAATCAGTCCAATCGGAGCTCAGATGAGGGAGATATCATCGATTTAACATCAGCTCATTTTGTTAGAAAATTTTGCGACGACGGGACAATTGCAATGTGCGCGAGCCAAGAATCTACATGCACTGAGGTACAAGATGCATGAAAAGCTTTGAGGAGCAAAGAAGAGGTTAGTGACTTGCTGGTCGAGAGTTAGCCTCTCAACATGTAGCGTGAGAAGCAGTCTCAAAAGGTTGTGGAGTAGCCACAACTGGAGATGTAGAAGAAACTTTATAGACTTGAAGTAGATGGGATTTATACGGAGCTTCCTACTGTTGGGAAGTGCAAGAAAGACATGAAATTGAAGCTTGAGAGGGATAAGGATTTGCATGCAGGTAAAAGTGAACCTCCGGATGTGGTGCAGCCACAAAATGAGGATCATGGAGTGGGAGAAACCACTCATGCAGAGAAATTTCGTGCTAGATGGGCAGAGGGAGTGCATGCAGCTATACCACCAGGTGAGAGGTGGGGCGACATGCATGAGTAATCCCAAGAGGATATTTCTAGGCAAGATTCATTGAGATGGTGTGGATCTCATGAATTGAACCTGGCTACGAGGTGCCCATAGAGCAGCAGTAGCATGATCAGTTGGATTGATGCAGGTAGATAAAAGTGACAATGTCGGATACTAGAGTGCAGATCGGAGTTGACAGCAAGTGCAGAGTGCATGGGTATAGAGTTCAACAGCACAGTGGTTCCTAAAGACATGTACAGTAGCTAAGCAGAAGTAGAAGACTTTGATGATAGACGCATCAGATTGATTGAGTTGTTTGGAGCCTATTCAATTTCGGAAGAGTTGCAGAGCAGATGCATGGAGTTGCATGGCACTTGCAAATGTTGCAGGGCGAATGCATGGAGTTTCATGTCGCATGCAAAGACAGTCCTTTCTTGTTGAGAGTGAGTGTTGAATATTGCAACAAGAAACAATGAAGGAGGCATCCTGAAACATCATTCCTGATCCTAGTTGGAAAATAATCACCTAAACTAGGTGGGGCCCACACAGGTGATTTTTGCCGCAAAGTCTATTTTTAGACTATGTCTATTTTTAGACATGTCGATCATATTCTATGAGTTGCTGGATGCTATTTGTGGATGGTTGGTCAAGTTGGAAAAATAGATGGACTTCTATTTTTAGACATATCAATTTAATCTATTTTATCACAATTTAATAATAGATATAATGAATATTATTAGCTCTTAATAATATTTGGACTAAACATTATCTTATTCTCTTGAGCACTTCAGCTTAAGTGTACGATGTATAATGTAGATTTAATGTATGAATTATGCTATTCCCGAGAGTTTAAGCTATTTCATGGAGATTCTGTTAAACTCATGACAGTAGGTTGCGGAGTTTGTGGTAGAAGTAGTTGGTGGAGTTATGTTCAGTTTAACTCAGTTAGACACAGTTGAGCTAGTTGTATCTAGTCTAACTGATTGATACACTAGTGAGAGTGGTGTGAATTAATTAATAATTAATTAACTAAATATTAACTCATTAATCAACTGAAAAATACATCAGTTAACTACAGTGCATGGATAGTTTCAGTGGAGATCAGTGGAGAGGTAGGTGAAAGAGCAAGTGTGACTATCAGTTGTGACTATAGTGATGCATTTTTTGCACCACAAATTTAGTAGAGATGCCTTTAAGGATTGTGTGAGCAAGCGTGGAACAATTCGAGTTCATCCAGAGCCATTCTTCAGCATAGATTGCGCAGTAGAGGAAGGCTAAAGGCTAGCAAAGATCGGTGCATAGATTTGCAAGATCAGGCCTGATTAGTGTGTAGCAATTGGATTGTACTGAGAGATTGTGATAAGATTTGTATGAGGATTGTTACATGATGTCTATGACATATATTATATATAGATATTTGGGGCTTTTAGCTTCGGGCTTTCCTGTTAAAACAACTGTGTTAATGTGTGTGAATTTTTATGGTTTCAATGTGTGCATGCAATTGATTTAATTTCCGCATGTGATGATGAATGGTGGAATAGATTCTGTATTGTGCATGAAGTTAAAATAGTTTGTGATCAGGAGAATATTGGACATATGCATGCTTAGTGCATATAATTTCTATAAGAATTGACTAAGGTCTGCAATGTCGATCGCAGTGGTTGGGATGTACGTATCCCGTCAGTTCTTTGGGCCTATCAGACGACATGCAAGAAGCTAACGGGGAAAACCCCATTCAAGATGGTCTATGGCAAGGAGGTCATTATGCCGATGGAGTATATTGTTCCTAGTCTGCATATCACAGCATTTACGAACATGGCAAAACCTGACATCATGGAGGAGCGTTTAGCACAGCTTATGGCTTTGGATGAAGATTGGTTTATTGCTAATTTCCATCAGCAGGTTCAGAAGGCCCACAATAAGGCATGGCATGGTCAACATATTAGCCAAAATACCTTTGCAGAAGGCGAATTGTTCCTCTTATATGATAGCTAGTTTGCAAAACACCCAGGAAAGTTCCGACAGCACTGGCTTGGTCCCTACATAGTTAAGGAAATTATGGATGGCAGAGCTATTAGGCCAGCTACTCGGCACAAAGATATACTACCAAGCTATGTCAATGGTAGTTGGCTCAAACCATATCAGATCAAATTACTATATGGCCAGAGTAGCTGTATAGGGCAGGATATGCCCACCAAGGAAGATGAGTATGACCAGCGTACGCGCAAGAAATGACCACAAATTTGGAAGCCCAGAGGGGTGCATAGGAGGTGCAAGTGTCTGTTCAAAGAACAACAAGTGTGCTGGGAGTGAAGGGGTGCACTGGGCACACAATAGGTGCGAAAACTAGCCATTAGAATAATAAAAATAGGTAAAAAGATAAAATTACCATTGAAAGGAGCGGGTGGTCGACATTTAATGAAGCAATTTCTAGAGCTTTTTTACCCGTTATCTGATGGTAATTTTTAATTAAGATTCATTCGACCGTTAGTGGCTCTCTGCGGTTATAAAAAGGGAAAGATCGGTCGGAAGAGGGGTCTGTATCTTTTGCCTTGTTTATGATCTGTGGGATTATGCCTTAAGATAGTTTGGGCCTACTATACTTCTTTAATGTCTGAACGTCCTACCCCCTCTGATAGTAGCCACCTGGGGTTGGGATTCACTTTCTGCACCAGAATGATGGCCACCAACCCTGTTGAGCCCTTGCAGACGATAGCCTCAACGGAGCCAGAAACTGAGGTAGTAGAGGTTGAGTCGGAAGCCGAAGCAGTCATCTCCATGCCACCTCCAGAAACGAAGAAAGGTAAAGAGAAAGTGTAAGGGTCAAGGAAGCCTGAAAAATGGGCTGGGGTAAAACCCCACACTTCTCCCCGCAATATGAAGTCACCGCAAGGGGTGGCCCTGGCCGACTTGCCTAAATGAGTAGGCTGCCCTCTATCTGATCAGGAACAGGCCCAGGTTGCTCAACCAATCAATTGGTTCCCACCAATTTTCTGGCCTCACAGACCCTCAACCCACACTTTAAAGAAACTTGATGGCCTGATCACCTACCTGTAGATGTGGTTGACCCTGGGTGAGGTCCCCGTCATTGGCAAATCCTTTGGCAAGCTTCATGAGGTGAATTTTGATGATCATGACTTAGCCAACTATGAGGCCTTTCCCCAACTGGAAACTGAGTTTTACCTGGAACGGATATTAGAAGATGATGCGGTACATGTCATCCCTATGCACTGGGTGTGTGGCTTGGATGGTTCTGGGCTATTGGACCTGCTAAGGATGCCACATTTTTGCCATTACACTGTTACAGATCGCTTCATGCGCTAGCTACTCGCCTTGGTCCATGGTAGTAGCCTGTGGATCTGGGACGGCATCCCTATTGATGCTGCACTAATTCACTGAATTATTGGCCTCCCCATGGAAGAGCCCTACCCGATGCTATGGTTGGGAAAGAAGTATGAGCAAGAGATCGCTGACAGCATGCGCGAGACTTACCATGTAGTACGAAATCCTCGGGGGTTCATGATCAATACCATCAGCCACCCGCAAATGCATATGGGTACATTGTTGCTATCATGCAAGCTAATGCACAAGTGCCAGGCTGCCACCGTCCCCACATATGTCATTCAGTTAGCAGGACAGTGCGAAAAAGGAGTTTTCTTCAATTGGGCCCAACACCTATGTAATGAATTTTTGGCAAATGTTTATGAAGCTTAGGATCAGCAGCACCCATTCTGCTATTCTTGGTGACTGCTGCTCATTGCGTTGGTCGCATGGGAAGCACCGAAAGAAGCAGTCTTCCCTGAGCTCACTCCTAACATGTGTGAGGGAGAACCCTACACCAATTTGTCGGATTCCAAGGATGCGTAGCGTATCAAGGACAATCAGTTCTTCTGGGTCCTTTTTCAGAGCAACTTGGCAGCAACCATCAATTCCCAACCGTTATTGTCTCCAGCAGTGTATGAAAAGTACAAAATCGTCATGGCATTTCAGATCACCATGCACCACATCCAAATCAGAGCGCGCAAAGATAAAGCCTGGGTCTCGCTCCCATATATCAATGCGGATGAGGACATTGATCACATCGTCGCTCCATGGTCTTCGCAATGGAATATTGGGTTCAAAACCGATATGGTGGGCACCATAGGGGTGAGTGCTATAAAGGTTACACTGACTACCACAGCCAAAGGAACTTTCCGATCAAGAAAAGCCACGGGGAAAGAAGGGACTATACGATCATAGCACGACTTGTAGCAGAACAGGAACACCGGAAAGACTGTAGACACACAGAAGGAGTCACAGCCGAATAAAAATATAGAGAAGGGTGCAGAAGTGTCGTTGAAGAAGGGGTCGCAGCGAAATCTAGGTACAGAGGGCTAGAATATGGGAGGTGCTAACTCCCCCCAAGGAATAAAGCGCACAGGTGACACCACTAAAGGGCCATGAAAGAAGCAATTCTCTCATCGAATAGAACATGATGAAATAGTTACAATCATAGAAGGTGACCTTGAAAAAATCATAGACGCGGTCACCTTAGCCACGGAGGACAAATGGTTGGCTCTGGAAGAGCAGCAAAAATCCGCGGTTGACTCACTTCAGGCTGAGCTTTGAGCCCTGCAACTAAGGATAGACACAATGCAAACTAGTTTGGTCCAGGCCCACTCAGCCTCCACAACTAGCAACACAACACTTGTTGTAGTAGAAAGCCGCCTCTGTCCCTTGCCAGGCGCAACCCTCACAGTAAGTCCACTGATTTGGGAGCGCAAGTCCAGGTCTGCATAGAAGTCTAGCTAGATCTAGCAAGGTTGCCACATGATTCACTGCAGGTTCTACATAACTCTTTGTTTAAAGAAATTCAACACAGGGACCATCAGGTCGACCAGCAGCTCATCACAGTGGAGTAGACCATTGTAGAACAGACGACTGAGGTAACCAAGGTATAGGCTACATGTACCCTCGCCACTGCACAGTAGATGGAGATGGAGCATTTAATTGGTAGACTCTGCATAGATGTTACAGATGAAATACCAGCCATAACTACCCCCCAGGCTAAGATTGAAAGGTTGGTTGCAACATTAAGAGCCTCATGGGTGGAGATTGAGGTTGTAAAAACTCAGATGGAACAGAAAATCGCAGACTTGCAGGCCAAGCTACAGCTAGAAACACCTCCGAAGGTCAGGGCCCAGTGCGGTGCATTGGTTACAGCTACCATGAATGTGATCACAAGCCAAATTTCTCACGGTGCCCAATTATTGGACACAGCGATGCAACTTTGGACTAAGGTACAACGTGATCCTCTCCTATGGGAAATTAATAAAACATTGCGCCAGAAGGAAGAGGAGTTCGATCAATTGGAGGCTACCTTGACTACATTGGTCCCTGCCCAGTGCTTGGCCCGACTGCACACTAGCCAAGCCCTCAGAGACGACATGGAGGCCCTTCGATAGCGGAAGTAGATGCTGAGTGACCACCTCAAGCCATGGGCGGACAAGGCCCTCAAGCTATCCCACGATGTTGATGTTGCCATGAAACACTTGAACCAGACATTAGAGAGCATCACAGCCGCTACTGAAGGCCCAACTTCACAGAAGTTCGTAGAGATATCTCAGACTACTGCTGCGCAAAGCGAAGGAGTGTTTCCACCATTAATCGATGCATTTAAGAAGCTTCAGGCAAACATGGAGGACCCAGGACCGCTGTGACTCGGGACAAGTCACAAGATTGTGTTGGGGGATTGTTGGAATAGGGTCACCTAAAAGCTGTGAATTTTGTATAAATATTGTATATTTTGATCTTAATTAGTCCAACGCAGGGGTTTTGGGGTGGGTCAAAGCCTTTAATGCATTGTAACGGGTCAAGGGTGGACCAAGAGTCCGCAAACCACGGTTTTCAGACCATTGGATGCATAGGCTAAATTGGTATAAATAGATGAACCATTTTAAGTCATAGGTAGGAAAGAATAGAGATTTATGATAATTACGCATTTTTAGATCTGTTTGGGTTACTAGGGTAAGGACTCCTGCTGGCTGTCCGTGAAGAGATCCTCAGTCCTGCTGTGTGCAGACCCTGCTGGCTGTGTGCGCAGGCTGTGTTGGATTTTATTGGGTTTTGGATGCTAATATATGTGAATCTAGTTAGAGTATCTATGTGTTATCTGAGTTTATGTATTACTGTTGATGCAAACTATTGGATCTGTTATAGTTATTGTTGCTTATCCATTATTGATGTGGATTTGTCTTTGTTATAATACGAAATACTCCTGTGATCTATTGTTCATGCGTTTATTACATATGATATTGCTGATGTGAACGTGCTAATTAGATCTATGACTAATATTACTGTGGACTATACTAATTAGCAAACCTATGAATAGATCTATTTATAGCTACAAGAGTATCCTTGTTCCTATTATATGAATCTATGATCTGTTGATTACTACAATTATAGTTGTTGTACTGATAGATTGGTATCACGCACGTGGATGCAAAGGTAATTAGTAGATATGAGCTCTGCGATATAAGTCTGTAACTAGATCTGTTAAATGCGAAGTTGATAAGCTAGGGACTTACCTCTGCTTGACTTACCTGCTCTCTCTTAGGGTGTGGAAACCTGGTTCCAGCACCCTCCCATACTGCTTTGGGTGAGACTTTGGCCTCTGCAAGCAGGTCATTGTCGAAAGGGCCAGTAGTATAGGGGTTTGTTGGAAAACCTTAACCTCTGAACCTAGGTTAGGACCCTTTGAGGCAACACTTATCATCATCATAGAGTATAATCTATGAAGTTATGGATTGTTATGGATATCTATTCTATAGCTAGCCCTAAAAATTCGAAACAAGCATTTTGGTTGTAGTCTGTTAACTAAGATATCTTGGCTATAGCCACACAAAAAGAGACACGTGTGTGAAGATGGATCTTTCTCTCCCTTTGCACAACATGGCATGCATGCAGCTGGGTTGTGACGTTAGGTGAAAATATAGTGCCATCTTAGGGTAAGATCATTAGTGGATGTGGTTTGATATCACTAGATGTGGTCTAACATCTACTGATATTATGTCCCTAGGAGGTTTAATTAAGTGTCAAGACAGTATACCCAAATTCGATAACTTGAATTTGGATGTTCGTTCATGCATAATAACTCTCGAGTCATGTTTACCCTACGAGCTTGTAAAATTGAGTAAATGTGGGGTGGTGTGTTACGATATTTTTCATATTCAGAGAAAATACTTGTTAGCTATTATTAAAGAGTGTAGGAGGGAAGGTTGCATTTATCCAACCTTAAATTCTACGTTCATTGATCTTATTGCGAAAGCTATACATCTCCTATCTGTCTATGATTTTCAACCTATTTCCCTTTGCAAATTTATCTGTAAGGTTCTTGCCAAGATTATTACTTCGAGACTCAAGCCCATTATTTGTTGATTTATCTGCTCAAAGTAGTTTTCCTTTTCAGAAGAAAGTAAAATACATGAAGCCATTGGTGTGGCCCAGGAATATGTACATAGCATCAAAACTAAAAATATGAAAGGGGTAGTTATCCAAATCTATATTTTCATGGCCTATGGTAGAGTAAATTGAATTTACATCAGGCTCATATTTACACATCTGGGTTTTCTCCTTGATTTTATTAACTATGTCATGAGTTTTATTCAATCTGTTTCCTTCACATTATTGATAAATGGTTACGCCTCTCCTTTTTTATATGCCAAAAGAGGGCTTCACTAGGGGTTTCCTCTTTATTTGATTCTCTTTTTGTTCATTTTGGATGGTTTGATATAGATTATATTGGATGATTAAAGATGAGGGGTCTTCCACAACTCTCTTATTATCTGAAATGGAGCCATCACCCATATGTTATTTGTTTACGATATCTTTATTTCTTGCAATGGTGATGTTAGGGATTTATTAGTGCCGGTAGAGTTTCTTTATCTTTTTGGGTGTGTCATTGGAATTTTTGTTAACCCCCATAAATATTACATTTCTCATCATAATATTTATGATGCATAGATCCACCATACGACTTAGATTCTTCCTTATGAATAGAAATCGTTGGAGCATGGTATGAAATATTTGGGTTTTTAGCTGAAACACAACAATTATATCAAAGTGATTTGAGCTTGACTCATTTCTAAGGTGGATAAATAGTTGAATTGTAGGTGCCACATATGTCTTTTTCAAGCAATCTAAAGCCTTGTGAGTTTGGGGCTTAGACAATTTATTCCATTTTTCAAAAGCTTTGGAAGCTAAATGTAGTCATTGTATAACTTCAACATAAATCCTTTTGGAGGTTGGGGGTCTTTCAAAAATACATTTCTGATATTTCATTAGAATACTAGCTAAGAAGACTAGAGAGGCCAAGATCAAATATTTCTATTATATGGAGGGATTTTCTGAATTCTTTTAATATTATAGAAAATAGCCTTGCATGGTGGATTGGTGGAGGTGACAGGGTGCGTTTGGATCTCGATCCATGGCTTGGTAGTGTTATGAATCATCTATTTCATACTCCACTAAAACATATGCTGACTAATCGTTGCTACAATAAAATTTATCACATTGCAAACTCAAATATCTCATCTATTTGGAGACAAGGCTTGTTATCTGTTAACGAGCTTGGTTTAAAATGGAAGTGTAGGTCATATGGAAAGAATACATTCAAGCCCTTTCTAATGGTGACGTTAGATTAATTGAAAGACTTGATGAAATTATATAGATAATCGCACCTTTTGGTTTCTACTCTCCAAAGTTGGGCTTCATTCATCTTATGGTTGATAGAGTGGAAGTCGAGCAGAAATGGTGGTGGAATGAAGTATGGAAATCAAAATGCCCCCTAAGAAGAAAATAATTATGTGGTGTCTTATAATGAAGAAGGTTCCCACCTTGGATTTCCTTCAGAAAAGGTTCATGTATGAGCCTATTTGGTGTTAGTTAGTTAAAAATAATTAGGAATGTTCTCTACATATGTTTTTGGCTTTTATTTTGTTGCAACAGGTTTGGAAGATCTGTAGTTCAACGTTGTGTCAATCTATTCTATGTGCAGGTGTAAATCTGGAGGTGGCTTGTATTTCTTGGCATAACAACCCCATTTGTCACCCATTAAAATATCTTCCCCTTGTCATATGTTTGGGGGTTTGGTTTATAAGGATCCAAGATGTTTTTGAGGACAAGATTTCAGTTCCTTCATACGTTATAGATGAGGTGCTATCCATATTAGGTTGTTATCTATAGGAAAGGGGTTTTTCCACTCCTATATTGGCTATTCCTAGAAAAAATGATTTTGCTAAGCTATGGGACTTTTTTTATTTCGTGTGTATAATAAATGGTCATATATGTGCCAGGGGTTTCACTTTATTCCTTTCTCCAAATAATAATTTCAAATTCAAGATGGACACCTATGACTAATAATTAATCTGAAAATCTTGCATGTAAAAGATTTCTCTCATTTGTAAAAGAGAAGGGTTGCAAAAAAAATCGCATTTATGGGGATTCCATGATATTTAAAAATTGGTTTGATGGCATTATTCCATGCAGAAAAATCTTCCTTACGCTTATTGTAGAGGATATTGTAGAAATTCCTTATATATTCAAGCTTATAATTGTAACTTTCCAAAACAATAGACTTGAATATACTTTACCAATTGAGGAAACCAAATCAAGAAGCATACAAGAGAAAAAATCCAATCAACACATTGCACAATTATTTCCTTGGGAAAGCAACAACTAAAAATCCAGCTATCTATATATTGCATTAGACAGATATGAGAATATTACAACGTTTTCCTCATGCTCGAACATCCTCTGCACTATCTCTATCCGTCTCATTGCGTCCTCGATAATCCTAGGCCAATACTTAGCTAATTTTATTCTTTCTTAAATCCCTATTTCCTTGCGTTTTTTCGTTGGGTAATTAGCTCCTATAAATTAGGGAAATCCCCATCTAGTACTATGTAATCCATATAGGGCCTTCCTCTGACTACAAGCCCCACCTGTACCATTTGGATGATTATATGACTTATAGTAAATTTCCATTGAACTCCAATATGAACTCGGTAACTCTAAGTTCACACATGCAGGAGTTATTTATGGTTGATTTATTAGTTAAATAATTGATCATAGAGTGCCTAAATCACTACTAGACCTCTCACTAGTTCCTCCAACAATTGGAACTAGTTAAACAAACTTTAACTCAGATAAAATGAATTAATTAATTACAAATAAAAAAAACAAAACCAGGGCTCCTAAAAATTAGGAGCCACTCTACATGACTCAAGTTATACCCTAGATTCGAATTAACTAAACCAACTAAGTCAAACTAACTTATTTAAGTCATACAAGTTGTCATGTGATGTGGAATTACAATTTTCTTCCTATTTAATTCAAGGGAAAATTAAATTACAATCTTTCTTGGTGTCATTTTCAACACTCCCTCTCAATAAGAAAGGGATTATCTGATATCCCAATCTTGCTTCTATGGAACTCCAATTTTCCTCTTGACAGTGCCTTCTTCAAGCTGTTTGCATCATGTTCCTATGTAGGAATGTAAACTAGGATCATGATCCATTTCTGCACATAATATCTGAGATGGTGGTAGTGTATGTCGATATGCTTGGACCTAACATGAAAAACTAGATTCATCGAGAGTTTGATGCAACTCTGTTTGTCACAGTAAATCTTTATAGGATCCATTTGTTGACCAAAAAACCTAACAGGGATCTTCCTCATCCAAATAGGCTCACAAGATTCTTGACTAGTAGCCATGTACTCTGCTTCTGATGAACTAAGTGCAAGTAGTCTTTATTTCCTATTGTAGAAATAAATTGTCATTGACCCAATACTGAATATTCCTCTTGATGTGCTCTTCCTGTCAGATGGAATACATGCCCAATTTGCATCTGTGAAGCCTTACAACCTCAGTCCCTCTTCCCATCTGTACCAAAGACCAAAATGAGTGGTGCCTCTGAGGTATCTCAACACATGTTTAGTTTCCTTCCAATAGAGTTGGGTTGGGTTAACCATTGGTTGACTAAGTTTCTTAGCTGCATAACGCATGTCTGGTCATGTGTTCACCAAGTACATAAGTGAACCAACAACCTATCTATAAATGGTAGCTTCTACCACTTCACCTAAAGTAGCATCTTCCTTCCTCCAATTCCCTGTTACAGGATTCTCCATAAGTTTTTTTCTCTCCATGTGAAATGTCTTCAGTATATCGTTCGAATACTTTCCTTGAGAGGAAAAAAATTCTCCATCTCTTTGCCAAAATTCAAAACCAAGGAAATAATGCAAGAGCCCCATGTATTTAATCTCCATTTCTCTTTCCAAATCTTCTTTACAACATTTTATCAAATTCTCATCACCTGTTAGAATTAAATCATCGACATATCATACTAAAATCACTAATTTACCTTCAATCACAATATGGTAAAGGTTTGCATTTTCTTCACTTTGGGTGAAGCCCAACGTGGTAAAATAGTTATCAATCTTGGTGTACCAAGCACAAGGTGCTTGTTTCAATCCATAAAGTGCCTACTTTAGTCTACACACATGCTACTCTCTATCAAAGGTCTCAAAATGTTCTGGATACTCTACATACACCTCTTCCTCAATCACTCCATTGAGGAAAGTTGTCTTCACATCCATCTGATGTATTTTCCATCCCATCTGCGCTAAAAGTGCTAGAAGAGATATGATTGAAGAGCACCATGCTACTCGAGAAAATTTCTCCTCATTATCTATTATCTCCACCTCAGAGAACCACTTGGCCACAAATTTTACCTTTTCTTTCTTAACACTACCATATGTTGCTTGCGTCACCTTGTAGATCCACATGGATCCTATAATTGACTTATCCTCTTGTCTTGGGAAACATTTCCATGCATTATTACTGATAATTGATTCATAATCCTCTACCACGGCATCAACTCATACTGGTTTCTATGTTGCTTCCTCGAATGAGGATGGCTCAATCTCTACACTCTTGCTCATAAGAGAAATGTAGCCAGTGTACCAATCTAGTGATCGCCTCTTCTTGCATTCTGATGTGGGTGCTCCCACTCTCTCTCTAGAATCATGATTGGATTCTTCCACTCTCTACTCCTCGACATGTGGTTGCTCCACATTATTTCAAGGTTGTTCCCTTAGAGCTAAAATATCCTCACTTCATGCAATTGAAGCTCCCTCTAAAGGCAAATTCATATAGCCTTCTCTTCATCAAATTTTACATATATAAAACCCATTATCATCTTGTGAGATGGAAGGAATACCCAATAGTTGTGAGGAGTATCATTGTACCCGAACAATATGTCATAATCAACTATTGGTTCTATATTTGCCCGTGCATCCTTTGAAACATGACAGTAAATTGATGAACCAAATATTATGAAGTGCACCACATCTGCTTTCTTGCCTGAAAAATATTCCTCTGGTGTAATCATTCTGAGAATCAGATGAGGATTCTTGTTCTACACAACTGTGTTGCGTCCTTCCTCCGGAAAGTGTGATGGTAGACCATGATCATGTAAAACTTCCCGTGCAACAACAACAATGGTTATGTTCTTCCTTTATAAAACCGCATTCTGTTGTGTGATATGTGGTGCTATTAACTCCCATAAAATGCCTCCTAATGGACAAAATTTATTGAATAAATTTAACACATTCTCCACCATTGTCGCTCTTGAGAGCCGTCACTTTCCTACCCGTGTATCTCTAAAAAACAAATTGAACCCGCAAATTTGAGAACCTTTGATATTTCTTTTGCATGAAGAACATCCAACACTTACTTAAGAGATCATCTATAAATATCACATAATACTTATGCTTGGTCGTGGAGGCTGTGGAGAACGAACCACATGCATCTGAGTGAACTCTTTCAAGGATCCCTTGTGCTTGACTGTCCTTATCATGAAAGGTGGATTTGGTGTACTTCCCCAATGTACACCCTTTGCATGTATCACGCTGCTCTAGTGCACCCTTGAGAAGTCTTGTATAAATATGTTAAATGGTCTTCAAATCTCCATGGTTTAGATGGCCCAATCTTCTATGCCATAATCTAGTGATGTCTCGGCTCTGTACCTTCTCTTATTTCATTCTCATGTCTACAAAAAAATATACATCTAATTTGTAGAGGTTATTCACTCAAACCCTGATGCGCTTCACCTGTCCCTTGGCTATATGATGAAGGAAATCCTTTCCTTTGATAAATATTACATCATATCCATGGTCCTCCAACATAGCAACTAAAACTAAAAACTCCTTCAGAACCATAACTTAGCTGAAATCTTTCAATGTGAGAGGAGAACTAGACTCCATATGAAAAGTAACATTATTAATTTCGGTCACGTTATACGTTTTATAATCTCCCATCTTGATGTTTATTTGGAGGTCCTTCTCCTCCAAGCCACTGAAGAATTATTTGTTGTCTCTGATATGGAATGAGGCTCCACTATCCAGGTACCAGAAAGAGCCTATCACTGATGTCACCATGCAAGAAATGAGTGAAATCCAAATAAATTTTTGAAGCAAGAGCTTCACCTGCTACTCCCCTCGAGGGCCTCTTGTAAGCCTTTTTGTGTGTACACTTCTTGGCATAGTGCCCCAGCTCATGACAATGAAACATTTAATCTTCGACAAGTATTTCTTCTTTCCCACCTAACTAGAATAACCTTTGGATTGTGACTTATTCCCTTTCTCTTTATTTTCCTTTCTATCCAAGTCACATTTCTCCTCATCATAATTCTTTTATGAGGTTCCATCTCTGGTGTTCCACCTAATCTCTTCCTGCACCAAGTCGGACCACAATCACCCCAAATTTGTTAGCTTCTCCCTCCCATTTATTGAATATTGACAGTTGTGTCAGCTCTTAGTAAGGCCTAGAAAATCTAAGATGACCAGATCATCTTCGGCAACTATAACACCAACACTTCCAAGGTCATCTCGACATTGGGTGAACTTGGTAAAGTATTGTGGTATTGTGTCTCCCTTCTCCATTTTGAGATTTTTGAGCTTGTCCTTCAGTTCCATATTTTTTTGCTAACTATTGTTCTGAAACAATTCTATCAAGCCTTCCAAATTTCATATCGAGTCTCCTTTCCATGGAATTTCGAGAGAATATGATCTAGAAATCCTTCCATTAGAATCCTTCTTGCCTTTTCTATGCACTTCTTCCACTCTGTTAGATCATGATCATGAGTTGGAGCTGGTTTCAGGATACCTTTACCAATGAACTCCTTTAATCTGTTGTCTTCCAAGGCTTATTCCATCCGATTTCTCCAGGAAATGTAATTCGAGCTACCCTCAAGGGCATATTAGAGCCTCAGATCATAGAACACCATCCTGATCCTGCTGATAACTATGGTGAAAAGATCTGCAAAACTTGTTCCTCCTACAAATACAAACACATATTATTCTCTTCTATAGTGATTCCAACTTTGATACCATGTAGAAATTCCTTATAGGTTCAAACCTAATTGTAATATTCTAAAACAATAGACGTGAATCTACTCTACCAAATGTGGAAACCAGTTTAAAAAATCACGAAATCATGAAGCATACAAGTGAAATAATTCAATCAACACATTACATAATGATTTCTTACGGAAAGCCATGGCTAAAATTCGTTATCTATATATTTCATTAGTCAGAAAATATGAGAAGATTACAATGATTTTCACATGCCCGAGAAATCTCTGCACTATCTCTACATGTCTCACTGCATCCTAGAAAAGCCTAGGCCAATACTTAGCCAATTTTATGCCTACAAATATTCCTATTTCCTTGCGATGTTTCCTTGGGTAATTGGCCCATATTAGCTAGGGAAATTCCCATCCAATACTGTGCAATCCATCTAGGGCCTTCCTCTGACTGCATGCACCACTTGTACAATTTGGATGTTTACACAATGGATAGTACACTGCCCTTGAACTCCAATCGCAATTGGGTAACTCCCAGTTCACACAAGCATGAGTTATTTATGGATGATTTATCGGTTAACAGATCGATCATAGAGTGGATAACTCACTACTAGACCTCTCACTAGTTCCTCCAACATTTGTAACTACTTAAATTGACTTTAACTCAGATAAACTGAATTAAGTAATCACACCTCAAATAAACTCAACTTGTGCTCCTAAAAAGTAGGAACCACTCTACATGACTCAAGTTAGACCCTCAAATTGAATTAAATGAATCAACTAAGTCAAAATACTAAGTCAAACTAACTTGTTTAACTTGTACAAGTTGTTAACTAATTTGGAATTACAATTTTCTTCTCATTTAATTCAAGGTAAAATTAAATTAGAATCTTTCCTGATGCCATTTTCAAGAGAGATAATTTGCATTGCTAATTCTTTCACATCTTTCTCTTGCTCACACACACACACACACACACACACACACACACATATATATATGGAAAGGAATAAGGATGTTGACACTTTGTCAAAATCAATGTTATCGGAACCGAACCATTTATCGAACCGGAAAACCTTGTGGACTGGGAACCAGTCGGAACTGGACCGGAACTGGAAAAAAACTGGTAAAAAAACCGATTTACCAAAAACACATAAAATATTCATATTTTAAAGAAAAACCAGATATATTCATGTACATCCATATTAATCCAAACCATTTAAACACAAATATGAATTTTTTTTAATTTATATAGGTGCAGATAGCCAAAATAGCACTTAGTGCAAAAAATCGATGAAACAAAAATGTAACAAAAATCAAGAAGATGCATCCAAAAGAAGAAATAACAATTGTGCATCCTTCACCTGATTGGATGCATCAACTGATTTCAAAAACATAGTACCTTTTGTACAAGAAATTAAAAAATTTAGTATGGTGCGAGATCTACCATCAGTCCATCCATCAGACATAATAGTGCATCCAGTTTTGGTTCATGATTGCTTGAACTCTGTAAGGTACTCCTCTATTCTTTGGACCTCATTTTGTAAAATTGGCCCCCTAATATCATGAAACATAGGGCCTTTGAAGCCTGGTCCACATGAAGCTATAACATCAATCATGGGTTGATAATATGCAGAATTAGTAGCATTAAAAGGTATGTTTGCATCATACCACCATCTAGCAATGCATTCATATGTAGCCCCCTTCTCTATTTTCTTCCATTTAGAATTAAGGGTTGGTTGAGAACCAGGGGTGGTGCGGGGTACAAAGAAGGAGTCAATCCCTTTACAGGCTATTGTCCTCTTCAGGTTTAAACCACTTGAACTACCCTCTCTAGCTTTACCAGGAAAACTAAAGGAATCTTCAAAACTGGGCATATATTCCTCAAAATCAGGGTCACTAAACATAGCATCATCCTTTTGGCTTTTGGCTATGTCTTTTTTAAGTCTTTTGTTTCTCCCCTTATCTTCATTGTAGGCTTCAATAAAACTTAACATCTTTGCTTTAAGGTCATCAAAAACATTTTCACAAGGTTTAACTTGCCCTCTCCAATGTGCTAGGTGTTCTTTGACTCTATGGATCCCCCCATACTTAAATTTTTTCCCACAATAGTTGCATACTTTTATCCCTTGTTCATTTAAATGACAGTGAACCCAAGCTGGATCGTTCTTGATTTTGGGGGCCATGAGGAAGAAATGCAAAATATGCAAAGAAAACCCTATGGATTTTAGAATTTTATGACATATTTTTTGTTTTTTAGGAGAAAAATAAAAGAGGAGTAGAAAAAATGAAATACTTGTTGAAGATCTGTAAATTCTGAAAAAGAGATGAAGCTCCAACCAATCTGAAAATAAACTCTTCAATCAACTCCAAAATCTCTCCCAAAAATTTTCCAACGAAATCCCTCAAAATAACCCTGCAAATTACAATAATAGTTGAGAAAAAATAGAAGAAAATAACAGCTACAATTTTTATTCCAACAAAAATTACAAATCTGAAATTCTGAATTCTGCATAAAAAAACCTGGGGTTCTAAAATTTCAATGGAAGAAAAGAATAGATTTCTGAAAAAAAATAGAACATTTATGGTTGAAAAAAATACTTTGAATTTCCCTCTTAGTTTTTTGAAGAAACTCATCTCCAAAATCAGCGTTGGATCAGCCCCTAGAAATCTGCATAAAAACACTAGGTTTTTAATTTTTATGAGAAAACAATAGCTGATTTTTGTAGAAAAATTTAACAAAAAAAAGAGAAAAAATTTCCTTGATTTACCCTCTAAATTTTTTGGAGTAAATCAGCTCCAAAATCAGCTGCAAAATCAGCTCTGTAGCAGCCCCAATAAAATAAAAAAATTCTTCCAGCAGCTACAAAAACCACTGAAGAAAACCCAAGGATCTCCGGGAAAAAAAACTTTGTATTAGCTCAGAAATATTCCAACCCAACAGCTCTCCAAGACTCCAATCAGCTCTTCAAATCTACAAAAAAACTCTCTAAGAATCCTACAAATTAATGAATTGCAAAATAATTGAATGAATAGTGTGAATGAAATAGAGGGGGTGGGGCTCTTTAAATAGCATTAGGGGGGGGGGGGGGGGGGGGGGGGGTCTACGAGTTAGTTATAAAATATTAAAATATATATATATATATATATATATATATATATATATATATATATAAAACAAAAAATTGAAAAAAATCGATTTTTTTTTGCCTTAGCCGTATGGCCGGGCCCAGCTGAACCGGTCATCGGACCGGTTCAGACTGGTTTGGTACTAAACCGATCTTTTCTGGTTTGGAGGGCCGGTTCAGACCGGTTTTGCCTCCAAACCGGTCGGACCGGCTGGTTTTATAGAACTGTTTCGGTTCTGATAACATTGGTCAAAATATGGCCTCCATTTGGAAAATGATCTTAAATATGGTTAAGTTACATGGTCACTCGTTATTGTGGGACCCAAACTAGTTGTGGAAAGGAAACAATAATTACTTCTAGAAAGATGATAAAGAAAGACGTGTAAAAAAATTGCAGCTCAACAGATTTAATCCTCTTCAAAATGGATCTATATTGATTCTATATGTGCATATAACATGTGTAACTTTTCATTGTGAAAACCGTATTTTTGAATGCATAAATGGATACAATGCCTTGAAATTTTACTTGAACAATTGGATTGTGTAAACTACACCACATAAATTTGCAATTCCAACAAATATTTATTAGATAAAATTTAAATTTAAGTTGAAAAATGGAATTAATGGCTCCACTAAAATGGCTCCAAATTAATTTAAAATTTTTAAAAAGAGATAGCTAAAATTCTAAAACAAAAGCCCTTCTTTATATTGATTGCAGAATATCCTAGAATTTGAAGGTCACTGAGTGAAATATGCTCTTTATTTAATCTCATTATCAACACACACTCACTTTAGTCATTTCTTTTGTGAAATTACATTTTTTTGTGGGCGAGCGCCCACTAGGACCTTTGGTAATGTTTTTCATCATTACCTTGCACGTTACAGCTTGGATATAATATGTATATAAGATTTTGATATAGTGGTATGTTTAGAAAAAAATAATTTAGCTAGGTGGTATGATTAGAAAAAAATGATTTAGCCAGGAAGTTCCATTCTCCACTCTTTAGATTGTTAGCTTTCCTTAACTGCAATTTTTTTTCAAAAACATCATAAACATATCTTTACACCTTTAGAAACAATGGCTAATTATATTTGTTTTATATAATTGAATAAAATTCTCAATTTTCACATTTTACCCTTTTAACTAAACAACTTTAAAACTATAAAAATCATATTTTTAACAATTAAAATATATATAAAAAATTATATATTAAAATATAATATTAAATACATTAAAATATATATTATTATTAAAAATTAAAATCAATTGTATATATAAAAATAAAACTATTAACTAAAATACTTAATCCTTAAAATCTTGAATAAATACTGAATTGTATATACATTAAAATCTTTTGCTATTAAAAAATTGTGGGTTCAAACCCCATCCATACATACATACAATTTGGATATCAATTATATCGTTTGGCAGATACATATAATTTGAATATCAATTAAAGCAGATACAATATTCAAAAGATTCCTCAGGGATGCATGATATTTGCTGCGAGTTAATCAATGTAAATAAAAACATTTCAGAGTTAAACGCAGTTTTGAAAATAAATATAGATTTATTTTTAATTATTTTAATTGATAAACACTACACATTTAAAAAAGCTTTCATGATATTGAATATTGAATCTATATATGTAGTTAAAAAGTTTAAATAATACAACAAGATTTCATCTCAATTTTTTTATTTAAATTTCAAAAAAAATTACACTAAATATAATTTCATTTTCAATAACGACTTTCAATTTCTATAGAACCACTAATAAAAAAATCTGAGGGAAAAAGTCTTATTTCTCCAACTTTAAAACAATAAATACACAGCAGGATATACCCACAATATATACTCACAATCAAATGATGTACCTACTTTAATCTTAAAATAAACCTATGCTATTAGATAGTCATCAGAGGCTGACTCAATATTTCAATATGTTAGGTAGTAAGTTATAACTATAGAAATAATTCAATCTGTTACGGAAGCACATGATGTAGGAGGATGTACGTAGGTTTCGCGTCATAACGCATCTTTCCTTCGAGAGATGTCCAGAGATATTTTTCTTGGCAGACCATAACCCCAAAATGGGCCGCGAACATTATATTTATCCACCCGAACCCCATGGATAATCTCAGGCAGTTCAGGTCATGTGTTTTTCTCTCCCTCTTTCTGTATAGTTTTTGAGGTCGTGTTCTCTCCTGAGAGTTTCAATATCTTCATTCAAGTCTCGGATCTGCTCCAATCTTGAGGCGTTTCTGATATTTGTTCAAGGTTCTGAAATATGCCAACGCTGTCAAATGTCAATCCTGCGCCCTTGGACGTAGAGATCCCGATCCCGGAGCTTTCTCCTGCGGTAGAACAACCGGCCGGAGAAGCAATTACAACATTGCTGACAACAGTGAAGCCCATAAGCAGCAAAGGTCCAGACAACAGTCATGTAAGGTCGAATGGGAGACTGATTTCTGATGGAATCAACTGTGTTGAAATTATTCCAGATTGTTATATCAGACCTCCCAGTGAGAGGCCAAAGTTGAAGGAGGTAGTTCTCTCGGACTTCATTCCTTTGGTGGATCTTGACAACTATAATGGCTCTGCCAGGCATAGGGTAATTCACAGTATCAGACATGCTTGTCAACATTATGGATTTTTTCAGGTGCTTTTCCTTTCTCTTTCACGAAGGATATGTTACATTAGATAACTAACTAAGATAAAATTGATTTTACCAAAGGATTAAGATAAAAAGAAAGACACTTGCAGAATTCGCTAGCTGCTTAAGTGTTCTAAAGATGGATACTGACAGGTTAAAAGATTTACCGATAGATTCTCGCTGCTATGAATGAGATAATAGATGGGCTATTGTTTTTCTGTTTCTTGATGATTGATTCTTCATCTTTAGTTGATTTGATACTGAAATACCTTCTGTGATGTAAGGTAAGAGTAAGGGAGGTGTAAAAGTGCAGGGGCAGTTCAATTGATCATGGTTGTGAAAATGAATTTTCAGATTTATCTGTGTTTGTGACTGTGGAAGGATATATAGACTAGTTGGAATTGATATCAAATTTTTTTGTGTTTATAATTTCTGTTAAAATAGCGAATTAACTTTTGCATCAAGGGTTAGATAATTAGTTAAGTAATCTTTGATTAAGCAGATAGATGAATTTGATGAGTGACTTAGAGAGTCATTTAAATGAGTTTTGAGCAAGTTGAGTTAAGTGAGTTTTGAGCAAGTTGAGTTATGTGATAGATAAATTTGGTGAGTGAGTTAGAGAGTCATTTGAGTTTTGAGCAAGTTGAGTTATGTGATAGATAAATTTGGTAAATATGTGCATGTCAAAGGAAATTGATAAATAATCTTTGCTAGATTTATTGTATTAAAAAGAAATTGAAGATTAATGAAAAAGCTGCAACTCGTTTATGTTATTGTGTAAAATCTTTGTATTATTTATTACTCTTCTTCCTAAGAGCATATTTAGAGGCCTAGAAATTATAACGATAGTGATTAGAAATTATAGTGATAGTTTGTTATAAGTAAGTCAGATGTATAATCTGAAATCCAGACAGAATTCACTTTTCCACCCAGACTAAAATACCCCTCCGACATTCAATTTCTTTCGAGTGGGGGAATCGAGACTTACATACCGTTTGGCTGTTAGCTTTTTCAGAGCAGCCATGCTCTGATAATATTTAGTTATTCAGTACAGACGATATTAAGAAATTGAAACTATATTGACAACACAAAAAGTTAGTTAGTACTATGTTTGTATAGATTTCACAGCACTGGAAGTCCTTTGCAATGTGTTCTCAGATTGTAAACCACGGGGTGCACGAGACGGTGATCCGGAGAATGGTGGAAGTTGCAAGAGAATTCTTCACTATGCCTGCGGAATACAGAGAACATTTGTATTCCGAAGACCCTTCACGCGTTGTACGCTTGTCGACTAGCTTTAACATACAGAAGGAGAATGTTTTTAATTGGAGGGACTTCCTGAGACACCATTGTTATCCTTTGGAGGATTATATTGATTATTGGCCTACAAAACCTTGTGATTACAGGTGGATATAAACGGGCTTCCATTTATGGAATCCTTGAAAATTTATGTTTTATTCGATGCATCTGGTGTATCACTAACCATAGTAATGCTGTTTTTGATTTGAATGAAGAGAAGTTGCTAGTAAATACTGCACGGAGGTTAGAGCCTTGACTCTACGTTTGCTAGATGCCATATCAGAGAGCCTGGGACTAGAACCCGACTTTCTGAACAAAGTTCTTGGAAAACACGGTCAACATATGGCAATAAATTATTACCCTCGCTGCCCGAACCCAGAGCTTACCTATGGCTTACCAAGTCATACAGATCCTAATGCTCTCACGGTTCTTCTCCAGGAGCAAATATCCGGCTTGCAAGTGCTTAATAACCGAAGTTGGATCGCTGTTCAGCCCATTCCAAATTCCTTCGTAGTGAACATTGGAGACCAATTGCAGGTAAAATCAAACCCTCATAAATCTAGCCCGTAAAGTACAGTAACGGTATATACTCATATATCGAGTTGTTTATTAGTTGTTAAAGTAAGCTAATTATTTTTCCATAAAAAGTTAGACAGTCAGTTAAATAATCGTTTAGATAGTCAGTTAAGTAATTGTTGAGTAATTGTGATAGATGAATTTGATAGTGATAGATGAATTTGGTAGGTGAGTTAGAGAGTTTTCGAAGTGAGAGTTGAATAAGTTGAAGTTATGTGATAGATGAGTTTAGTAAGTGTGTGCATGCCAAATGAGTCAGTATAAATACCCTTAATCAGGATCATTGTATTCAGATATTAAATCCCATTTAATCAGGGTCATTGTGTGTGAATTGTTTTGTGTTTCTTCTCTGTTTTTGCAACAGTTGTGTGATGATATATTTCATGTGTTTCAGGTTTTGAGCAATGGATTATACAACAGCGCAATCCACCGTGCTCTCGTGAATTCCACAGTATCGCGTATCTCTATTCCAACGTTTTACTGCCCTTCTCCTGATGCAGTGATAGAACCCGCCTCTCCATTGATCGACCCTGATAATCCCGCTCGTTACAGGCAATTCACTTACGAAGAATACTATAACAATTTCTGGAGCAGAAGTCTGGACGATAAGACTTGCCTGGATTATTTCACTGTACATGATTGCGAACAGGTGAGCAAAAGATAAAACCGCATGCGATGATTTCAACGGCTTCATGTTGCAAGATGCGATTCTCTCATCTCATTTCCTCCAGCACGTACCTAGGCATTTATAAAGCAATAAAATCTGGCCATGTAGGTTGTCATTTTAGATGCAGATATATTAATGATCAGGCTTAAACTAGATTCAACTCCCAATGTATATACCCCAGCATATACGTTATAACTTTAGATTCAACTCCCACTGTATATACCCCAGCATATACGATATAACGTACTCTGATGAGCAGTGAGGTAGACAACAGCTAGATGTATAATTGTCAAAGTTCAATTCATTTCGAATCCAAGTATTATATTCGAGCATATACGTTATTTATGGCTTTGCTTTGCTGTCAGTCTATAATTTATTATAATACCGCCTTTATTAAATATTTATTAAATAAAGGTACATGAATTTAAAAGGCCTTTTAATCAATCTTCTAAAATGGACTAAAATGTACTCTGAATAATAAATACTACTGCCACTGTCAAAGGGTCGTTGGCATAAGATGCCTAATTAAGTTAAATAGTACCTATGTACTCTGTTTGATCTTTCTTTTATTTCAGCGTAGTCTAAAGAGCCCGCGTTTTGACCTAAATTCCGGCCACGATTTTCAGAAAATCCGGCAAAGATTTGCCCAGAAACTTGTTTATAGTTGTTAAACATTAGTATTTTGAGTGCCCCAGGGGTTTTTGATAGTGCTGAATCCATTTCCACTATCAAAAATGGATTTCAAGCACTGCAACTACCTGATTTTTGCAAATTTAGTTGACCGGATTCCGGCGGATTTCTACCGTCCAGGCCAAAACGCGGGCTCGGTAGACAACTCCTTTTATTTCTGCGAAGGGTGTTTATAGCCTCACTTTATGTAACTCTCGACAGCGCAATAAATACCTAGCAAAATGAATATGAACTATTGAATCTGCAATTCGTTGCACATTTTAAAATGAACCAGGTCGATTAATCGCTATAGTTTCAAAAGTCAATCAAGTCATTTAAAAATATATTGTTAATGGTTTATTTAATGTAATGTTATTCACGAAAAAGTTTAATAATATGCAAGGATTTTGGTGTAAATCAAAACGTAACGGTTAATTTAAGGTAATGTGATTCATGAAAAAGTTGAATAATATGTAAGAATTTTGGTGAATAGAAAGTTTCAAAGCTTGGATTACCTAATTGTAATTGCGAAATCTAATACCACCTTTTTTTTTCTTTTCTTTTTTTTAAAGTGGTGGCCGTTTATTCATTTATTAATGGTATGAAAAATACAGAGATAAATTAGAGTCGTTTGGGGAGGTGGTGGGTTTCCAAACAGAGGGAAACCATACCTGCCACCCTAGTATTTTGAGAGTTATGTTGATCATTATAGGCACAAAAATAAAGAGTACTTTGAAAGCAAAGGCCTAAGTCCTAAACCAGAGTAACAACAAAAAAGAAACATAGAAAACCTGCTAAGAGCTAGTTTTTGTCAGGATTTCCTCCTCAATCCAACAAGCATATGGAGAAGAGGGCGAGGTCAGACAAGCTCTGTCTATTGTGGTCTGTGTCTTGGCCTTGTCCTCCTACTGAGTGTCTTGTTGAGGAGGGGTGACAGCTTGAGGTTGATTGGAAGTCTCTGGAGGTGTGACCATTGGAAGCTGAGGGGTTGCAACGCACTCCCAACCTGACAAAGCACTGGCTTGATACCCTTCAGGAGGATCGGTGCTGGTGCTACGAGCAGAGTGAACGAACTCGTTATCATATCCACTGCGAATCTTGAAGTATGGCTAGGCTTGGTGTCTTGAGATGGTGGATTTGCGTCAGGCCTTACTGTTGGGCTCGACCTTGTCCTCATTCCCCTCCCAACTTCTTTTTCGACTCAATAAGGGGGCAAGCTCCCAAATTTCCTGCGGTAGGTCATGAAGGAGCTCAACCTTCCACCTACCACCAATTGGGAAAGCCTGTCATGTGCCATGACTTCCCATATCTGAGTGGTCGCGAGAGAGGCTGAGTGTCCTTTGAGTATGAGTTCGTTAATGCACTACTTTGCCAGTTATCGTTGCCAGAGTGACCAGGAAAAGAGGTTTTTCATGTTCCAGTACCTAGCTACTGCCGACTGTTAGGTAAACTTGGCTCGGGATAGAGTCAATGTTGACTAGTGTAAATAGTAGTGGTTTTGGGGCACATGGTATTGTGCACCCATGGTTTTCAGCCCATGGTATTGCATGTAATGGAGCCTATAAAAGACGGGGAATACTTCATTGTAATGTAGGTCTGGAGGTGAGCGGTGAAGGCTCACTTGGCCAGATTGGCCAGAGTTTTGGCCAATGCTTAATGAAATTTCATTAGTTGGGTTTTGCCTTAGATTTGGGAGTTTTCCCAGATAAACATCTTTGTTTATGTTTATGATTTGTTGCTAGCTATTTTATGGTTTTTATTTCCTCTCGATAAATTTATTATTTCTCCGGTAAATTCTAACAAATGGTATCAGAGCCATTTAATTTCACTGCGCTAGGAGAGAAAAGTCTGTCAAAATGAGAGAGGGTATGTGCATGTGGATTCATTAATTGATGAACCATGTATCTGAAGAGAACTCATAGAGGACTGGTAGTTATAGAGGCTGGTGACCCATGTAATCTGGTAGATGGGTTCTTTTTATATGGACATTGATTTCATATGTACAAAGATAGTAACAATGAAAAAAAAATTATTATTATTATAATGGAGTTAATTAATTACATGTAAATGGGCATACTGTTGTAAGACCTGGTATGGCATGCATACCCTTGGGTAATCACTAGTAAAGTTTGGGTTAGATCTAGGTGATAGGGGGGATGTCAAGTTAACAATTACCTGGGTTAAAAAAAAAAAAAAAATTGAGGGGGGAAGAGCTAAAGTGAGCAGGGTTGTCTCAATTAGCAATTTTGGCTGGATTTAGTCAAGAAACCCCATGTCAAGTTTAAGGGGGGAATTGTAAGGTAAACTTGACTCGGGATAGAGTCAATGTTGACTAGGGTAAATAGTAGTGGTTTTTGGGCACATGGTATTGCGCACCTATGGTTTTCAGCCCATGGTATTGCATGTAATGGAGCCTATAAAAGGCTGGAAATACTTCATTGTAATGTAGGCCTAGAGGTGAGCGGTGAAGGCTCACTTGGCCGGATTGGCCAAGGTTTTGGCTAATGCTTAATGAAATTTCATTGGTTGGGTTTTGCCCCAGATTTGGGGGTTTTCACGGATAAAAATCTTTGTTTATGTTTATGATTTTTTGCTAGCTATTTTATGGTTTTTTGTTCCTCTCGGTAATTTATTATTTCTCCGGTAAATTCTAACACCGACTCGCTATGAGAATTCATGGTTTGGCATTGATCCTCCTCCACCTGGTCGACCAATTCGCGGATGTGGTTGGGAATTGCTGCCTCAAAATTGCCCTGTAGATGTAACGGAGCATTATCTTCCTCACAAAAACTGCTAAAGGCACGTTGCTCTCTTCGCCCCCGCTGGCTGTGACGACATGATTGTCTCGCTCTAGGTATCCTAAGCCAGATGGAGACAGAGCGAGGCGCTCCAGGGTGAAATCTCGGGGTAATGGCTAATGATCTTCATGGGGATGCACTAGAATATGTAGCAGCTTAAGGCATGCTTGGGAGTGCCCATAGTAATGAATGGAGTGTGCAGAGGAGAACTCCCTTAGATGGAATTCATGGCATTTAACGCTCAGATCTTCATGCTACGGTTGGAGTGAGGGCATTTTATATTACCAAGTCCTTTTAATCATTTATTCTCTTTGTCACCTCGGCTCCACATGCCCTTCCATCTGCTCCTATTATGCGTGACACTCCTCATTAATGAGGAAGCTATTATTGTTGGGATACTCCAACTTAATGTTATTGATTTGGAAATTTACTAATATCTATAAATTTTATTATAATAATAAATTTTAACCATATATTTTTATATTCAATAATAATTAATACTTTTACATTTATAAATCTAAAACTTATGATGAGATTAATCCTAAAGACATTGCAAATAACAATATAGATGAACTCGATGGGGTCTTGGTTAAACAGTGATGAGGCGGCTATAACACTCATCAGAGGTTCAATTCCCTTCCCCGATCGAGGTGATGTATCTGGACATGTTGATGAAGATGGAGTAAAAAAAAAGAGAGAGAAAAATGAGAAGTACTACCAAACTTACAAAAAAAAAAGCAATATAGATGAAAGAAGTTGAAATCAATAACTTATCAAAAAAGTTGAAATCAATGATTTATAAATCTAATACTAAATATTTATAATTACGTGACGTAGAGGGGAAATTAGTCTAACTCAATGGCTATATGTTTGTTTTTCTTTCATGCATATGGAATTAAAAGAACGAAATTGTATTTTTATTTTTTTTTGGATGTGGTCAAAATGGATGAAAACCTCCCATGGTATTTATTGTGGTATTTTCCCACAGTATCTGCTCTTGGTATTTACCTCCATTACTGAGGGAAAATAATAAAATAAAGTTTCTAGAGAGCCTTGAAGCCTATTGAAGGGGTACGAGTTAGGCATTTGGATCATGTGAACTTGTCTATCTATTTGTGTTTTGTTGGGAATTTGGAGTGGTGAGTTCTAGCTTAATCCCGGGAGGAAAATCCATTGGTTACATTTGTTGGTGGATCCATCCAAGGTTCACATTGTCCTTTAGTATTTTTATTTTCTTGTTCATCAAACATCCAAGTTTGTTGAGACATGAGCTCCATTATTTGTTGTATTTGGGCATGTATTGTTTTCTAAATATTAATTGAAATAATGACTACATTCTTCTAGATCCTTTCTGTGTTGAGTGTTTTTATTTAAGATACTTTTATTTAAAACACCTTAATGTACAGATCTGTTGATAATTTCATATTTTGGAATCTTACAAAAACCTACTGGAACATCTATCATGATATATTGAGTGCATAACAAAAATTTATTCTGCTTTGGTATGTTCAACCCAAGTTATCTCCCCAGCCAGGGATGCCACTGGTCCACAGGATTTTTTTCTGGCAGTAACGGCCATAAGGAACAAAATATTTCCCTCAAATTGACCTCTGGAATGCTTACCTAAAAGTTACTGATGAGTGTGATGCAATTTCTGATGACTGTGATAGTGATCTAGTTGCTTCCTCAGTTCCCTCTTGCTATTAATGTGCAGTTCATGTCAATTCTTAATAATAATACTAGGGGCATTACTCCCGCATAATTTGGCGTTATGGAAAAGTCTAAGAGGAAATATGGAATCTACTCTCCATAGCACCCCAGCATTCACTGTCCAAAAACTCAGCCCAGGATTGAATACTCTATGCTGTTGGAATTATACTCCCAACCACTGCCATGAATGAGAAGCGGCAACAGCCCACACCTCATCAATTTAGTGCAGAGAAGGACAACCAAGGATCCAAGAGCCTAGAGGCATTTTCATGCAACCAAAACAAACAGAGTACCCAAGCCATCCTTTTTGTTTATTATTTTGAACCACCGCATTGACTTACCTTTTCCCGCAGTGCGCAATCACAAGTTTTTTGTTTTAAGCTTAAGCCATTCACCATATGTTATCTTACTGCCGATGTGATATCCGACGAGACCTACCTTAACCTTACCGCATGAGCCAAATCCTTGTTTTGCGCCTTATTTCCCTTTGTATTTCCTTTACCACACTTACCTTTGTTTACCACTCGCATAGCGCATTTCACAATGTTTACCACTTACATTTTTCCATCCGCAAGTTAAGTTATTTGACGTGCGATGCGATCGTGCTACTGCACGTCACAGTTACAACTGTTTATGATTTTCCATAAAGTGACGCAGCATATGTTATTTGATTTGCAACATGACCATGCCATCGCACATTGCACCCGCAAGGATTTATGTTTACCCATGTTTGCGTCAGTTAAAGTTTAAGATCATCGATCTGCGATAAGGAGTCGTATGCGATGAGGAATCAGAGCCATAAAAAATATTATTTGAGATTCGCTAGTTTATGTTTTGAAGACGTTCTTACATGTTTTTGTGTATAAACTAGAATATGACTTGCGTGCTGATTTAATGAATATATGGGTCTTTGACAGCCCAAGGACGAGAAGTTGTTGAACATATGTTCAACAATTGAATTGCATTTATTAGATTAGGTTTTACAGGCTTCGGCCATTTCTGTATAACTAATGTAACTTCATTTGTTTTTATATGAGAGAGTGATGGAATAGAAAACATCAGTTTGTTCCTCTCTTATGTATTACGTTGTTTTTGTGTATGACTGTTTAATTTCTGCATATTGTTTGAAGTCTCTATGTTGTGGGGAAACGCATTTCCTCTCTATTATTGTTTCATTCAATATTCTCAACATGGTATCATATTAGGTCTAAGCTTTCATTCAAATAATCATGAGCTTGCTCTTTACTAAAGAAGCTATAAGATTGGTTTGAGAAGTAGATTTCTCCAGTGACAAGAAAGATTTTGTTATACAAAGTCAAGAAGATTGTTTGTTTAACACAGTCACGATGGCAGCAGCAGACACAAGCCTGACAAATCCCCAACTACCACAGTTTAATGGGAAGAACAATGACTATTGAGCCATTACAATGAAGGTCCTGTTTGCTTCACAATATATATGGGAGCTAGTGGAACAAGGTTTCCAAGAACCACCAGATGCAACAACGCTTGCTACTTTGACAGTAGCAGAAAGAGACCTGTTGAGAGATAATAGGAAGAAGGAATCCAAAGCCCTTTTCTATATCTACCAAGTAGTACACAAGAGTATTTTTCTAAGGATTGCAGTAGCAACAAAGTCCAAGGAGACATGGGATATTCTCAAGATAGCCTATCAAGGCACGGGGAAGGTGAAGACAACAAATATACAAATGCTGAGGAGATATTTTGAAGTTCTCTGTATGAAAAAGTCTGATAACATAGAATCATTCTTCACACATGTGATTGGGTTGGTTACCCAGATAAGGTCTCATGGAGAGACGCTTAAGGAAAGAAGAATAGTGGAAAAAGTCTTGAGAAGTCTACCATCAAGATTTGATGCCATATTAGTGGCAATAGAAGAGACAGAGGATCTCTCACAATTTTTAGTGGATGATCTTTGTGCATCCCTCATGTCCCATGAACATAGCTTGAACAGAACAATGAACTCCTTATTGGAGCATGCTTTCAAGACACGGATGTCTTTTTGTCAAGGTAGAGGTCAAAGAAGATCAAACTACCAAGGAAGAAGAAGAAGCCCACAAAGAGGTAAAAGAAACAACCCTATATGCACAAGTCGAAGGGGTAGTAACCAGAACTCAAGCGAAGGCTCAAGCCAAAATCAAGCACAAGGAAAAAGGTATGAAAAATTCCAAGTCCAATGTCATTATTGTAAAAAGTATGGGCATTATGCCAATAAATGTAGAAATAAATAAAATGACATGAATAATAGGAAAATGCTAATTTTTCAAAAGAAAATCAGAACCAGAGTAATGTGCTTCTAACATGTAATATAACACAAGAAAAACATGACTATGTATGGTTCTTAGACTCATGTTGTAGTAACCACATCACTGGAAACATAACAATGTTTTCCGATATGGTTGAAAATGTGAAATCTGAAGTGACTGTGGACTGAAAGCAAAGTCTCTGTCATGGGAAAATGAAGAGTCAGTATAATATTGATAAGGAAGGGAGAAAAGAAATTTGTGCCAGATGTCTATTATGTACCTGACCTGAAATTTAACCTTTTGAGCATTGGACAGCTCCTGAATAAGGGCTACAATGTATTTTTTAAAAATAATGTGTACAATCATGGACTTACCTCCAAGTAAAAGGGTCATTGCAGAAGTACATATGACAAAGAATAAGATGTTTCCTCTCAAGCTTAGAACAAACTTGAAGGAAGGAGGAAATGTAGCAACAGTCACACAAGAGGTCTTTCAAGAAGAAGTGAAAGACGAAAACTAGTCATGGAATTTGAGATTTGGACATCTCAATTTTGGAGGTTTGAACCTCTCGCATAGAAAATGAATGGTAAGAGGATTACCACTCATTGAGAAACCAGAAACCTATGTGAAGGTTGCATCTTGGGCAAACAACACAGAGAATTATTTCCAGCAGGAAAGAGTATAAGGGCAAAAGCACCCTTGGAGATTGTCCACTCAGATTTGTGTGGACCAATGAAAATGCCACTATTAGCTGGAAGTCACTATGCTTTGACATTCATAGATGATTACACCAGAAATATATGGGTGTATTTCTTGAAACAAAAGAGTGAAGTATTTGAATATTTCTACCACTTCAAAGCTCTTGTTGAGAAGTAAAGTGGGCATTACATAAAAGTGATGAGAACGGACAAATGTGGAGAATACATCTCCAAATATTTCCTATGTTTCTGTAGGGAAAATGGCGTACACAAGCAGTTTACCACAAGGTATACACCACAACAAAATGGTTTTGTAGAAAGGAAGAACATGACCATCATCGGCATGGTCAGAAGTATGTTGAAGGAAAAACACTTGCCAAATGAGTATTGGGCTGAAGTTGTTAATTGTGAAGCATATATTTTGAATAGATGCCCAACCAAAGATATTATGAATAGAGTTTTAGAAGAAGCATGGAGTGGAACAAAGCAGTTTATCACTCACGTGATAGTATTTGGATGTGTGGCATATGCAAATGTTTCAAATCAATTAAGAAAGAAGTTGGACAACAAGGGGGAGAAGTGTATCTTTGTAGGATACAACGATGAATCAAAGGACTACAAACTCTATAATCCATCCACCAAGAAAGTTATAATCAACAGACATGTGCAATTCATTGAATAAGAATCTTGGGATGGAAGCTTAGAGATGACAGTGAATGTGAAAACATGTGTGTTTCATGAAGAGAAAAGGGAATGCACAACAACAAATAATTCATCCACAATGGCTCCTCCTCTACCTACACAAGAACAACAAAGCACACCACAATTAGGAAATAGAATAACCTTGAGAAATCAAGGAAGTGCTTCTCCAAGCACACCACGGGGATCAAAAACTCCCTCAAGTTCTAGTGGAACTCCAAGCACACTAAGAAGACCAAGATTTAGAAATTTGAATGAAATTTATGAGCAATAATAATAATGGTCTAAACTCTTTATTTGCTTTATTTTTTCATGTTGATGACCCAATTCATTTTGAAGATGCAGTAAAAGAAGAAAAATGGATTTAAGCAATGAATGAAGAGATTGGAGCAATAGAAAAGAATGATACATGGGAGTTAGTGGACCTCCCACAATGTAAAGAAGTTATTTGAGTTAAATGGGTCTATAAGACCAAGAGCAATGTCAAAGGAAAGATAGAAAGGCATAAATCAAGACTTGTTGTGAAATGCTACAAGCAGTAGAAAGGAAAAGATTATGAAGACACCTTTGCACTAGTTGCAATGATGGAGACAATGAGGAAATTGTTGTCCATAGTAGCACAATAGAAGTGGAAAGTCTACCAAATGGATGTGAAATCAACATTTCTTAATGGAGTTTTGAAAGAGGAGGTATATGTTGAACGACCTCCTGGCTATGAGACAAAAGGCCAAGAGCACAAAGTATGTAAGTTGAAGAAAGCTCTTTATGGGCTGAAGCAAGCACCAAGAGCATGGTAAAACAGGATTGATGCTTACCTGATGGATAATGTGTTTGAAAAGTGTGATAGTGAACCCACACTCTACATTAAAGAAAACAACGATAAAATTCTTATTGTTATTTTATATGTAGATGATTTAATTTTTATTGGAAATGAAGTTTCTCATTGTAAAGCAGTCATGAAGACTGAATTTCAAATGACTGACTTAGGTTTATTGAGATACTTCTTGGCATAGAAGTAAAGAAAAATGAAAATAGAATTTTTATTTCCCAAGCAAAATATGTTGCAGAAGTGTTGAAGAGGTTCAACATGCAAAACAACAAATCTGCATTAACTCCAACTGTTATGGGGATGAAGTTAAGAAAAGAAGATTGTTGCAAAAATGTCGATCTAACATTGTATAAGAGAATAATTCATAGCCTCATGTATTTGACTACGAATAGGCATGATATGATGTATGCTGTAAGATTAATTTACAGATTCATGGAAACACCAAAGGAGACACATTGGCAAGCAGCCAAGAGGATTTAATGTATGTGAATGGAACAAAGGGGTATGGTGTTCTATACTCCCAAATTGATAACTTTAAATTGATTGGATACACTCACAGTGATTGGTCTAGAAGTGTAGATGATAGAAAGAGCACATATGGGTATGTGATTCATTTGGAATTGTGAGCAATTTCATGGGATTCCAAGAAGAAAACAATGGTTGCTTTATCAACAGCAGAAGCAGAGTATGTAGCAGCAACAGCAGCAGTATTTCAAGATATTTGGATGAGAAGGACACTGAGAGATTTGTTTCATGAGCAAGACAAAGGAACCACAATTTATTGTGATAATAGTTCAGCAATTGCATTGTCAAAGAATTTTGTTTTCCATAAGAGAACAAAGAACATAGATGCAAAATATCATTTTATAAGAGAATTGGTTAACAATGGTGAGATTGTTTTGCAGCATTGCAGGACAGAGGAACAGTTTGTTGATATCCTTACAAAGCCATTGGAACAGAAAATTTTTTCCTACTTCAGACAGTGTTTGGGAATGACCAATGGTGGCAGTTAGGATTAGGGAGGAGTGTTGGAATTATTCTTCCAACCACCTCTATGAATGAGAAGCGGCTACAACACACACTTCATAAATTTAGTTCAAAGAAGGACAAGCAAGGATCCAGGAGCTCGGAGGCGTTTTCACGCAACCACAAGAAATAGAGTACCCGAGCCATCCTCTCTGTTTATTACTTTGAACCACCGCATTGACTTACCTTTTCCCACAGCGCACAATCGCAAGTTTTTTATTTTAACCTTAAGCCATTCACCATATGTTATCCTACTGCCAATGTGATATCTGGTGGGCCCTACTTTAACCTTACCACATGAGCCAAAACCTTGTTTTGCACCTTATTTCCATTTTTATTTCCTTTACCGCAGTTACCTTTGTTTACCACTTATAGAGCGCACTTCGCAATGTTTACCACTTACTTTTTGCCATCCGCAAGTTAAGTTATTTGACCTGCGATGCGATTGTGCTACCGCACATTGCAGTCACAACCATTTATGTTTTCCCATAAAGTGCCATAGCATATGTTATTTTATTTACGACGCGGTCGTGCCATCGCACACCGTGTCCGCAGGGATCTATGTTTACCCGTGTTCGCTCGAGTTAAAGTTTAAGATCGATGATCTGCGATTTGCGATAAGGAGTCAGATGCGATGAGGACTCAGAGGTAGAACAAATAATATTTGAGTTCCGCCAATTTATGTTTTGAATGTGTTTTTACGTGTTTTTGTGTATAAACTAGAATATGACTTGCGTGCTAATTTAATGAAGATATGGGTTTTTTGACAGCGCAAATACGAGAAGTTGTTGAACGTTTGTTCAGCAATTGAATTTCATCGATTAGATTAGGTTTTATAGGCTTCGACCATTTCTGTATAACTAATGTCACTTCATTTGTTTTTATACGAGAGAGTGATGGAATAGAAAAAATCAGTTTGTTCCTCTCCTGTGTATTACGCTGCTTGTGTGTATGTCTGTTTAATTTTCCGTATATTTTTTGAAGTCTCTATGTTGTGGGGAAATGCATTTCCTCTGTATTATTGTTTCATTCAATATTCTCAACATGGTATCAGAGCAGGTCTAAGCTTCCAGTCAAATAATCACGAGCTTACTCTTTACTGAAGAAGCTATAAAATTGGTTTGAGAAGCAGATTTCTCAAGCGACGAGAAAGATTTTGTTATACAAAGTCAAGAAGATTGTTTGTTTAACACAGTCACGATGGCAGCAGCAGGCACAAGTCTGACAAATCCCCAACTACCACAGTTTAATGGGAAGAACTATGACTATTGAGCCATTACAATGAAGGTCCTGTTTTTTTCACAATCTATATGGGAGCTGGTGGAACAAGGTTTCCAAGAACCAGCAGATGCAGCAACGCTTGCTACTTTGACAGTAGCAGAAAGAGACTTGTTGAGAGATAATAGGAAGAAGGAATCTAAATCCCTCTTATATCTCTACCAAGCAGTACACAAGAGTATTTTCCCAAGGATTGCAGCAGCAACAAAGTCCAAGGATGCATGGGATATTCTTAAGATAGCCTATCAAGGCATGGGGAAAGTGAAGAAAAAAATCTACAAATGCTGAGGAGAGATTTTAAAACTCTCTGTATGAAAGAGTCTGATAACATAGACTCACTCTTCACACATGTGATTGGGTTGGTTACCCAGATAAGGTCTCATGAAGAGACGCTCGAGGAAAGATGAATAGTGCTGAAAGTCTTGAGAAGTTTACCATCAAGATTTGATGCCATAGTAGTGGCAATAGAAGAGACAAAGGATCTCTCACAATTTTTAGTGGATGAGCTTTGTGTGTCCTTGATGTCTCATGAACATAGCTTGAACTGAACAACGAACTCCTCATTGGAGCTTGCTTTCAAGACACAGATGTCTTTTTGTCGAGGTAGAGGTCAAAGAATATCAAACTGCCAAGGAAGAAGAAGAAGCCCACAAAGACGTAGAAGAAACAACCCTGTAAGCACAAGTGGAAGGGGGAGTAACCAAAACTCAAGTGAAGGCTCAAGCCAAAATCAAGCACAAAGACAAAGGTATGAAAAATCCAAAGTCCAATGTCATTATTGTAAAAATTATGGGCATTATGCCAATGAATGTAGAAATAAATAAAATGACATGAATAATAGGAAAATGCTAATTTTGCAAAAGAAAATCAGAATCAATGTAATATGCTTCTAACATGTAATGTAGCACAAGAAAAACATGAAGATGTATGGTTCTTAGACTCAGGTTGTATTAACCACATGACTGGAAACATAACAATGTTTTCCAATATGGATGAAAATGTGAAATCTGAAGTGACTGAAGTGACTGTGGACTGAAAGCAAAGTCTCTATCATGGGAAAATGAAGAGTCAATATAATATTGATAAGGAATGGAGAAAAGAAATTTGTGCCAGATGTCTATTATGTACCTGACCTGAAATTTAACCTTTCGAGCATTGGACAACTCCTAAATAAGGGCTAAAATGTATTTTTTTAAAATAATGTGTGTACAATCATGGACAAACCTCCAAGTAAAAGGGTCATTGTAGAAGTACATATGACAAAGAATGGGATGTTTCCTTTCAAGCTCAGAACAAACTTGAAGGAAGGAAGAAATGTTGCAACAGTCACACAAGAGGTCTTTCAAGAAGAAGTGAAAGAAGAAAACTAGTTATGGCATTTGAGATTTGGACATCTCAATTTTGGAGGTTTGAACCTCTTGCATAGAAAATGAATGGTAAGAAAATTGCCACTCATTGATAAATCAGACAACCATTGTGAAGGCTGCATCTTAGGCAAACAACACAGAGAATCCTTTCCAGCAAAAAAGAGTATAAGGGCAAAAGCACCCTTAGAGATTGTCCACCTAGATTTGTGTGGACCAATGCAAACGTCATCATTAGCTGGCGGTCACTATGTTTTGATATTCATAAATGATTACACCATAAAGACATAGGTGTATTTCAAAAAAGTAATGTGTTTAAACAGTTCTACCACTTCAAAACTCTTGTTGAAAAACAAAATAGGCACTGCATTAAAAAAACAATTCTTTCTTGAAAATTACATTAGCATTTTTATGGATTGATGTTTTATTGAACATGGAATAATAACACTCACGTTACTTAAAATTGTGTTTTGGTATCCTTCCACTTGCGAAATGATGTCCGGTTGTTTTTCTTCCTTGGGTATTGAATTGAAGAAAAAAACAAAAAAGGCCACTGGAAGATTTAGATTCATATATTAAAGCCATAATATAATTATTTCGGTTTGGAATCTTCACCATAAATAATTTCCGTGATAAGAGACGTCACTATCCTACGGGAAATTGTTTTTGTTTTACTGCAAAAAAAGATTGCATACAGATTCTGTATTTTGTCTTCCTTAACCTATGTGAAACAAAATAATTAATTCACAATAGACCATAAGCCAAACCACAAATAATTCAGTCACAACAGACAATTCCCAAACGATGGTGGGCTCTAACGTTCTAAAAATGGTAACGTTTCTCTCCAAAGCTCGTCAAACAGTCTTTTTAAAGTTTATGGTATACAGAGATATAAATAGGTGGCAGACTGGGATATTCGTCTTCTTTGTTGAATTTCTTGATATTGGGAAATTGAAGACTGATACTGTGATATAACCGTGATAACGTGCTCCTTTTTTAAATGAAGAGAGAGGAAGCGGTTTTTTATCTTATGAAAAAAATCAAGTAGCCCACTTAAACCGGCGGTTGCCCAGCAGAAATTGCCAATTGGTAATGGAATGTAATGTTTAACAAATGTGGACACGCTGTCCTTTTCGATACGTTTCAAATTTCATAAATAAAAGCCCAGTAAAGTGGCCACGATGGGAACCGTTTTTAATAAATTATTGCATGAAATAAATTGTCCTTGAAAAAGTATACGAATAGTTCAACTATTTGATTCTTTTTAAATTTTTATCAGTAATTTAATAAAAAATTGCGGAAATTTTATGTTTATACCACTGAATTAATTTAAAATTTTAAAAATAACTTTAAAAAATGAAAAACATTCTTCCCCAAAAATATATCAGTGAATTTAAATAAAAAAACCAAAATAAATATATTCACTTGACGATAAAATTTGCTGTTTCTAAACTCTTTGATCGATCCAAATTTCACAATCAGCCGAGGAGGCAGTAAAATTTCCTCTTTGGATTTCCTTACTATCCCTGTAATGTCTCTGTAGTCGTAGTTTAATTAGAATGCTTTTTAGTTTTGAAAATTATGGAAATTTTGATAAGATTTTAAGAAAATTTGACAGGGATTTTTGAAATCCACGTTATAACTATCAAACTTTATAATTTTGGATGCTCTAGAAGTTTTGATGGTGTTGAATCTATTTCCACCATCAAAATCATGATTCAAACTGTTACTGTAAAATTTCTTAAAATTTTTTGACCCAAATTTCAGCGAATTTTGACCGTCCCGACAATTTTCCCTTCTCTTTAGACAACTCCATAGCTACTATGATTTTCGTTGACTTTAAACAGTCATCTCCTAAAGACATTGTTGGGGTTTCTTCTCATTTCACGATGTGGGTGTAAGTTATATATAGAGTTTGTGGGGCTAATAATAAAGAATATGTGTTTGTTCTAAAATATCACAGATTCAAAACTAAGAAATATAATAGGTATGTTTTCATAAATTTAACAATCAAATTACAAATATTGAAATTTATATAATGATATATATTTCATTTTAAATATTTTGTTGGTGACATTCATATATTAATGTTGAAGTTTACCTTTCCTTTTCAGACACTTAAGCTGCACCAATCCCTATTGAAAGGCTCCGGAACACATCTCATACATGAATTCATAAAAGAATCCTTTTTATATAATAATATATAATTCAATTAAAATATTTTAAATATTTTGTTGGTGACATTCATATATTAATGTTGAAGTTTACCTTTCCTTTTCTGACACTTTACCTGCACCAATCCATATAGAAAGATATATACTCCTCCGGAACACATCTCATACATGAATTCATAAAAGAATCTTTCTAAAAAACATCAGCTCATACATGAAAAATAATCTTGCTGGGATACGTAAGCTCAAAATCATGTTCTTCCATCACATAAGATTACTTCATTTAGAAATTATAAACAAACTCACGTATCGTATCAACAGATTTCTGTCATTGTTTCACTCGCATTGCTGATTTTTTATTCTACTGCTTATGTTACTTTTAAATGGTTGAAAACGGCACACTTATTTGCACAACGTTCCCTTTGTGTTTGTCAAGCCATGTTTGTTATGATCCAACTTTTGCACAACGTTCCCTTTATGTTTGTCAAGCCACGATTGTTATGATTCAACTTTTGCATTAGATGTTATGATAAAGCTTTGTTATTATATTAAAACATAGTATAATAAAGAGGTGTGATGATTAGTACCCCCAACAACTTCTTTGTAGTTATGTAGGAATAAATTTGTGTTTTATATTTAACTTGGGGAATCAAATATTTGGTCAGGTATGTGACATGGTGGGGGTGGGTTTTCATAGTTTTTCTTGGTCATTTACCTAGAGATGTTGAAGCCCATCCCCTTGATGTCATAAAGGCCGAGACAAAACATAATACCTTTAAAATTTTGGGTCATGTTTTCTTATAGTCACTCTTGCTAGTCATACACATCTGATTGGCAACATTTGGCTTTGCACCATATGGTGCAATAGTTCATTCCTCCCTCGTATGAGCTTTGAGTCGTAGCAAGTAAAATTACCGCATTTAAAACGCCTAAAACCCTACAATAGTTATTCAATAAAATTATCTGACTAGTGATCTTGACCTCTAATTTGCCAAGTATCCTCAAAAGCTTATGGAAAAGCACTTAAAGGTATGGTGGGTGTCAAAAGGGAATTTCTCCTTTCCAATTCCCTCGTTCAGGTTGGATTTGAACATCAGTACTACTCTTAAACTATTCATGTTCGGAGATAACAAGGAAAGCCAACTAGCTAGCTATCCTAGTATTGGAAACTAGATCACTACTTAGAGGTGGGGTGAATCACTGGTGAAGGAACTTATAAAATTTCCTCCAATTAATTAATATTTAACCATGCATAAAATGAAACACATATAAGAGGTTAAAGCATCAAACATAAACAATAAAATATTCAACAAAAGGGACACATGTATTTCTGGTGGAAAACCCTCTCCAGGGAAAAAACCACCCGTTCTTGCTGCGCTCCTCAAAAATTATATTAGTAAAGAAAATTATTTACATAGAAATATACATGGCTAATATAAAATCGAGACTCTTTTTCATGCGAATCTAGAAACTACCATCCGCTCAACGCTACCACGATTAACGATCCTCACCCGATTACTCCTGAACAATCAATTGACTCTACAGAGTTTGATATGCAGGAAGCCACCTTGACCAATGAGCCTCGACAAGTTTCTGTCGAACTATCCAACCACCATTGGCTTGAGAAAACTGCTAACTTTAATTGATTTCCTTGGAATCACCCAACTCCACTTCTCTATGTGGTTCTCGTTTCATACATTTTTAAACTAGAACAAAGAACTGCTGAACATGAGAACTATAGAAACATATCATAAAATCACAATCAAATAGAAAATATACAACACTAGCTACAATAAAACTCTCCACACAAGCTGCAAAATAAATCCTCAAAACACTACTTCAATCGAGACTTCAATACCTCAGTCACTGCATAGGTATGATGGATGAAATATACTTCAACTCACTATTTCCACAACTGCAAACTACTTCAGAAATTATGCAATATAATCCTCACACAACTTGAATACTCTTCTCCATACTCATACTCTCTCCACACAACAAAATAATCAACCATACTAACTCAAGTTCTCAACTCAATAATTAAACAGAACTACTGGGCTTCACAACTCTGTTCATATGCTTTATTTGATCTAGATTCAACATATTAAATCTATCAAACCACTAAATCCAATTGAATTTTGATATATTCAACTTTTAATTAGTTTCTGGAGGCCCCACAAAGTTTTCTGACCATAAACCGAAAAGTTCTGAAGAAGAATGTCGCCACAATACAAAAATCAGTTAACCAACGCGATAAATTTGGAGGAAAAATCATACAAATGTTGGGTCACATGGATGAAATTGGCTCCATGTGACTGGAACATCACAGTCACTCCGATGGGCATGTCCTCCAATAGTTGGAGCTTTTCAGCTGCCCCCACAGGCTTGGCTTCATGCGAATATGGCTAAAGATGAAGAAAAAGACTGGAACTTCAATCTAGGACCTTTTTTTCAGCTAATCGATCATCTTCTTCAGCTCCTAAGCACACCTCCAAGCCATTGTGTTAAGTTTGCATGATGAAATAGTCCAAGAAGAAGTTAGTAACATGCAAGACCTATTTTTCCAACCTCAACACCGATATCAACACCTCCAACTCCTCAAGAAGTGTTGAATTAGTGTCCCCTAGGGACAAGGTTTGGGTACAATCTGGATTAAGTTTTGTTAAAACGCGTTGTGCATAGAAAATTCAAGGAACTTTGGGGCGGGTCAAAGTTCCTTTATCGTTGTAGCAGGTTAAAAGGAAAACACGGGGCTCAAACCATGATTTGAGACCATGGTATTTGTGCATATTATTCCTATAAATATGTATGAGTCAGTCAATTTAGAGATCATCTTATGATGTCAGAGAACTATCTTATGTGAATGTGATCCAATTTTGGAACCTTTTGTGTTAGTCTGGGTTGGATAGACTCCTGTTGTCTGTGTGTAACGAGGTCCAAAGTTGTGTGTAAGGACCCTACTGCTGTGTGCACAGGAGAAGACTATTGTACTAATTGAAGATTTGTTAATAAAGAGAAGAGTTTGATGAATTGTGATATACTTGTATGATTTCTATATTTTTGTGTTAATGCATGGATTTACTTATAGATATGTTTCTTGTTAATGAATGCACATTTATTTGAAGTTACACATATAATAATATATTCTTCTATTCATGCAAGTATTGCATGATTGGCTAGGATTTTCGCTAAGGATAGATCTTTGTAATTGCATAAGGGTTATTCGACTTCCTATTGAGTGGATCTGAGTAAGGGTAATTTTTTGTTTTGCGTAAGACTATATTAAAGTTAAGAGTTTCCACATCATACGCTTCCTAAGAGTGCAAAAACCTGGTTCAACCAACATTCCCCCATACTGTTTTGGGTAAGACTTTCGTGTGCGCAAGCAGATCACTGCCAAAAGGGCCAGTAGTTGGAGGTTTTTTGTTGTTGTGCAAAGCACTCTGAATCTGAGTCAGGACCCCTCTAGCCAAAAAATGGTTTCGTTACGAGGCTCGGGACCTAATTGAGGGAAGTTTGATGTGGCATCCAACATAGAATGAATTCCAAGAGTGGCTTGATCCAAGGGTGTGCGAGTTCACGATCTAAGAAAATTGAAATTCGAAGTTATTTGCTAAAGATTCGAAGAAAAGTATATCAATACAGAAGTCCATGAGATTTTATTTTCTTCGTTTTCTACAGAGTTACAAGAGTTCTTGTCTCGAGTTGCTGTGTTTCAGACCTGTTGGAAGGACGACACGGTTACCATGTGGACGCATGAGTTGATCTAGCAATTGGAGAAATCTAGTAATAAGATTACCCGCGCAGTAGATTACTGAATCGATGGCCTTTTGGGTCAGTTTGTTACTAAATTTGTTTTTAACATGTTTGTGTCATATTCTGAAGCTGAAAGAAGATTTTTCAAGGTACCTAGAGGTAATTTCTTGTGCTCTTTAAAGCTATGTATTAAGACGTTGTTGTGCGAAAAGGGTACTTTGTGCACACATATTGAGTGAATGTTCAAAATGGGTCCACCCAGCTCTACATGTAGTGGAAAAGCTTACATAGAAAATCTTGATGAATAGTTTTTGTATAGACCCCTTAAAGGTAGATATGACAACGATGACGAGTCAGAAACAAGTATTTTTGGTGAATCAGTGCAATCCGAAGAAAATATCCAAAGTACAGTTCAAATATCGTCCACCCCACTTCTGCATTGATCTCACACTATCAGATCATCCACCCCACCTCCACCTCCACCACTAGTTTCTGATATGGCTAACTCCAAGAAGCTGCATAAATTTAAGGACGTTGGAAATGAAGATACTAAACAATTCTGGTTTTTCGCAGAAACTGTGTGGACAACACAGCAGGTCAATGGTAATAATGTTAATAAAGCGTAGCTCTCTACTGCATTTTAGGAACACGCGTTAGACTAGTATATGAGGTATGCTACATCAACTCCTAATGTGACGATCGTTCAGCTCAAAGGCATATTGAAGGAATAGTTCAAAAAGCCAAAGACATATGAGCAATGTGTTACTAAATTCAAGGACATACATCAATAAGTAAACGAAACTGTATGGGAGGCATATCAATGGTTTCATCATACCATTAGAGAAGGAGGCTTTGATATTCATGATCAACAACACAAGAAGTGGTTCATTGCAATGATGCTGACACAGTTGTGCCTGCTTCTATCCCATCAGAAGATCGCGATGAAGTCCGAAGCTGTGGAAATTACAATGAAACTAGAAGCCTCATTGGTACATAATACGTAGGTTAGGGTTCAAAAAATCCAAGGCCAGTTAGCTACCTTGCATTTGGAACCACAAATTTTGTGGAAAGAAAAATAAAAGGATGTGTGCACTGTGGTATGGAGCGTACACTGCAAGGCTGAAGGACACTACAAGGATAAATTCCCTCTATTTTGTGATTACATGGAAGTTGGAGGACCAAGTCCACTTAATATCATTGTAGGACCTAGTGAGAACCCTACGCCATGGTGCACGATATGTCAAGTAACTCAATAACACACAACAGATTTATGTCCTAGAATTGGTAAATATATTTCACATCTCAAACAATTGTATTTCACATTTTTTTGATCTGTGGGACACTATGAAAATAACTATCACATCTTTGATGTCATGTTTGAATAGGTTTCTTCTTATATAATGCAGGTTGAAGGTAGAGAACTATATTTACAAGCTTCGCCATCTCAGTGAGGAAGAAGAGGAGGAGCCATCTCATTTGTTATAACTTTGGAGATGATTTCCATTACGCGCATGACTGTCTGAACCTGACACAACAATCTTGTAGGTATTGCCTATAGTTTGATAATGTTATTGAATATTTCCCTTTGTTGTTTTCCAAAATGCTGGAAAAGAAAATGCAGACACCTACATAGAACGTTCAAATGAGGATAGTAGAACCACGTGATGAATAACGTAGCATGAATATTATAACTAGATGTGGTGTAGTAACTATTGAAGACAAAGCATAAGATAAGAAATCTACTACTGATGTTCGGGTTTCGAAATCTCTTGAGAAAAAGGAAGGGTTTAGCTTACAAAGGGAGAAGGAAACCTTTGTCGAAGAAAATAAGAATTTCACAGATCCTGGCACGTCGACGTCTGAGGCACCAAGCAAACCTTCTATAAATATCATCGAAGGGATCGATGTCGAGCTCAAACTATTTTTACAGGCCTGTATCAAGATTTTGCATAATGAAAAGGTAGTTAAGAATATTCAAGCTTTGATTGATAGTTGCACCGAGAAATAACATCCTTAGATGGATCAAATGGTTTTCAATAACAATTACATGAACAATAGAAGGGCTAACCAAGAGATGTGCTTAACTACTCAAATTGGTGAGTTTGATATGGATAAAGTCATTTTGGATTTGGGCTCTGATGCAAATTTTATACCAAAGAACACATGGCAGAAAATAGGAGAACCTAAGATGGAATGGTCCACAATTAATTTGTGCATGGAAAATTAGTAGAAGATTATCTCAATGGGTAGACTTTATGGGGTGATAGTATACATTGAAGGAGTCAAGGCAGTTGCTGACTTTGAATTTATTCAAATTGTTGATGATACATATCCATACCTTGAACTAGTGGCTCTAGATTGGGCTATTGATATGGATGTTATTATCAACCTCAAGCACTAAAGAATGTTATTTGAAAATAATAGGACAAGGGTTGTGGTCCCTCTGGACCCTGCAGAAGGAGAAAGATAAACAGATCCATTGTGAGAAGGATATGCAGATGAGGATGTCGATAATGTATACAAGCTAACTACGGGGGATGAGGATTTGATCAATCCTATAGCATATGATAGACTTAGTTGGGAGAAGGATAGTTCATGCTTGTCAGACTTAGATGAGGAATTGGAGAATTGGGAAAACAGGTTGCATGAAGTCTCTACACTATGGTGTAATCTAGTAACTAGATCTCTGCGTTGTATATCTTCTGAGGTATGTGAATTTCCCTACTATGATGGTATAATCAATGTTAATTTCTTTTTAGAAGAACTTGAAAAGGTTTTTTGAGAGGCACAATAGTTCCATGTGCTTGATCTAGTTCTATGCTCAATTGTAGCATGCTGGCGATCGACACACAAGGAAAATTTGGCTAATTGGGAAGAAATTAACCATATGATGTCACTTTGATTCAGAAACACTAATACCCAGATGGAAGGAACCTACACAGGCGAAGAGGATTCATGCATTCATTTACCTAAGTGGACTACAGCTTGGGTATAAGAGTCGAAGCTGGAATGGGTAGATATATACATTCATACTTTAAGCAGGATACCCACGAACTAGTATCTAGAGGCTGAGCTACGACGTGGCACTACTGAATGGGATGCACTGAAATAAAGCTTTATTTTAATATTTATTTTTGAAAGTGGATTCCAAGGCATTTATGAGGCATTACAAGTGATTGAAGATGTTCTCTTTGATATACCCAAGGAACCAAAAGAATGAGCCTTACAGGCATGGGATGTGTAGATGAAGGATGAAGTTGAATGTCAGAATGTAATAGCTGAGGATAATGAGGAAGACCTAAGAAACATCAATATTCCCAAATCTGAAGGACAATGGCCATTTGTTGGGCCTGAGATCGAACTACTAGATGTGAGTGAACCTGTGAAGAATAGGTGCCAAGTCAATATTGAAACAGAGGAACAACCTAAGTTTTCCAAAATAGGATATTACTGGGATGAAGATATGTTGGGTAAGGGTGTAGATTTGCTCACTGAATATCAATAATTTATCCTACAATGTTTTCGGAGTTAAAAGGGATTATTGGAGATCTTGGTTTGATGAAGATCACTTTGAAACTAGATGCTCCACCTCTGAAACAAAAACCTTACAAACCGAATCCAAGATATAAAAAAAAGGTCAAAGAGGAGATGGAAAAGATGGATGATGCAACGAATATTGAACCAATGGAAGAATCAGATTGGGTAAGCCCTATGGTAGTCGAAGAAAATAAGACTAAAGGTGAAATTAGGATTTGTGTTTATCTGCACAAATTAAATTATGCTTGTGTACATGATCCTTTCAAAAATCCATTCTCAGATGAGGTATTGTACAATTTCGGAGGGAAGGAGGCTTAATCACTCACTGATGGATTATGAGAGTATCATCAGATAAGGATCGCACTGGAAGAAATAAGAAAGGAAACCTTTGCGACAGAGTGGGGATAGTTCCAATATACAGTGAAGCCATTCAGATTGAAGAATGCACCAGCCATATTTTCACGCATAGTATTTGCTTATTTTATAGACTATATCCATAAGTTCTTAGAAGCGTATTTTTATGATTGGAATATATTTGGGTTAGCGAAGAAACATGTTTCTAGCCTGTGCTTGATGCTCGATAATTTTTACAAGTATCAGATCTCACTGAATTTGAAGAAATTTCTATTCTATGTTCCTTTTGGTAATTTCATGGGCCATATTGTCTATCAGTAGGGATTGATGGTCGATCCTGCCAAGATTTTTGTTATAGTTAACTTAGAGGATCCAATGAATGTGAAGTAGTTACGCTCAATATTGGGACATATGGGCTATTATTAGAAGTTTATTCAGGCATATACACTGATCACTGCACCGATGGATAAACTGTTGAAAAGGATGCAACTTTATGTTGGGATGAGGACTTCGAGAAGAGTTTGGATATTCTTAAGGAGAAAATGGTAGCTACGACTATATTGGTATTCCCAAATTTGTCAAAAGAGTTCTGCATACATGTTGATGTATCATGTATCGCACTAGGAGCCGTATTAGTACAATCAGGAGCTGGAGATATTGATCATCTGATTGAATTTTAAAGTCAGAAGCTGTCAAGTTCTAAGCGCAATTATTCCACAACATAGTGAGAAGGGTTAGCTATGGTATATGCACAAAAAACGTTCTGTCACTATTTTCTTGGTGACCAAGCCTGTGTTGGGGGGGGCGAAGATCTTAGATGGCTCCTATTATTCAAGGAATGTGATTTTGAAGTAATTTTGAAGCAAAGAAGACTCAATGTCATACCATATCGTTTATCGCACATTGAAAGTGGGGAGGAACCAACTAATTTGGAGGAAGGATTACCAGATGCGTAGTTGTTTTCTATTAAGGTAGTTGATGAACATTTTTCATATATTATTAATTTTCTAACCGCTGGGAGTACACCTGCAGAGTATATCATTCAGCAGAAGAAAGAGTTAGTTTTGCATGTAACAAATTTTACCCTGATCGCATTCCAATTATACAAGCAAGGAGTCGATGAAGTTTTGAGGAGGCATGTTCCTGAATTCGAAAGGCGTAGTATACTAGCAGAAGCACATGGAGGTGTTGTAGGAGGTCATTAATCTGGAAAACCCACTGTGTAGAATATCTTGAGAGCTAGTTTTTGGTCACCCATGGTGCTCACCGATTCTAAGGAGTATTTTTGCGCTTGCGATATATGTTAGAGGACTAGAAGACCCTTGGGCATAGATGAAATGTCGTTACAGCCCAAAGTAACTCTACATGCCTTTTGAAAATGGGCAATCAACTTTGCATGTCTGATTAACCATCCAGGGAAGAAGACAGGAGCACTCTATATCATCACCGCTATAGAATATTTTACTATATGGGTATAAGCTCAACCTGTGAAGGATTGTAGCGCAGAGACGGCTGCACACTTCCTCTTTGAAAATATCTTGATATGTTTTGGGTGCCCTAAAATTTCGATGAGCGGCCAAGGAACACATTTTTTGAATAAGACCATTCAAAAATTGACTGTTGAATTCAAGGTACACCGTCAAAAGAGTACACCTTATCATCCACAAGGAAATGGGACGGTAGAAGCCTTCAATAAGATCTTGGAGAATGCACTCAAGAAGATATCCAATGGTAATCATAATGATTGAGATATGCGCATAACCGATGCTCTATGGGAATACATGACCACATGCAAGAAACTAACAAGACAAACCCCTTTCAAGCTTGTCTATGGACAAGAGGCTGTTATTCCGATGGAATACATTATTCCTCGTCTGCACATCACTGCGATAACCAACATATGATTAAGAAATTATGGAAGAAAGGATTTCACAACCGGCTATGCTGGAAGAAGATAGAGTCATTGCTGTTTTTGATCAACATGTATAGAAAGTACATGAAAAGGCTTGGCATGACCGACATATCAACCAAAAGATATTTAAGAAGGAAGAATTGGTTTTGCTGTATGACAGTAAGTTTGTGCAATTTTTAGGGAAGTTCAAAATGCATTGGCTCGGGCATTATGTTATTAGGGAAATCACTGAAGGAGTTTCGGTTTGTTTGGCTACATTGATTGGAGAATTACTTCCTGGATATGTGAATGGCAGTCATTTAAAAACTTACAGGGATGACCCTGTCCCTGTTCGCTCCCAATGACTATATGGTTGGAGGAATTTCTTAGCACCTTGGACAGTTTCAAGGAGGTGCAAGACTCTAAAGAAGTCTGTCAGATTTTGTAAAATTTATTTTGGGTGACGAAGCTTGAAGAAGCACAGATATCTACAAAGGCAGTGCAAAGACTGCGCCAGGAGGGTGTTTTCGTCACAGAGTACCCAGAAACTAGCTGTTGGAATAGTAAATATGGAAAAGAAAACTTGATTACCATTTGGAGGAGAGGATAAATTGCATTTATGGAGGAGATTATGCTATATTTGGAGCTGTTTTAGGATTTATGAAGCTGTATCAACGGAAATAAGGTCGTTTGGGCCGTGCCATCCCTATAAATATGGCATGCAGGGCTACATTCGAGCCCCTTGCTTCCTCAGTGACCTAAGAACATTGCAGTGTTTTCTCTTGCTTCCTATGCTTATTTTAATGCCTGAGCCTTTTAAAACATTTGAAGAAATGTTGCGAAAATGAGGGTTAGGTCACTGAATTCCCAAATCTATGACTACCACAGAACCTACTCCCTCTGCATCACAAGCTACAGAGACCCCACAACCACTGAAGCAGAATAAGGGACAATATTTTGGGGCTAGAAAGTCCCCTCAAAAGCCAAATATGAAGCCAGAGCCCTCCTGCGTAGAGTGTGAGAAGCGTCCGTTGGAAAATGAACCAGATATAGTGGAAGAAGGTGTTGTTGAGGAAGTAAAACCAATCTCACAGTTTCCCAAGTACATGGCACCGCGCAAATGAACAATTGAGGTGACCAAGGACCTGTATAAGGTCAAGTCACACATGAAAAAACCCTTCGTTCCAGAGAATGTTCCATTTGAGGGTGAGATGTCGGCGAAGATCCCTGTGCTGAAGTTGGAAAATTTGTACTTCGGGGACCGCGCAAAGTTTCCAAAGCTTGCACCATCATAATATTTGGAGTCGATGCCCTATGAGAGAAGATGTCTTAAAGTTGAGCCAATGAGATGGGCCCTAGGATTTCAACAATCGCGGCTATTGAACCTTTTGACAATCCCACACTTTGGACACAACCCTGTTAATGGTATTTGTGTGCGCCAGCTAATGGCCCTAGTGCACAAACATTGCCTCTAGTTGGGAATTTTCATCATTCATTCATCGAATTACCAATTTTTCCTATCAAGGAGAAGACTCTCCAGTGGCTTTTGGAAGAAAAGGTGAAGAGAAGAAGGTCACAGAGGATGCGAAGAAGAAATATGGGGTAAACAGAAACACCCATGGGTTCATAGTAAGTGAAATAAATGACCCCGCAGTCAAGTTTAACACATTGATCCTAGCCTGGAAAATGACGAGGAAGTGTTATGCCAAGAAATTATTGGCAACAGTTATTGCACTTGCTGCGCAATGCGTGCAAGTGGTCCAGTATAACTCCGCTAAATACCATTTCTAGGAGTTCCTAGAGAACGTCAGAGAAGTGCAAGAATATGGAAAGTTTTTTCAGTATGCCTGGTTATTGTTGCTCATTGCATTGATTGGATGGAAGACACCGATACAGTCTCAACTGCTAGATGTTGAGCCATAATTGTGTGAGGCCGCACGCTATGCATCAATGTGGGTGATGAAGATTCCCTTGAGGGTGATAGACAACAAAATATTTTGGGTTCTCTTTGAGACAGAGAAGTATTATTTGATTCAGTCTAAACCGTGTCTGTCACCAACCTTGTACGATTAGTAAAATCATATCGCATATTTCAAGGTGACATTCCACAACGTCCATAATCGTACAAAGGCAAACATGGCAGGAGTCTCGTTTGACTTGGCATACCAAGTTACAGAAGAAGATCTTGCGTAGGTTACAACAACATGGCCCCATGTTTGGTTTACCACGGTGACAGATGCTGGTGCGACCTCCTCTACCCTGCTCAATCCATCCACATCTAAGCCATGCACAAAGAAATATTAGATTAAATATACGCAAGAACAAACCACAACGGCAAAGACTGAGAGCCCACCCATCGACATGATGGATGTTAAAAGTGATGCTGAGATGGAGGACCATGAAGGAGACAGTGCAGACGCACCCTCAACAGACACACTTCAAGGCACCAAGAGAGGACCTCAGTCCCTGTCCGGTCTGTGCCCAAAGAGGAAAGCATCTAAGAAGATTGGGATTGAGCCATTAACACTAAATGATGGAGATTTCAATAAAATTGGCAACACAGTCCTAGCGATGACCAAATATGTATGGAGCAACGTGGAGTCCCAATACAAATCAGTCCTTGAGTATGTGGATAAAGGACTCAATCAACTGAGAATGCAAGCGAGCTAGATACAAGTGAGTGTGGTTCAAGTGAGCACGTTGATTGTTCACCACCCCTTTACTTCAAAGAGGTGATTGTTTTAGGTTTCAGGCAGAACACTTCACCTAGATAATCTAGTGTTGCACACGACCATTCGTGTAGGGCCTGAGCTATGAATCGAATTGACAGTCTTTCCCAGTGGCAAGCTACATTCCATCCACACCATGATGATAGATCATCTATAGTACAGAGATTACAAGGCATTGCAGATCACTTCTAATGCCCATAAGCAAGCTGTGACATTGTATAAGGAACAACAGTTAGCCAAAGAAGCTAGGAGCAACGCGGAGAGCCATCGTGCAAAATTAGAGTCCCTCATCATTCAGTTGTGCTTCAAGATTCCTGACTTGACAGTACCTACCACAACCACGTCCACTATAAAGTAGGAAAGTCTCGCAGATGAACTTAAAGCATCAAGGTCATAGATAGCCACTGTGCATGATAAGTTAGAGAAGAATATCGTAGATTTATAGATAAGGTTTGAGCCAGAGACACCCCAAGAGTTTAGAGCACAAAACACTTCCATCATCCAGGAAGCCACTAAAAGTATCACGATGGCTATGGAAGCATGCATCACTCTTTTTGAGGATGCCATGGGCATATGGACCTCTGTCCAGGATGACCTCATGGTTCAGTAGCTGCGGATGGATTTACGTGCTAAGGAGAAGCAGTTCAATGACAACTAGGTCGATGCGTTGACCCTGGTACCAACTCAAATATTAACCCTCTTGCAGGATGGTCATGCAATTAAGACCTAGATTGATACATTGCACCAACGAGAGCAGCTATTAGAAGCCAAAGTGCATTGATGGGCCGAGGAAGTGCTACACCTCTCACATAACATTGAAAATACGCTAAAAGGGATCCAACAGAGACATCAAAGCATTAGTCTAGTAGCATAAAGACCTAATACTGAGAAGCTTGTTGGAGAAGCACGAAGATCTGTAGCACAAAGCACTGAGATCATCTAGCCACTCAAGGAATCCATCCAGCCGCTACAGGCCAAGATGCAAGAAGCTAGACCAGACTGACTCGAGGACGAGTCACTAGATTGTGTTGGGGAAATGTTGGGTTAGGGTCCCCTAGGGTCATGTTTTGGGTACAATTTGGATTAAGTTTTTAAAAAAAAATTTGCACGCAGAAAATTCAATGAACTTTGGGGCGGGTCAAATTTCCTTTATCATTGTAATAGGTTAAAGGGAAAACATAGGCGCTCAAACCACGATATTTACGCATATTAGTCTTGTAAATATGTATGAGTCAAGTGAAGTTAGAGATCATCTTATCATGTCAATGAAATATCTTATGTGAATGTGATTTGATTTTGAAACATTTTATGTTAGTCTAGGTTAGATAGACTCTTATTGGTTTTGTGTTCGGAGACCTAGTCCTAAGCTGTGTGCAAGGACCCTATTATTGTGTGTGTAGGAGAAGAGCCTTGTACTGATTGAAGATGTATTAATAAATAGAATACTTTTATGGACTTTGATATACTTATATGATCTCTATATTTATGTGTTAATGCATCAATTTAATTATATATCTGTCTGTTTTTAATGAATGCACATCTATCAGAAGTTACACATATGATAATAGATTCCTGTATTTGCGTAAGTATTGGATGATTGGTTAGGATTTCTGTTAAGGATAGATCACAGTAAATGCACAAGGGTTATGATTCCTATTGAGTAAATCTGAGTAAGGGTAATTGTCTATTTTTAACAAGACTGTATTATAGTTAAGGGTTTCACGTGTTAGACCTGAATTGGGTTAAGGAAGTCATTGTGCAAGAGAGTAACAATTAGATCCATTAATAACTTATAACTTCCACATCATACACTCCCTCAAAGTGTGGAAACCATGTTCCAGCACTCCCCCATACTGCTTTAGGCGAGACTTTGGTCTGTGCAAGAAGATCACTACCGAAAGGGCCAATGGTTGGAGGCTTTTGTTGGTTACGAAAAACACTATGAACCTGGGTCAGGACCCCTCAAGTAAACAAGAAGCAACCACAACCTTTCCAAACACCTATAACACCTGTATCAACATCTCTAACTCCTATAGTAGCATATCCAACTCATGCAACAGCATCATTATCTCATATAAATGCATCCAACACTGATACAGGCACCTCCAACACAAGCAGCGACAACTTGACACATATAGTGACATATCCAATGTCTCCAAGACATGTAGAGACATATGCAGCACATGTAGTAGAACTCAAAGCTCTGGAAGTAGTAGCAACTACCATCAACACAAACATATAATCCTCAATCCAACAACACGTCTAGAATCCATCTCCAAATCACCTAGTCATAAGTATGTTGACATTAATGCAAACTAACAAGACCATCATGTCAAACAAAAATCACCAAGAACTCATCGCACATGCATAAGAAAAGAAGCACCACGACCGTATTGACATCAATTCTAGCACTACAATTCCAACACCTAGCTCAACATTGATTATTTTTTCATGTTTTTCTAGCGATTCTCATCCTGACACAATGAAGAAAAAACCTCTTTGTCATTTTTTGCTCATTTCATGTAGCTAGCAGGTTAAAATCTCCACAAATCTTGACTACGAACAATAGTACACTCCCTCAAATAGGTTTGGTTCTCCCTCCTCCATATTTAGCATATCTCTCTCTCATGGGTATTTGCTAGTGGGGTTTACCTCTCCTGATCAACTTTTGTGTTTCTTTCATCATCTATTCATTCTGTCTTAGCCTTCCCTCAGGGAATCTTGCTCCCCTTCCTCACTTTATTTATTTATTTTCAATACCTTCCTTCGATAGCATGCTTTCTCATTCGCCTCCCTCTCACCTCTCTGGGCCACGATTGACTTTTATTCTTGGTTCATTTCTCTAACGTGGCTTTGTTTAGCCACACATCCACATTCCTTTTTCCTTGCTTATCATATTCCTGACAAAATTACTTTTTTAAGTTGGAATGGTCTCCTCCCTTGCGATGTTTCCATGCCTTGTCACAGAGTCCAAGTTAGATGAGGCACTAATTATTATTAGGATTCGGCTAATTAAGGAAGTATTGTAACCCACCATAGACTGGTTGATGCTATTGCTCGATTTTGAGATTTGACCCCAGGCCCCATCCAAGTGGAGTTAATATGAGTTGAGAGGGAAGAAACCACATAACACGACCTTTTCTCAAACACTAACACTGAAGTACTCAATGAGTTGGTAGAATAGCTGCTTGATGGTAGACTTCCAAAATGGAAGGTACATGCACAAATCAAAAATAAATGATGTAGTAGAAAAAAATCAATCAAATATATTAATAATGAGAATTCCCAATTTTATTCATGAATGAATCTGGGACCATTTTCCCTTTTTTCATGGCCCAACAATTGCATTACATTTTTATTTATACTTAGAGAAGGAGATATCTATAATTATAATGAGATAATTTCATTTTTAGAATTTTTGAAGAAGTTGAGAAAAAAATCCTCTTAATTTTAGGAACCTATCATAACTTATATATATAATCTAAAAATTCTAGAGACTTCCTAGACTTAGAAAAATACAATTTGAAGCTACCCATGAGATGCTCCTACATTTTGTTAGAAATTGATACAATACTTTTTGAATATTGCAACAAGAAACAGTGAAGGGGGCATCCTGAATCATCATTCCTGATCCTAGTTGGAAAGTGATCACCTAAACTAGGTGGGGCCCACACAGGTGATTTTTGGTGCAAAGTCTATTTTTAGACTATGTCTATTTTTAGACATGTCGATCATATTCTATGAGTTGCAGACGTTATTTGTGATGTATACGAAAGTTAAAAAATATATGACTTCTTACTTTTTAGATATATGAATCATTTTTGTATCATTAGTCTAAAAATGTATATGTCATAATATTATTAGTTTAATAATATTTGGACTCTAAACATTATCTTATTCTCTTGGAGCACCTAACAAGGGCACAACAAAAAGGCTGAGCTACAGAAGGAATACATCACCCCTAAGGTTATGTGGAGCTATTGTATGGATACTTCAGTTAGAACTCATGTGACAGATTTTGGTGGAGTTGATTGAGGAAGTTAGTGGAGTTGTATTCAGTTTAACTAATCTAAACATAGTTGAGCTATTTGTATTCAGTTTAACTAATTGTTACAATTAGTGAGAGTGGTGTGAATTAATTATTAATTAATTCACTAATTATAAACTCATTAATCAACTAAAGAATACATCAGTTAACTTCAGTGCATGGACAGTTTCAGTGGAGACCAGTGAAGAGATAGGTGAAAGGGCAGTGAGCCTCATCGAAGCATTCAGTGGCATGCAAGAAGTTTGTATCCAAAATTCGAACAGAGATTCCTATAAATACTGCATGAGAAAGTCTGGGGTAATCCATTCTCATCAAGAGGCATTCTTCAGCAGGGATTGCGAAGTAGAGGCAGGCTAAAGGCTGGCAAAGATCGGTGCATGGGATTTGCAAGATCGGGCCTGATTAGTGTGTAGAAATTGGAGATTGTACTGAGAGCTTGTGAGGAGCTTTGTATGATTATTGTTACATGATATTTATGACATATATAATATACAAATAGTTGGGGGTTTTAGCTTTAAGCTTTCCCATTACATACTGTGTTCATATGTGTGAATTTTTATGGTTTTAATATGTGCATGCAATTGATTTTATTTCTGCATGTAATGATCAATGGTAGAAAAGATTCTGTATTTTGCATGAAGATAAAATAGTGTGTGATCAGGAGAATCTCGGTGGATAACATATCAGTTATTCAAATTTCTACATCGTATCAGAGCGATATTGATCATTGGAGCAATTGCTAAGCATTGAAGCGGTTGAGTTTTGTGATGGTGGAATTCCAAATTGCTACAGTGTTTTCTTGGTGTCGAAGTTGAGATGTCTTTCAACGATTTGCGATTGGAGTATGCCCTTGAGGGAAGCTCGAATTATATTGCATGGAAGGACAGGATGGAGGTGGTGCTGGATGACAATGGGTTGAAGGAGTTCATAGATGCCGAAATTCCAAAACCTACTTCTAGTGATGCTGTCGTACTTGACGCATGGCAAAAGAAGGTAGCAAGGTGTGGAAGGATTCTGTTGGAAGGTGTGAAGGATCACATAGTGTCCAGCCTTCATGGTAAAGCTTCTCCATTCTTGATGTGGAAAGCTTTGACAGATTTGTTCCAAAGCAAGAGTGACCAGAGGAAGTTGGTGCTCAAGGATAAACTCAGGAAAATAAAAATGGAGAAGAATGACACTATTCCTGTATACTTGAAAAAGTTTGTCCACTATAGGGATGAGCTTGGGAGTGTAGGAGTTAGTGTGGATGATGAGGAACTGGTGAGCTTGGCTCTCCTTGGGCTTCCGAAGAGTTGACACTCCTATCAGGACTCTGTCAATGGTCGAGAGAAATTTCCAAGATGGGAGCGACTTTGGTCGGATCTTGTGCAGGAAGAGATAAGGCAGGATACCAGGGATGGAACTTCATCAAAGAAAGATGATGAAGAGGATTGTGCTTTGGATGCCAAAGCAAGGAAGGGAAAGGGGAAGAAGAGTGCTTCTCAATCTGGTGCGGATGGTAAAGAGTGTGACATGTCCAAAGTGAAGTGTTTTCACTATCACGAGCATGGGCATTATGCCACGAATTGTCCACAGAAGAAGAAGAAAAAGAAGGCTGCTGGAGCTGTAGCTGGTGAGGCTCTTTCCTCACAATTTGAGCTGGAATTCTCATTGATCGCATGCATGGTTTCTAATGCATCGGGATCGGGGTGGTATTTTGATAGTGGCGCTTCCTTTCACATGACGGGAGATGTGAATCTTTTCAGTGACTTGGTGGAGAAAGATCTCCAGTTGCATGTTGAGTTGGGCGACAATGGACGATACAATGTGACCGGAATTGGTACCATTACCTTTCAGAGGGAGTCAGGTAAACTCATTATTTTACAAGATGTAGTGCATGTTCTAGGTTTAAAGAAAAAAATGATCTTAGTCGCAATGTTAGAGGATAAAGGGTATGATGTTGTCTTTAGTGAAGGAAAAGTTTTCCTTCGGCACAGAGCAACAGGACAAGTCAAGAAGGTTGGGATTCAAGCAAAGAATCTCTACAGACTTGAAGTAGATGGGATGTCTACGAAGCTTCCTACTGTTGGGAAGTGCAAGAAAGACATGCAGTTGATGCTTGAGAGGGAGAAAGTTTTGCATGCAGGTAATAGTGAACCTTGAGATGTGGAGCAGCCACAAGATGAGGATCATGGAGTGGAAGAAACCACTCATGTAGAGAAATTTCGTGCTAGATGGGCAGAGGGAGTGCATGCAGCTATACCACTAGGTGAGAGGTGGGGTGACATGCATGAGTAATCCCAAGAGGAGATTTCTAGGTAGGATTCATTGAGATGGTGTGGATCTCATGAATTGAACCTGGCTACAAGGTGCCCACAGAGAAGCAGTAGCATGATCAGTTGGATTGATGCAGGCAGATCAAAGTGACAGTGTCGGATACTGGAGCACGATTCAGAGTTGACAGCAAGTGCAGAGTGCATGGGTGCAAGAGTTCAACAATGCAGTGGTTCTTGAAGACATGTGCAGTTGGTACCAACAAAAGTCGAAGACTTTGATGATAGATGCATTAGACTGATTGAGTTGTTTGGAGCCTATTTAGTTTCAGAGGAGTTGCAGAGCAGATGCATGGAGTTGCATGGCACTTGTAAAGGTTGCAGGGCGAATGCATGGAGTTGCATGTCACATGCAAACACAGTCCTTTCTTGTTGAGAGGGATTGTTGAAGATTGCAACAAGAAACAGTGAAGGGGGCATCTTGAAACATCATTCCTGATCCTAGTTGGAAAGTGATCACCTAAACTAGTGTTGAGAATGCAGCAAGATGATGGAGCTTGGTGAAATGAAGTCGCCTTCACTAAGTGTGTTCGGGCAGTTGACTCGCGCAAAGTCTATATTTTTAGACTATGTCTATTTTTAGACATATGAGCATGTGGTTCTGGGTGATTCCATGAGATTCTTGAGCATCGGGTCATGTTGGTAAAATAGATGAGACTCATTTTTAGGCTCTAAGAGGTCGGCTATTTTAGGACCGCCTCTCCTAAAAATAGGGAAGTCAAATATTATAAGTTGCTATAGATGCTGGCTCAGGATGGTTGGTCATATTTGACTTCCCCTATTTTTAGGAGAGGCACTTCATAATAGCCTTCACCTCTTCGACCTAAAAATAGAGTCTCATCTATTTTTACCAACATGACCAATGCTCCAAGAATCTCAACCGGAATCCTCGAACCATGCTCCATATGTCTAAAAATAAATACATAGTCTAAAAACAGACTGCGCCGTAATTCGCTCATGCCCACTTAGTGAAGGCGACTTCTTTTCACTAAGCTCCATCATCTTGTCGCATTTTCAACACTCCCTCTCAACAAGATATGGATTATCTGCAACCCCTATCCTGCCTCTGTGGTATTCGAATTTGCTCCTGGTGAGCGCCTTCGTCAAGATATCAGCATCCCGATCCTCCGTGGGAATGTATGAAAGTAACATGATTCTCCGCTGCACACAATCTCTGATATGATGGTACCTGATGTCGATGTGTTTGGATCTATCATGAAATACTGGATTAGCCGAGCTGACATGCCTTCCGGTTATCACAAGAGATCACCCAAGAGACTCCAAATGTAACCCGAATAAACTCGCGAGGATCTTCTCATCCAAATAGCTCGCAGATGCCCAAACTAGTTGCCATGTACTGGCCTCTTCGCCGAACCGAAAGTTACGGATCTCTGCCTCGTCGTACTGTGAAACCGCTGCCGACTCAATGTCGAAACTCATGCTCTTCCTGGTCCGCGGGCTCCCCGCCCAATCCGCATCGCAGCTTTAAAGCTTCACTCCATCCTCCTGTCTGTACCATAGACCATATCCCGATGTGCCTCTGATATAGCGCAATACATGCTTGCCCGCCTTCCAAAAGAGCTTGGCAGGCTTAACCATAGCTTGCGAAAGCTGGTTAACTGCATAGCATATATCGGGTCGTGTATTGACCAGATACATAAGCGACCCCACCAACTGTCGATAGACAGTGGCATCCACTACCTCCGCTGAAGTAGCATCCTCCTTCCTCCAACCACCAGGAAGAGGAGTGTCAACAAAGTTGCAGCCTTGCATGTTGAACCTCTCCAGAATCTCCCGGGCATACTTGCCCTGAGAAACAAACAGTCCTCCGCTGCGCTGCCAAATCTCCAATCCCAGAAAATAATGAAGGATGCCCAAGTCCTTCATCTCAAACTCTCGTGCAAGATCCTCCTTGCATGAAAGTATCAACTGCTCATCGCCAGTCAAATTCAGATCATCTACATACAGTACGATGATCAACAGCTTCCCCTCCACCACAATCTGGTACAGGTTAGGATCCGCCTCACTCTTGGAGAATCCAAGCTCGGTGAAGTAGCTGTCTATCCGAGTGTACCAAGCACGAGGTGCTTGCTTCAACCCGTACAGTGCTCTCTTGAGTCGGCACACATGCGACTCACTGCTGAAGATCTCAAAACCTTCAGGCTGCTCTATGTACACTTCTTCCTCAATAACTCCATTGAGGAACGCAGTCTTCACATCCATCTGATGAATGTGCCACCCCATCTGCGCTGAGAGAGCAAGGATCGTTCGTATGGAAGAGTACCTTGCGACAGGTGCAAAAGTCTCCTCATAGTCAATCCCCTCAATCTGTGAGAAGCCACGGGCGACAAATCTCGCCTTGTACTTCTCCACACTCCCGTCAGCCGCCTGCTTCACCTTGTAGATCCATCGCAAACCTACAACTGATTTCCCAACCGGTCTTGGGACAATCTCCCATGCACTGTTCCTGATGATCGAATCATATTCGTCGATCATGGCATCAACCCATGCGGGTTCCTCCACAGCTTTCTCAAAAGAGGATGGCTCTGTCACAACACATTGACTCATAAGAGCCATGTATCCAGTGTACCGATCCGGTGACTGTCTCTGTCTGCGCTGTGCTGTAGGTGGTCCTACAACCTTCTCTGCATCCCGAGCCAGTCGCTCAGCTTCTGTAGTGCGCATGCGCCCTCTGATGGTTGGCGCTGCATGGGTGGTTTCTTCCACCTCCTAAACCTCCTCTTGTGGCTGATCCACATCCGGAAGCTCCTCCTTAGGAACTAACAGCTCCTCATCTGCATGCAAGTGTAGCTCCCTCTCAAGCGAACACCGCATGGCTTTCTCCTCCTGGAATTTTATATCCCGTCGCACAACAGTCTTGCGACTGTCTGGCACATACACCCGATAGTTGTGAGGTGTATCAGTGTACCCCACAAATATTCCAACTTCAGCAGTTGGATCCAGCTTCCTTCTCGCATCCTTCGTCACATGCATGTAGACAGGAGAACCAAAAATCCGCAAATGGGAAATATCAGGCCTCTTGCCAGAATAAGCCTCCTCTGGTGTACTCATGCCAAGAACCTTATGAGGACAACGGTTCTGCACATACACTGTTGTATTGCATGCCTCAGCCCACAAGTGAAGGGGTAGGCCCTGATCATGCAACATCGCCCGTGCAGCACCCACGATCGTTCTGTTCTTCCGCTCAGCCACCCCGTTCTGCTGTGGGTTATGGGGTGCGATGAGCTCTCTCCGAATCCCTTCTGCGCTACAGAAATCCTTGAATTCAGCCGAGATGAATTCACCACCGTTATCACTCCTTAGAGAAATCACCTTCTTCCCCGACTCCTTCTCGACCAGTGCTTTAAACTCACAGAACTTCGCGAATGTATCGCTCTTCTTCTGCATGAAGAAGATCCAGCACTTTCGAGAGAAATCATCAACAAAGATCGCATAATACTTGTGCTTTGCTGTCGAAGCAACTGAGAAAGGACCACACACGTCTGTGTGAACTCTCTCAAGGATCGTCGTGGCGCGACTATCCTTCTCGTGAAAGGTGGCTTTCACACACTTCCCTAAAGTACACCCCTTGCACTGATCTGACTGCGCAAGAGTGCCCTTAGGAAGTCCAGTAGAAATCTGCTGCAGAATCTTCAAAGCTCCATGGTGAAGGTGGCCTAATCTCCTGTGCCACAGTTCGCCCTCATCATCCCGGCTCACCACTTCTCCCGCCTTGCATGCCATAGCTGCGCAGTCATCTACCTGCAACTGATAAAGGTTCTTAGTTCGAACCCCTATCTTCCGGGTCTCTCCAGTAGTCTTACTGCGCAGGAAGGCTTTTCCTTCGCTGAAGACCACATCATACCCCTTATCCTCCAACATCGCCACAGAGATCAAGTTCTTCTTCAATTCAGGTACATGCATGACATCCCTCAGTACAAAGGGTTTACCAGACTCCCTCTGAAAGGATATGGTACCGATACCAGTCGCACTGTATCTACCATCATCGCCCATCTCGATGTGCACACCCAAATCTTTGTCCTCCAGATCTGAGAACAACTCCCGATCTCCCGTCATATTAAATGACGCACCGCTGTCCAAGAACCATACCGATCCCAGCACACTTGAAACCAAGCATGCGATCAATGAGCTTTTGGCGATACTGAGGTATTTGGCAATACTGTCGCCCTTCTCCATCTTGATGTTCCTGAGCTTATCTTTGAGCGCCAGCTTCCTTTGGTCACTCTTACTCTGGAATAGATCCGTCAAAGCTTTCCACATTAAATATGGAGAAGCCTTTCCATGCAGACTGGATACAATATGATCCTTGACGCCCTCCAACAGGATCCTTCGACATTTCGCCATCTTCTTTTGCCATGCATCGACTTCAGCAGGATCAGTGGGCTTTTGGAAATCCGTATCTATGAACTCCTTCAGACCATTATCTTCTAATACTGCCTCCATGCGATCCTTCCATGCAACATAATTCGAACTGCCTTCAAGAGCATATTCGAGTCGCAAACCGTTGAAAGACATTTTCAACACTGGCACCAAGAAAAACAAAACTGCTGCAAAATTTCGAATTCCACCTCAAAGCTCAACCGCTCTAGATCTGTGAGAACAAATTATTTCTAGCACAGAGATTGACTGCAAGGGGCGTTTACTGGATATATCACCTTTCAAAGAAAGGATGGATCCAGAGGCTACTTGGCCCGCATGCAGACTCTGTCTACCGAAATAAGTTTGTAATCACCGTGATGATCAATCTCTGCTTCAATAGCTCCGATACCATGTAGAAATTTGCTGAATAATGATTAATTATCCACCGAGACTATCCTGATCACATACAATTCGAATTTATATGCAACACATAATCTCTTCCACTCAGATCATCACACATGCGGAAATAAAATCAAGCTATAACACATCAAATCATCATACACATTAACACAGTATGTATGGGGAAAGCTTATAGCTGAAAACCCCGCAGCTATTGTGTATATTATAATGGAGAAATCAAGTAACAAATTCAGTACAATACTCCTCACAAGTACTCGCGATTTCTTCATGAAGTTACACATACAGCTCATTTGAATACATCGGGTTCAAATCATCGCCATCGCTTCGTTCTATTACGCGTTAATGCTGGATGGCCTCTTTTATATAGATAAACTCACTACCAACCGCAATCCTTTATTGATTACTCCACGACCAAGGCGTCAAATAGCAACAGCATAGTCACAACTGATAGTTAACCTGCTCTTTCACCTATTTCTGCACTGGTCTCCACTGAAACTGTCCATGCACTGAAGTTAACTGATGCATTCTGTAGTTGATTTATGAGTTTATAATTAGTTAAATCAATACAACTCACAATCTCCTCAATCAACTCCACCAAACCCGGGCCACATGAGTTTTTAATCGGGTCATCATGCAATACTCACTTAAACCCTAGGAAAACGATTTCTTCAAGGCTAGCCGTGATGTGCCACATCCAGCATCAAATCAAGGCCTTAAGAGAATAAGATAATGTTTAGAGTCCAAATATTATTAAGAGCTAATAATATCTCTACATGGGTGGTTTTTATATTTAGACTCATGTGCTAAAAATAGAAACTACTCCATATGGCAAATATTATTAGCTCTTAATAATATTTGGACTCTAAACATTATCTTATTCTCTTGGAGCACTTCAAATGATGCTCGGATGTGGCACATGCAAACACAGAAGGAAACACGCTTTTCCTAGGGTTTCATGAAGTGGAAGCTATTGCATGATGACTTCAAATAGAACTCATGCAGCGTAGCTTGGTGGAGTTGATTGAGGAAGTTAGTGGAGTTGTGGTCTTAATTAACTAATTATAAACTCATTAATCAACTAAAGAATGCATCAGTTAACTTCAGTGCATGGACAGTTTCAGTGGAGACCAGTGCAGAAATAGGTGAAAGAGCAGGTTAACTATCAGTTGTGACTATACTGTTGCTATTTGAAACACACAGATAGGTGGAGTAATCAATGAGGATTGCGCAGTTCAATCTAGGTGGTTTATCTATATAAAGAGACCATCCCATAGCATTGGGCCACTTGAAGGAGGCAAGGCAATTGGCGGTGAGTTTTGAACCAGTAACCTGTTCAAAACCGAGCTAGTTTGTGTGTAACTTCATGAGAAAGTACTGAGTACTTGTGAGGAGTATTGTACTGAGTTTGTTACATGATTTCTCCATTATAATATACACAATAGCTGCGGGGTTTTCAGCTATAAGCTTTCCCATACATACTGTGTTAATGTGTATGATGATTTGATGTGTTATCGCTTGATTTTATTTCCGCATGTGTGATGATCTGAGTTGAGTTGAGTGGAAGAGATTATGTGTTGTGTATGAAGTTCAAATAGTATGTGACCAGGATAGTCTCGGTGGATAATTATTTATTATTCAGCAAATTTCTACAACTAGGTGGGGCCCACACAGGTGATTTTTGGCGCAAAGTCTATTTTTAGACTACGTCTATTTTTATACATGTTGATCATATTATATGAGTTGCGGGATGCTATTTGTGGATGGTTGGTCAAGTTGGAAAAATAGATGGACTTCTATTTTTAGACATATTGGGCAGAATCCATTTTTAGATTACTAGTCTACAAATAGATATGTCGAATATTATTAGCTCTTAATAATATTTGGACTCTAAACATCATCTTATTCTCTTGGAGCACTTCAGTTAAGTGCACAGATGTGGCACAGGAGCTGACAGAAGGAATTATGCTATTCCTAAGGGTTATGTGGAGCTATTGCATGGATACTTTAGTTAGAACTCATGTGAGAGAGTTTGGTGGAGTTGATTGAGGAAGTTAATGGAGTTGTGTTCAGTTTAACTAATCTAAACATATTTGAGCTATTTGTATCTAGTTTAACTGATTGATACAATTAGTGAGAGTGGTGTGAATTAATTATTAATTAATTCACTAATTATAAACTCATTAATCAACTAAAGAATACATCAGTTAACTACAGTGCATGGACAGTTTCAATGGAGACCAGTGCAGAGATAGGTGAAAGGGCAAGTGTGACTATCAGTTGTGACTATAAGTGATGCATGGTTTGCATCCAACACTTAGTAGAGATTCCTATAAATACTGCGTGAGCAAGGCTCGGGTAATCAATTCTCATCAAGAGGCATTCTTCAACAGGGATTGCGCAGTAGAGGCAGGGTAAAGGCTAGCAAAGATAGGTGCATGGTATTTGCAAGATCGGGCCTGATTAGTGTGTAGCAATTGGAGATTGTATTGAGAGCTTGTGAGGAGCTTTTTATGATGATTGTTACATGATCCCTATGACATATATGATATATAGATAGTTGGGGGTTTTCAACTTTAAGTTTTCCCATTACATACTATGTTCATATGTGTGAATTTTTATGGTTTTAATGTGTGCATGCAATTGATTTTATTTCCGCATGTAATGATCAATGGTAGAAGAGATTCTATATTGTGCATGAAGATAAATTAGTGTGTGATCAGGAGAATCTCGGTGGATAACATATCAGTTATTCAAATTTCTACAATACTGAGAGGTGGGTGGGTGAATCAGTATTATACATATTTTCACAATTTATTTTAATTGAAAAAGCTATTAGGGTGACAATTAATACTTCAATAATTAATTCATATCAGTATCACAAGAATCAATCATTAGACACAAATAAACATATAATTTCTTCAATCTTTCCTTCAATTTATTACAGAAAGGAAAGCTTCTACTTGTTACAAAGTTCCCTAGGTACAACCAGAAGGAAGCTAATACTCCCTAATTTATTAGTTACAACTAAAAGGAGATACAACCCCTTGTTTATCGGTGACCACTGAAAAGATATTTAATTGTAAACATTTACCACTAATCACTCAAAATAGCTACAATCACTGATATGCAAGCTACAACTTGTCTGACCTCAATGATTCATCTTTCATATAATTTTAATACTCAAATCATGAAGACCATTTCCTTCCATAAACAAATATATTTTTCACTTCAAACACTCACAATAAATATCATACCTCCATATTAATCAATCTCTAGTCACTAATCAACCCACCAACATAGAAATATTCAATTATTCTTTTAAAGAAATTTCGACTAATATTTTTAGTCATCTTGTACTTTTACACATGCATGAATATTTTTTTTTTCTTTTGAGTTGCTTCAAATATGTCTTTTGAATGCGCTCTTCAAGTCTTTATAAGAAAAGCTGAGCTAAAATTTCTCAATTTTGTTATTCTGAAATTTTTATCAAGTTCTAGCTAAACTTTTCTAAATTTGACAAATCACTAAATTTATAAAATAAATGTGCTTATGCAACATATACTAATAGACACCAATTTTTTTTGGTTCAATTACCAAACTAGCAACTAGTAGCTTGTTTTTTATTTATAGCCATAGACGATTGTTAAAATTATTAAGTATTTATCGAGGATATTTATCTTGTAGATAGAGATTCATTGACATTTAATACATATGTTTGTAGTGAGTAACATTAATTTTTTTTTTAAAGAAATAATGATGATCATTCATCTTTAAAACTATAAAAAAGTTACAAAAAGGAGTAAAGAGTATTAGCGAAAAGAAAGAAGGATACTGCACAATGTAATAGAATTCAATTAGCTATTTGCTTCTGGTTTTTTCTTTTCAATTTATAACAGTATAAAATATTATGTTTTACATTGTAATACTTTGTTTTACTTTATTCACCACGTTGATAAAATCTATTTCATTAAATTTTTTCCACCAATTATTTATATTGGTATCCGAATAAGTTTTTAAGTGTGCATTATGGAAGCTTGTTGAAAATGGGTTCCTTGATCTTGCAAAGTAGGTTGCATTCACTTAGCCTCGCATATGGAAGGACAATATGAAGAAGGATGCCAAGGGTATTGCATGGAATTTCAATAATTGTCTTATGAAAGTTAGGAAGAGTTAATTTCCATATGAAAATTAGGAAGGATTTAATTGCCATATGAAATTTCCTGTCGTGGGTTCAACCTAAACCAAGATAAATGAGAAACCTTGTACTAGCTTGTCTCATCAGAATATTATTTGTATGCACATTCAACTTTTACATCCACTTCAATGTGGGATGGCATAGTTTGGTGAAAGTCTAAATATGTGCATGTTTCTTCGTCTTCTTTCCTTTCATTGTGGAGAGGGGCCTTGTCCTTTCAAGAAGCTCATGGACCCATAATTAAAGAGAGGATGAATAACTCTAAAATAGAGGACAAACATAGTCACAAAGGAATTATAAACATATTTATTGATCAAAGGTAGGATTACTTAAATAATAATTTTACTAAATTAACATATTTAATGTTTAAATATTGGATTATCTGAATGGTAATTTTATGAAATTGTTTATTTTTCATGAGCAGTATAATACACCATCATAAACCCATTCTAAATATGGATCTAACACATGCTTTGAGTGATCAAATATCTCAAGATGAAAACCCTTTATTTAGTGTAAAATTTGAAGAAATATTTACACCTTGAGACATTCGATCCCTCTTAGTGTTTGGAATATCTCGAAATAAGATGTTTCTATATCTCTATTTAATAATATTTTTAATATTTATATTAAATTGACTTATTTTTATGTATAAATACTCTTAATTTTAATTCTATTAAAACTTATCTCTCTCTCTCTCTCTCTCTCTCTCTCTCTCTATATATATATATATATATATATATATATATATATATATATATATATATATATATATATATATATATATATAAAGTTTAGGCACTTTATATTGATTTGAAAAGGGGGTATATTACTATTCTTCATGGGTTATTGGTCTACCATGAAATTAGAAGAGTATAAAATATTCAAAATTTTGACATTTCAAGTAGTGAGAGGTACGAGTCAATCTTTTGAATTGAAAAGAAAACTAACAAAAGAGATTTGCTAAAAATTGGCACCGATAACATTAATAATGCCACAACATAACACAATAACATAAAAATTGTCTAATGTAATCATATCATCTTGTGGGAGAGTCCACCTAGAGTTTTGGAGGAAGATTGTTGTGTTCTTCACTTGGGGTGAAATTAAGGTATGCCCAATTCTTGGCTAAAACAAAATCCTTGTTGTCTATTTTCTCAACTTTTTCCATCAGCTATATAATGCACATTAGAATTTCCTGATGTGTTTCCATAAATATATGAGAACACTTCCAATAAGAGATTTCTTGTCCCAATATGAATTAAGATCTTTCATGTATGAAGTTTGATCAAATATAGTTGAAGTGAAATTTTCTAGGATCCAATTTGTTGTGTCCCTATCAACCTAATAATTTAGAGTCAATTTGTGGCTATAACATACATCCTCCTTGACTGATGAAATAACTATAGTAACTTATTCTATAATTTTATCCATTAAACATGCCATGCAATGATGAGAAATAACATGAACCCAAAGCTAAGAGAATGAAGGCTAATGTGCCTCATAATAGATAATATGGATGGCTCTACCCTTTCTTCCTTCTTTGTGGCTAGAAGAGACCCTATAATGTGCCATACTAGAAGGGGAAAGAAAGCAGAGGGAACAAAAGCCATAAGTATAAAATAAATTCAATATGCAAGAACCCAACAAATGCAACTAATTAAATAGGTAAAGAAACACACTAGAGGAGGAAACCCAACTCAGTTTAACGAATGAAGACTAGCTTCTATAGTTTGGAAAACATACCAAGAAACCATCAATGAGAAGAAAAGAATTTCAGGGATCGATAATATTATCTCGGTCAAGGAGAGAGATTAGGGAGAAAATAGGAAAAATAATGCAAAAATGACAAGGATGCCCAATAATAGGAAAAAGAGCTAGAACCCAATAAAAAAAATATAGAGGCTAAAAAATGAAACTTAAAAAGGAATGGATAGGAAAAAACAAAGTTACCACCACACTAAATCTTGGAGCCACTTGAAGCTCAAAACTTGTTCCTATGAATTCAAGTATATGAATTTCCACTTTATGCAAAGATCCAAAATTAAAATAGAAAGCAAAGGAACTATTTCTTGAAACGCCGCATCAAGATTACAACCCAACACTTGAAGACAACCAAAAACCATAAATAACGAAGCACTAGAAAAAGCACCAACATATTTGGAGAGTTGAAGAAAACTAATTAATGAAGGCTCATTAACATCGTGCCATATCAAGGAATTCGGTTAGAAAAAAACCAATTTATATTTCTAACTAAGAGTCTTAACTTCCCTCATCTCCCTGAGTCATGATTTTCCCTAATATCAATACTCTCAGCATGTTTATGTTTAATGCAAGATTGAAGTTAGAATATAAGTCCAAATGACCTTCTAGGGCCTCTCACACATTAACTTCCACAATGGTTGAGACCTTCGAGGAACTCACCTCACATGTATCCATCAAAATGAGCCCCTTCGATCATTCATGGTGCTAATTGGGAGGTGTACTATCTTGCTCTATTAATTTCTATATGTCATGGAAGTGGCATCGATTCCACTTCTAGGCACCCTCCATGGTGGTGTTAATGCATATAGTTACATATATACGAGATTGGAATTTTTCTTTGACATGTTTTATAACTTTTTTAATTTAATTTTTTAATGTATTATGCTTAACATTGATTTAAATAAATAAAAAAATAGTAAGTATTAAGTTTTTATATGTTAACTAATTATATGTTTTGAAAAATCATGACTAAGAATATGAATCATTATTATTTTAATTCCTTTAATGTGATATGCATATTATGAATTTTTCTAGAAAAGGTTGTTTGTAACATATAAAAATAATATAGTATAACATATTAAATTGAATTGATTAATTATTTTTATTAATTTTACTTTTTTTACTTTTCAATTGAGGTGAAACTATGTTTTATTATTATTATTTGATCAAAAGCTTCATTCTATGGTAAAGTACCACTAGCACAATGAGTTGAGGATGGGCTCGTCAAAATGGTGACCTGATGGAGGTTGTTGCGCCCGTGCTATGGGGAGGAGATAAGTTAAAACCTGTTTTCTTAGGGCTCGTGTGGCCCAGGCCGGGTGCGATCCACAGGTTATTTTGACAACTTAGATGACCTTGGGTTGTAGTTTATCAAGCCATATGTCAGGACAAATGTAATCTCTAATGAAATCATACCACTTGAAAAAAAAGAGCTTCATTCTATGACCCTCGATCCGAGTTCCCACATGAAGGAAGTCACTTGCTTGAGAGAGGATTGGCCGCACCCTCCACTTAGCGATTTTCATTCACCCTCACATCATAGGTGGTATCAATGGATATTAAAAATTATAGCTCTCAAGGCCTTTCCTTGCACACCCAAACCTTTGCCTCACTCATCTCCTCCGGACGTATACTTACCTGCTCCATAGACTCTCTACAGTACATTCCCCTTGTAAATTTTTTTAGAGTATGTTCCATCAAGGTTTCCAACTCCTCCCATGCGATCTCCACTCCATTTGAGCCTCATTCCCCATCCAAAACTTTCCACTACTATGCCATGAGATGAAAAAGTGGAAGGCAACACTGCACAAGCAAGGGGAGGGGAACATGATTTCCCCAACCACCTATGATGGCAGTGCACCAATAGATTTGTTCGATAATGGAATCTCTCCCCATATCAGATGTTAGTTGCTCAAATACAAGGAGGGATAAACTTGTCATGGCATTCCCATGCTTTGGGCTCTCCATAATTTGCTAGCTCATCAACAAAAATAAATGAGAAAAACTTAAGTCTAGGGCCATTTGTTGGATTTCGCAGCTCTAAAATTACCGTATTAATTCCTTCTCCTCTATCAAAATAATTTCACATGAATTGGATATTTATTCCCCACCAAGTGTGTCATCCCCTTCCGCCCCTCCTCCCTCACCTTCTAATTCTCCACCCATGCACTCCACCTCTCCCCTAACTTTCATTGCCCTTGTTGCCCGTCCCTCTCATGTTCATAGAGATTTTGACCTAGCTCCCCCTCAATCCTCTATTTAGGCCTTGGTTCCCTCATCCTCCCCTCCCCATCCTATTCCCAACAACTGCTACATCTTTGATCAGATTCTAGGTGAATTCGGAAATTCTCCAGTCCAGTGAAGCTCTAGTGTAGCTCCCAAAGGTTGAATCCTCCATAGTTTCACATTACCTTATCAAATTTCGTGGCTCATACAAAGTTGGTCTATTTTAGCCAGTCGGCTCCTCCATTTTTGCTTGTTAGTAGACGACCTAGTGTCACTCAATTTACAGTTTGAGATTTTTTATATTTTGATGACTTATCTCAATTTTGTAATTCAAATTTCCACCTATAGTTTACCCTCTGAGGGGAAGATGACATACTGGGACTTAAGCTCTAGTTTCCCCGCTTGCGGGAAGAGTTTTATAATGGATGAAAGGCTGAGTCATCCCATGTTATCCATACTGTACATTATGTATTTTTCAATGTTAATATACTATGAATATTTATGCTTACAAAAATAAAAAGCTTCATTTTATGGATCATTGCAACATCTCCTCCATAGTAGGTTGTAGAGCAGCCATGAACGCAATAAAAAATTCAAATTACTCTTTATAGAGATACACATAATGGAAATATCATATAAATTTGGTGGCAAATTTCTGTACTTGGCTCATTATTGCGACGATTTCCTCCTCAAATCATTCTATTGAAGTCCCAACTCCTCACCAAACCTCGTTCACTCTCACTTTCATTAAAGGGTAGCTCAATATCTCTTAGTAACTACACATGGAAATTATATACAATGAGGGAAAATAAACCCTTAAGTTATGAAAGATATTTCCAACTGGAATCAAACTTAGGAGACTACCTTCAATATTTATCATTATTGTGCTAGGAAATGAGATGGTGCAGTAAAGTCTTAATAAAAAAGTAATAATAAAACACATAATGTAGGCTCTATTAAAAAAATAAAAAAATGAAACAATGTTATAATAAAAATAATAATCTTATTCAATTTAGTTTGTTATTTTCCATCCATAATGGTTTTCCATCAATCAAATCCTAGCCCTCACGTGTGAATGAAGAATAATATAATTAAGAGGTGGCTCAAACCCCCACCCCCCACAACAAGTGGTATATAACATTTGATTATGGTGGAAATTGGGAGTTAATTATTGGAAGTAGGTTGTCTTTGGAGGAAAATCGACCCCTTCATTACACACTCCACTCTAAGTATAGGGAAATATTGTAACTGAGAGGAAGGTAATAATTTATTATGGTGTGAAGCAATTGAGCCTTACTTCCAACAATTTAAATTGTGACCACCCTACATGGAAGCAAATGAAACGTCTATTATTTGGTGTAGTGACCCCCCTATTCAAAGCCTTAGGTTTTGTCTCTTAGTCTATTTACTTCACTTATTGTAATTTTTATTTTGGGAAGATTTTTCTCTATCATTGAATTTACCATGGATTTTTTTTCTACCTCTCCTCCCAACAATATGATAATCCATGATTTTTTTTCTCACCTTGAAATTTGTCAAATTTAGGGTTGGATTGTATGTGTTTCCAAAATATAGGTTTTCTTCATAGGATTTTGGTTCAAACATATGTGATTGTTTTAGTTTTCATCTACCATCTATTTTACTCTGCCTAGGTCTATTCTTGGTTAGCCAATTTTTCTTCTTTGGTTGGTTATTACCTTTCTCTATCTTAAGACATTTATTTCGTATTATCATGGGTCTATCATGGATTTGGAGAACTTAACCTTTAATAGTAGATCTCACCTCCTTCTCACTTATAGTTAGAGGGACTGGTTGGTGTCAACTCTTTAATGTGATAGAATTCTCATTCAACATTTGGCCTCTTCAAGTTGTAAGAGTATTTCTCCTTGGAAAGGTATGGAATCACTTGTGCTTCTTGGGAACTTTGGGAGAATGGTGTCAAGTGGTATTATATTTACCTTTCTGTGGTTACCTTACCCTAGTTTGGATTATTATTTATTTTTAAGTGGTGGGTTCTCTATGCCGAGTGACAACAGAGACCTACTATATATAAGACTGACTGTTTTGTTCAAACAAATGGTCGAATTATTCTAAAAGTTAGTTATATTTTCTTGATGAAGTTTGTATACACTCGTTGCTTCTCATTCCTTGTAATATAATTCATATTGGATTGTATTCAAATATTCACAATGATTTGTTATGATTTACAAGCATGTTGAGAAAGTATGTGGTGTCCCATTTTTTAGTATTAGGGATATTCACAATATAATTATTATGAGTGTCTCTCATCCTGAGTGTGGAATCCTATTACTCTACTTTCTTCTCTAGATGGCCTATCTATGAGCTCCATCGAGTAGCAAAAGTGCTAGAAGGGGTCTTCCTCCTATGTAGCCTAGAGCTAGGATGGACTCCAAATATAATGACACCACTACTGTACAAATTTGAAATATCATCTACGAAATGATGAAGTGTTCTTGAATTTCCATTACATTTAGGATCAATATATCGAAATGGAAACCAAGAATTAGATTCTAGATAAGGAAAATACTAGACCTATGCAGACCACACCACCTGCAAATTATTGATTCATATTGGAATATAAAAACTCTCTTAAGACATGTTCTAGGGGAACATTTAGAAGAAAAGGGGAGCCCTTGTTGTGTATTCATGATGTATTGGAGAAGGTGCACATATAGAATATCCAAGTTTTAATCCAATTTGCAAGATATTTGTTCCTCCAACAATACCTAATACATGCATGTGCAAGTGTAGATTGATTCCCTCCTATATAGGTGATTCCACATCTCATTAATACAACCTATAACTCATGTTTAATTTTTATTTTCTTGGCTAGGAAGCCACTTTCTCTTCTAGGCATAAAGGGATGATGCAACAAATAGGGTTTTGATTGTTTTCTCATATAGTCTACGTTAGAAGTAGGAAACTAATTTTATTTTTTGATTTGTAATTTAGGACATTGAATCTTTGTTATTTATTTGGTTTCCCTTGTGTTAGGACAATAATAAAGGACAATAGATATGTATCTCTAGTTGATCTTGATATAATTGTGTAATTTAAAAAAAAATGTTGTATTGTAAATTTTTTTTATTAATAAAATTATAAACAATTTTACTATGGAAAAAAATTCATGATATGTATATTACATTAAAAGAAATTTAAAAAATGAAATTTTATATAAGTAGCCACGATAATTTAGAATTTCTTATTTAAATTTAATTAATAAATATTTAACTATACATAAGACTATTTCTATATAGAAGTGTGAAACATATATGAAATATAAATAGTAGCCATAAATTAAGATTCAAATTAAATTAATTATAATTTATATTGTAAACATTACATTTGATAACTTTTTGTTTTAAATTTAATTAATGCACATAGAAAAGCTTAATGATCCTAATAAAATTATATGTATTATGAGTATTTTAATCAAACTAAAATAAATATGTTTCTCAAAATATTTATAAATAATAAAAATAAAATTATTAAGAAGAATATAGATGCATGGTAGCTTCCCAAAAAAACAAACATCCCGAAATGTAAATTATTTTTTAAATTAACATAAATGCATCTTATTTTATTTTTATAAATAAATGGATAAATATATTATTTATAAAAACATTTCTTCACACCCTTGGAAAACCTATTATAACTCATTTGTCAAACCCAAAAATTATCATGGGTTACTATCTATTAATGTTGGTTGACTCGTCACGTAAAACCAAGCCACCTGTAATCACCAGTTTTTTAATTTTGCAAGATTCCTAAGTCTTGGGATGTTAACTCGTTTATTTACATCACTTTTGCAGGATGCCTTGGTCTTGGGCCATTAACATGTTTACATCACTTTTGCAGGATGCCTAGGTCTTGGGTGATTAACCTGTTTCTTTACATCTTAGGGAGATGAGCTCTTAGCCAAACACAATTTATAATTTTCTTTGGCATTGGTGAGGATACATGATAGTAATGTCCAAGAATAACATAATATGTCACTAGGGAAAATTTTAAGGATGGAAAATTATTTTGAAGTTTAAAAAATTGGCGAATCTCACTAGTCCCTAATGTGAAAAATATAAATCTTTATTGATGTCTTTGTAAAATTATTCAAATTTATAATGATATTGTATATATTTATATATAATGTTGGCGTTTTTTAAGGTAAAATAATTTTATATTGTAAAATTTGGGCAAATTAGCTTTATAAAAAATTGGAAATTGGCAAATCTTTTTTTTGGAAAAACCATGTAAAATTAGTCCACCTGCGAATATTAGCCCTTAAAATTTTCCATGTATTTCACATCTTGGAGTGCCTTAACAACAAACTCCATGTAATATTACCAATTAGCCATGAGCTAGTTGGAATATTAAATTTTCTTTTGCTGCTTTTTTTATGAATAAGAGCACAATGGAGGTCCATAATTCTCCTTAATAATGAATAAATCAATGTCAATGTGAAAAGGATAGATCTTGGCAGCTTAATTGAGCACCCTTAGGTGTGAAAAGGGGTTGGAACACCTTGAATGGGTAAACTTTGACCAAATCAACATTGCTCTCATGGAGGAGTGGTCATCAATGAAAGGCAACGTAGTTTTAGATGGAGATGCTTTACATGGAAGTAGTGCTATTATTGAATGGGGCTTAGGGTTTGCAAGCTCATATTTTATTTAAGGAGGAGGATGGCAGCCATATTGAATAGGTATTGGTATATGATATTTCTGAATATATTGTTTGTTTAGACATATATCTTTTTCTTGCTGTTTAGCTGAGATTGAGTGTTGTTTAGCACTGGGTGTTCCTGATCCGAAATTCCACCTCTTCCATTGAGAAGCTCTTGGAGGAGTTTTGTACTACATTTTTCACTATAAAGCTTAAGTCCAAGCTTCATATTTCATTTACAACACAGATCCTATTGAGGGTTAAGTTGTTTTGCAGGTTGTAGCAGTGGAGGCTAGATCAGGGTCATTTCATTGCTCATTTTCAGTGGACAAGGATTCCTTTCCATTGGGAGGACAATAAGGAAGGCTCTTGTGAATAGTTTCAGATCTTAGCATTAGGCCAACTAGTTATTCATCCCTACAGTGCAGTTTACTTCTAGATCTACATTATTTCTATAGGAGGGGTTGCATGGTGGTTTGGCACACCATTTGGAGAGCTAGTTTTCTAGTGAAAGGGATTTGCCTTTCATTTAGAGGATCTGTTGGAGGAGGCTATTATATTGATCATATCAGATCAACCACACTTTCCAGATCTGTATTTTGCAATGGATCTTCAGCCCTATGTCCTAGATCCCCATCTTGTACATGGTGTTTTGCTCAAAACCCTTAAGGGGTTCTTCAAAGGAGGTTGTATAGTCCACAAACCTCTATTGGATCTATATTTTGAGGCACATGTCAACCCTAGATATGTTTTATATTCATTTGCTGTAGAAGTTCCTTTAAAAGAGCACTGTAACAATCTTCCAGTCTTTATATATAGTATCACCACCTCTTTTTGATGGATTTTATCCATTGGAGGCTTGTTCTTTCTTATTGTACATCTTATGGCCCATTATTTATGTATATTTTGTTGTTGTTATAACATATGAAATGTCTCCATATTGGTTTCTTTCTTTTATATGATGATTTACACTATTATTCCAACATTTTGCACTGTATTCCTACTATTCCTATTTGGGAATATTACAGTGGTATCGAAGCATAATATTGGCATATCTTGTGCATCTTGAAAAGAAAATATGTCATATGAAAAAGGAGATCCTCTTACTGATAGAGAGAAGAGGTATCAAAGAAGAAGACACCAGAAGTTTGATTATACAAATGACAAAGAAGACAAGGGTAAAACTCCTTTATCTGGAGGAGAAGAAGAAGAGAAGGATTTCCCCAAGATCCTTCTTAGAGCCATGCAAGACATTGATACAAAAATCAAGGAGATGAGCATGCATATATACAAGGAATCCCCTAAAGGATTTAATCATGGTGAAGGCTCTAACATTTCTCATCACTGGAATGATCAACTAGTGCAACAACATCAAGTTTCCCAACGCTCTACAATGCCTACATTCTTGGCTGTGGGAAATGAAGGGTTTTAAGAGCAAGAATCCCTTGAAGACTATTTTATGGAGTATGAGTCTCAAACTCAGAGATTCAAAGACAAATTGAGCTTTCAAGAATTTTGTCAAATCAAGGACAATAGGAAACCCACGCATCACAATAGAAGTGGTGGATTCATTCAGAATCATGATCTACACTGCACTATGGCCAGATTATTTTTACCCAAATTTTATGGGTCATATAAGTGCACTGCCAAATCATGGGTAGAGAAGCTTGACATCTACTTATAGTTGAACAAAATTCTAGAAATGGAGGCAATTAAGATAGCAGCGTTGCACCTTGAGGGTGAAACACACGATCGCTGGTTCAATGGCTTGTCTACATTGGGTCATGCCAATGTGACTGTATATTCAAAGTTCACAAAGAGGATGGTGGAGAGGTTTGATAAAAGAGATACTGAAGCACCATTCATGGGGCTTGCGAAGTTAAAACAATCAGGTAATCCAGAAACTTATATTTCTGAATTTTTCAGACTTTTTGTTATGGTTCTTGATTTATCTGTATCAAGAAGGGTGTATATGCTAATTGATGGGTTAGATGAACCTCTTCATGGGTTGGTTAAGTCTACCAAGCCCACTACCATTCAAGATGCCATTGAAAGGGATAGAGATATTCAAGATGACTTGCCAAAAGCAAAGGCAACATTTCAGCATAAGCCCTCTTTTCCATGAAAGGGAAAACATGAGAAGGCTCCTCTTTAAAAGGAGAGCCAAAATAAAAAAAACCTCTTGATGATGATGTCTGAAGAGATTTGAGGAGAAGGAAGCTTTGCTTCACATGCCAATAATCTTGGGAACCTGGATATAGATGTGCACCAGGGAAGGCACACTACATAGAGGTTTTCTCAGATGATGAGGAAGAAGAAGAAGAAGAAAAAGAGAAGGGTCACAGTGCTGGAATAGTAGGAGATGATCCACCAACACTTGGAGGTGAGGATGGAGAAATTGCTCCAATTAGAGGAACTTTTGCATCATTTAGAGTAGTACCCAACTATCATAAAACTTCCACACAAGAAATAGAGTTGAATTTGTGTAGTGGAAGCAGGGATATGATGATCCCATCTATTATGCACATCAGAATGGTCCATCAGACATCACTATATTGTGGTAAACCACCTCGGATACCACCTGATCCAGATTTGGTGAGAGATGTCTCACATCATGATGTACCATTCATAGATCTAGAAGGAATGGGAGCATTAGAAGACCATGATACAGCACTGAGAGTCTTGGGTAGGCTCAAGGAGGAGGGAGACATTCTCCTACTATCATCATTAGCCACTCTCACATATCATAATGCGTTGAGAGGAAATGCTGCAGGTTTGGAGGATGTCATCATGAGGCAAGGAGACCATTCCTTGGCTATGGAGACTCAGAATATGTTCTCACTTGAGGATCAATCTTTCATACATGGTAGAAGATGGTGGCCACACATGCATGCTTTGGCTAAACCAAGGAATTTTTGGATGGATGAATGATTTCCATGGGAGACTAACCTCCAAAAGCTTCAACCTTTACTTGAGCATGTACATATGCAAGAAGAGCAGCAAGGAGGGGATAGAAACCTTCCAACATATGCCTTTGGCATGAGAGATGTCAAGGAGAAGAGAAGCCATATGAAAATTTTTCTTTGTGATAGATCATCAGTGTTGTCACTATGGAAGATTGATCCATATTGGAAATCCCAATTGTTGGTGGATTATTGCAAGGATATTTTCACATGCATGATACTTGATGACTAGCTACATGAAGAGGGATATTCAGTCCAAGAAGAATTCATCTGCTATCATGGTAGGAAATTCTTATCCAGAGCCTCCAAGCTCAACGAAAAGTTGCTACAAAGGGATTTTGAAGATTTCCTTTTCAGCCATACTTATTCCATGAGGGCCTACAACACTATCATCGAGAGCTACACTTGGGAAGACTTTGAAGAGGAACTATATCAACATTTTCAAAGATGCATGAACCATGTGGAGTCGAAAGAGAGACATGACTCAATGAAGGAGTTATTACAGCCACCTCTTTCCTCTTTTGGAAGGAGAGGGGATATATCTATAGACCACTCCATTTGTATAAAGAGAATTTTTGGTAAGGAACATGCTTATGTAAATAATGTTTCATTTGATGATTACTTGAATTCATTTACCATGTATATGTAGGCCATAGCTCCAAGGAGGAGCAGTATTCCATATAAACTTCATGGCCAACTTTAGGCCATAAACAATTTTGAACATGGCCACTCCCTTGGAGGACATAAAAAGATTTTGTATCATTGTGGGCGCACTCCAAAAGCACCAAACATATCTCATGCTTTCAGCCATTGTGAGAATACTTGGGCAACCAATAAGTGGTGGGGAAACCACTTACCACATCATTATCTAATGCAGTCAAGAGATATACTATGCCGGTTCCACATGTGGTACTATGACCCACCTCCATTTGTACAAATTTCTGTTTGCATGTACTAATTTTGATCCCATACATTGATGATGTACTTATACTTTTTATGGGAATGTTTGGAGGGAGGATGGGAGGAATTCATGTGCCTTGTGGAAGAGAGGTTCTCCATGTTCATTATGCTACATGTTTCAGGGAGAACATTGGGCAAACCATGTTTGTTTCATTGGAACTATTGTCTCCTTGTGGGAAGAATTATTTGCATCTCATAAGAACTTTGGAGGAGCAATTCATGGAGGGATGAATTGGTAGACACTTAGCTTGTGAGAGCACTCACCTTGTCACTTGCTTGAGGACAAGCAACATTTGGGAAGGGAGGACTGTAATATTCCCAATCAACCATGAGCTAGGTCGAATATTAAATTTTGTTTCGCTGCTTTGTTTTAGGTCCATAATTCTCCTTAATAATGAATAAATCAATCCCAATGTGAAAAGGATAGATCTTAGCAGCTTAATTGAGCACACTTAGGTGTGAAAAGAGGCTGGAACACCCTGACTGGGTCAAATTTGACCAAATCAACATCGAGTGGTCATCAATGAAAGACAACGTAGTTTTAGATGGAGATGATTTGTATGGAAGTAGTGCTATTATTGAATGGGGCTTAGGGTTTGTAAGGTCATATCTTATTTAAGCAAGAGGATGGCAGCCATATTGAATAGGTATTGGTATATGATATTTTTGAATATATGGTTTGTTTAGACATATATCTTTCTCTTGTTGTTTAGCTGAGATTGAGTGTTATTTAGCACTGGGTGTTCCTGATCGGGAATCCCACCTCTTCCATTGAGAAGCTCTTGGAGGAGTATTGTACTAAATTTTCCACTATCAGGCTTAAGGCCAAGCTTCAATTTTCATTTACAACGCAGATCCTGTTGAGGGTTAAGTGGTTTTGTAGGTTGTAGCAGTGGAGACTAGGTCTAGGTCATTTGATTGCTCATTTTCAGTCGAGAAGGCTTCCTTTCTATTGCGAGGATATTAAGGAAGGCCCTTGTGCCTATTTTCAGATCTTGGCATTAGGCCAACCAGTTATTTATCCCTACAATGCAATTTACTTCCAAATCTGTGTTATTTCTGTAGGAGGAGTTGCAGGGTGGTATGGCACACCATTTGAAGAGCTGGTTTTCTAATGAAAGGGATCTACCTTTTATTTAGAGGATCTATTGGAGGAGGATATTCTATTGATCATATAAGATGAACCACACTTTCCAAATCTATATTTTGCAGTGGATATTCAGCCCTAGGGCCTATATCCCCACCTTGTACATGGTGTTTTGCTGAAAACCCTCAAGGGGTTCTTCAAAGGAGGTTGTATAGTGCATAGGTCTATATTGGATCTATCTTTTGAGGCACATATCAGCCCTAGATTTGTTGTATATTCATTTTTTTAGCAGTTCTTTTAAAACAGCGTTGTAACAGTCTTCCAATCTTTATATATAGTAGTAGCACCTCTTTTTGAGGGATTTTGTCCATTGGAGGCTGGTTCTTTCTTATTGTACATCTTATGTCCCATTATTTATGTATATTTTGCTGCTGTTATAACATATGAAATGTCTCCATATTCGCCTCCTGCTTTTATATGATGATTTACACTATTGTTCCAATATTTTTCACTATATTCCTGATTTTCCCATTTGGGAATATTACGCTCAATTACAATCTATCTAATACCTTGTGGACAAAAAATATTATATATTTTTTTATAAAGGTGAATCTTTATTTTTATTTTTTTGTGGAATTCACTAAACAACTTTAAATATATGAAAATAAAAAAAATTAATGACTAATATATCTACAATATTATTTATATTAAAATACATATCGTTGTATCTAGAATCAAATCTAACAGGTTACATTGAAAAAATAAATATAATATTAAAAAAACCAGTCTAATGCATAATATATATATATAGATTTTTTTAAATTGGATATTTTTTTTTCTAGAGTATGTTCTTAATTTGTGTTTGTTTGGTTATGAGATTTTCATCCTAGGAAGTATGTGAATACGTTGGCACCCAAAATTAGAGACAAAGAAGTGAAACCATGCCTTTAATGAATTATTACAATTGGTGTAGTTTTCCTTCAATAATATTAATGAGTAAATGTACATTTATGGATACTAGGTAATGATATTTATCTCGTTAATAGATTTACATCTAAATTACCATAGGTTTTCCCTATAATAAGATTCTTGTTAGATGCATAATTTTTACCTATTTATAAATAAATTTGTAAATAAAAACAATATAAAGTTAACTAGCGGGTTGGTGTTAGTCTGAACAAATAAAAACTCCACTATGGATGGGTTTTACTATGAATAAGAACTTTCAACATCAACGTGACCACCAATTTGAACTTTTTTATCTCATAAAGCCATCAAAGGATGATTCAATGTGTTATGGAGAAATGTTTTATTTGAGAGAGCCATCATAACCTAGAGTCAATTTGTTACAGATCACATGACGTAAGTGTTGGGGATAATGCTTAGTTTTGTCATGTAATTGTGGATAAATTAGTCAACAAATTTTGTGTGCTGTGTGAGTATGTTATCAAAATTAGTGCAGTTGATTATTAGGGTGATCAATGCTCATAATTAGGATTTAGAAGGTTGTTAGTGTCGGTAGATTCATTTCATATGATTATTGAGTTGATTGATAATCATATTAGTAATAGGTTTATTATATAGAAATTTACTTACTAGTTTGATTTGAGAAGATATTTACAGGAGGGCTGTGTTGACGCACTGAGAATCACATCTGTGTTTTTTTGTTCATTGGTTTTTATATGTTTTTTCTATCATAATTATCTTGGTTTATTAGCTCGATTAAAGAAAATGGGCCATTTCATATTCTACAACTCATATCAGAGCAGTTAAAAAAATTTTGGGTTCAAGTTTTATTCTTGCAATTTCACCAAAGTTAATTATGTCAAATTCTAACCAAATTCTCGTTCCATAATTTGATGGGAACTATTATGATTATTGGTGCATTGAGATGCTGACCTTTTTTATTGGAATTTTTTTTTGGGATATTGTTGAATCAGGTTATGTTGGGAAAAATACAAAGAAGGGGGAGGGATGTGAATTAGTATTAACAATAATCAAAACCTTTTCTTTTACTTTACTGATCTCTATACACGCCTCTAATTAGTCCAACTAGTGTATGCATGGGGGTTTTGTAAACGAAACATGCGTATACCAAGATAACTTCAATGTTCAAATAAATATTCAGAAACTTTACTTAGTCATGTTCATAAGTTATGCATCAGAAATTTAAACAGTAGATATGTGCAGTAATAATAGAGTAAATCATCACACAAAAGACATCACACATGAACACCAAGATTCAAGGTGGAAACCCAAGTCAAGAGAAAACCACCAATGTTGTCATCTCTGTTTTCAATATTTTTATATGGAAAATTACCTACAATGTTGTATTGATGCAGAATCATACCAATATGCAAGCACACACCTGCAGAAGTCTTGAAACCTTCTCCGATTCTCCAACTTCTACTGGAGGGGAGCTCCAACCCCATGATGTGGTTTACCAGCCACTAATGGATGGGAGCATCAACCCCCTGAACAGATCACTAGCTTCTACTAGAAGGAAGCTTCGACTTCCACACTGTAGTCTTCAACCCTCAGAACCACTCCAGACCATGTTTCATAGATTTCACACTCGATCCAACAACTTAAACACAACACAATTTGTAGATCAACACTAATAGCGATAAACCAATCTTCAAACATAACAGTGAGATCATTGTAACCAGGTCACAACATTAAACCTATACTTCTGTATTAGCATGTAGAATCAACTTCAACCCTCGTCATTTACAAAATAGTTGTATTCGAAACTTTGCTCACTAAGACTTGCATGCATACACACTTTCTTGTGGATGAACTTGCGTATAGATCTTTATATACTGATAATTAGAGTTTTTCTAAACTTAGAATAGATCAGAGATATTATGATACATTTTGTCAGATATACAGAATCCTTAAACAGTTAGTAGCATCCATCATTCTCAAACAACCAGTTACTGATCATCTTCATACATAATCAATTCACATTATAAACAATATTCAAACAAGCCATATCTACATGAAGACTTCATTGGCATACAACAAAAACACAATAAAAATGATCAGAAATTTTCTTCAGCAATATTAAAAAAGAACCCTAAATTCCATACGTGCCTTTGTTGAAGCAAACCCACAAGTATACGCGCTTTCACCGTGATGAACCAATGTATATATATGTAAATATTATAGGACTTCAAAACACTTCAAAACAACAAAATTCCTTAGATAATACCATTTATTTCAGTAATTATGCGCCACACCACAGATCTAAACAACTCACAAAGAAATCATGCAAATGCATAGTCATTTCAGTTCTAGAGATCCCGATCCATTATTTTATTCATGAGTGCATCAAAATATCAGATCTATCTATTGAGGATAACCCAATCCATGTAGATATACTTTAGACTAAAGTATTCATTCAATTCTCATCCACATGCACACTATTGCACTATGATCTTCTCCTCCTTATATAGTTTGATCCTTAACCAAAAACATGAGCCAAAACCACAGAAGTTTCATTGGTATTCTTGGACAGGATGAAATAGCCATTACTATGCTCAATATGTGGGCTAATACCATGGTAAAGACCCCTGGTATTTTTAAAATTAGTGCACCAAATCATACACGACTTTGATTCTTTGTACTCGCGTGTACATGCAACTTTTCTTCACAAAAATTGCGTATACACAAATTCTGGATATATACATGACTTGGCTTCATTGAACCTATGTATGTATGTGGCTTCCCTTCATCAAAACTGTGTATATTTCTTGAAACTTTACCTTCATCATTCCTTTGTCACTTACTGGTATTCGTTTCTTTGTCATATCTGAACTAGCCTACAGATAGATCAAGCTTACATCATAGACAACTAGGTTTCTATAAAAATTCAACTCATCGAATAGGGTTCCATCATGGAAAACATATTAAATCATAATGCCAAAAATATCCCCCTTTGGACTTGATGGAAACTATGCTAGTGTTTTATCACCACAACTTGTAGATACCTGTTAGACACATCAATCAAACGCTTTATTCAAACACCAAGTTACTCTCCCCTTTTGACATTAAGTGCAAAGGGGGAACTGATACAAGAATCTGGAGATCTGCACTGCACTATACAGACCATAATCCCCATGAACACATGCTTAAGCTTCAAAATATATTTGCAAGAATCTATAACCTTTCCTATCACCAAGGACGCATACATACATTAATTACCAAACCAAGTGGAGTTACATATTTGACTCAACTACCCAACCAAGTGGGTTTACCTTTTTGATTCAAGTACCTAACTAAGTGGGTTTACAAATTTTAAAAATGTCCTATACTTGTTTATATCGCCGATTCCTTTTCTCCCAAAATTTTTGATTCTGGATGATTATTTTGAACATAACTAGATGGAGCCTTTTCTCTTTCTGATGTACCTTCTTCTGATGCTTCATTAGGTTCTTATTCTATAGTATTGTGATTTTATGAGGGAAAAAATTCATCATCATCATCATCCTCGTTTGTTTTTATTTCCCTTTTGGGAGCTGTGAGAGATTCAGTAATCACAACATCAATACAGTCAACAATCTTCTGAAGTCTCTTATTGTGTCATTTGTATGCTTTACTTCTAGAAGAGTAACCAAGAAGTATTCCTTTATCTTATCTAGGTTGAAATTTACTAATTTTTTCGTCATTATTTTTGATATAACATTTGCTTCCAGAAAATTTAAAGTGCTTTAGACTAGGAGTATTACCATACAAGAGTTCATAAGGAGTTTTATCACTATTTACACGAACATGAGCCTTGTTGAGAATATTTACTGCAGTGTGAGAAGCTTCACTCCCAAGGTTTCAAGAGTCCCAAATTCATCAAGCATAACACGAGCCATTTGCTTCACTTTTCTATTCATTATTTATGCCACACAATTTTGTTGTGGAGTTCCAAATACATAAAACTATCTTTTTCTGCCATATTTTTCATAGAAACCAAAGAATCCATCTGATATGTATTCTCCTCCTCGGTCATATGTAAGACATTTGATTTTTAGATCTAATTATTTTTCAGCTAAAGCTTTGAAGACCTTAAATTTTTCAAATTATTCATCTTTATGTTACAATAAACCGATCCAACACATTCTAGAAAAGTCATCAATGAATAAGATATAGTATTGTTCTCCATGAGGTGACTTTTTCCTTACAGGTCCACACAAATCAGTATGTATAAGTTCAAGAGGCTTACTTGTTGATCCTTCTTTGGCATTACATTGAATCCTGGTTTGCTTACCGAATTGGCATGACTTGAGTATGGTACTTTCTGGTAAAGAAATGTTTGGTAGAACACAAACAAATTTGAGCCTGCTTGATTTTCTTATTTGGGAAAAGCTCTGATGTCCCAATATTCTATTCCATAAACAAGTTTTGTAGATTTTCCTAGGTAACATTGTTCTTTGTCACCTTTCAATATATACAGATTTCTTGGTGTTCTTTTTCCTTTTATTACGGTCTTTCCTGTGTCAAGTTCACGAACAACACACTCCTTTGATTGGAAGACAACTTCATTTCCTTGGTCACACATTTGACTAACACTCAAAAAGTTATGCTTTAATCCATCAACATACATAAAATTGTTAGATTTAACCTTTTCTTTTACAAAAACAGATCCTTTACCCTTAATGATAGCAAGAGAGTCATTTCCAAAAGTTACATTCTTTTCCTTTTATAATGTATTGTATGAAATAAGTTTGTATTCATCACCTGTCATGTCTTTTGAACATCTGTTATCAATGTACCATTGATTTTATTCTCCTTCTTCAAATAAAGCTATGTCGCAGTTCTCAAATTGTAATTCCTTCCTTCTCCATACCTTAGAACTTGTGGATATTTGTTCTTTTGGTTGTAGTTATCTCCTGCATTAAGATTATTCATGTCCAAAATTATTTGAAAATGAACATTCAATTTCGTCTTGAAGAGGAGAATTTTTTTTTATAGGTGTTCTTCTTTATTCCTATCTCATTTATTTGCTTTCTTGCTTCTCTAGTCATGATCGTTTTGTATGCAACACATTGAGAAGCTTTGTGACCAAAATTATGAGATGAGAAACATTGTGCATGAAAGAAGAAATTTTTGTGATCATAGAACCTTCTAGTGTTGTTTACCTTTTTACTGATACTTCTTCTATTGTTCACCCTTGAATTCGAATGATCATGCTTTACCCGAGTAATGTCTTTGTTCTTTTGCTAATTCATGAAACTTTGTTGGCTGGCTTTTGCTACATTTAGATCGCTTGTAGCTGAGGATTTTCCTGACTGAGAAGATTCACCAATATATCAAAGACCTGTATTCACAAGAGGAGAGCATTGAACCTTGATAATTTCATCTAAGGTTTCAGATACTTTTTAAAATCTAAGATTTAGAGTTTTTACTTTCTCGAGTTCCTTTCTTAGACATATTATTTCACATTCTAATTTCTCATTGTGCTTCTAATTTTATATGAGTTGATTATTTATAGTATCTATGGATGTTTTGTTTTCTTCCAAACATAATTTGAGTTGAGTGATTTCTTCAAGAAAGTCATTTTATTCTAAAGCATCTATAAAATTTTCTTTAGCCTTGCTACTGTCTTTTTCAAATGTCATTAGCAGTCTAAGATCTTGATCATATTATTATTCTTTGCCATTGGATAATCCATCACTATCTTCATGAGTATAGTAACTTTTTCTATTGACAAATCGTCTCTATTATATTTTGCTAAATCCTTTCCCTTTTCATGATTATTTTTATGAGGATATTTGGCAGCATAATGACCCACTCTTCCAGAAGAATTTTTTTTGAAAGGAATCTTGCCTCTGAACCTTATAGTGCCAAGTTTAATTTTCTTTACAAAATTTACCTCATATTCTTCTGATACGTACCCTGATTCCTTTTGATCTTATTTTTACTTTCCTTTTGCAGTAGCTCTAAAATTAGCTTCTTTGATTTCAGATGGGCCTCCTTTCCTCATCTCAAAAGCAGTTAGGATCCTATGAAGTTGTACAATAGTAAGAGTCTATAGATCCTTCTTCTCTTCAATAACAGAAACTTCTGGCTCGAATCTAGGAGTTAGAGATATTAATATTTTCTCTACTAAATTTGTGTCTGTTATGTCTTCACCCAAATTTCTCATACGATTTACAATATCTTCTAGATGCAAAAAAAAAAAAAAAAAATTAGAAATACTTTCATCATTATGCATTCTGAGATTTTCATATTGAATTTTGAGAGATTGGAGTTTAGCACTTTTCACCTTGGAATCGCCTTCATAGCTCAGAATTATCTTGTCCCATATCTCCTTTGTTGTATTTAACTACATAAATTTGACAAATTTTGGTTCAGTCAGACTCTCAATAATGCATTAACTGCTTTTGCATTGATTTCATAGTTCTTCCTTACTACTGCATGTGTGGGAACTGTAGCTAGATATTGGTAACTGCCTTCAACTATTTCCCAAAAAATTTCTCCAAGAGACTGAAGATAGGATCTTTTTCTTGTTTTCCATAAGATTAAATTATTTCCACTGAAGAGAAGTGGTCTGATAGATGTTGTTCCATATTGATTGCTCATCTTGAAAGATATTCCTTCTAGTGATTAAGCTTCTTCATAAGGACCTTCTCTGAAACCAATTGTTGAGAAAAATACTGAGAGGGGAAGGGGGGGGAGCGTCAATCAGTATTAAAAATAATCGCAATATTTTATTTGACTTTACTGATTTCTATATGTGCCTCTAAGTAGTCTAACTAATGTATGCACACATATTTTGTAAAGGAAACATGTTTATACCCTCATAACTTCAATGTTCAAATAAATCTTCAAAAAATTTACTTAGCCTAGTGTATCAGTTATGCATCAGACATTTAAATAGTACATATGTGTAGTAATAAAAAATTAAATTATCACACAAAATACATCATACATGAACAACAAGATTTATGGTGGAAACCCAAGTCAGGAGAAAACCACCACTGTTGTCTGGCATCAATATTTGTTATATAGAAAACTGCTTACAATGTTGTATTGATGCAGATTAATACCAGTACCTAGGCACCCACCTGCAAAAGGCTTGAAACCTTCTTCATTCTCTAGCTATTACTGGAAGGGAGCTCCAACCCCATCATATTGTTTACTGGCCATAGTTGGAAGGGAACTTCGACCCCCTAAACTAATCACCAACTTCTCTTTGCAGGAAGCTTTGACTTCCACACTACAGGCTTCAACCCTTAGAACCAATGCAAACCATGTTTCATAATTTTTCACAGTGGATCCAACAGCTTCAACACAACACAATTTGTAGATCAACACAAATAATCATAAACCAATCTTCAAATAGAACAATGAGATCATTGTAACCAGGTCAAAACATTAAACCCAGGCTTCTGTATTATCACACAAAATCAACTTCAACCCTGATCATTTAATTGTATGGACAACTTTACTTACTGAGACCTACGGTGTATACACGTTTTCCTGTGGATGAACCTGTGTATAAATATTTATATAATGAGAATTAGAGTTCTGTCTAGACTCAGAATAAATGAGAGGTATTCAGATACATTTTGTCAGATATACATAACACTTAAACAATCAGTATCATCCATCATTCTGAAAAAACTAGTCACTGATCATCTTTATATATAATCAATTAGCAGTATAAACAATATTCAAAAAATCGAGATCTACATGAAAATTTCACTGACAGACAGTAGAAACACATAAGAAATGATCAGACATTTACTTCAACAATATTCAGAAATAACCTTGACTTTCATACGCACCTTTGCTAAAACGAACCCATGGGTATACGAGCTTTCACTGTGGCTAACCAACGTATATTCTGTAAATATTACAAGACTATGCAACACTTCAGATAAGAAAACTTGCTCATATCATATCATTTAATTCATCAATTATGTGTCAGACCACATATCTAAAAAACTCATAAATAGATCATGTAAATACATAGTCATTTTAGGACTAGAGATCTTGATCCATTATTGTATTCATGAGTGCATCAAAATATCAGATCTATCTTTTGAATATATCCCAATCCATGTAGATATACTTCAAACTAAATTATTCATTCAATTCTCATTCGCATGCACACTATTGCACTATGATCTTCTCCTCCTTATATAGTTTGAGCCTTAGCCAATACCGTGAGCTAAAACCACAGAAGTGGCAGTGGTATTCTTGAACGAGATAAAATAGTTGTTATTGCGCTCAATTTTGTGGGCTGATACCATTGTAAAGATCATCTGTATTGTTAAAATTAGTGCGCCAACTCATACACAACTTTTCTTCTTTTCACCCGCATGTACACATGACATTTCTTCACAAAAACTATGTATACACAAATTCTAGATATATACATGACTTGGCTTCATTGAACTTTCATATGTACACGACTTCCCTTCATCAAAGCTGCGTAGATTTCTTGAAACTTTACCTTCATCATTCCTCTGTCACTGACTGGTATTAATTTCTCTATCACATCTAAACTGGCATGTAGATACATCAAGTTTACATATTCAACAAATAGGTTGCTATCAAAAGGAAACTCATCGAGTAGGTTGCCATCAAGGACAACATATTATATCATAATGCCAACATGTTACGGGCAACCCTCTGATTGGAATTACCTTATAGCCAATGAAAGAACAAAAAGGAATAATGTAAGGAAGAATAATGCTAAGGTTTTGGTTCACATTCAGATAGATCATGATAAGAGCTTAATTCCAAGAATATTACGAGCAATAACTTCCTAAAATTTCTAGAAAATTGTACAAGAAGTTTACTAATGTAGTGATCCCATTAAGGTGGTAACGCTTTAGACATTGAAGTGATACTTCAAGAATTTGAAGATGCAAGAAGCTAAAAGTATAAGTGACTATTGTGTCAAAGTGAAATATGTGGTCAATAAAATGGATAAACTTGGGGAAACTGTCAGTAATGAACTTTTAATAAAAATGGTATTGAAATATTTAACACCTAGATGGAATCATGTTGCCATAATCATAGAAGAAGGAAATTATTTGAAAAAACTATAGTTTGATCAATTGGTTGGATCCTTGATTTCTCATGAAGAAATATTGAATGACACTTTTGAAGGTGTAGAGAAAGATTTTTCCTCTAAATTACAAATTACAAATAATGAAAATCTAAGAAAAAATAGTGCCAAAAGAAATCAAGGGCAAGGTAATGGGCAAAGCCAAAATTCTTCAAGAGGTATAGGAAGAGGTGGCTCAAGAGGAAGAGGTAGAGGTATATTTGATAAGGGAAATGCTCAATGTTACTATTGTAACAAGTGTGGCCACATTGAAAGAGAATGTAGATTGAAAGGAGGTAAAAATGCTAACTATGCTCAACAAAGTAGTGAGTATCCTCTAGATCACTTATTTTTATTCTAATCCATTGGTGAAAATATTAGTAAAGATGTTTGGTACCTAGATTCTAGATGCTCTACATAATGAGAAGTTGTTTTCAACAAACTATGGAAGTTTGAAGTCTAAGATCCAGCTTGGTGATGGTAAACCATTGGAGGTTGCTGTCAAAGGAGCTATGGAGGTCCAAACAAAATAATGTATAAAGAGTATTCATGAAATTTATTCTACTCCACAATTGAAGCATAATTTGTTAAGTGTTGTGAAACTATGTGAGAAAAATTATAATGTAGTCTTTGAAAATAAGACATGTACTATCTATGATAAGAATAAGGGAAATAGGGTGATCACTCTTGTGCCTATGACAGGAAATAGGATGTTTCCCTTGAGGTTTTATGAACATAACAACAACCTTGAAATATGGCTTATGAGGATTCAAGTTAAGCTATGGCATCTCATGTATGGGAATTTAATTTTTCACAGTTTGAAGTTTTTAATCTCGCATGCATTAATTTCTGGATTTCCCAAGGTAGAGGAGCACAAGGAGGGTTGTGAAGGATGTGCTAAAGGCTAGCATGCAATGAAAAATTTACCAAAGGGAAATAAATGAAGGGCTCATCACTCACTTCATCTTGTTCATTCATACATATGTGGTTCTATGAAGACTAAGAGTTTGGATAATTCATCATATTTCATCACTTTTATTGATGATTACTCACAAAATTGTTGGGTATATTTTTTGATGGCCAAAAATGAAGCCATGGAAACATTCAAGAAGTTTGAATCCGTCATAGAAAATGAGAAAGGTTGTGAGATCAAATGTTTGTAGACTGACCATGGAGGAGATTTATGCTCAAAATATTTCCAGATTTATTGTGATATGAATGGCATTATGAGGCAACATACTACCACATACACACCCCAACAAAATGGTGTATCTGAAAGGAATAATCGTATTGTGGTTGAAATGGCAAGGTGCATGCTACAGACTAAGGGATTGAGTAATTATTATTGGGGAGATGCAATCTATAAAATAGTGTACCTCCTCAACCGTAGCCCCACAAGTGCACTTGAAAAGATGACTCCTGATTAAGCTTGGTATAGAAAAAGGCCTAATGTTAATCATTTAAAATATTTTGGTTGTTTGGCTTATGTTCATATACCTAATTAGAATAGACAAAAGTTAGATGAAGAGAGTGAGTTATCCATTTTTATTGGGTATAGTGAGGCAAGGAAGGATTATAAATTGTATAATACCCTCATTGAGCAATCGTAATGTCTCAAGAGATGTAATTTTTTATGAAGGGGGAGTGTATGTTCATAAACAAGGCCATGTTGAGAATACAAAATATATTTTGAATGATGATATAATTGTTGATATTGATCATGAGTAGCCAACTATTGCTTTTGTATCTAGTGGTTTAACTCCATCAAGCATCCCTTCATCAATTTCTTGAGTATCAAGTTCAATTCCATCTTCTTCTCCAAGTTCTACAAGGAAGGTAAGGATATTGAGCGATATCTATCACACGAGTGCAAATCAAGCACATGAAGAAAATCCAATAGGTGAGATAGTGAATTTTGCTTTATTAGCCAAGGCTGATTTTGAACCATCATGTTTTGAATATGCACGTACTAATGAGGTTTGGGTGCAATCAATGCAAGAAGATATGAATTTCATTCACAGGAATCATACTTGGGAGTTGACATAGCTTTCACATGAGAAGAAAGATACTGGCACCAAATTGGGTCTACAAGACCAAATTTAACAGTGACGAGAGTGCTCAATAACACAAGGAAAGATGAGTTGCTAAAGGATTCACACAGAAGTATGGAATTGATTATGAAGATACATTTGGACTAGTAGAAAGATAGGAGACCATTAGAATGATGATTTCATTAGGAGCTTAGAAAAAGTAGTGCGTACATCATATGGATGTGAAAAATTCATTCTTGAATGGGTACTTAGAAGATGAAGCATATGTGGAGCAACCATAAGGTTTTGAAGTGGAAAGAAAAGAGAATAATGTCTACAAGATGAAGAAGTCTTTGTATGGTCTCAAGCAAGCACCCAGAGCATGGTATGCTCGAATTGATGGATACTCTCAGGAAAATGGCTTCGAGAGAATTAAGAATTACCCTACCCTTTACTACAAACAAGAATGTATTGATATTCTAATCATAATTTTGTATGTTGATGATCTATTTTATATGGGTAGTAGTTCTAAGATGAACGATGAATTCAAGTTGATATGATGAATGAATTTGGGATGAAAGATATAGGTCTCATAAAATATTTTCTAGGAATGGAGGTTTATCAAAGTAAAGATGAGAATTTAATTTTCCAAAAAAAGTATATGTTGAAGAAATTTGATATGCTTGATTGTAATCCATTTCATACTCCAAGTTCTCATGGAGTTGTGTTATGTAGAGATGATGGTGTTGATTTAGAGGATGAGACAACCTACAGAAGTAATGTGGGGAGCTTGATGTTTCTAACCCACAGGAGACCTCATATTTGATATTTAGTTTCACTTGTTTCAAGGTATATACAGATCCATCTGAAATACATAGGAAGGAAGCCAAGAGGATTTTAAGGTATGTGAAAGGCACTCTAAATTTTGGTATTCATTACTACTCTTTTGAAAAGTTGAATCTTGTAGGATTTAGTGATTCATATTAGGGAGGTAGTATGGATGATCGTAAGACCACATCTGGAAATTGTTTCTCTTTTTATTTTGGTTTGATTACCTGGAACTAAAAAAAACAAAGCATTGTGGCCCTCTCATCCACAAAAACGCAATATGTTGTAATTACCTCAGCAGGTACACAAGCTCTTTGGCTCAGAAATTTTTTGGAAGAAATTGGAGAAAAGAAAATTCAACCTACAGTGATTCATTGTGATAATGTAAGTGCCATCAAGTTAGCAAAGAAGGTTTTTCATCACAGTAGGACAAAGAACCTCGACATGAAATATCACTTTATTCAGGATTCAGTGCAAAAGAAGGATGTTGAATTGAAACACATAGATATTCAGGATGAGCTAATGGATATATTCACCAAAGTAGTTGCAAAAGTTCAGTTTTTTCCACTAAGAGATAAGAGAGAAAGCCCTAATTAAGCATCAAGGAGGAGTGTTGGGGATAATTCCTAGTTTTGTCCTGTAATTTCTACAAATTAGTCAGCATATTTTGTGTTATGTGTGAATATGTTATCAAAATTAGGGCAGCAGATTATTAGGGTGGTGAGTGTTCTGAGTTAGTATTCAGAAGATTGGTAGTGTCATATATTGGTTTCATCAGCTGATTGATAATCATATTAATAGTAGGTTTATTATATAACATGTCAGTATATCCTTTTCATCAGCTCAGTGATTGATAATCATATTAATCATGGATGTTTTATATCCAAATCTACTTACTCATTTGAGTTGATTGATAATCATATTAATAATAGGTTTTTTATATAACAATGTACTTAGCGGTTTGATTTGAGAAAATATAGGAAGGTTGAGCTCACCCCAGTGAAAACCAGATTTGTATTTTATGTGTTCATTAGTTTTTATATGTTTTTTGGTTTATCAGCGTGAAAAACAGGGGCCATTTTAGATTCTACAGTAAAAGGACATATGTAACTTTGGCTTCCGAGAGCATCAGGTGATATTTTTCTTGGTAGGCTATAACTCCAATAGGGAAAGGTTCAGGTCATGTGTTTTTTTCTCTCTCTTTCTTTATAGTTTTTTCAGGTCATGTTATCTCATGAAAGTTTCATATCTTCATTCAAATCTCAGATCTACTATGATCTTGAAAATTTTTTGACATTTGTTCAAGGTTTTGAAATATTCTTACGATGTCAAATGTCAATCCTATGCCCTTAGATGTAGAGATCGTGATCTCAGAGTTTGTTCCTGCGTTAAAACAACACTACTGACAACAGAGAAGACAACATTCAACAAAGACCGAGACAAAAATCATGGAAGGTCCAAGGGGATATTGATTTCTGATGGAATCAATTGTCTCAAAATTATTCTAGATTGTTATATCAAAACTCCAAGTGAGAGGCCAAGGTTGAACGAGGTGGTTCTCTTGCACTTTATCCCTTTGGTAGATCTTGACAACTTGAATGGCTCTGCTAGGTATAGGGTGTTTCGCAATATCAAGGATGCTTGTTGAAATGTTACTTTCAACAGTCCTACGCAGAACCGCTTTCTGATTTTGATTACTAGGTTTTTTGTCCTCCAGCCACTTTCCAAATGCAGTGAACAATCAATTTCTGTTTGAATCAGCGCAGTCCTTTTATTTTGAAAAGTAGGGCTTTTCTATTTTAATTGAACACTCTCTATTTTCTCAAACAGAACACTTTGTTAAAATAGAAATAGTGATATTTTGTTTTGAAACAACGCGGGCATTTTTATTTTATAGTGGTCCCCACACAACACAAGTGTCTTGTTGATGTGGCGAGTTCCACAAGTAGAATGTTTCAATATACCATAGTCTTTGTTTTTGTTATGGCCCGATGCGATGCATTGACTGCTATCGCATGTTACATTATATTATAGTCGCCCTCCACCATAAGCCGAGGTCCACGGGTCCACAGACCACGTGGCAATATCATATTGTATCACAAGTTGATTCAATCAAGAGCGCTTTGTTAAAACCGGACCCGATCCATTGTATAGGGCGGAGTTTATTTGTCCATCACATCCGCTCTTTCAATCGGCAATCAAAACTTTTGTTTGGGCCGATTGAAATGTTATATGTCCGGACCCAATGGTTTTATAAACTGGATTTGATAGTTGGTTTTCGCGTTACAAATGGCGCTTGCGTCAGCAAGCCCTGGGCGGACGCGATATAAGTTATAGGGTGGATTTAAGTTTTCATCGCGGCACAAATCCTGGGGTGACGTCATACCAGTTTGTGACGCGAAATGGTTCTATGAATTTTTGCTTATAAGTTTTCAAGTCCGGCGGTGTTATGTTTATTTCATCGTGCGAAGGTTCAAAGGTTTTATAATGTTTTTTGTTATATATGTTATATGCGACATTATGTTAGGTGGGCCATATCAACATTTAGTTTAAGTTTTATTTTATATAGTTTGTAATGTTTTAAATATGCGCGGCATATAAAAGTTAAAAAGGCCCGAGAGCCTGTGTAGTGTTATGTTTTATTTTAAATGCACAACAGAGTGCATTTTTATATACACAGCAGTGTATTTTTCTAAAGAGATAGAGAGTAGTTTTAAAAACAAAGTAGCACTGTTTTACAGAGAGACAATGTATGTAATTTTGTGAGACAGTGAAGTTTGTTTGGCACTGCGTTTGTAGCAGTCCTATTTTGTAATCCCTCTGAGTGAGGAAGACATTGTAACATTTTTTTTTTAAAAAGGAATAGAAGTTTTTTTTAGAGTGTTGAAACTCTATCCATGTGAGTGAAATTTTATATTTCTCTATGTTAAAGAGGAGAGTATTACTCTCTCCATTGTTTGTTCTAGAATTTTCATAAATTCCAACAATGCTTGCGAAGAATATGGATTTTTTCAGGTGCTTTTGCTTTCTATTTCTTCATGGAGATATTGAATTAAATAACTGATGAAGATAACTTCATTTTAACAATTTCTAAAGATAAAAACAAGAATAGTTGCAGACATCTTTGGCTTCTTAAAGGATCTAAGGCTGCATAGATGTATTGTGAGAGTAAGGCACGCGTGTAATCTGACTTTCACACAGAAACCACTTTTTATTTATTCCTTTGCTTTGATGTAAATTCAAATCCCACTGTCATATTCGAGCATATACGTTATTTATACGTTATTTATGCAGGCTTTGATTTGAGGTTAGTGTATAATTGAGATGTAATCGTCAAAATTCAACTAATTTGAAATCCAGGTGTGAAATTCGAGTAAATACGTCATTTATGGCTTTGATTGGCTGTTCGTTTATAATTGAGATGTATATTATGAATGTATGGATAAGCTCTGAGCATCTTGCTACAAAATAATAAATACCACATATTAAATAGAGTTGGATGGATTTAAAATCCCTTTAAATACAATATATGTACTCTGAATAATAAATACCACTGGCATTGTAAAGAGGTGGGTGGACATAAGGTGCCTTTAAATTCAATATTATTTATGTACTCTGTCTTATCTCTCTTTTACTTGTGCTAACGGTGTTTAACTCTATGTAACTCACAATTCACAGCAATAAATACCTAGCAAAATGTATAGGAACTATTGAATTTGTAAAACAAAACACACACAGTTTGTTTGTTTTACTGCATAAAGGAAGATTATATAGAGATTCTGTGTTTTTGTTTCCTTCTCCTATGTGAAACCAAATAATTTACTCACAACAGACATTGGTGCCCATAGGAATCACCAAACCATGATGGGCTATAACTTTATAAAAGTGGAAATGTTTCCTTCAACAGCTGCATCAAGTTGTCCATTTAAACCACTGGTTGCCACACATATTCCTGATCATGACTAAAGCTTTGGTTCACGCAATATTTCCAATCATACGTCCCTTACAATGTTTTAATCTAAAGTAAAACATGTGAACACGTGAAGTGGGGACCTTAGGAATTGTCTTTTATAAATTATTGGCTGAAAAACTATAAGAATAATTTAACTATTTGATATTTTGTTTTTCTGAGTTATATTTTCGATTAATTTGCTTATAAAATGTGTGGAAATTTTAAATTATGTTTCAAAACTCTTTGGTCGAACCAAACTTCACAGTAATGGGCGCCTCTCAACCGAGGAGGCATTAAAATTTGCTCTTTGAATTTCCTTACTATCCTCCGATAAATATGTAGCTTTAGATATAATTTTCGTTGATTTCGTTGACTTCGGGTAGGCATCCACCAAAGACATTGTTTAGCCTTCTTGCCCCGTTCACGATGCGTGTCTAAATTATATTTGCGTATCAAACAAGCACATAACACGCAGGTACCTGCATCGTTGTCATGTTCAGCAGCCTTTGTTTTATTTTATTGATTGAATAAGTCAATAGTGTCTGGAGATTAATTAATAAAACTTTAAAAAAATATTCAAATTCATATAATGATATAGAATTCAATTAAAATATCTAATTTTTTTTCTTTGACGACATTAGTATATTACTGTTGAAGTTTACGCTTGGTTTTTTAACACCTTCCTTCACCGATATATATATATTCATAAAAATCTTGCCCGAAAACATAAGGTCATACATAGAAAAATAACGTTTCGCGGCTGTATAAGCGTAGATAGGCATTAAAAAAAATTCATATTCTTCTTTTACATAAAGTTACATCCTTTGGAAATTAAAATAAAAAACAAACTTACCGTATCAATGGATTTCTACCGTTGTTTCAGTCGCATTACTGTCTTTCTAAATGGTCAAACACGATACTCTTATTCGCATAGTGTTCCCTTCGTGTTAGTCAATCCACGTTTGTTATTATCCAACTTCTGTGTTAGATTGTATGTTGAAGGTTTAAAAAAAATTGTGCCAGCACACTTTACAGTCGTGAAACAATGTCGGCTTAGATATAGATTAGAGAAACAGGGTAGAACATAACAGCCACACACTTTTATGAGAGGTTAACTGGTTAGAGAAAATATATCAACCAACTAGGCCACAATAATTTCCTAACTAATCGGAACAAAATTCTAGAATTAATGATCACACTAAAGACAATTAGGAATTACATTCTCTAACACTCTCCCTTAATGACTACTTGTCTTGATCTTGATTAGCAAAGTTTCCATCCCCATCCTTACAACTATTACAAAAAAATGTTGATGTCCATATAAAGGAATAACCCTCTATCAAAATGCATGGGTACCCAACAGCTGTAGTTATCGGTGTACTAGGATGTCCTTTGTGTACATGGTTCAATAGATCATTATATTTGCATACTCTACCTATAGTTCTTCTTGCACTATCATCACGATGGGTTTTCTCAGATTACCCGTATCCATGCTCTAGGTTTTCTCAGTTAACTCTCAACCATTTTGAGGGGTTTTTCGGCTGACCCTTAACCATGCTTTGGGTTTTCTTCGGCTGACCCTTAACCATGCTTTGGGTTTTCTCGGTTGAACCTTAACCATGCTCATATACCGGTGGATAAACACGTGGGATTCACTGATTACCAAATGAGCTGTAATTACAATTAACAACACTCCATGGATTCCTAATTGAACACAACAGATGAAAAGAAATTTGATTGACACATCTAGTGCTAGAACAAAGGTTACACTTACAATTAAGGGTGTGGTATAATTTTACTTCCGAGGTACACTCTCAAAGGATTGAGAAGGGACTGAGCCAAAAATTTGGTAGAGATAAGATTAGATAGGTGGCATCCATGGATGTAATGTTGGCATCTCATCAAACTAGAGAAGTCTGTTTCCATATTTATATTGAAGTACTGGGATCATTTGCTATATTATTGATAAAAAAAACCATTTTTTACCACCCTTGGCGTAGCCACAACTGGGTTCCATTTCCATCATCACTGATGGCCCAGCCCTCCAACTGTGCGTAATGTTAAATTAAAATTGTTTGGTAACCGTGACAGGTTACAGGTCCCACTCACCCTTTCAAACTATATGTTAATACATCACATTAATGTTATTAGTAACATTTCGATATATGCGTTGATATGTTAAATGTGATCCGAAAATCTGTGGATCGGATCCAACTTGCAATCTCACTTCAATTTATTATCCGTCCTTTTCTACGGTCCTTGGCGCCACCTGTCGATCTTCTCGATCCTGTCACCTCCTGCCTTGTGACAAACCCCAACCTTGGTCTACAGTCACATTCATTTGTTCATTTGCATTACGAGGGTTCTCCGTTCTGCTCTGCTCGAGGGTTCTGTTGATGCCTCCCTGGTTCGATGTTCTGTGCGACGAAGTCCTCCCTGAGAATGATAACTCTGTCGATTTTCTGTCTTTTGTTTGTGGTATGAAAGATTCTAGTCGAACTAAGTCGACCCTGTTGCTCTGGAATGTAATGGGTTTGTAGGCTTGTTCAGTTCGATTTGTTAACTGTTCTTTTTGGTGTTACAGGACGGACCTTCATCTCCATGCTACTGGTCTTGATCATTCGACCACTTTCGCTTTCGAGGTAAGTTAACTTTCCATGTTTTAACTTACCCTGCACCTTACTCAGACATTAATGTACTCTGCTCCTTGTTATCAGGTTCTGCAATCGATTTTGGCCTCCTATCGTAATGCCGCCTCTTCAGTCACTGGTAAATGTTACAATGTAAGTGATTTCATTTCTGTTGCAATGTATCTCTCGTCTTCTCCTTCCAGGTTCTGGCGTTCCCAATTTCTAACCTGCCTCCCTTTCTGTTCTTGCAGGTTACCCAGGGTTGCTGGACACCAAGTGTTCGTTCTCTGCAATTATAAAAGGCAAAAGCAAACCTGCCCCGACTCAACCAAACGGGTAGGGTCGTTTCGACTATGAGTCTGTCATTAGCCTCGTAATAGGGTTTTACTTGTTCCTGGTTCCCGCTCTTTCTGTTGTTACGGTCTCATGGGTTGTTTTTGCCAAACCCTGCTCTGTCATTCCATGGCACAAAGTTTCTTTGTGCGTTCTGCTTTACTTAGCTTGGGATTCACAGTTGGCCATAATATGAGCGTTGTTCGCTTGGGTTCAGAAACCCTTCCACGCACTCTTTTTTGTAATGGACAGTGGGTTTATAGTCTATATGAATAAAAACGAACTCTCGCTTGTTTTAAAGAGACTCTTATTCTTTTCAAATGATTCTAAAGGATTTGTATGCTTTACCTGGAAATTCGTGGGTGAAATGTCGATAATGGTGACTGGATGTTCTTAACTCTTCTCGCTGGAAATTGGTCCTTGTGTGCTGTGACTTTCGTTCTCTGTTTGCGCAAATTATGTCTCTGTCCTGGACAGTTATGGCTTCTCCTTACTCTGAAATATTTTCTGTCTGCGATGGTTTCAACCTCTGGTCTTGGGTTTACAGTACATAGTTGCTTGAAATGGCTTCAATTCTATGTTCTATTGATTACAATGCATTACTGTTTGCAATGGTTTCAACTCTCCGTTCTTTTTTATTACAATGTACATCAGTGTTAACAATAAAATAAACACAGGAATTCAATGCATAAAAGAGTTTGCTGTGGATTTAAGTTGACAAATATTTTTCATTACAGAAAGACTGTCATTCTTCTGGTCTTCTCTGGCTGGAGATTCGAACCCTACAACTTATCTCTTTTTTGTTTAAATGCTTGCAAGGGTTCTACAGTTTCTTGCTTTCGATTGAACTGTTCAACCAGAATGTGTCTAACTGTTTAACCAGTTTCTTTTAAAAGGAAATAAACAACTCCTAACTAATTACTAAAACTAAACAGTTCATAACCCTAATCCTACTGTCTTTATCCAATTTCTGAATAATGAAGAAAAAAAAAAAAAAAAAACAAGTTTAACAACCTGTCCAACAATACATGAAATTCGATTTCCTTTGAGACAGTCAACCGCCTTCTGTCTCCTCGGAGCTGGATGCTCCTGCATCAGGCTCCCGGGGTTGCAAAAAGTCATGGCTCCGTTCCATGAGGTCGTCGACAGAATAACCTGTTTTCTGTATCTGCGTCGCGTCAGGCCACGAACTGTCCTCAATCAGACGGTCCTTCCACTTGACTAAATATCGCAGATATTCCTTCCTGCGTGTGTGCCTAACTACCTGTGTGTCGAGAATCCTCTCGATCTCAAGGGGCTGTGCCATAGGCATCTGTCTCATCCACGAACTTTCCTCACAACTGGTGTCCCGTGTTGGCTTCACTGTTGCGTTGTCTTCAGGATCAGCAACATAAGGAAACAGATCTGCCACATTAAAGATGGGAGAAATACCTATCCCTGGTGGCAACTGTAGCTAATAGGCATTGGCGGAAAACTTGCGAATGATTTTGCAGGGGCCAATCTTTTTATACTTCAGCTTATTATATTCCCGTTTTGTAAACTGTTCCTTGCGCAAGTGTGCAAGGACTTCATCTCCAACATTAAACTGAATTTCCCGTCACTTTGAATCAGCTCGCTGCTTGTACTTCTGACTTCTGTCCTGCAACTTCAGCTTTACCTGCTCATGTAAGTCGCTCATTGCTTGGGTGAAATCTTCCCCATCAGCACTTCGTTTTTCGAGTTTTCCCAAATCTCGCAATTCATGCACTTCATGTGGATGCATGCCATACAAGATCTGGAAGGGACTATAACCTGTGCTGCGATTAGGTGAATCGTTATACGCGAATTCCGCCTGAGCAAGCACGTGGTCCCACATCCATGAATTTTCGCCTATTAAACTCCGTAGCAGATTTCCCAGACTCCTATTTACCACTTCAGTTTGCCCATCGGTATGTGGGTGGTAAGCAGAGCTGAACTGTAACCGAGTGTCCAACTTCTTCCACAGGGTTCGCCAAAAATGTCTGGTGAACTTCACCTCCCTGTCAGAAATGATGGATCTTGGTAGGCCATGCAATCTGACGATCTCTGTAAAAAACAGGTGTGCTACGTGAGTAGCATCACTGGTTTTCCTACAAGGTATAAAGTGTGCCATTTTTGAAAACCGATCCACCACTACCATTACTGAATCGAAACCCCGCTGTGTCTTAGGCAAACCCAAAACAAAATCCAAGCTGACGGAGTCCCATGGTCTGCTCGGAATGGGTAGTGGCAAATAAAGACCTGTATTCTGACTGTGACCTTTTGCTAGTTGACATATCTTACACCTGCTTACGTACCTCTGTACGTCCCGTCGCAACCTTGGCCAAAAATAAAAGTGCTCAACCTGCGAAAATGTCTTGTCTATACCGAAATGTCCGGCTAGACCCCCACTGTGCTTTTCCCGAATAATGTTCTCCCTCATAGAACAGTCGGGAATACATAACTGTCCTCCCTTAAATAGTAATCCTTCCTGCAAATTGTAGTCCAACCATGGACTATTATTTCTCAACAGAGGGTTTTGGCAAGCCTCATAGGCCTCCTTAAAATCTGCATCTGTTTGGTACAGTTCCCTCAGGTGCTCAAAGCCCAAAACCTGCGTTGTACTTTCCTGTAAGAGTAAGGTCCTCCTACTCAGTGCATCCGCCACCTTGTTCGCCTGCCCACTAATATGTTTCAGCACAAATGTGAAACTCTGAAGATACTCAACCCATTCCGCATGTTTATGGTTCAATTTATGTTGCTGCATAATGTACTATAATGCAGAATTATCCGAAAACAAAACAAACTCATTACCTAACAGGTAATGTCTCCAATGCTTTAATGCTTGTATAATGGCGTAGAACTCCTTGTCATAAGTTGAGTACTTCTTTCTACTCTCGTTCAGATTTTCACTGAAATACGCGACCGGTCTATCTTCCTGACTAAGCACTGCCCCAATGGCTGTACCACTGGCATCACAACAAACCTGAAAAAGTTTGTTGAAGTCAGGTAGCCTCAATATCGGTCTTTCTGTGATCTTCCTTTTCAAGGTCTGAAAACTGTTCTCCGCTACTTCTGTCCAGTGAAAAGGCTGATTTGCCTTCTTGATTGTATCCAGCATGGGTGCGCCGATTTCACTGAAATTCCTAATGAATTTCTTGTAAAAACTTGCTAATCCGTGAAAACTCCGGACCTCAAATAAACTCTTTGGGGATGGCCAGCTAACTATAGATGCAACCTTTTCTGGGTCCATCTTCAGTTCGTTTTCTGCAATTACAAAACCCAGATACACTAACTCCCGCTGGAAAAAAGTACACTTTTTCAGATTTATCAGCAGCTTCCTCAACACACTTCTAACATGCCTGAAATGTTCCTCTTTTGTTTTGCTGAAAATCAGTATGTCATCTAAGTAAACAATTACAAACTTCCCAATGAACTCTTTCAATACTTCGTTCATCAAGCGCATAAAATTACTGGGAGCGTTACTTAGCCCAAATGGCATCACCAGCCACTCGTACAACCCTTCATTTGTCTTGAAGGCTGTCTTCCACTCGTCTCCTTCCCGAATTCGGATCTGGTGATATCCACTCTTCAAGTCAATTTTTGAAAAATAAGCTGCCCCACTCAAACAGTCCATCATATCGTCCATTCTCGGCAATGGAAATCTGTACCTGATAGTAATTTTATTAATGGCTCTAGAATTTGTGCACATTCGCCACTCGCCTCCCTTCTTTGGAGCCAAAACTGTCGGAACTGCACAAGGGCTCATGCTCTCTCTAATCAACCCTTTATCCAACAACTCCTGAACCTGCTTCCTAATTTCCTTGTTGTCCTTAGGACTCATGCGATAAGTTGCTTTATTCGGCAGACTAGCTCCTGGTATAAAGTCAATACAATGATCGATACCTCTCCTGGGGGGTAGTTCATCTGGAAGATCGTCCACTGCGATATCTCCAAATTCCTGCAACATATTCTGGATTTCCTCGGGTAAATCTGAAATCTTTGTGTGCAGTATCACTGTCCTTGGTCTCCTTACAACAGCAAAATTCACATCATTGTCTTCAATCTGTTTTAGAAACTCTTTTCCACCCAACAACATCGCTTTTACTCCACTAGTTTCTACTGTACCTTCCTCTTTAATGGGTACAAGCGTGTGCTTGATCCCATCTTTGACAAACTTATAACAGTTTGTTTTCCTGTCATGAACTGCGCTTCTGTCAATCTGCCAGGGCCTTCCTAGCAGTATATGACAGACATCCATTGGCATAACATCGCAGATAATTTTGTCCTTATACCTGCCTATCTGGAACTCCACCTCACACTGTTCATCAATTAATATTTGATGTCCTTTCTGCAGCCACGACACTTTGTAGGGAGTGGGATGTTTCAGCTTCTTCAATCCCAATTTCTCCACCATCTCCGTAGCCACCAAATTATCAGTACTTCCGCTGTCAATGATCAGCTTGCAGCACTTCCCCTGTGACTTGCAAACTGTCCGGAACAAGGCCTTTCGTTGATCAGGCTCTGCAATTTCTTTTGCTGGTTTTAACAGCACCTTATTCAGCACCAAGGCTTCGCCTGTCTCTGGTGCGTTCTCCACTTCCTGAGGTAATGCCTCAGCTTCCTCCGATTGGGCAACATAAGCTCCTCTCCCACCTGCTGGTTCACCTTCAGGACATTCATACGACTTGTGCCCCCACTTGTGGCATCGATAGCACTGGATAGCTCCTCTGCCCCGACCATTTCCTTTCCCTCGCTGGGCTGGTCGTCCTCCTCTAGTGCTGTTGTCCTTTTCTGCTGTTCCTGCAGATTTGGAACTACTGCCTTCTTCACTTGAACCTGTACCTCTGCCTCTGCCAAAGGCCTTTCCCTTCCCTCTGCCAGATCCACCTCCTCTTATGGCATTCTGCTTCCTGTTTATTTTCTCCTCTGCCTTCAAGCCAAACTGGTATGCTTCATCTAAGGTTCTGGGTGAGAGGATACCGATTTCATCCAGTATCTCCCCTCTCAGCCCATTCACGAACCTTGCTGTTTTTTCTAGGGTATCTTCCATATACCCTGCCCGCAGATTCAACTTATAAAATTCTTCTGTATATTCCTTAACCGTCATTCCCCTTTTCTTCAAGTTCTGTACTTGCCTGTACAACATAATCTGATAGTCTTTCGGCAGAAACTTCTCCTTCAGCTTTGCCTCCATTCTGGTCTACTTCTTTATAGGCTGTTTGTGTAGCCTTTTTCTTTCGGCCTGAACACTGTCCCACCACAAGGACGCATGTCCTTTCAACTTTGTGGCAGCGAACTTCACCTGCTTGTCCTCACTGGTTTCCTCAAACTCAAAATACTTATTTACTTCACTTAGCCAGTCCAATAACACATCTGTAGACAAACTTCCGTCATAAGTGGAAAGCTCATGCTTTGGCTTATGAATGGATAGCAAAACTGATTTTAACAACCTGAGTTCAGGTGTCACCCCTTCGAACTCATCTTCTAGTTCTACCACATCTTCATCACTGTCATCTGCTGGGTCTCTCCTTCCCCCAGCTTCCACTGCTGTCAATCTTTCACGCAAAATTCGAATCTCCTCGTGCAGTCCCTCTTCTGCTACCCTTCGGACTGCTCTTCCTCTTCCTCTTCCTCTTCTGCCAACCTCCATTTTTTTTCTGTTCAACAAACTAGCTCTGATACCACTTTTGATGGCCCAGCCCTCCAACTGTGCGTAATGTTAAATTAAAACTGTTTGGTAACCGTGACAGGTTACAGGTCCCACTCACCCTTTCAAACTATATGTTAATACATCACATTAATGTTATTAGTAACATTTCGATATATGCATTGATATGTTAAATGTGATCCGAAAATCCGTGGATCGGATCCAACTTGCAATCTCACTTCAATTTATTGTCCGTCCTTTTCGCCGGTCCTTGGCGCCACCTGTCGATCTTCTCGATCCTGTCACCTCCTGCCTTGTGACAAACCCCAACCTTGGTCTACAGTCACATTCATTTGTTCATTTGCGTTACGAGGGTTCTTCGTTCTGCTCTGCTCGAGGGTTATGTTGATGCCTCCCTGGTTCGATGTTCTGTGCGACGAAGTCCTCCCTGAGAATGATAACTCTGTCGATTTTCTGTCTTCTGTTTGTGGTATGAAAGATTCTAGTTGAACTAAGTCGACCCTGTTGCTCTGGACTGTAATGGGTTTGTAGGCTTTTTCAGTTTGATTTGTTAACTGTTCTTTTTGGTGTTACAGGACGGACCTTCAGCTCCACGCTACTGGTCTTGATCATTCGACCACTTTCGCTTCCGAGGTAAGTTAACTTTCCATGTTTTAACTTACCCTGCACCTTACTCAGACATTAATGTACTCTGCTCCTTGTTATCAGGTTCTGCAATTGATTTTGGCCTCCTCTCGCAATGCCGCCTCTTCAGTCACTGGTAAATGTTACAATGTAAGTGATTTCGTTTCTGTTGCAATGTATCTCTCGTCTTCTCCTTCCAGGTTCTGGCATTCCCAATTTCTAACCTGCCTCCCTTTCTATTCTTGCAGGTTACCCAGGGTTGCTGGACACCAAGTGTTCGTTCTCTGCAATTATAAAAGGCAAAAGCAAACCGGCCCCGACTCAACCAAACGGGTAGGGTCGTTTCGACTATGAGTCTGTCATTAGCCTCGTAATAGGGTTTTACTTGTTCCTGGTTCCCGCTCTTTTTGTTGTTACGGTCTCATGGGTTGTTTTTGCCAAACCCTGCTCTATCATTCCATGGCACGAAGTTTCTTTGTGCGTTCTGCTTTACTTAGCTTGGGATTCACAGTTGGCCATAATATGAGCGTTGTTCGCTCGGGTTCAGAAACCCTTCCACACACTCTTTTTTGTAATGGACAGTGGGTTTACAGTCTATATGAATAAAAAAAAAATCTCACTTGTTTTAAAGAGACTCTTATTCTTTTCAAATGATTCTAAAGGATTTGTATGCTTTACCTGGAAATTCGTGGGTGAAATGTCGATAATGGTGACTGGATGTTCTTAACTCTTCTCGCTGGAAATTGGTCCTTGTGTGCTGTGACTTTCGTTCTCTGTTTGCGCAAATTCTGTCTCTGTCCTGGACAGTTATGGCTTCTCCTTACTCTGAAATATTTTCTGTCTGCGATGGTTTCAACCTCTGGTCTTGGGTTTACAGTACATAGTTGTCTGAAATGGCTTCAATTCTCTGTTCTATTGATTACAATGCATTACTGTTTGCAATGGTTTCAACTCTCCGTTCTTTTTGATTACAATGTACATCAATATTAACAATAAAATAAACACAGGAATTCAATGCATAAAAGATTTTTCTATGGATTTAAGTTGACAAATATTTTTCATTACAGAAAGACTGTCATTCTTCTGGTCTTCTCTGGTTGGAGATTCGAACCCTACAACTCATCTCTTTTTTGTTTAAATGCTTGCAAGGGTTCTACAGTTTCTTGCTTTCGGTTGAACTGTTCAACCAAAATGTGTCTAATTGTTTAACCAGTTTCTTTTAAAAGGAAATAAACAACTCCTAACTAATTACTAAAACTAAACAGTTCATAACCCTAATCCTACTGTCTTTATCCAGTTTCTGAATAATGAAGAAAAAAAAAAAAAAAGTTTAACAACCTCTCCAACAATACGTGAAATTCGATTTCCTTTGAGACAGTCCACCGCCTTCTGTCTCCTCGGAGCTGGATGCTCCTGCATCAATTACCGTCTTGAAAAAAATAATAAAATACTGAGGGAGAGGAACCAACACCATTCCTTGGAGCAGAGAAAAAATGTAGGGAGGGAGATAGGATAGCCCAATGAGACTAACGTTTCAATACATTAGAGAGAACACACATGGAAATCCACAAATCTTTTATTAGATCTGCAACAGTCAACAAATTTCTCATAATTGTTGGCTCTTCCTGTAACAACTCCACTTACCACAATATTTTTCTATTTATAGCATAACTGATTAATTTGTTGTCCACTACTTTCTATAAGTTCCTCACTATTTGACGAATTCTGCTGTTCTTATTTCATTCATATCTCGTCATTATTAGACAAGTTCCTTCGTTACAATTTTTGAAATTTATGAATCCAAGGTTACATGTTTGCCCTGTACTCCACTAGTTTAATTTGAACCACCTCTATTTCAATTGACTCTATCTTGTCTATGTTTCATTTTATTATCATATTCCTGAATTAAGGTAGGTCCATCTTATCCTCTTTATAACTTCAATTATATGTTAACATTGTAATATTATTTCCACTATTACATTTAGTCTACCTTAATCCTATTATGATAATTTATTTTACTCTCATGTATTCATTTCTTAAAATACTTTTTTCATAATTCTAGAGGTACTTCTAATCTATACAAAGGAGTTCTTCTCCCTTTCCTAATAGACTCTAACATTAATAGAATATGAGTTGTTACCCTTTCGTAACATTGGTTTGTATTCTATGCGGAATAATTTGAATTTCGAATGCCCACAGTTAGGAATACAACATAAAGGTTTATGTGATCCATCCATCGTTTACATATGCCAATGTGATATTATTTAACAACTATGGTTAATTGGCTCAAAATACGAATTATACTTCATGACTATGATTTGGATTTGGTGACTTAACACATATCATTTCCCCATTTAATGACATCTCTGTCAAATATTAATGCTAAAGGAAATTGTTTTCAGGTTTATTAATTTGGAATTTACATTTCAGATTTCGTACTTGGGGTTGCGTTTATGACTTTAGGATTTCCCCAATTGACAGTACATTTACTTTTATTACATTCACACGGCTCATTGTGCTTCATCCCCTTGGATGCAAGCCATGTGGATGGTCTAGATCCTTTCATCATTTTTGAGTGAACTTATGACAACCAAACCCTACTATGATTTTTTCATTCTTCACTTAGTAATTTTTTTCTCCATTTGGTTCTACAGCACTAGTTGCTCCACGTAGCCATGACTTGAACCCTATGGTTTTAGTGTTTACAAAGTTCGGATATGTGAACGAAGGGCAACTCTACTATGACATTTTTCATTTCTTTCACGAGACTCTGCCCTTTGTAAAGGTAAGAGTTCATTTAGTCAATTAACCAGACATCGTTTCGTTGTTTGGTTTCAAACTTTCATTCCTATGAAATTAACGTGTTTGTGATTTATTGCAATTTTAATGGAGTCCAAATGAGGTCTTTCCCCATTGAATGTCAACATTTTCTAGGTAATGATATTTGTGATTTATTGCAATTTTAATGGAGTCTGAATGGGGTCTTTCCCCATTAGATGTCAACATTTTCCAGGTAATGATATTTCCTTCCTGAAACCACTCTATGCCCATTTTTTTTTTTTGGGTTGAACATCCCATACTATTCTGTCGTTTTTGAATTTTCATAGAAGATATTGTGTTTTATTGGGATTTCGATATTTTAGCACAAATTTCCCTTTTCTTTACCATTGAAATCGTATTTACCGCGGAGATATTTCATTACACTTACCTTGTTGGTTGTCAGTTTAGTTGTTAAGACTTTTTTGAGCCAATACTTCTTTGCGTTGATAAACTGAGCTGGTTAATATTTCTTTGTTTCGAATATTATTTATGGAAATTAGTTTCTATGTTTTAATTGTTATTGTTCGTTAATAGTTCCCTATTTAATGTTTCCCAACATTTCCATTTAACTCCTCGCTGTTTGTAATATAAAATCAATATGAAACTTCCCTTCCATATCGAATTCGTATTTTTGTCCTCGGCGTCCTTTTGAAATTCTGAGAACGCATACGATTTTATTATGTAACTTGTTTACCACTATGAATATGAATTTTTGTCTTTTTCTAGGGTATGCAATCTCAGGTAGAGTTTGAATTATATTTCATAATATACCACTGTATTGAATTTACCCTGACATTAATTGTATTCCCTTCAAAAGCCTGAAATGACTCAGTAGTTTAACCTCACTCTATTTACACTTATCAAAACTTACTTTTGAAATACATTTAATTCACTCTATTATAGTTTTCTTCTCAATGATACATATATAGAAACTCTCGTTTTCCTGTACGACCCACTATGGTAGGGAACGAATGGTACTTAAGGTTAATTCAAATGGTTTTCCACAGAGAGGTAATTCTGATTACTCTATCTTTAATTACAGAAGTCTGTTTATAAAATTTAATTCATGACTTATGTATGTATCTCTTCTTCTCAATTTCTATAATTACTTTCATAATTATTGAGAACCATTGTGAATAATTTGTATAAGATATTCAAGTTATTCATTTAAGAAGCACTTATCATTTTATCAATTTCCCTCAACTCATAAAATGATTTATTGTAAAGGAACTCTTCTCCCTGTTTCGAGATCAGTCATGGATTTTCATTAATTGCTTACTCTGCCGGAATTCAGGTAAATTCATTTTTATGCTTCCAATATTGTTACAAATTTACACTATAGTTATCTATATCTTTATATCCTTAGAATTAATTTATTTTCATCTTTGCCCACAAAAAGGATTTCAAAAATTTCCCTTAACTCATAAGGTAATTTGATGTTGAAATTTCAATTGTCCATTTCTCAGATTTAGTGTGATTAACTTCATTATCATACTAATTCAATTCTAACCCTTCTTAATATGGTTTTCTTGTATAGGTATTGCACATCTCTCAATTTATCACTCAGAAACTTGTGCATTCTTACTCACAAGCCTTAACAGTTACTTTTATTCCTTCTATGTACAAGTTGGTCGATACCATGCACAAAATTCAATCCACTGAATTCAAGTATATTTATTCCTGTATAAATTTTGTAATAAATAGGCAGAACATTGGACTTCAGCCAATGTACTCATGACAGTGTATAATGAAATATTCTATCACTTTTTCTTACCAATTTCTGTTCTTATTATGATGATAAGAGTTCATCCTTATAATAAGTTTGCATATATATTTTTCCACTTAATTATAGTATTTCAAATAGCTATTATTTTTAAACATGAATTCTACTTACTGTTATTGTACTATCCTCTAGTACTAGAATATGTATATGGTGTTTAATGTCTTATTTGACCATAAGAATGAATAGTTGTATACACCTTTTTTATTTGAAGTACAATAGAGGTATTTAGATTTAATTTGTACAATCAGGTTTTATTCTAGATTGACAATTATCTCTCACTGTATTTAGATTTTTGTTTCATATTTGTTTATAAAATAACTATGTTAAATTTTCTTTTAACATCCTTTCCATCTCTAATGATATATTTTTTGCATTTAACATATAAATTTTTAGAGCCTAACAATATATTTAAACCCTCCTAATTGGTTTTATATCTTCTGTTTGTTGGTTTACTAATTTAATTAGTCTATGTAACTAAATAGAGCTAAAATATATTTAGTATAGTTATGTTCTGTTAAATACATTAGACTATATAAAATTAAAAATAACAGAATTCCATAATACTAATTAATAACTCAGAAAATATAATTTCCCGATTCTCTTTCTACATCAACCATCATTACTCTAAACTATAATTATCATCATAAAAATAGAATCATAATAAATAATTAAATTAATTGTGCATACCAATTCTGGTAAGACTATTTTCCACCAAACCTTGAGCTTTCTCTCCACAGCTCCCCCTGAGCACAGACCAATTCCTCCAAAGTGTAGACAACCTCTCGTCTACCCAGGAATGGCTTATTTAAGCCTTCTTTCCCTTCAACATGTTTCCATAAATGCGTCCAGTTAATCAAGATGGTGTTTTCCTTTTTTCTTAGGCTTTCTTTTTGTTTTTTCCACAAAAGTACTTTAAAACTAGCTTTCTCCTCTTTCTAGTTTTATTTCACCTCTTCTCAATAACTTTCCACTTTACTGAGGTATCCTTTTAGATTTTTTATTTCTAATCCCATATTCGATTTTTATTTATTTATTTTCTCCAAGGACTTTTGGAGAATCTGGGAAAGTATTTGGAATCTTATCCATCCTTATGGACTTGAAATCTTGGTCTCCATTTATACTCTAGTCTTTGCACAATAATTCCAATTCCACATTTATTAAATTTAAAATAATATGTCCACAATAAAAGTTTTCCTGTAGGTCCACTTAACCTTTAGGATTGTTCAAGTGTCTAATAAAATCAGTAAAAATAGGGATATTACATATTCCCCCTCTAAAACAAAACACCATCCTCGGTGTTGCAAAATATGGCTTCACTTTTCAAAAAATGATGGATATTTTTCCTTCATATCTTATTTTTGCTCCCAATTAGCTTCTTCGAGTGCAAAGTGTTTCCACTACACTTTCACCCTCGCTACTGTCCTATTCCGGAGCTCAATTTTTTCCTAAGCTAGGATATGAAGTGGCTCTGGAATAAATTCCCCCTCTGGTTCTACATGTATCAAATTCCAATTAATTGCCATAGTAGGATAATGTATATACTTCTCTTGTAATGAAACATGAAAAACATTGTGAACCTTAATGTGACTAGGTAAATCAAACGTGTAAGCCACTGGCCCTACTCTTTCTAACACCTCCAATGGTCCATAGTAGTGTGGTGCTAATTTAGCACAACTACCCGTATATAAAGTACTCTTTTCGGGCTTAATCCTCAAGTAAACATGATATCCCACTTTGAATTCTCTATGAATTCTCTTTTTCTCTGCATAGCTCTTTTGCTTGTCTTGAGTTGTCTTAACATTTTGTTGAATTTTCTTCACAGTTCCTTCCATTTCTTGCAATGCAACTGGTCCAATAGTTAACTTATCCTTTGGTTGACTTGAACTAAGAGGTTTGTGGCACTTTCTACCATACATTTCTTCAAAAGGACTCATTTTTATTGAGGTCTGATAAATATTATTATATGGAAATTCTGCCAGATGCAGAAAGTCTTCCCGCCTTGTAGGTTTGTCCATAACATACATTTGCAACATGTCTTCTAGAATATGATTTGTTCTTTCAGTTTGCACATATTTTTGGAGATGGTGTGCAGTACTAAAGTTCAATCTAGTACCCATTCCTCCAAACACATTCTTCCAAAAAGTTGAAGTAAAATTTTTCATTGTAGGGCTAATTTTTTTCTAATTGATATGGGTCTTGTTTTTCCTTTTACTATCATTGGTTTTCCCTGATCATCTATAAAATAAATTATTTTATCTAAGAAATTAAGTATTTCTTTCTATTTTTCTAACAAGTCAATTCCCGTTAACACATCATAGGAACCTAAAGGTAAAATATTTAAATTCAGTTTAGTTACATACTCATTTAAATTTACAACAATCTTGGGTAATTTATGGGTCACTTTTCTTTTTATTCTAGTAGCTAACTAAACTATCCATGCTTGCTAAAGTTTTTTTGATTCTAATTTTCACTTTTCCACCATCTGAGGAATTATGTAACTTAAATTTGCTCCAGGATCTATTAAAACAAAAACAGGTTGTTCAACAATCATACCTTCGATTTTGACCATGGTTGATTGATGTTCAGCTTGGCAATCCTCTACTACAACATTGATTCTTGGAATCTTTCTAGCAACATCATTTACAATAGTCGCCTCTCTCAACACTTGAATATTTTGAACTGATTGATGAGGAAAGTAACATAACAGATGAGGTTCTTCACAACCTCAACACTTTAATGGTTCCTTCAATTTTACAATGCCTTCTTTCTTGCTGTTTACATCCATATGTTTAGATCCAATTTGTGATTGGGTTGTTAGGATATTCTAGCACATAGGAAATAGTTAAGAATAACTTAGTCTAGTGTAGGGTTAGGTAAAGTGTGTTTCTTTACCATGTACATTTGTAACTTATAATATGACGGTCATGATTTGTAGTGATCCGATGGTTATCTATCACCTCGGTATTAACAACACTTGATCCGTGGCTTAGCACCCGATTGGTCCGTCATATATATTTAAAGAGCATGGAGGATCATTTGTCCGGTAACCGTTTATGATAGAAAATATGTAACTTTTCTTTTATATATTAATAAATTCCCTGAAGTGGCCGCGTTGGCTCAGGGTGTGGACTGTTTCCCTCTTTGAGGGTTTTAACCACGTGATTATACTAGTGTACTGATTTGTGATCTATTTTTGAGTGGTGACCTTTAGTTCTTGATCTACAGAACTTACCCTGTAAATTCCTACATGGTATCAGAGCTATTTTAAGGGCCGCGTCCATTGTTGATCAAAATCTGAAGCTGGTTTGACTGCATGCGAATGTCGTTTTGTAGATCTACTATTTCTGAACATTTTTGGGCTTGGAGAACTACTCGGTTGTGTTCAAAGCATCTGTTATAGTGAGGAATGCCTTTCGTTTCATGCGAAAAGGTTTCCAGCTGCCCAAGTTATATCAGTTAGATCTGGAGGTATAAAGCATCTATTTTGCAGTTATATTTGTTAATAGTTATACTTATTTCGGTTATTTATTTTTTTTTAATTTTTTTTTATGTATTAAGGTTTTATTTAATTTATGGATCTATAGCCTCTTCCCTGTGTATGCTCTTTGATGTGCGCTCTGTGCGACCTCGGTAAATCAGAAACAGGAAAAAGGGATTTTTTTTTGCTACTTATGCTCTTTCCCCGCATCTTTGTGTGATCTCGGGAAATCATAAATAGTGAAAAAAGTAATAGTTGTTGGTAAGGCTAACCAAGAATCTAACATTCTACCGTAAGGCTTTGCATTTCGTTTTTTTTGTGTTTTTTTGTGTAGGAAAAGGTACGCACACTGAAGAAGAAGAAGAAGAAGAAGAAGAAGAAGAAGAAGAAGAAGAAGAATAATAATAATAATAATAATAATAATAATAATAATAATAATAATAATAATAATAATAATAATAATAATAATAATAATAATAATAATAATAATAATAATAATCCCCCCTTCCTCCTTTCTAAAATAACATGATCCTTTTACTATCTCACTTGGTGAGGGGTTAGTTTATGAGAATAGAGGTCCTGGGTTCAAGTCTTCTTCTCAAGATTCTTTTGTAATTTTTTTTTGTTCAAATGGGCAGATTTGTTTATTTAAAAAGCCACACTTCATCCTACTCCCATAACTATTTGGCATCTACATCTTAGATTTTTCAAAAGGAATAACTTCTTCATCCGGAAGCCGTTTTTCTTGCCGTTTTTTTTTAAACAACCTAATTTTTTGAGATCTTTCCATTGGAGTAGTTAGCTTCAACTTTTCTCAGCTTCAATTTTTTTTAAAAAATGGAAATTTCATGCTCGATTATTCTTAACAGCACCAATTATTTTCAATGGCTACCTCACAAGGTAGATATACTTAGAAGTAAAGGAATTTATAGAATAGCCATAGGACAAGAAACTAAACCTTCCGATGATGATAAAGTTCCTAATGGGAAAATAGACAAGATCAAGCACGAGGGTTGATAGGAATGTCCATTGCTCAAGATCTTCGATTTCACATCCTTGACATTGACACCCCTGATAAAGCCCCAGAAAAGCTATATAATGTTTTTGACATTCAAAATAATATCAGGGCCCACCAGCTTGAAAATGAGTTGCTTACTTTGGACCCTAATAATTTCTTCTCTATTGAAGAATTTTTGTCCAAATTCAAGACCCTTAGACTTCTTTTAGAAGGGTGTAAGGTAAAAAAGGAATATGGTAGCCTCATTTATTGCATTCTTGCTAAGCTTGGCCCTGCATACTCTGTATTTGTTTCCACCTTCCATTCTACCAAAGAAGCCATTATTTCTTCAGGAACCACCTACAAGAATCCCTCTTTTGATGCCTTTTGTGATTCTTTGATAAGAGAACAAGAAAAAATTTTACACCTTGGTCTTATCACTGCTAGAAATGCTTCTAAGAAAGCCTTAGAAACCCAATAACAACCATATCAAAAGAATCCCAAGAAGAAGTATCCTAAAAAATATGGTCCTAAACCAAACAAGGGCCCTAAGAAATTTCAACCGCAAACTGAAAAATCAAATCACCAAAATAATAAGGCAAATCAAAACAAAGGGAAGAAGACAGATAGATATTGCAACTTTTGCAATCGGGATGGCCATATAGAGTTCAAATGTTTTAAGAAGATGGAAGCCTTAAAAGCTGCAATGAAGAAGCACAACATCAATTTGGACCACTCTTCACCTTCATCTTCAGGCATGGCATTTTCCGCTTGCAGTTGTCAAGCATCAAGATTTGGTTATGAGTTAAATGTATCTTCCTCTTCTCCTTCTCATGAGTGGCTCATTGATTCTGGAGCTTCTTAACACATGGCCAAAAATAAAGCCATGTTTTCTTCTTTAAATGATTGTAACACCAAACATATTTATGTTGGTGATGATAGATCTCTTAGTTTTGTAGGATCTGGAACCATTCATCTAGGTAATGGTTAGTTTAATGATGTACTATGTGTTCCTACCTTGTCATGCAACCTTCTATCTGTTTATTAGATAACTCATTCAGGTGAAGGGAAAATAGTAGAATTCTCACCTCATGATGTTGTGATCAAGGACCTCAAATATCCTAAACATATTTTAGCTACTGGCATTGCTGATGATTCCGCAAGGTTGTATAAGTTTGACAACTTTGGTTCATCATCTCTTCCCTCTGTTTTTGTTGCTCATAATGATGATGTGAGCAAAATTTGGCATGAGCGATTTGGTCACTTAAACTATCTCTCTCTTCAAACTCTATGTAAGGAAAATATGGTGATGGGCCTTCCTATGGTATCTTGCTGAGATGGTGTTTTCTCCAGATGTGTACTCGGAAAACATCGTCGGGATAGTTTTGACAAACGTGCCTCTTGGCACACTTCAGCCCCTTTGCAGCTTGTGCATAGTGATTTATGTGGTCCACTTCCTGTTGTTTCTTTCTCTGGTTGCATGTACTTCTTAACATTCATTGATGATTTTTCCAGACGCACTTGGGTATATTTCTTAAAACTCAAGAGTGAAGTTTTTAACATGTTCTTGGGCTTTAAGGCCTTTGTTGAGAAACAATATGGACATCAAATTCTTAAGTTAAGATCAGACAATGGTGGAGAATATGTTAACAACAAATTTATCAACTTCTGCATTGAGCATGGAATTCAATTGCAACATATTGTTTCATATACTCCACAACAAAATGGTGTAGATGAAAGGAAGAATCACACCTTAAAATAAATGGCTAATTGTATGCTTCAATCTAAAGGACTTGTTCTCAATTTTTGGGCAGAAGCCATTAACTATGCAAATTACATAGTAAATCGCACTCCTACCAAGGTTTAAAGAATATAACTCCAGAAGAAGCTTGGAGCTCAATCAAACTAGATGTAAGTCACTTTCGTGTTTTTGGAAGTGATGCTTGGGCCCATATTCCAGATGCGAAGTATAAAGCCTTAGAACCTAAGAGTGAAAAATGTATTTTTGTTGGATATTATGAAGATGTCAAAGGATATAGACTTCTTCAACCAAAATCCAAAAATATTATCATTAGAAGAGATGTAAATTTTAATGAAAATATATCGCCCTGCGAACCTAGTTCGGCAGGTGTGCCACCTTTGGCCTACGAGCCTGATTCGACATATGTGCCACCTCTCTCTCTCTCTCTTCTATTTTTAATAGTATTCGTTCTAGTTCAGATGATGACAGCGAGGATAAAAATCCTCCTCTAGCTCATGAAATTGTTCCTTATACTCCACCACTTCTAAGATGGGTCTGCTCCACTCAGGATGCAGCAGGTTCTCTTGCAGGTGACCCTACCGATTGACGAGGTACACGTTCTCAGTTCAAAAGAGATTCTTCCTTATTGGCTCAAGTTACAGAAAAACTTGACCTTGAAAACTTTGAAGAAACCTCCGGTCATCTAGATTCGGATGAAGCTATGAATGAAGAGTATCATTCCTTATTGGAAAACAATACTTGGGATCTTGTTCCTCTTCCAAAAGGAAGAAAACTTGTCAGATGCGGATGGGTTTATAAAAAAAAGTTTGGACCAGATGGAAAAGTGGATAGACATAAAGCTCTTCTTGTTGCTAAAGGTTTTTCACAAGTTTAAGGCATTGACTATACTGAAACCTTCTCCCCTGTTGCCAAAATGAATTCAACCCACCTTGTTCTTTCCCTAGCTACCTCCTTTAAATGGGAAGTCCATCAGATGGATGTTAAATCCACCTTCTTACATGGAGATTTTCATGAAGAAATCTACATGGAACAACCTCCTGGCTTTATCCAAAAAGACTCCAGCCTTTTTTGTCACCTTAGGAAGTCTCTCTATGGTCTCAAACAAGCTCCTCAGGCATGGTATGCCAAAATGGATAGATTTATCTTAGATAATGGCTTTTATAGGTGTCATTCTGACAACACTGTCTACACCAAGAAAGTGGGTAATTCCTTCACCATCCTTTTTCTTTATGTTGATGATCTTATCCTTACTGGTAGTGATCCAAACCATATAAACCATGTGAAGTCTAGCCTCAAAAATAAGTTTGAAATGACAGACTTAGGACATTTGCATTATTTCCTTGGTCTTCAAGTCTTGCAATCCAAGGAAGGCATTACCTTATCTCAGTCCAAGTATGCCTGTGATCTTCCACACCACTTTCATATGGAAGACTGTACCCTAGCTCCTTCTCCCTTTCAGTCTAGAGTCAAGCTTTCAGTCACTTGTACTACCCCTGAAGTTGATGCTACCTTATACTGTCAACTTGTTGGTAAACTTTTGTATCTAACCCATACCCGTCCTGAAATTTCCTTTGTCATCGGTCTTGTCACTCGGTTTATGCACCAACCTCGTGAAAGTCACTGGAAAACAGCTAAAAGAATACTTTGATATATTCGAGGTACAGTTCAGTTCATGATTCATTACAGTGCAGGAGCATCTCCCTTGTTGATTGGTTTCACTGATTCCGAATGGGCTGGTGACCCTGGTGATTGGAATTCCACTGCAGGATATGTATTCACTCTTGGTTCAGTACCTATTACTTGTTCTTGTAAGAAACAAAGTTCCATATCCCTTTCTTCAGCAGAAGCAGAGTATCGTGGTGCAGTTGAAGCCAGCAAGGAAGCCATGTGGCTTTGTCAGATCCTGACTAAATTTGGTCTCCATTAGCAGCATCCAACTACACTTTGGTGTGATAATCAGAGTGCCATTTAACTATGTAAAGATCCAGTTTAGCATCAGCATATGAAACACATTGAACTCCACATACACTTCATCAGAAAGCTCATTCATGATCGTGTTCTTGAAGTGCAGTATTGTCCAACCAATGATCAGGTAGCCGATATCTTTACAAAGGCTCTCATAGAAGTGAAGTTTACCAAACTTTGATCCATGCTTGGACTTCAGGAAAGTTGTCATTAAGGGGGGATAGGCTCTAATGCCTCCCTCCTTCTCCTATTGTGTCACTTTTGTAAATCCTTCAATCTTATCCCAATTTTTTCTTAAGGGGGGATGTTAGGATATTTTAACACATAGGAAATAGGCTCCTGTTGTGTCACCTTTGTAAATCCTTCAATGCTGTCCCAAGTTGTTCTTAAGGGGGGATGTTAGGATATTCCGACACATAGGAAATAGTTAAGAATAACTTAGTCTAGTGTAGGGTTAGGTAAAGTGTGTTTCTTTACCATGTACATTTGTAACTTATAATCCAATGGTCACGATTTGTAGTGATCCGACGGTTATCTCTCACCTCAGTATTAACGACAATTGATCGGTGGCTTAACACTCGATTGGTCCATGATCTCTATTTAAAGAGCATGGAGGGTCATTTGTCTGGTATCCGTTTGTGAGAGAAACATATGTAACTTTTCTTTTATATTAATAAATTCCCTGAAGTGGCCGCGTTGGCTCAGGGCGTGGACTGTTTCCCTCTTCGAGGGATTTAACCACGTGATTATACTGGTGTATTGATTTGTGATCTGTTTGTGAGCGGTGACTTTTGTTTCTTGATCTACGGAACTTAACCTGTAAATTCCTACATGGGCTTGTTAATTTTCTCTAGTTTTGTTAAACTTCTTCCTTTGATGATTTTTCCCAAACTTTTCTAAATATATTGGTTTTACTCTTTTCCCACTAGAGTCAATTTTCCCTTTTCTTTGTTCTGCTAATTTTTCAGTTGATCATTTTTGTCTTTCAACTGCTGATAACACAGTCTTGCTTTGGGCACAAATTCATCCATTATCTTGGGATTATAAAATTCTATTTTCTCCTTGTAGATAGTAGGTAGGAAATTTAGAAATTGTTGTACCTTAGCCTTCTCTTCTCTAATATAAGGTACATAACAAAGAAGATTTGTGAATTTGGTAAAAATCTCATCTATTGCGAGTTGTCCCAATCTTAGATCATGAAACTCTTTGGCTTTGTCATCATAATATCTTTCATTCAAATATCTAGATTTAAATTTAGTTTGGACTCCCATGTAACAGTTTTCTCATCTAATACATGTACCATTTTCGTTTCTTCCGACCAAAAGTTAGGCTTATCCAGTGGTTTTTAAATAACCAATCTAGCTTTCAGGTTACTTCCATATTCATAAAAGTGAAATTATTTCACCATGTTTAGAAGCCAATCTTCTACATCTTCCTCCTTTAAACCATCATAAGTGGGAGATTTAATTTTTCAGAATTCTTCTTGCAATTCCCTTTTATTTTTTTATTGCTGTCGAGAGGCTTCACCTTCCTCAGATCTTTCTGAGTTGGTTTCAGCTTCCTTTCTCTTTTTTCTGGGGTCTTCACCTTCGTGACTAGACCTAGAGGTTAATTCTTTGATGAACATTTCTTTCTCTTCGCTAGCTTGCAACAATATTTCATTACTGGTTCTCATTTGAATCATTTCTCATTTCATTTCCCAAAAAATAGCCAACAAATGAGAATTTTGATTTGGTGGATATTCGTCACCACCCAGATCTACAAAAAAACCTTCCCCTTCACTCATAATTTCAGCTGTACTTTTCTGCACTAATTCATTGTACACAGAAATTAAATTAGTGTAAATTTTTTCAATCAAAAAACAATTTACAGCAATACAAATCTTGGATTTTTAATTTCTTATGTGAGGACACATATAGGCCCAATGTTTCAACATAGGCTCTAATACCATCTATAACAACTCCACTTACCACAATTTTTTTTCTATTTATAGCATAACTACTTACTTTGTTGTCCACTACTTTCTATGAGTTCCTTACAATTTGTAATTTTTTTTTGTTATTCTTTCATTCATATTTCGTCATTATTAGAAGAGTTCCTTTCTTACACTTTTTGAAATTTATGAATCCAAGGTTACATTTTTGCCCTATACTTCACTGGTTTAATTTGAACCACCTCTACCTCAATTGACTCTATCTTGTCTCTGTTTCATTTTCTTATCATATTATTGAATTAGGGTAGGTCCATCTTATCCTATTTGTAACTTCAATTATATGTTAACATTGTAATAGTATTTCCACCTATTCCATTTAGTATACCTTAATCATATTATGATAATTTATTTTACTCTCATGTATTCATTCCTTAAAATAATTTTTTCATTATTCTAGAGGTACATATAATCTATACAAAGGAGTTCTTCTCCCTATCCTAATAGGCTCTAACATTAATAGAATATGAGTTGTTACCCTTTTGTAACATTGGTTTGTATTCTAGTTAAGAATACATCATAAAGGTTTATGTGCTCCATCCTTTGTTTACATATCCCAATGTGATATTATTTAATATCTATGGTTAATTGGCTCAAAATTCAAATTATACTTAATGACTATGTTTTGGATTTGTTCACTTAACACATATCATTTTCCCATTTAATGACATCTATGTCACGTATTAATGCTAAAAGAAATCATATTTAGGTTTATTGATTTGGAGTTTTACATTTCTGATTTCGTACTTGGGATTATGTTTATGACTTCAAGATTTCACCAATTGATAGTATGTTTACTTTTATTACATTCACATGGCTCATGCCACGTGGACGGTCTGGATTCTTTCGTAATTTCTGAGTGAACTTACGACAACCAAAGCCTACTATGATTTTTTCATCCTTCACCTAGTAATTTTTTTCAGCTTTTGGCTTTGCATCTTTAGTTTCCCCATGCAGCCATGGCTTGAACCCTATTGTTTCATTGTTTAAAAATGTTGGATATATGCATCAAGGGAAAATCTACAGTGACATTTTCCATTTCTTTCACGAGACTCTATCTCCTGTAAAGGTAAGAGTTCATTCAGTTAGCTAACCAGACATTGTTTCGTTGTTCGGTTTCGAACTTTCACTCCTCTGAAATTAACATTCTTGTGATTTCTTACAGGTTTAATGGAGTCCAATGGGGTCTTTCCCCACTAGTCGCCAACGTTTTCTAGGGAATGATATTTCCTTCCTCAAACCACTCTATACCCATTTTTTTTTTTTTTTGGTTAAACATCCCCATATAATTCCGTCGTTTTGGAATTTTCATAGCAGAGATTATTTTTCATTGGGATTTTGATATTTGAGCATGAATTTCACTTGTCTTTACCATTGAAATCATATTTATTGTGGAGATATTTCAATACACTTACCTTGTTGGTTTTTAGTTTCATTGTTAAGACTTTTCCCACCCAATACTTCTTTATGTTTTCTGTTAAGACAAATTTTATTCATTTTTCACATAATGATAAGATTTTGGTTTGCAATGTTTATAAACCGAGCTGGTTAAGATTTCTCTATTTTGAATTTTATTTCCGGTAATTAATTTATTCATTTTAAATGCTCTCATTCATTGAGAATTCGTGATGTAATGTTTTCCAACTTTTATATTTAACTCCTCACTGTTTGTAATATAAAATCAATATGAAACTTCCCTTCCATATCAAATTCGTATTTTTTTCCTCGGTGTCCTTTTGGAAGTTCGAGAACGCATACAATTTTATTATGTAACTTGTTTATCACTACGTATATGATTTTTTGTATTTTTCTAGGGTATTCGATCTCAGGTAGAGTTCGAATTAGATTTCTTAATACACCACTGTATTGAATTTACCCTGACATTAATTTTATTCCCTTCGAAAGCCCGAAATGACTCAGTAGATTAACCTCACCCTGTTTACACTTATCAAAAATTACTTTTGAAATACATTTAATTCACTATGTTCTATTTTTCTTCTTAACGATGCATATATAGAAACCCTCATTTTCCCATATGACTCACTATGGTAGGGAACAAATTGTATTTAAGGTTAATTAAAATGATTTTCCACATAGAGGTAATTCTGATGACTCTTTCTTTAATTACAGAAGTCTGTTTATAAAATTTAATTCATGACTTATGTATGTATCTCTTACTTCTTCTTGATTTCTATAATTACTTTGATAATTATTGAGAAAAATTGTGAATAATTTGTAGAATATATTCAAGTTATTCATTTAAGAAGCACTTATCCTTTTATCAATTTCCCTCAATTTATAAAATTATTTATTGTACATGAAATTTTCTTCCTGTTTCGGGATGATCTAAAGCTCAAGTTTTAGCTAAAAATTTAAATTGATTGAAATTGCTTCAAACTTGAACGACTAGATAGATTTTGTCGCTAGGAGTCTGGTGCAACTCGTTTCATAAAAATCCAAGTTCATATGAATGAGTTATCGCCTATTGTTAATTTTCCAAAATAGGAAAAAAAGGAGCAGAACATGTACAATGCTGTTGTGGCAGGTACAGAGAGAATTGCAGGAATATTCTCTAGATTGTAGCCAGTGACACTTTGACAAGTTTCGTCTTCAGATTTTTCAGATGGGTTAAGTGAAGAGAAAAATTTCCTAATGACCTCCAATTCTTCCTAAGGTGAAATTTGAAATTTTTTAAGGGTTCGAGTGAAACCCAACCAGAGGGTTCCACGTGTCCTCTGTGGTGGGATACCTCCTAACCTATGGGGGCTCGAATTATTTGATGGTATTAGGGTTTTGAACATTGGCTATATGGTGGAGTTATTTCAAATACATATATATATATATATATATATATATATATATATATATATATATATATATATATATATATATATATATATATATATATATATATATATATATATATATATATATATATATATATATATATATATTTGTGTGTGTGTGTGTGTGTTCAAACCATATATCGATGGATTTCACCAATTATAGAGGAGCCACTACCTAAATTTGGTGAAGGATAATTCTAGAGGCAAGTGGACAAGTTGACAAAGTATATATTTAAAACCATGTGCAAAATTTTATGGTGGATTCGAGGCTCAAAAATCTTACCTCCCTCCGGCAACCTGCGCACCATACCATCTATGTTCTAGGGTAGTTCTTACCATCTATTTGAATTAAAGCTGCCAACTGTTTGGGGGTTGGATGAGGCCAACCCCCTCCCCATGTGGCCACTATTAGGTCCCTGTAGTTTGTCATATTGGCAAGGGAAAATATACAATGGTAAAATCAAACTATTCTTTAGAGTCCTAGGACCTAGACTTCCTGGACTCAGAGAGGGCTCTCTCTATTTTTGTGCAAAATATGTGAACTTGATAGATTTCAGGGTTTTTATTTTAGGCTAGCTATAAAGATTAGGGTTTATTTGTTTGTTTTGATTGGTTGGGTAGGTTGTCAAGCAAAATAGATAGAGTAGGAGAGTTTTAGACCATTGGGCTATGGAGTCTGCAAAAGGTCTAGAAAGGTACAACAATAAGTCAAGGATGCTTTGGAGGGAAAGTATAACAATGCTAAATAAATCTTCAAGGCTTTGGTGAGTGGGGTGAACATTAAATTGTGAACAAAGTAGGTGCAAAGGGAAATTAAGAATCCTTTTTCAAATACTATAACAAGAAAGGCCTATAAGAATACTATGAATGAAGACAAAACCAAAGACAGGGCATACCATAATTCATTGACCAAACCCTAGCAAGCAAACATCAAGGCAACAATCCGAAAAACCCTAGAGAGCAGGGAACTCCTAACCTCTCTAGCTATCTACCTTCAGAGAAAGAAAACATGCAAGATAACAATAGTGATGATCAAGAAGAAGGGAACTCCTAAGATTTCTTAATAAAACTACAAGGAAATTCAAAAAAACCATTTAAGATGAACATAAGGGCATGGAAAATCATAAACCTCTTTAGTTTAAACCCTAACTAGCAATACTTCGAAGTAAAGACCTCAAAAACAATGTTTAAAGTGGTTCCAAAGAGTAGGGCTAACCATAATCCTCTTTGCAACTGACTCCATTGAATCATTCTTGAGATAAAAAATCTCAGTGGGTTTAGAGACCAATTAATAATTCCCTAAATTGACCTAGCAGAGGAAAACATGAAAGCAAGAGAAGCAGACAGACTTAATGATCCTTTGAAAACATACCTTAAGCTAAAATTTATGTTCTAATGCAAGGGAAAGGTGAAAAAAGATGTAAAAAAAAATATGACAAGTACGAAGTGAGAAGGACATCACCGTTAGCCATGTTCATGAATCCTGCATAGTGCTTGGCTCCATTTTTATTCAGTCCAAGAGAAATAGAAGGCCCCAAAGTCAAAAACTCCTTACAACTCAGAGCCTATGCTCAGTTTAGGAAGTAACCAACCAACAACCAACCAAAATGAACAATGATGCCCTCATGCAGCATTTATCATGCAAATGAGAGTCAAAACACTAACTAGGGTTTTGGAGGCCATTAATTGCTCATAAATGTCATTTTTGTCCATTAATACCATGCAAGGCCCAAGGCACAAATATCCTAAGTCATTAAATGAAGAAATATATTCTCAATCTCTTGTGGCAAACAAAATCTGACTTTGAGGCCCTCAATAACTTCCAAAAATATCTCAGTGTGTTTTGTTGACTTTGCAGGCAAGGGCGCAACATTGAGGTCCAAGGGCGTAGCACATGCACTAGAAAAATAGGTCATCTTGCAGCTGCATTTTGAAGGCCTTCCCAATGTCAGAAAGAGCTCCGTGATAGTCCATTTGACTGCCCAAAAACAAAATTTCCCAAGATTTCTCAGGGCGCAGTGCCAGCCCTGAAAACAAGGCAAAAAGGTGAAATTTAGCATGTTTTTGGACCCTTTTGGAGGACCAGTTTTGCTCCAAATGAGATGAAAGTTGGTGAGTGTGATTTCCTTGGCCTATGGAATCCAAAAATTTGAATTTTTCCTGCAATGGATGCCTGAGGAAAAAGCACAACGCTAGGGGCGCTATGCCCTTGGCCCTTTAAAACAATAAAAAATTCGTAAGTGCAGAAATGTGCCAAAAGTTGGATTTTGTTCAGCTAATTATGTTTGGGAGGCTTTGTAGGGGGTGTATCAGCCATGTTACCAAGGTATTATTTTTTTAAGATTCCTTGATAGGATTTTCTCTCATTGGCATCTTCTTCACTGTTTCCTTCTTTATTGCCTTCTTGCTTCAATGCTCTTTACACACTGACATCTGCCTCCTCATTGCTTGAATTATCATTTCTTGATTTATCATTGCATCCTCTATCATTTATATTTGATTTCTCATGCCTTTGAAAACCATAAGACTGCAAATGAAACTGATATGGAGGAGGGTAATGGAATGGTGATGAAAAATTGTAGTTCTGTTTATGAATGAGATGAATGGGTGAGGGTGTAAGTATGCTAGGCTGAATGAGAGGCTAAACAACTTGATGATAATACTTTGTTGTTTGTTTAAAATTTTCATTGACAACACCTTGCACTAATGGAAATTTTAGATGAAGGAGGGCATGTAATGTCAATGCTTTTGCAATGTAAGGGGCTAAGTGTATGAGTGTTATGAGGAATAGGTGTAGGCACAACTTTGGGTGAATAAAAAACCTCTCATAATGTAATCCTTCTGGCTATTACTGATTCTCTTTGTAAGCAGATGGAGGAATGCTTAAATAGAGATTTCAATTTTCAAGCCTTAGGGCTTCTCCTTAGGGGTTCAATCCTTTCAATCAAATAATGAAATAAAACTTGTAAATCAGTACATTTGATGGCATCTGCTCTCAAAAATGCCTGAAGGACCCTTGGAGGCAGCTTGGAAGCAATTTGAAGAGGATTGAGAGGTTGTTTTTCTTGGAGGACCTCCCTGGCCAAATGCGTAGTGCTTGCCCGGGTGAACGAGGTGTCGGGTCTGGCTGAACACAACGTAGTGTGCTAGTCGCATAGTGGCAACGTTATTTTCCGGGCCTGTAGAGTTTGTCGGGTAAACACACAACACATTGTTAGGCGTGCAATGCGTTCCTTCAGGCGCGCAGTGCAGAAGAGATTTGCACGGGGGTTTTCTCCAGGGGCACAGTACTAGACTACAGGCACGCAACGCCTGACATTTAGTCAATTTTTTGACCCAAAAAAGTCAAAAAATTCTCATCCCTTTGAAAATTTTCAATTCTCTGTAAGGCACAATGATTCATATGAACAAAAAATGACCTAAAATAGGTTTGCAAATTAGTTTTAACTTTGTAAACTCATTATACAATGTCTTAAGCCTCTTTCATTGTCTCACTGATACTGTTTGTGCCTTTCTACTTGTAGGTGATTGAGGCATTTGAGGTGGTTCTTCCCTTTGTCCCTTGAAAACTTAACATGATTATCTTGATGATTTTTGTGTTTTTTACTCATACCTGCATCCTCACACCTTTTGAAATTTCCTTTAAAATACTCAACTTACCTTTCCACCTTGGCTGGCAGTTTACTGGAGTCATGTAATCTATCTTTCCTTTTGATCCTGAGGATTTGACCTATCCATATTGACACAACGACATATTTAAAACCTCCCTTACTTCCACCTGGAAGTATAACACATCCCTTTTTCTCATTCAGTCAGGGAAAACTCATTATTTCCAATTTTGGGATCTGATTACAGTAGCATCTTCAGAATATTCCTTTGCTGTCATCATGAAACTCAATTTTTCCTTTTCCACTTTGACTGCAGTTTTACAGTGTTTGTATGCAACACTGCAAGATGTCTTCATTAAGGGGTAGATCTCCTACCTTACCCACTTTCTGCTGATAGACTTTTCACACTTCTGCAAAAGTGTCAAGCTTGTCCATTACCTTATGTTCAGACTCTGAAAATGAATGATAGTCCTCTTTGGAAATGATGACCTTGGACCACATGAAACCCTAACTGACCTAGTGGGGGTTTATTTGACTTGATCTATGACTGAAACTTGGCTTGGGGTTTTCAAGTGTAAAAACAGAGTATTTGACAAATTTATGTATTGAAGATTCAAAATCCAATGTATTTTATTTATCTGAGGAGCCTACATAGATATTTTTGAGACCATCAATGCTTGAGGAACCTGGTGAAAATGGGAAAGAATAGGCCGATTGGTAACCCTAGATGGGAAATGGAGTGATGGGCAAGGGAAAAACAGAGTAATGAGGTTATAGGTGGGAAAATAGGATAGAGATGAGTGGCACAAGCCCATGAGGTGTTTTTTAAGAGTGACAAGGTGACCATGAAAAGGCTAGATGATAGAATAGTGAAAAATTTTCTCTAAGGATAATGAAGGCAATGAGATTTCTAAAACTCACAATGTTCAAAGAATTTTGTTTTTTGAAATCTATAACCAATATTTAGTCATTTATAGATAGTAAAAACTACTGATCACCAATAGTGGCTCCACTTGGGGAGGGTAGCTCCATTTTAGGAGGCGTCCAGGACCTCAGAGTCCAAATCTTTGAGTTTTGAAGACTAGTACCTTACTTCTACTTGCAGATCCTTCTTCCTTCATTTGTTGATGTTCCCTTGAATCCATGATCTAAAAAATCTAAAAATATATGATTGCTTCAATATCAGTTCTACCTACCCATCATACTTTGACTAACATTTTTTTCTTCACTGGGTGCACTTGGACTGGCAAACCCTTGACATTGTTTTTCTTTTGAAAGCATAAAAATCTATCTACATGTACCCTTATCACTTACAAGAGTTCATATTAGGCTAATGAAATCTCTTATTCTCTACCTAGTCTACTCATCTATCAAGATTAAGTTGTTTTACAGACTTTATTCTTTAACCTACTGAGATGAAATTCAAAACATGATCAAACCAGGATTAAGAAATTTGATTTGCCATGGGTTGTGGCATTTGTAAAAGCTGCACACAGACATTATTTTCATATAGTCAAAAACTAGAAAGCATGAGGGTTGTGATTCAGCAGTTGTTATGCATCCCTCTCCTTTCCCTTTGGTTCAAATTTATGCTTTTGGAACCAGCAATATTTCCTAATCTAATCTACAAATAAGTCAAGCTTAAATGATTTGACAAGTCTTCTTTCACTACCCTATCAACATAAATTTAAAACATGTTCACTCATGATTAGGCTAGATGACTGAACAAGACTTTCTTTTATTATCAAGTAGTGGCATTTAGGCTTGCACACTTTTAGCAATACTCTTTTTTGGTATGGGGTTGTGCCTCTTCTTTTTGCTGCCCTCTTTTGTTTTTTTTCTTTGTTTTTGTATTTCATTTTTCTTTCTTTTTTTCAAAACAATTTGAAACTAAAGCTAGAAAGATGCTCATAGTGCTGAGCTTATTTGCATACCTATCTATCATAATCTAACCTACGCATGATATATATTCATTTGGTGAACTCTCTTTTCCAATATAACCAATAAAGCAGATGATTCCATGAGTGATCTTGGTTTAGCTCTTTGAGTGTGTTGAAAAAATAAAAAGGCCACTCCCACCTCACTTTTGTTTGAAAATTAGTGCCTAAAATCTTCTTTAAACTCTGCATCAAACTGATCCTAACATATTTTACTCCCTCTTCAAATGTCTCTAAGAAATCAGCAAAGGGATCTTGAAACAATACCTGGCTCTGATGATTTGAAAAAAAAACCTTATCCAGGACTACTCTTTCCTTCACTTGGCTATGGTTGAGAATATTTTTACGAAGAAAATCCACCTCTTCCTCATGATCATATATACTGGCAACCTCATCATATATGGAAATATTGTTCTCTGGAAAAACTGATATGCCCTGATTGAGGGGGCTGAAATCTATGTGAAGGTCATCATGTTGATGGGCAGGAGTACTCTTTGGCAGTAAATCCTCTTGAGAAGGTAATAACACAACTCTCCTGTGATTATCAATTTCCAAGCCCTCATCTGCAATTTGAAATTCAATGGAACTTGGTGTCTGTAGAACTAGACCTAAGGAGGATTCTATGTCACCAATGACTTCCTCTACCATTTCAGGAAAGGGCTTCTCATTAACAACTTTCTCAAGAAGTTCATTATCTTCCCCAACATAAATATCAAAACTGAAAGGCTACTTATTTCCAATTACATGAAAGTTATTTTTGATGGACTGAAATGAAGTAGAACAAAGAGTCAGAGATTATTCACTTACCTTCAAATTTTCTAGGCTTTCCTCATCAGTGTCATATCTTATATGCATTGGCTAATTGTTGTTTTGATGAAACTGAAATTCCTCCCACAAACCAACTATTGTTTGCTATACAAGATTAGTTTATGTTTGGAGAACATGACCGTCATCATACTGATCAAACTTTGGAAATTCATCAAAATAAGTAATCTCACCAATAAAACATATTGGATTATCAGATTGCTTTTCTTCAAAATGATCTATACATCTATTTTCTGATCTGTGGTAGCTAGGATTAGCAGAAAAATGAATAGAAATGTTCTGCTCATATAAAGGCTTAGAGGCTGGTTGCATGCTTAGAATCTGATTTATTTCCTCTTCAGTTAAAAGAGGAGGCATTTTTCTCTTTCTTTGGATAGCACTACAATAGTTCTCTTTTTCTTGTAAAGGATGATTCTGAGGCTGAATGTCTTCTTGAGCCTCACCTAGAAGAGATGATGAATCATCACTTGTTCCCTCAAAGAGATCCTGTGGATTTTATTTTATTTCTTGATTGATTTCATCCTCAACCAACTCTTCTTGGCTGTCATGATATATTTTTTGAGAATGAAATTCATGAACTGCTTCTAATAGGATTTCTGGATTCCAATTTCCCAAATCTTCATTAATGTTTACAAGGTATTGTATGAGATATTCATACTAATCACAACAATTTTCCACTAATGATAGAGATGGAAAATATTCTTGATAGTGTTCATAAAATACCTTGTGGAAATATTTTAAGGAAAATAAACTACCAGGGTCCAGGCTTTCAAACCATTCTCTTGCTTTCCCTTCTAATGTCCCCATGAACATTTTCATGAGCCAGTCCTCATGCCATTCAACCTTTAACCTCCATACATGTATATGAAATTTGATGAGGTGTAACAAAGGGTCATCGAATTTTTCATCTTGAAATATAGGCAAGTTTGAAAACCAGTCTATCTAAGGCGTTTTGTGTGGGAACCCAGGGATGTGATCTCTATTCATCGGAGCATATCTCTGTTGTATCCTTAGATCCATGTTTGTAAATCTGAAAGGGTCACTGCATATTTTCAAACAGTCTAGAGTTCTCCACCAGTGGATTCTATAGGTTTATTGAGAGTTATGGAGTCGCTAGGTGGATGATTTCAACTTAGTTGTCCACCATCAGCATGATTGGGATTGCTTAATGAATTTCTAAGGGAGTTTGTGAGGACTAGTGGTGTCAATAGGGCTACTGATGACCAGTGGAGTCACCAGGTGGAGGATGTTTACTTTTTTAAGGATGTTCTTGTTGTCCAACATCAACAAATAAATACCAATCTAAGGATGTTTGTGGGTTTTCTGAGGTCCTAAGGAAAAATTAGATGTTATTTACTCAGAGGTCCCACCGTGATCACCATTATGTCAGGAACTCGTAACTTTTTGGATTGGAAAGGGAAAATAAAGAAGGGTAACATCAAAACAGTCTTTGGAGTCCTAGGACCTCGTGTTCGTGGACTCAAAGAGGGCTCTCCCTATATTTGTGTAAAATATGTGAACTTGATAGATTTTAGGGTTTTGATTTTAGGCTAGCTATAAAGATTAGGGTTTGTTTGTTTTTTTTGATTGGTTGGGTAGGCTGTCAAGAAAAACAAATAGAGTAGGATAGGTTTAGACCATTGGGCTATGGAGGATGAAAAAGGTCTAGAAAGGTACAACAATAAGTCAAGGATGCTTCGGAGGGAAAGTATAACAAGGCTGAATGGATCTTCGAGGCTTAGGTGAGTGGGGTGAACATTAAATTGTGAACAAAGTAGGTGCAAAGCGTAGTTAAGAATCCTTTTTCAAATACTACAACAAGAAAGGCCTCTAAGAATACTATGCATGAAGACAAAAGCAAAGACACGACATACCATACTTCTTTGACCAAAACCTAGCAAGAAAAAATCAAGGCAACAATTTGACAAACTCTAGAGATCAGGGAAATCCTAACCACTCTAGCTATCTACCTTCAGAGAAAGAAAACATGAAAGATAACAACAATTATGATCAAGAAGAAGGGAACTCCTAGGATTTCTTAATAAAACTAAAAGGATATTCAAAACAACCATTTAAGATGAACAGAAGGGCATGGAAAATCATAAACCTCTTCAGTTTAAACCCTAACTAGCAATACTTCAATGTAAAGACCTCAAAAACAATGTTTAAAGTGGTTCCAAAGGGTAGGGATAACAATAAAACTCTTTGGAACTGACTCCATTGAATAATTCTTGAGATAAAAAATTTGAGTGGGTTTAGAGAGAAATTAATAATTCTCTAAATTGACCTAGTAGAGGAAAACATGAAAGCAAGAGAAGCAGACAGAATTAATGAGCCTTTGACATCATACCCTAAGCTAAAATTTCTATTCTAATGCAAAGGAAAGGTGAAACAAGATGTAAAACAGAATATGACAAGTACAAAATGATAATGACATCACCATTAGCCATGTTCATGAATCCTACAAAGTGCTTGGCTCCATTGTTATTTAGCCCAAGAGAAATAGAAAGCCCCAAAGTCAAAAACTTCTTACAACACCGAGCCTATGCTCAGTTCAGGAATTAACCAACCAAAAACAAAACAACATGAAAAATGATGCCCTCATGTAGTATTTATCATGCAAATGAGGGTGAAAACCCCAACTAGTGTTTTGGAGGCCATTAATTGCTCATAAATATCATTTTTTTCTATTAAGACCATGCAAGGCCCAAGGCACAAATATCCTAAGTCATTAAATGCAAAAATATCTTCTCAACCACTTTTGACAAAAAAAATAACTTTGAGGCCCTCAATAACTTCCAAAAATATCTTAGTGTGTTTTTTTGACTTTGCAGAAGAGGGTGTAGCATTGAGGTCCAAGGGCGTAGTGCCTGCACTTGAAAAATAAGTCATCTTGCGGCTGAATTTTGAAGGCCTTCCCAATGTCGGAATGAGCTCCTTGATAGCGTGTTGAAAAGCCTGTCAAGCATACTTTCCAATATATGCTTTAATTTTTCATTTGGTGTCCATTTTTCTGCCCGAAAACCAAATCACCCAAGACTGCTCAGGGCACAGTGCCAGCCCTGAAAACAAGGCAGAAAGGTGAAATTTAGCATGTTTTTGGCCCTTTTGGAGGACCCGTTTTACTCCAAATGAGCTGAAAATTGGTGAGTGTGATGTCCTTGGCCTAAGAAATCAAAAAATGTAAATTTTTCTTGCAATGGATTCCCGAGGAAAAAGCACAACATTAGGGACACTGCGCCCTTGGCCCTTTAAAACAGTCAAAATTTCATAAGTGCAGAAATGTGCGAAAAGTTGGATTTTGTTCAACTAATTATGTTTTGGAGGCTTTATAAGGGGTGTATCAGCCATGTTACCAAGGTCTTATTTGTTTTTAGCCTCCTTGATAGGTTTTTCTCTCATTGGGATCTTCTTCACTGTTTCCTTCTTCACTGCCTTCTTGCTTCAATGCTCTTTGAAAGACTTACATATGCCTTCTCATTGCTTGAGTTATAATTTCTTGATTTATCATTGCTTCCTCTCTCATTTACATTTGATTGCTCATGCCTTTGAAAACCCTATGACTAATAATGAAACTGATATGGAAGAGGGTAATGGAATGGTGATGAAAAAATACAGTTATGTTTATGAATGAGATGAATGGGTGAGGGTGTAATTATGCTAGGCTGAATGAGAGGCTAAAAAACCTGATGATAATCCTTTGCTATTTGTTTAAAATTTTATTTGACAACACCTTGCAGTAATCACAATTTGAGATGAAGGAGGGCATGTAGTGTTAATGCTTTTGCAATGTAAGAGGCTAAGTGTATGAGTGTTATGAGGAATAGGTGTATGCACAGCTTTGGGTGAATGAGAAACCTCTCATAATGTAATCCTTCTATCTATTACTCATTCTCTTTGTAAGCAGATGGAGGAATGCTTAAAAAAATATTTCAAGTTTTAAGCCTTAGGGATGCTCCTTAGGGTTTCAATCCTTTCAATCAAATCATCAAACAAAAATTGCAAATGAGTGCATTTGATGGCATCTGCTCTCAACAATGCTTGAAGGACCCTTGGAGGCATCTTGGAAACAATTTGAAGCATTTTGAGGGGTTTTTTCTCTTGGACGGCCTCCCTGGCCAAACGCGCAGCACCTACTTGGGTGAATGGGGTGTCGAGTCAGGCTGAACGCAACGTAGTGTGCGAAGCGCGCAGCACCAACATTATTTTCCTCGCCTGTCGGGTCTGTTGGGTAAGCACACATATCATTTCTATGCACCCAATGCATTCCTCCAGGCGTGCAACGCATAAGAGATTTTCATGGGGTTTTTCCTGAGGGGCACAACGCCCGACTCCAAGCATGCACCACCCAACATTTAGTCAATTTTTTGACTCGAAAACTCAAAAAATTCTCATCCATTTGAAACTTTTCAATTCTCTGTAAGGCACAATGATTCATATGAATACAAAATGACCTAAAATTTGTCTGGGAATTAGTTTTAACTTTGTCAACCCATTATACAATGTCTTAAGCCTCTTTCACTGTCTCACTGATATTTGTTGTGCCTTTCTGCTTGCAGGTGACTGGGGAATTTGAGGTGGTTCTTCCCTTTGTCCCTCAAAAACTTAACATGCTTATCTCGATGATTTTTATGCTATTTACTCATACCAGCATCCTCACACCTTTTGAGATTTCCTTTAAAATACTCAACTTACCTTTCCACCCTGGCTGGAAGTTTACTGGAGTCATGTAATCTGTCTTTCCTTTTGATTCTGAGGATTTGACCTATCCATCTTGACATAGTGGCAGCCTTAAAACCTCCCTTACTTCCACCTTCAAATATAACACATCTCTTTTGCTCATTCAGTCAAGGTACACTCATTATCTCCAATTCTGGGATCTGATTATAGTAGTATCTTCAGAATCTTCCTTTGTTGTCATCATGAAACTCATTTTTTCCTTTTCCATTTTGATTGTATTTTTATACTATTTGTATGTAGGGCTATAGGAGGTCTTCATTGAGTAGAATATCTCCTACCTTACCCACTTTCCGTTGATAGAATTTTAACACTTCTGCAAAAGTGTCAAGCTTTTCCATCACCTTATGTGTAGACTGTGAAACTGAATGATAGTCCTCTTTGGAAATGATGACCTTGGACCACATGAAACCCTAATTGACCTAGTGGGGGGTTCTTTGACCTAATCTATGACTGAAACTTAGCTTGGGTTTTTCAAGTGTAAAAACAAAGTATTTGACAAACTGATGTATTGAAGATTCAAAATCCAATGTATTTGATTTATCTAAAGAGCCTACAAAGATAGTTTTGAGACCATCAATGCTTGAGGAACGTGGTGAAAATGGGAAAGAATAGGTCGATTGGTAACCCTAGATGGGGAGTGGAGTGACGATCAAGGGAAAAATAGAGGAATGAGGTTATAGGTGGGAAAATAGGATTGAGATGAGTGGGAAAAGCCCATGAGGATTTTTTAAGAGTGACAGGGCGACCATGAAAAGGCTAGATGATAGAATATTGAAAATTTTTCTCTAAGGATAAGGAAGGCAGTGAGATTTATAAAAATCACAATGTTCAAAGAATTTTTCTTTTAGAAATCCATAACCAATATTTAGTCATCTATATATAGTAAAAATTACTGATGACTAACATCCATGACTCCGAAGACCAGGTGCCAAGAAAAACAAAACCGGCGGGAAATAAATCATGCTTAATTAATGTTTAATTGTGGTTTAATGACGTTAAAAAATCATTAGCATGTAAACTGTGGATTAACGTTAAACCTATCTTATTCGCAGCTAATCCTGCTTAACGTTAGTTAACCTTGACATTTAAACTGGTGACGATTTTCGAGGTAGCACCAAAATTGGTGGGAATGCCGATTTTAGAAACTTAACTAGCAGTTTCTCTAGTTTTAGAGGAGAAATTGGGGAAAAGTTGGTTTTGGTCATAAATTACTCAATTTTCGACCAAAATGAGCTCAAAAATAGTCATTCTAGGCTAATTGGAATGCTGGGAACTTAATGGAGTAGGTTGTAGAGGTAGAAGAGGTATTCTACATGTGTTTTTGTAAATTTGAAGTTTTTTGAAGGCTAGGGCCATGAGGTGTTCGGGTCATTGCCAGAGCATCCAAAGTCCAAATTCATCAAAAAAAAATAGTCATTTTTGGGATATTATGATGTTTTAAACTCATTGGAATAGGTTTAAAGAGGTTATAAAGATTTTAAAAGCAATTTGAGCACACTTGAAGCTAATACAAAGGTCACACTATGAAGCTGGACCAAGGAGATGTAGCCCAGGAGGGGTGAAATCCTTTATCAAAAGTATCTATGTTTAGCTCTCTTATATGTGCTTGTTGTGTTTACTATTTCTTCTGTTTTGTTATTTAAAATTATGTTTTTTTAAGATTATGAAAAACTCATAATTTCACTAAGTACACTGTTTTCCAATCACATGCTCATAAAAAAACTCATGAAGGATAATTAAAAAAAAAAAAAAAACAAAGAAAATTTTATATCCGATATGAAACTAGCACAATATTAACTAGCATTAATTTTCAGATCAAGTCATGGATTTTCATTAAGTACTTACTCTGCCAGAATACATGTAAATTCATTTTTATGCTTCCAATATTGTTACAAATTTGCAGTATAGTTATCTATATCGTTCTATCTTTATAGTTAATTTATTTTCCCATTTTCCCACAGAAAGGATTTCAGAAATTTCCCTTAACTCATAAGGTAATTTGATATTGAAATTTCAACTATCCATTTCTCAGATTTAATGTGATTAACTTAATTATCATACTAATTAAATTATAACCCTTCTTAATATGGTTTTCTTGTACAGGTATTTCTCCTCTCGCAATTTATCACTCATCAACTTGTGCATTCTTACTCACAAGCCTTGACAATTACTTGTATTCCTTCTGTGTACAGGTTGGTCGATACCATGCACAAAATTCAATCCACTGAATTTAAGGATATCTATTCCTGTATAAATTTTGTAATTAATAGACAAAGCATTGGACTTCAGTTAGTGTACTCATGACAATGTATAATGACATATTCTATCAGTTTTTGTTACCAATTTTTGTTCTTATTATGATGATAAGAGTTCATCTTTATAAGGAGTTTGCATATATGTTTTTCCACTTAATTATAGTATTTCAAATAGCTATTATTTTTAAACATGAATTCTATTTACTATTATTGTACTATCCTCTGGTACTTCAATATGTATTTGATGTTTAATGTCTTATTTTACCATAAGAATGAATAGTTGTATACAACTTTTGTATTTGAAGTACAATAGAGGTATTTTGATTTAATTTGTACAATCAAATTTTCTTCTATATTGACAATTATCTGTCACTGTATTTAGATTTCTGTTTCATTTTTGTTTATAGAATAATTATGTTAATTTTTTCTTTTAACATCCTTTCCACCTCTAATGATATATTTTCTGAATTTAACATATAAATTAATACAACCTAAAAACATATTCAAACCCTCCTAATTAGGATGAGATCTTCTGTTTTTTGGTTTACTAATTTAACTAATGTATGTAACTATATAGAGGTAAACTATATTTACTATAGTTATGTTCTGTTAAATACATCAGACCCTATAAACTTAAAAATAACAGAATTCCATTTACTAATTAATAACTCAGAAAAGATGATTTCCCACTTATCTTTCTACATGAACCATCATTAATCTAAACTATAATTCTCATCATAACAACATAATCAAAAAACATAATTAAATTAATTGTGCATACCAATTTTGGTAAGACTATTTTCCACCCAACCTTTATCTTTCTCTCCACAACTCCCCTTGAGTAGAGACCAATTCCTCCAAAGCATAGACAACCTCTTGTCTACCCAAGAATGGCTTATTTAAGGTTGCTTTCCCTTCAGCATGTTTCCATAACTGTGTCGAGTTAAACAAGATGTTGTTTTCCTTTTTGCCTAGGCTTTCCTTTTGTTTTTTTCCACAAAAGTACTTTAAAACTAGATTTTTCCTCTTTCTAGTTTTATTTCACCTCTTCTCAGTAACTTTCCACTTTACTGAGGTATCTTTTTAGATTTTTATCTCCAATCTAATATTAAAATTTTATTTATTTATTTTCTCCAAGGTTTTTTGGAGAATCTAGGAAAGTCTTTGGAATCTTATCCATCCTCATGGAATTGAAATCCTGGTCTCCATTTATACTCTAGTATTTTCAGAATAATTCCAATTCCACATTTATTAAATTTAAAATAATATTTCCACAATAATTATTTTCCTATAGGTCCACTTAACCTTTAGTATTGTTCAACTGTCTAATAAAAGTAGTAAAAATAGGGATATTACGCTTTCTCATTCTTGTCCAAACTAAATATGGAGTTATTATATTGAATTGATCCTTCATGGATCCTTCCACACAATGGTTATACATAGATATCTACAAACGCCATTGAATATTTGAGAAAAAAAAATAGACTAGTAATACTTGAAGTTCAAACTGGTGCCTTCTCCTTCAATATTGTCCAAAAAATAAAAAAAATTACAATGTTATTCCTCTAACCTTCATGACTCCCATGACTGTAGGCCCTCCAACTAGGGAGTCAGGCCTAGAGTTAGCTTTTGTACCAAAACAAAATTTAATGAAAGACAAATAAATTGAAGAAGACAGATGAAGCTCTTAGGTGAGGCAAAGATCACAAAATTTAATGAAATAGAAAGTAATTGAATAAGAGATATGTAAATCTTAGGTGAGGAAAATTTTAACATGGACACTACCTATAGTCACAACTTGCATTCATCCAGGCTGAAAATGCTTACATATATGGGATTATAAAGTAGTTGATGCGTTTTTTAGGAAAAATATTAAGGGGGGGGGGGGGGGGGGGTGAATCAATATTTTTAATTCATTACAACTTTGAAATTCAAATTTATAATTATGTATGCGACTTTTATTAAGAAAAATCATGCGTGTAAATACCTTTAGTGAATTAAACCTGTGTATATGCATATTACCTAAATTTTTCATAACTTCCATGATATTTTTAACTTAATGATTGAATTTTTAGCTCGTTAGTCATTAATTCAGCATTAAAAATGAGTATTAAGAGAAATTAAACCATCATACATAGTAAAAACATCAACACATAAGGACACTGAGATTTTGGGTGGAAATACAATGTGGAAGAAAACCACCGCTGACATCGTCTTTGTATTTTTCTATTATTATTTTAAAAAATCTTTACATCATGGTATTTTATTGGCCCAAACTCTTGCCACCGCGTAGAATACCAGCTGTAGGAAGCTACAACCTCCACTCATTCTCCACCACCTACTAGAAGGGAGTTTCAATCCCCTAATCTCGTTTACCGACTCCTCCTAGAAAGGAGCTCCTACCCCCCACTGAAAGCTGCAAATCTCAGCACCTTGTCGACCATGCTTCAAATAATTTGGTATTAGATCCACCTATCTTAGACAACCATGAAAACCTATAGGTCACCTTTCATCATATTTTCAAGTTGAACCAACAACCAATAATAAGCCCAAACCAATATACCAACATGAATATCCAATCACAAAATCTGAAATATAATCACTAAATCACCACTGAATATCAATCACTAATAAATTGAATCACTAAATATTGAACAAGCCTAACTTACCAATCAACCGATAACATATCAAACTAGGACCAATCAGCCAATCAAGATTATACTCGACCATTCACTAATTAATCATACTATTAGATACCATATAATCATCACAGAAACAATGTGCGATCATTTCAAACCCTGATCAAATTGACTTCATCATATATACATGTCTGTTCTGAAGAATATCCTCATATATATGTGCTTCTCATGAATAAAACTTGTTTACAAATCTCAAATCACTAAATATTGAAACATTGTCAAAATGCATCAGTGTATCAAGTGCTAAATAATTGAAATACTAATTCATAACAACAAATAATCATAGATATACCAATACTAAATCATTGAATACTCAAATAAAATGAAACATCATCCCCGATCAATGTATAAATCCACATCCAAATTAATCCAATCATCATTTCCAAATATATACCGCTGTCATCAAGACATCATTTATGAACACCATCAGATAATAAAAACTACTTCAATGGTCATCACGAAGCAACAATTGAAAACCCTAGAACATATATGTGACTTCCATAAAACATATTTTCATATGTATGCATTTAACATGTATAACACCTTCATACAAATTTCAATGTACTGAATACAAAAACATATCTCAAAATATATATGCAAATAATACTAAGAACATTTGTGTATGGACGCAACCATCGAGAAGCAAACGTATGCACAAATCTTAAATTAATGTGTTAAATATTCGTTATAAATAACAATACATGTTAAACCCATATCTCTACGCACATACTGTCAAAAGATAAAATTTGTAGAAAATATATATTTAGATCATAGTTCCACCATAATTATAGATCCTACATTTTTAGCCACCTAAACAAGAAATTCAATCAAGCATATATTCAATACGTCTTTACAACTTTCAGATCTGAGTCTTCTCCCTGCTCCCTGGTGCACACATGTTCTAGATAATTTCATACAAGAATAATCATTTTCATTTCACATTTAACTCCTTGATCTCTATCTCCCTATATATATATATATATATATATATATTTTCTAATACCAAAGGGAAAATAATTTGGTAATGTTGGTGGTATTTTCTTGACAAGATAAAACAACCATTGTCATCGTAATGGTTCTTGGTTTTTTTTTCCATGGGAAGGATTCATGTACATGAGTGTTTTTCATCTAACCTGCATATGTATGCAACTCTTCTTCACATGGGTTGTGTATAATTTTCAAACCAAACAATTTCCATGCATTATGTAACTCAATTTCCATTCCTTTTCCATATCCTCTATAACATATGTACCATAAGTCATGTCTTCTATAATAGTTCTATAATAATAAACTTGACATCAAGGAAGTATATTTCAAGTAGGTTTCTATCAAGGACAACACTTTAGCCATAATTCCAACAATGTTTGAACAACTTCCTCATAAATATGATCTAAAATCTACACAATCTCAATGAGACACAACAAAATGATAATATGTTAGGTCCCTATATTACTAGTATAGTCCCTTATTGTTGTTAGTGTAAGCCCCTTATTGTTATTATTGTACCCCTATAACCCCCATATTGTTATTATTGTGCCCTTAAATTATTATTGTTAGGTCGGCTAGGATTACATTGTGGCCCCATGGACTCCTACATATAGAAATGAGGTTTTGTAATTTGTATCATCCAATAATTATTCATTCATGTAATGTATTGGAGGTTTCCCCCTCGAAGTGGCTTATTTCTAAGGTGTTGATATCTCTTTTCTTCTATTTTGGGAGTTGGTTTCACAACATTTGGTATCAGAGCTTTGGATTATAGGGTTTCCCTGCTCCAAACAAATCATTGTGGAATTTGCGATATAACGTTTTTTCTACGAAGGTTTAGAAGCTGAAATTTTTAGAGTGCGAAGCCAAAATCCGAGGAACAGCTTCGCAAAATTTCATAGCATTTTTCGCAATATTTTTGGAGATATGATCTATGGAAGTTAGGGATTTTTGCAGGCTCCTAAATTTCACTTAAAAAGGTCATCATGGAATTTTCGCTATAATGTTTTTTTCTACAAAGGTTAAGAAGCTAAAATTTTTAGAGCGTGAAGCCAAAATATTGAGGAACATCATCGCAAAATTTCAGAGCTTGGTTCACAAAATTTTTGGAGATATGATCTGTGGAAGTTAGGTCGTTTTCGGGCTGCCGAATTTCATCTCAAAGAGGTGATCGTGGGAAAATCTTCATAACTCTCTCTCTGAGCATCGGATTGGAATTCTGTAAAAAGTGATGGGAAAGACATGAAATTTAGTTTCGTACAAGTTTGTTCTACTGAACCAGTCCATAATCAGGTTATTGTGGGAGATTGGACATAAATTTGCCTCGAAGAATCTAAATCAAGCCAGACCTGTGGCATTTGAAAGAAGCTTCAGAGGACTACTACAGGGCCAAATTTCAGATATTAAGGATCTGCAAGTAGAGAGACAAGTCAATTTCAATATCGAGCTCCTCAAAAGCAAGTAAAAGGTGTCTATTTTTTTTTTGCCGAATTGCGTAAGTCTTGTTTTAAGAATCAAGTTGAACTGATTCCAAGGGCATATTGTAGAATAGATATCAGTATTGGATTCTAAAATGGTCCCTAAAAATAATTCAACACCCATTAAGCCTTTTTAAGGCTCTACTATGACTCATGAAGACGAAGAATGGCAACATGACATATCAAAATTACAACAGCAAGTGCAACAAATTTCGCTCTCGCAAAGAGCAACAAAAAATGACATGGAATTTTTGAAGAAAGGTGTGGAAACTAAGATGGATGGCTTGAAGAAATATGTGGAATATAAGACAGATGGTTTAAAGAATGGCATGGAAGCTAAGATGGATGGCATGGAACCTGGCATGGAATCTAAGATGGATGACATGGAAGCTAAGACGAAAAACATGAAGAATGATCTAAAAGAAGACATGGAAGGTTTGACAAAGTTGATACAAGACATGTTTCCTAATGGTGAAAAGATAGTAGGGGAAAATCATGATGAGAACAAAATAATTGTTTATCGTGATTTCATAAACTATAATGTTGGAGGGAAGAACCACCATATTCCAAAAATGGATATGAGGAAGTTTGATGGAAATGATATTGTAACATGGATTCTACAGATGGAGAAATATTTTGATCTCAATAATGTGAAAAGCACACAAAAGGTATGCATTGCAACTTTACATTTAGAAAAAAATACGTTTGTATGGTATCTATGGCTTTGCTCCCGTAAAAAATTGTCACTTGGTCAATTTTTATGGAGGAAATGATAGCACATTATGAGGATACAAAGAGAAACACTTTCTTTAGCCAATTGATAAATCTCAAACAAAAGTGTTCAGTGGGGGAACACATTGAGGATTTCCAAAAATTGAATATAAGGGTAACTGATATTCCAGAGGAACACATTATTGATCTCTTCACAGGTACTTTAATGGATAACATCCAACATGAAGTTCACGTTTTGGAACCCATTTCATTGGAGAAGGCATTTAGGTTGGCAAGAAAAATTGAATGTAAAATTATGGCGACTAGGAAGCCTACCACTCACTTCTATAAAGATGGAAGTGTTGCTACTCCTAGATTTCCACTACCTACAAGGTTGACACCACAAAAATTGGAAGAAAAAAGAGAAAAAGTTCTTTCCTATAGTTGTGATAGAAAATACACTAAAGGTCATAAGTGTGCTGTGAAGAAATTATTTTAAATAGGTTGTGAAGAGGATGAAGAAAATGAACAAGAATCTTCAAAAGAAGAGGATATATACCAGGAACAAGGCCTAGAAGATGAAGAAATGAGTCCGACCATAACATGTAATGCATTGGTAGGAATTACCACTCCTCAAACTCTCAAGATAGAAGGACATATCAAGAAGAAAAGGGTAATAGTGTTGATTGATTCAGGTAGTACCCATAATTTCATTCATTGTAAGGTAGCCAAGGAATTGAATTGTTTCCCATACACAACACCAAAATTTCAAGTGATGGTTGCGAATGGAGGAACTATAAATTTCCCTAGAAAATTCCATAATATGAAGCTAACCATGGTGGAATATGTATTGAATATTCCAATGCTTTCCATTCCTATGGGAGGTGTTGATGTTGTACTAGGAGTACAATGGTTACAATATTTGGGGATGGTAGCTTTTAATTTTCAAGAACTTATCTTGAAATTATTTTCAGAAGGAAAGGAAGTCGAATTACGGGGTATTGCAGGGAAGTCGGGAAAGATAATAAACTCTAATGTCATGACAAATCTTCTAATGAAAGAACAATGAGGTGTAATTGCACAATTATTCTCACTAGAAGTTCCGACATCAAAATCATCTATTTTTGTAGATCTCTAAAAATCCTTGGACAATCATTCCAAGGTGTTTGAAGCTCCAAAAGGACTCCCACCTATTCATTATCATGATCATGTTATTAATTTGATTCCTGAAGTGTTCCTCTAAACATAAGGCGTTATAGATATCCTTATGTCCAAAAGAGAGAAATTGAACATATGATTGCAGAAATGTTAGAGGCGGGTATAATTCAACCTAGCCAAAGTTCTTTCTCTGCTCCTGTAGTATTGGTACACAAGAAGGATGGATCATGGCACATGTCTCTGGATTATAGGGAGCTCAATAAGCTCACCATTAAAGATAAATTTCCCATTCCTATGATTGATGAATTATTGGATGAATTACATGGAGAAATTTATTTTACCAAGTTCAATCTTCGTTTAGGATATCATCAAATTAGAATGAAGATTGAAGATATTCTGAAAACAACATTTCAAACTCATGAGGGGCATTATGAATTTTTGGTCATTCCTTTTGGCCTTACCAATGAACCTTCTAAATCTCAAGGGTTGATGAATTCCATTTTCAAACCCTTCCTTAGAAAATTTGTGCTAGTATTTTTTGATGATATACTAATCTAAAATAGGTCTTGGAAGGATCATGTTCAACATGTTGACAGGGTGCTCAAAATATTGGAGCAGAAAACATTATATGCAAAAACATCTGAATGTTTCTTTGGAGTACAAGACGTGGAATATCTTGGTCATATTGTATCTCACGAGTGGTGTTAAGATAGACCCTAACAAAATTAAAGCCATTAAGGAATGGAAAGTCCCCACAACCATAAAGCAGTTGCGAGGATTTCTTGGGTTAACAGGGTATCATCACAAGTTTGTTAAGAATTATGGGAGAATATCAGCACCTCTAACAACATTATTGAAGAAAGATTCATTTTCATGGGCTCTTAAAGCAACTAAGGCCTTTGAACATCTTGAAGAGGCAATGTGCCTAGCACTGATCTTAGCTATGCCAAACTTCACAAAAACCTTTACTGTGGAATGTGATGCCTCAGGAAATGGAATTGGTGTTGTTTTAATGTAAGAAGGAAGACCCATTGCTTTTGAAAGTCGTCCAATCAAAGGAAAGTATTTACAGAAACCTATTTATGAGAAGGAAATGATAGGAATACTGCATGCACTAAAGAAATGGAAAACTGACCTAATGGAAAGACACTTCAAGTTAAAAACTGATCATGATAGTCTTAAACACTTTTGGGAACAAAGACTATCTATAGAAGATCAACAAAAATGGGTCACAAAGATGTTGGGTTATGACTTTGAAATAATCTACAAAAAAGGGAAGCTAAATTTTGTTGCAGATGCACTCTCAAGAAAGTATGAAGAGGTGGAAGCATTGCTTTTTGCCATTTCTATTATCCAAATAGATTGGATAACCGAAGAAAGAGATGAATGGAAGAAGGACGAAGAAGTGTGGACACTCATTCAAAAGTTGCAGCAAGATCCTAGTACATTTGATACATTTAGTTGGAAAAATGATTCCTTATGGTACAAAAATTGCTTATATCTTCCTAAGAATTCCCAACTAAAAAAAAATGATTCTTTTCGAATTGCACACTTCTCCTTTAGGAGGACACTCAGAATTTTTAAAAACTTACCACAGGGTAAAGAAATATTTTTTTTGGGATGGCCTTAAATCTGATATTCAAAAGTTTGTGGCGGAATGTTTTGTTTTCTAGAAGAATAAAGTTGAGATAATTAAGACCCTGGGTCTTATAGAACCTTTATCAATTCCAAGTCAACGTTGGGAGGATATTTCAATGGATTTCATCACAAGTTTACCTAAGTCTAAAGGAAAGAGTGTCATCATGGTGGTAGTTGATAGACTTACCAAGTATGCACACTTTTGTGCATTATCTCATCCATTTAAATTAAGTACAGTTGCTGCTACATTTATGGACACAATTCAAAAGCTACATGGAAACCCAAGGGTTATTGTGAGTGATAGAGATCCCATTTTTATCGGAAATTTTTGGACGAAGTTATTTTCTTGTTTGGGTACTCAATTAGCTCATAGCTCATCTTATCATCCTTAATCCGATGGTCAAACTGAGATAGTAAATAAATTTTTGGAAGGATATATTCGTTGTTTTGTATCTCATAAACAAACACAATGGGTCAAGTGGTTACCTCTCGCTGAATGGTGGTATAACACTTCCTTCCATACTGGAGAAAAAACGACCCCATTTATGGCACTTTATTGATATCATCCACCATCCATCACATCATCTTTAAGAGAAAATTAAAATGTTCAATCAGTGGAAGATCACATCGAGCATCAACAAGAAGTTATCCAACTCTTAAAGGATAACTTGAATTTGGCACAAAATCGAATGGAACAACAAGAAGATCAACATCGCAGCGAGAGAAGTTTTGATCTAGGAGATTGGGTATTTTTACGGCTACAACCATACAAACAAATGTCCCTCAAGCAAGCTAAGAAGGATAATAAATTATCACCAAATTAATATGGTCCTTACAAGGTGTTGCATAAGATTGGTACTATGGCATACAAATTGGAGCTTCATTCTTCTTTATGAGTGCATCCAGTTTTCCATGTTTCATGCTTAAAGAAGGTTATAGGTGAAAATCTTCCAGTTCAAACAATATTTCTAGAATTTGATGAGGAAGGAAAAATCATATTGGAACCTGAAGCAGTCACGGAAAAAAGAACTCGACAACTACAAAATCGATCAATCTCAGAGTATCTCATCAAGTGGAAGAACTTACCCACTGAAGGTTCTATATGGGAGGATGAGAATTTTATATAGAAGCACCCAGAGCTACTCAAGCGTTGAGGACAAAACTTTTTTGAAGGAGAGGGGCATGTTAGGTCCCTATATTACTAGTATAGTCCCTTATTGTTGTTAGTGTAACCCCCTTATTGTTATTATTGTACCCTTGTAACCCCCATTTTGTTATTATTGTGCCCTTAAATTATTATTGTTAGGTTGGCTAGGATTACATTGTGGCCCCATGGACTCTTATATATAGAAAGGAGGTTTTGTAATTTGTATCATCCAAGAATTGTTCATTCATGTAATGTATTGGAGGTTGCCCCCTCGAAGTGGCTTATTTCCAAGGCGTTGATATCTCTTTTCTTCTATTTTTGGAGCTAGTTTCACAACATAATAACCAGATAATCTAGAAATTTATTCGTTATTATAATACTAAAAATCATATGTATTAGTATGAGAACAAATTGAGATGATGATTACTCCAACATATTCCAACGTATTTGAGGTGATATGGGGAATGAAATTTGGTTACTATATTTAATAGGGAAGTAAAACCTAGATCATGGCTCTAATATCATGTAAAGATTTACCATTACACCACTAGTATAGACCCATCCTAACAAAAAATATAGCATATGCTAAGAGTCCTATTCTTTATAAGTTATGAATGCATGAAAATCATAATTCCTATGGTGTCTTTCCACCATAGTTGGATTTACATAACTAATTAGGGGGATCCCAAGGCATAACATGTTTTACTAGAGTTGAAATACTTTCCAAATAGTGTTTGTGATGAATTAATTTAGATTGATAACATGTATGTTTCTTTGACCAAGCCTAAACAATTAGTTGATGTTCTTCAAACTTCATAGCAAGGAATAAATTAGTAGTGGATAACCGAATGAATGATCACTTTTGTGTCATGACTTCTATCAATTGTAAAGGATAATGGTAGTGATATGATATAAGCCCATATTTGTTGTTATATACTTATTGTTGCACTTCACCAACATTATCCTTTTCAATACATATGTAATGAATTGTATCATAATTTTTTTTTATATCAATCAAAATATCATTTAGAACAACTGAACTGATTTTTTATTGGATTAAAAATTCTTTCTTCTCATTTTCTATAAGCTTTGTAAATAAGGGGAGAGAGGTAAGGAATTAAACATATGAGGTAAGAACACAATTTTTTTAAGGTGATAATATATTTTATTTCTCATGTCATTAATATTGTTTGGAAGCCCAATCTATTGCATATGACCAAGATTTGAAATGATATTTTTCCTTAACCCACCTATGGATGTGATTTATCCTAACAGAAGCAATCTTATAATTATACTTCTCAATTGTGTCACTTTTATCAAGGAAAAATTTACCGGCATGGGTGATTCTCACACCTATTTGTGCCAAAAAATAGAGTTTTGTTTCTACCTTCTATGCAAATATTTTTCTCTTTACAACATATACACCTTTCATGTTTGTTTGCGTTTCCTTCCCCCACTTTGGGTTTTCAACGCCCAATGGGAGTATCTCAAACCATAATGGGTTTGTTGCTGGTTGAAACTGCCTCCACCCAAATTTACCCACATTCACCGGTCTGTCAGGGTAAACATGAGTTGAGGGATACTAAGACATGACTCAACCACCTAAGTATATTTAATGAAGTATAATAGACAAGTTGTGAGCTACATCACACCCAGGAGCTAAACAACCACTCCGAGTGCCTAGATCTTGAGTTGGAATACATTTTTATTGAACTAGGTTCCCAATCGTATGTATGACAAGGCCTCCATGTGGTTGAGGGCCTCTAATTGCATGCATAAGCCTACCCAGGTTCACTTTTAACCCAAATTCTTCAATTTAGAGGGTACGGTCCCGTATTCTGAGCCCAAATTATAGTTCAACCTTAAGACCACTGCCCAAAACTAACTGAGACTTTTCATAATCAATCATGACATGAAAAAAATGCTAGGAATACAAATTTGAAAGATGAACATGACCTAACTAGGCCTAATCATGACACTCATTCTATCAAACATATTGAGAACATGTAATCTATAGATAATGAATGTATATCTAAACATAGGGGTTTGATACTTATATGGGAATCATCAAGAAGGTATAATGCCTTCTCATAAGAGTTGCGATAATTTTTTTTCAACTAATGCATTCAATAACCATTCATCAACCAATCAAAACATGTCAAGAGCCATGGCTAGAAATTGTTATGAAACCATGCTTATAACTGACATATGACTATAACAATATCCATGATAGAAAAACTATTAAAGCCACATAATAACAAGTACAATTACTCATGAAATATAAGAGGAAAAGAGATCTTATTAAGATATGAGAAATCCACTTTAGTCAAGCACTTTCACGTACCACCCAACCATATATTGGTTTGAACCAAATCATTCTTTAAGCCTATCACCCTCATGCCATATTCCAAGCATTGATATGGGACTGAAGGAAAAAATATCTCGGGCATCCTAGAGATTAAACCACCTCAACCCTTAGGCTTTATCAAAATCTTTCAAAAACTAGTCAAGGGATCACTAGGCCAAAATAAGAACATAAATAACTAGGGATTTCCGCAGATAAAACAAATCCATCATCAGGATTTACCACAATCATTCCAAAATCACTCAAGGTATTACTAGGCCCAAAACAAGCTTGGATTTTGTTGGGGCCTTCATTTTGAAAAGCTAGAACAATTTTTGGAACAAAGGGAAGGTGGCAAGTTGCACATAAGTAGTTGCAGAAGTGGCAGAAGAAACTAACAGTCAACAGTGGAAGACTCTGAGTGGTAGAGGAGGAATAAGAACAGAACCAAGGACAAGCGAGAAAAGAAAGACAATTGAGAGAGAGGAAAACAAATAATAACACTGTTGTGAAACATAGGATAGATAAGGAAGGAGACAAAAGAAAAAAGGGAGCGTCAGAAATAGGAGAAGGTTTGTGATGAGACAATTGGCTCTAGGTTTCATGTTTACACTGTGTTATTTGTATTTTTGTTAGTGAGTCGTGAAGGTTGTTCTTTGGAGAGATCCCTATTTTTGATGTAATGAGCTATTTTGGGTATAATATATGATGATATTATGGTTCAATGTATGCATTCTTTGTATATGTTCTTGTTTGTCTACTTAGCAAGATAACAATTTTTTTTATAATGCATGACTGTATAATCACTTGATCTATTCCATCATTGTGGAATCACTTGATTTATTCCTTTGCATGTCTTAATCACAATATGAGGATTGCAGGTCTCACTGCGATATTTCTATAGCGAGAGGTAGTTGTTAATATGATTATGAATGACCCTTTTGTAAATTTCTTAACTTAGTAAGGTTGTGGCATTCCTCGGGTGAGACTACTTACTCAATATTGAGTAAGGTGAAAATGTCAGTGTTTTCCTAAAATACAATAGAGCATTGTTGGCCCTTAAGGGTGACCCTAGTTCCTAACCAGAAGTCATTCTTTTCACCAACAAATGGTTCCATTGCTCAGACTTGAAACTTCACCAGAAAGTTAGAACATGGTATCGAGGATCTACAAGAAATAACTTCGAAGTTAGTGGGATAACATTTTATATCGTTTCATATCACAACAAGTCCAGATCAAACATCAATAGGAAAATAAGTTGAGAGACAAAACTATATTCTCATATTCAACAAGTGATCAATACGAGATATTATGAGTAAATTTCCCCAACGAAATTTATAATTGGTTGCAAAGACTTCAAGTTAAATCGGGATCAAGAAAACTAAGTAGGTATAATTGAAAAAGGGAACATGCAGATCTCATAGCATTGAATAGGTTGGAAAAAAATCTAACTCGAGCAGTGAACTTCTGGGTATGGTCAAAAGTAGAGGGGTATATTTTAGAGTTTGCAATTGAAAGTCAGTAGTCCTTTTCGAAAGAAGAAGCTATATTCAGGTTAGGGTTGCGGGGAATTCTGATGAAGGATATCCCACTATGGATTATGCTCCTTATGGTGGAAGAGGGACTGTTGGCTTTCTAAACCTAGGGTATGGAAGCTTTAATAACCAACACTTGCAGAAGGACCTAAGGGAAAATATGAATTAACGAGATGGACACGGAAAGTTCCAAGAAAGCTAGGGATCTAAGAGCATATTAGAGGGAAAAATCACGGAGAAGTGGTAGGAGATAAAAATACAGGAGTTTGATATGCAAAGGGAGAATGTAAACCAACAAGGAAAGGTGTTGCAAAGTCCAGGGGAGGAAGGAATTGCAATGGGACCTACATGAAAAGAGGGATCTGCTAGGAGAGTTAGACAACCAGAGGTTGAATGAAGCCCATCTAGGTATGTGAAGGGAAATATGCCTAGCAGAGGGGAGGGCACGAGTCCCAAAGATGATTCATATGGATACCTCCATGTCGTGATGGAACTATTGTTTGAAGAGGAGGAAGAGGCCACGATCCAAGTTAAATTTATATCCCAAATCACAAGTTTCAATTTTCCTAACCTTCCACTGGTACTCTATTATTCCCCTGATAAATTTTTGATAAAGTTACGAAGGTTAATAAAAATTCATAGTATTCAGGTTACATTACAAACCACTACTAGCAACAATAATAGTGGGGGAAGTATCCAGCAAGGAATTTCACAACTAGGATCTAGAGGATTTGTATTAGTTTCACAAACATAGATAAAAATGGGAGGATCATTCACCAGAAATCCAGAGTTCAAAGGGAAAGGGAACAATGATGTTGAACAACATTGGTACTTGTGAGGCCATCTGGATGGCCTGGAAAACACTTAACTCTATAAAATTGATTGAATTTCAGACCACGCTCCGAGAGAGATCTCTACGATGGTTTATCAAATGGTCCAAGGTACACCAAAATATAGCTATGGATGATGTAAAGATATATTTTTCACAAGAATTAAAACTCCCACAAATGAACCGGCAAGGATTATCTAAACTTTGGGAAACAAAGTAGCGAGAAGGAGAAACTTCTTGGGAAATGATGACGAGGTTCAAAGATTCGATTCGAAAATTGATCTATCCTATAGACTGAAAGCATTAATGCGACTAGTTCATTAAGTCTCTTCAGCCTCTTGCCATAACAACTTTGATGCAATAGAAGATCGACACATTACAATTTGCATTATAACAAGAAATGAGAATTGAATCAATGGCAAGTTATTCACAAGAATTTAGAGGTGGGGTCACAATGCCAGATCCATCCCTACTAGTACTGCAACATCAAATTGCAAGCCTAACATATAAACTCAAGGAAATAGAGATCATGCGCCCAACATGACCGAACGTGTGCTGAAAAAACTACCCGAGGGAAGGACACCTATTCATTGAATGTCCTAGGCTACAGGGGATAGGAATTTGGTCAGGTTTAGGAGGACCCCAGGGAATTCCACCGATTGGGGGGTTGTGCTGGTCAATACACAAGGTCTCTACTTAGGTTAGCCATATTTCCATGGTTTCCCAAATTAGAAGAGTGCTGAAAAAAATTAATACTATGAAATTTGTAAGGGATTCGGCCACCCAGCTCGTCTATGCCATATTCACATGAAATAATTGAATGTCCCAAATAAAAATTACTGTGAATTTGTGCCTAAACAACACATCAAATATTGTAGTGTAGAGCATTAGATGCATTAGCAGATGTGCTAGACAGGAGAACCTACAGAGTTAACGAAGCTCCTCGAGGATGAGGAGTGCGAGGAATAAGGGGTGGTAGGAAGGGAGGAAGGGGGCCACTGAGATGATATAATTGTGACTAGGAAGGGAATGTTGCGAGGGAATTCCCTATACCTAGAAGACCATGGTGTTCTCAGTGAAGGGTAAAAACACACTCCACTGAGGATTTCCCCGAATTAATAAAAAGGCGGGAAGAAAGAAGTAGATAGAGGGGGGCTAACTTGATTAATGCAAAACCAAGGATTTATTAACCACAACCTCTTTCAAGAGTATACATAATAACAAGGGGAGGAGAGAAAACAGGAGGTGACATAGGATCAACAGATCAAGTGAAGCTTATAAATCCAACATCAACAAAGCGACCCTATGATTTAGAGAAACAAAAGAAGTATTTTAAGGAAACACTGGAGACCTTTACAAAGATAAGTACATACAAAGAGCCTTAGTTGTCACAACCAACTAATGAAGAAGAGAGACAATTGATATCAGTTTAGGGCATAGAGGAGTGGTTCAGGTAATTTTTAAACATCATAAATGACGAACGTATGCTCAACCCGTTGAAGAAAAATCTAAAGATAGTTGCTAAAGGACGATTAGATCAAAACAATACAATCTCTTCCAATCTTCCAGAGAGGTATGAAAGGAGGGTCCAATGAAATAAAATACATATTGGGAAGGAATTTATAATTGATTCAAATAAAATATACTATGTTGTACTGAGGCTCGGATGCTAATATACTTCCGAGGAAGACTTGGGAGGCATTGGGAAACCCAAGCTGGTATTCTTGCCAATACATTTGTGCATGGAAAAGTAGCATTGCATTAAAATAGTTGGTAAAATGGAGGAAATTAAAGTTGATGTTGAGAGAGTAAAGACCTACACTGATTTTGAAGTAATAGACATAATTGGTGACAAAGACCCTTATACAGTATTGTTAGGAATAGAATGAACATTCAAAAATTATGTAGTTATTGATTTGAGGAACGATTTGATGGTTTTCAAGGATGGGGAGGTTAAAGTGATTCGAACATTGAATCCCTACCAGGGTCTTGTTGATGCCCAAAAAAATGGTGCAACAACATTGGGGAAACCACCTCGTCGGGGAATTAAACACCATCCCTTATCCATTTGAGATAGTGGATATGACTCAATTAATGGGTCTAGTTTCCCAATGAAATATAATTTGGTGGATGGGTGGTATTTTAATTGACTGTGACTTGATAAATGGGAGTGATAACAATCTTAAAGAAAATATTATTGAATAGACGGGTGCGAAAATACCTTGTTTTTCTTTTATATGGGGAGTCCCTCGAAAATTTCCTTGCCCCATGGCCCTTTTCAATATGACCATTTCAACAGATAAGTCCCTGAACTTCTCTTGAACATGAATAAGCTCATCCATGATTTGATCCTTGGAAAAATGCATTTCATCAAAAATGTCACAATTATGTAATCTACAAGTCATAACAATAGATTTGAGCATAGGGGTATCATACTTATCTGTTATTCATAAAGAAGAATTTATGCCTTATCACAATAGCTGCATTATAAAATATTAGGTCATATATTTCGTGTTCATTGATTTACTGACCAAAACATGACACGAGACATACCTCAAGTTTTTCCTAAATCATACCCATAACCAACAAAAATAAAAAGGATATAACTGCAATAAAACCCACATATGAACAATTACATTTACACATGAAATACCAAGGAGAATGAGCTCTTATTAATAAATGCATATGCCAACCAATTTAGGGACTTCTATGAATCACTCGACCATAGATTGGGCTGAATCAAATATTTATTTCAACCAATCACCCTCGTGCCATATTCCAAGAATGAAGGTGGGATCTCATGAAGAAGATAAAAAAAACCAAACAAGGGCTTCCAGAGGAAAAACCACCTCAACCCTCAACAAGCAATTCAACCTCACGATTGAAAATCACTAACCATCACCATATTGGTCTCTCCCCATGTTTTCCATAGCTCTAGAGTGTTTGTTCCAACTAAGGCTTCCAAGAATAGTAACTCAACCCACAGTTTTTGTCTGGATTCGAGAGTGTTTGTCCAACTAGGTATTCTAGGTCTAATAACTCAACCCAGCAAGGTCTACAGACCATTTTTCCAACCAAGGCTTCCAGGACTAGTAACTCAACCCAAGTTGTTACAAGGCCTCTAAAGCGTTTGTCCAACCACTACTTCAGGAACTAATAACTCAACCCATAGTCATAAGGGACATGAGAACTAACCAAAAAATTGAAAGGAAAGAAAGCCACAACACCTTGGATATCTAGGAAATAAAAAGGCTTGGAAAACCATTATAAATCCTAGAAATTCTCCATGCCAATGAAAAATCACTAACAAGAAACCACATGCATGTGCCATGCATGCCAAAACTAGCAAGGAAATCATACATGCAACTTAGTACCTACAAGCAAAACCTACTATAGATTTTTATCTCGATTTCCTTGTGTGTTTTTCCTACTTTTCCTTTTCCTTCTTTCTCCAATCGCAAGTATGCCACACTCCTCAAAGAGTTTTCCAAGAAAGCTCTAAGAACACATATTTTGTTAAATTTGGAATTAAATGGTGATTCTAGAATTTCAAATAACCAAAAAAACCAATTATGGTGATGTCTTTGTAATAAAAATTATCCAATTTTAATGAAATATGTGTTTAAGTGTAAAAGAGTATGAGATAGAGAATAAAATGAGAGCTCCAAAACTGAACTAACAAAAAACTAACACTAACAAAAGATGTGAATTGATCCTCATATTCCTTTTTATCAATAAGGCCTCTATTTTCTTCATTTTTCTTTATTTTCCTTCATTTCCCCACCGACATGCAACGTGTGACCTTTCACCTTCCTTTTCTCCAATTTTCCATTATTTTCATAAATAAAATGCCAATAATTTTTTTATGCGTTTGTAAAGCCTTTTTCATTTCCTTTGAAAACTTCCATAGCCATTAATTAATGACAAGTGATACCCATCTCTATGTTTTTCCAACATTCATCTTGAAATATGTGTCCCATGACATTGGTTATTATTTTTCCTTCATTAACTTTCTTACATGGATTTTTGATGAGGGTTGTTACACCCTATCACCTTTGATTTTATTGATTTTTTGGTAATTGTTGATTGAGTTGGAATTAATGGAAAAGATAGAGGCTTAAAGTCAAGAAAATTTAGATTGATGGTATATTCAGATTACTGTAGTGATTTTGAAAGCATAGAGTGAGGGATTATATCCATAACTCATGAAGTTTATTAGCAAATGTCACACATGTTGAAGTTGATGGAAAGCGAACAAAACTCCATTCAATGAAATTCATCTCCACAATGAAATGGATTACCAAAAAACTCTCCACATAAGCACAAATGTCAGTGAACACCTTTTTTAGACCGAGTGACTTTTTCTATATTCCAACATAATTAAATTTTTATCTCCTCGAGAGTTTTCTAATCAATTGATTAAATTTTTTAATGAAATATATTCGTAAAAATATCCTTTTAGATTGGAAGTTTTGTTTATGATCATATTTTTGTAATTGGGCATATGTACAGGGTTGAAAAGGATGGTCATTATATAGAGGAACATTTCAAGTTTTCATTTTGTGGAGCGTCCCATTGCGTACAATGAAAAACCTTCTACACAATTAATACACACTCACACTAATGAAAACGATGTTTAATCACAAATTTTATGAAATTTCCTTTTCTTTATGTTGGAACCTATAAAAAATTATATTCCCCACCACTATGTTATTAACTAAATTTAGGAAGAAGTGAGTTTGTACTAACACCAAGGAAAGAAGTGGACCCATACAATATTATTGGTAATATTTTAATAATAAAAATCTATCTCTAAATGATGAATATTTTTAGTCAATTGATTAAAGGTGGTGTGGAGTGTGGAAAAAACTTTGTACTATGAAAGCTCTCCACAGAATGAAATATCTTCACATGAAACTTTTTGCATAAGCATTGTAAGCTTTGTTTATGCTTATATTTTTGAAATTAGACATATTTGCAAGACTGTAGAGGAATTCCACTATGTAGAAGAAGTTTTCAAACATTCATTGGGTGGACCTACACACTCTGCACTAAATACTTCTAATTAATTGATTAAATTTTGTTCCCTTACAATGAAATTTGTCATAATTATCCAGAGCATGAAAGTGGAATCAAAATGTTTTTTGTAGAAAACATGAAATATCGTTAGATTAAAAAATAAGAGACTTTTATGTAATAAGAAAATGCCAATTTTCATTATATTACGAATCATATTTTTAAAGATCCTTCTACACCTCCCTTTTCTTTCACATATCACCCACAACAAAATATGTAAGTTTTAAACAGGAAATAGTTTAAGATTAATTGTCTCCATGCATCACATTTATCTGGCACCACCCCTATTCTCTGCATACCAAAATCTCTTTTCAAGAAAATATTCACACAATGAAACATAATAATACTAATTCAAGGCTAAAAATCAATAAAAGTTTAGTTAGGGAATTTAAGTGTAAATTTACAATAAAAAATTTATTGTGTAGAAAAAGCTTATAATAGTTTTGGAATGCTAGATTTTAGCTTTATGCAAAATGAAAAAAACATAGAAAGGTATAAGCTATCACTTAAGCCACTTATTTGAGTGAACATAATTCATTTAATATTTTGATAATAATAAAAGTATATAAGGCATCTAAGCCATGAATTGACATGTAAGATATGAAATCACTTTGCGAACTGAAAGCAAGGCAAGTTTCCATAGTAAATGTACTCAATACGCATTGGTTTAGTGAATAAATATGGACAAGAATTATATTTATTGGCGGGAGAGATTTAGTTAATCAAAATAGAATTTGGTTTGATTATTTAGAAAATAGTATCTCGATATCAATTTATAAAGCATGTGAGACAGATCAATCATGAAATGTAATCATATGAATTGGACTATGTCAAATTGGAATTTAAGTAAAATGTATATGATTTCAAGAAACTAATTTCACAATAGTTTTTTATTATTAAAGATTAGGGAAGTCAATTTTATCCATATTAATGACTATTTTTGGATAATGAATACCATCAAAATCAATAGTAGTTAAATGTTCTTTTAGAATTTAGATGTCAATTCATTATTTAGATGAATTATCACCTTCCACGCATTATATGTAGGTCTGCTTCATGTTAAAGAATTTTTTTAATGTTCATTTTATTCTAGATTTGTTAGTAAGTTATATGCAACCAACTTGTTTGTTTGTTTTGAAATTGTTAAGTGCTTTTGGGTTTTTTTTAATCATTTGTCTATTGTGTTTTTTAATTTCTTACTAAGAGCGAACAAATGGCCCAAGGAAATAACGTCAGAAGCACACTCGAAGAGGTACATGAACATAGCCAATATATATTAATGCTCAAATAACATATCCTAATGCTTATTTAAGATGTTGTAATTCTAATGGATAAGATATTGTAACTTCAACAAACTGTTAGGTGACTTGAATATGAAATAGGCATTGTAAGAATGTTGTTAGAAAATCTCTTGCAAAACATGAATAAAGTAGTCAAATATCCATTTGGCAGTCTAATCAGTGGAAGCATTAGTCTACGAAAACAATGGTTAATTAATCAAAAAATCATTAGCATATTTTTCTATTTGGTCAACAAATTTTGAAGTTCAGTATATGCTAAAGGTTATGTATTGTAATATTCTCGACACGGTTAAAAAAAAGTGAAAAAATCATACTATTATGGATTACATACATATGTATAGATTCAACATATTTAATAAGTTATATCGTAATCTTGATTAGTGGATTTAGAAATTATCTTAAGCTCTATATGATAATAGATTTATTTAGACATTTGTTTAAATCTCGCATGAAATAAATTTTTTAATAGAATGAATACTATATTGGTAAACAATGTAAAAAAATAAAACCATGATTGTAAAGTTCATTAATTAATAATAATGTTTCCATAAAATGCTTAACCAAGTTGAAAACTCTCACATAACAAACTTACAATATTCTCTGAATAGTTATTGAACTTGCAAATTTGAAAAATCAAAAAAAAAAATGTAAGAAACGACGCTACAAAAAAAAACACATGATAGTACAAAACATAGAACTTGAAAAAAATAGTTCGTTGAAAATTTTCTTGTACAATTTCATATTATCATTTGCATTAGTACAAGAAATCACATTTTTTTCTAATTGCATTGTTAATCTTGTTCTCATAAGTATAGTGTAATTTCTTAACAATGTGAAATCAGATCCCGATCATCGAGTAAAATGTAAGAGTTTCTCAAAAACAGTATAATTCATGAACCATAAAATATAAGGAAATGTTAAGATGCTTGACAATGCAAGATACAAGAAACTATATTTCTTAACAATCTAAACAAATAAAATTTCCATTGTAGGTATAGACACATTTTGATGGTTTATTGTAAATTCTCCCTATATCTCGAAATCGGAAAAAATATCAATAACATATGATTTGTATGTACAGTATTGCCCATACTAAACTTCTCATAATGCGGGTAATAATTTTATATTTCCACGCCTCTCAAAACGCATTGTATTTGAGCCCTATCATTTGAATGTATGATGTAGTTAAATTATCGAATTAAACAAAGCTAGAGTCCTTCTTTCAAATTTTGCAATAAAGCATAGTTGTCTTCATAGTTCTAGAACTTGCAATTGGAATATTTCATTTCACACATATAGTCTAAAATGCATTGTTATATACATTAATTTCTATCAAGTATTATTGGCATTACTGTAAAATTGATATAGAAAACATAATCGTAGTCACATGAAATCAAATGTATTTTTATTCCTTTTTATATATCTATGTCTATATAAATAATATAATATAGTCTGTCATGCATATTCCACATGGCTAAGAAATAAAGATTCTTATATTTTTGGATTTCTTTGGATATAGAAACATCGATTCTAAAGTTCAAAAAAATATTTCTTGCTTTCGAAATATATTTTTTAAAAAGTAGAATGGATAATTTTCTTGAAATTTCATTTGAACTGAAACACATGCCAGAACAAGTTTATCATGTACTTGAACATCTTACATATGCAACATTTGTAAAACAATACATGAAAATTGAATAATTTATGGACAATAACTATGTAACAGTAGAACATTCAAATAAATCGAAGCCTACTATTTCCCTATCCCTTTCTGCATTGTCTTTTTTGGTTTCTAGTACATATTGCATTGTTATTTTCATCTCTAAAATTGCAATAGAAACGATTGTGCCAACTGGAAACACATTTTAATTATGTAATATGTTTTCAATCATAATAGTTAGAAAGAATCGATACTCTACACAAAGAGGACAAATGTTTTACACACTGGTACAACTATTTAGGCAAATATTTTTTTCATGATCACCACTATCGTATTTAAGCTTTGGAATTATTTTTAAATCTCTAACGAAAACACCAACATTTTTAATACGTTTTGTCTCATGTTCTTCCATAAACTATGTCGACACATGATTTTTTTTTTTCATTTTTGCTTTCCTATGCGTTAAGTTTGGACAAAGGATTTCCTTTATTTTGTTTGATTTGATATACAGCTACTTAAACCTGCATAGAACTACACATTTTATTTTTTTTCTTTTTATCTTTCTATTCCTTTCATTTTTTCTGTTGCAATATTTTTTTTTTGCAGTACTTCTCATTGTTATCTCTACACCCTCATCTATCTCTATTGTGACATTATTCGAATTTGATATATTATCTTTTCCACAAATAGTACATTGAAATAATTTCTTAAAACACCATTGTAATTGAAATTAAGTAAGATCTATCCAATGAAACTAGAATAATATAATGCCAAGGCATTCCTAATGTACATAAATTCTAAATAGATTTTAGTTTCAACAAATACAAATGCTTTATATAAATGTTCAAAGTACTTTTTTCCTTGTGATTGTTGTCGTGGATTCGAATCTCTAATTGTTATATGTTTCATAAAAATTGAAAAGGCCTTGCTTTAAGTTGTAGTACGCTAAAAATGTTGCAAAAAAATATTTGGTTTTGTAATGTAAAGATAATCAAATGACAATAGATAGAAGAGAAATGGATCTCTTAACAAATTTATTACTATATTTAACAATATTTATTTTTAGTGTGTTCAGTTTTGCAGCTTTAACAATATGAGTTAGATCAAATATATAGAAATAAGAGAAATTAGAGATTCTAATTTCATAGCACTAGAGTAATTCAAACATAATAACTATAATACATTAACGCATATTGATAGATTGGAGGTTTCTGTGGTGTATATTTTGAGATGCAACACTCGGAATATCCATAGTCTTCATTTTTAGTCTTTCTGTGGTGAAGATTTTGAGATGCAACACTCAAAATATCCATAGTCTTCATTTTTAGTTGACATTTCGTGTCTAAATCAAGACTCATCATCAGGACAAACCTGCTAAGAAGAGAAGAGATTAGGGAAATAAATAGAGGAAAGGAAGAGATGAGAGAACTGACCAGTTCTTATTTTTTATTAGTTTATTATTTATTTTATTTTAGTTTTATCAAATTTTAATACTAATTTTAATTATGACAAATTTTATATTGTTGTTTATTGAATTTTTTATTATAATGTCCTAAATGTTATTATTTTAGAATTAGTTTTATTAAAAATAAATTTATTAATACTAAATAATAGAGGGATTTAAATATTTTAAAAGAAAATTTAAGGTTATTATGATATATATATTTTAATATTGCTAGTAACTAACCTATGTTAATAGGAAATAAAAAATAATTCAAGGTTTATGAAATAAGCTGGAGTTATTTTTTTATTAATATTAGAGGGGGATATTAATTATTATTTTGTTAAAATTAATTATATTAAAATTATATTCAATTTTTTTGTGGTATTAGGGGTATTTATAAATATTTGAACTTAATGTTGCTAAAACTAAGGATCTAAAAGGATAATAAAGGGGAACTTATAAATAATTCTAAATTTTTATGATAATGTGAAGTTTATTGTTATTAATATTAGAAGGGGTTATTAATTAAGAAGAGTAGATTTTAATTATGTTGGATTTTATTAAAAAAAAGAAAAAGTGATTTAAGTGTATTTTAATATTTAAAGGAGGTTTACAAAGGTAGCAGGTTAATGGGAGGGAAGGGTGCAAGGAAATGTTTTAAGAGAGAAAGAAATTAGAAGGAAAACGGAAGAAGTATGACATGAGGGGAGGGGAGGATCATTATAGTGAAAGTGGTGTGACAGGAAAGCGTGCAAGGACAATAACGAGTGGTAGGATGGACAAGGTGGTGATAAACAGTATAGGGGGACCAGATTATTTGCGACAAAGAACATGGATCCAATTCCTACTAACTTCTAAGCCTCCATATATATTGAGGTTGTGAGGATGCTTAATTTTTTCCAGGGCTTCATGTACTTTATGCTTAAAATGATGCTTTTCATTGGTAATGACCACTGCTTCTTCAAGGCATATGTGGTGATGTGTTTTATTTGAGTGCTCTGCCAAAGTCGAGGTTTTGGTTCTTCTGAGTCTGATGTCAGCACCATTTTCTTTAAGCCTTATTTTGAAGGTCCTCCCTATTTCCCCAATATATCATTCTCCGCAAGAACAATTAATTTTGTAAACCCCTTTTTGCTGGAGGTGGTCGGGGTCATATTTGATAGATTTCATCCTCTGTTTGATGGTCATTAGAGGTTTGAAGGATGATATGATTTCCTTCTTGGCTAGAACTTTAGCCATCTTGTCCGTGACCCCTTGGATATAGGGGAGATATGCTTCTGCTATTGAGGAATTATCAATTATACTTCTTTTATTACCGGATCTAGCTCTTTGAATAGCTTTGTTAATGTCTCTATTACTATATCCCAGGTTTATGAATGATCTTCTTAGATATTTTATTTCTTCCTTCAACATGAGTATCGTCCGATATTCTAAAAGTTCGTGTGAAAAGAGTCAACAAAACCCCTATCTTCTAGGCAGGGTAGTGATATGAATCTGCATGAAGGTAATTGTCAATGTAGTCTCTTCCTTTCTCACGTAGTTTCGTTATGTGTGAAATGAGACTAATGATAAAAATTTATCATTACATAACTTTGATTCAATGCATCATTATGCAAAGTGAAAAAATTGTTCAAAATTATTATTATTCATATGGCAAAGTGTCATAACTCAAGAAATATGAGGAAGTATATTTGAAATATTAATTTAATGTGAAAAATGGGAAACTGAACACAAGTATGAAAAATACAGTTAGAGAGAACGGTACCTAATGATATTTTTTACGATTGGTACACTTATCTTCGATTTATTAAAATAAATATTAAAATAGGCGAATTTTTGAAAGTTTGAGATGTATAAAAATTCAAAATTAATTATTTTTTTGGAATAATGTATGATTCGCACATATTTTCTCCTGCACATTTCCCATCCTATGCACATTATTCATTTATTACAAATTGACATCTTCAGTACAAACATCATCCTCCGAAAATCCTTCATTCTGCATGGCTAAATTTGTAGAACAATAAGATATAGGTACAATAGTAATAATTTTCTTCATATTAGTGACAAAAAATTATTTGAAGAAATCCCCCCCACCCCTACTCAACATGACATGATTAAATATCCCCACAATAAAATATTAAAACAATGAAACATGTTAAAACTGACCAAAGATCGTTAGTTCAAAGTAGATAGTGAAAGTGACTAAAAATATGATGGTTATGGCTAAAGAAATTACATTGTGTAGAATGTTTAAAGATTATATCGATCCTTAATACTGGTTTATGATCTCTAAAAATCAAGAAAAAACAGAGCTACATGAAAAAGTCAAACCTATTTTTCTTAATAAGGCTAGTTTTCTGATATGCAGAAGAAATATAAACATAGTGGGAGAACTATGCTAGAAATAATGTACAAGAAATATTGGGCATAAATATGAAAAATTAGCTTTGAGGTATTAATTTAGTGTGAAACACGATAAAATAAAGAAATGTATAGCAGGCATAGTTAGAGAAGATGGTACACAATGATAACAATTAGAGGAAATTTCAGCCTAAAAGTGGCCTCCTACAGAAAAATAAGAAAACACTATTTAAAATAATAAAATGACAGTTATGCATTTTGGAGGGAAAAGAAGAAAATACTTTTTTAATTGTATTTCCAGCTTATCTCCTTATAGCTTTACTCAAATTTAAAGTTTATACACTCATTAGATGTGCAATTAAATTCCACATGCATTGAGTACCCACTATGCATACTTTTGACAAGACCCACCTTGACCAAAATTGCAGATACATTTAAAAAGTGTGTTTGAACATGAACACGCTTTTTAAATGTATATTCAAAGTTGATCAAGGTGGTTCTTCTCAAAATTAGGAATAATGGGTACTTGTTGGATGTGGAATTTAATTTTTCATCCAATGAGTGTCTAAACTTGAAATTTGATTAAACCTAGAAGGAGATAAGTCAAAAATACAATTAAAAAAAATTGGTTTCTCTTCTTCTCCCTCCAAAATACTTACATATACCTCTTTTTAAATTTAAAGAATTTAAATTGGTTTACATATTATGACATGGAAATTACATGAAAACTTCATGGGCACTTTTAGGCTGAAATTTCCTCTAATGAGATCAGGTGCCCAAAATTATGCTGAAAAATGAAAGTTGTCAAAATGATGTGGAACCTGAATGAACGCATATATCTCATCATTCTGAATTTGGTGCAACTAGTTTTGTAGAAAAGTGACAACGTATCCTCTCAGAAACGTGTTATGTTTGTTTTCCTAAACAAGTAAAATTTTGGCAAAAAAGTGCAGGTTGTCGAGTCAACAATCAGTATCGCTGACTAGGCATGGATGACTGGTCAAAGGGTGACTATTCATGGTGGAACAATCCTAGCGCACCACTTGTCTGAGTTTGATTTATTTGACATTGTGACCTATTTCTAAATAGTGCACCATCTTACCAACAGTCTTCCTAAGTTCCTAATTAAAACTTATGGCAGAAACATAATTTAAATGTTATTAATGCAGAGTATGGGGGTAGTGCTAGGGCTTAGCCTCGCCCCCCTAAACAATATGTGATATGGTGATTTTTCGGAACCAAGGGTGTGGCGCAGAGGATAACATGCCTATCTAAACCGCCAGGGTCACCGTAAGCCATGTGACTAGCCCTCCGCACTGACCACGCGATCCTAACCACCAAAGTTTTTAAAAAAATATATTTTTTAATTAGACCATAATGTTATGATTAATAATTTGGGTTATGGTCCGTATTAGGTAAATTAATGTTCCGGAAATTTTGCTTAGAATTCCAGAAAATTGTTGCTTTGTTAGCCAAAAACATGGGGAAATTGTGGTGTGCTTAGGAGCAAGACTACGGATCCTCATAACTTCTTCCATTTTTTACCAATTTCACATGAGAAATAGGCTAGGTAGGAATTTTTATGTATTATGAAGCTTATGGAACAAGTTTTGAAGCCATTTGAGCACTATAAATGTATGTAATCACCATTTTGAGCATAATGAAAGAGGGCCAAGCCATTCAAAGCTGGAACAAGGAGTCGTATCCCAGGAGGGGTGAACTCCTTTATTGTTTGTTTTTTTGTGGTTATTTTTATGGTTTATTTGTCTGTTGTTTATTCATATTCCATAGTTTATTTCAGTGCTTTATGTGTTTAAAAATTAAAATAGAATCTCTCAAAAACTCAATTTAAACACTTGTAATTTACAAACCCTCAAGCACATTTACTTTAAGATCTCATACAGGTCAATTTTAGTATAAGATCTTAGGTTTATTTGTTGCTATGAGGAGTTATTTATTTGCAAGTGTATGTGATGCTTACAAGGTTGAAGCTCAAAAGAGCAGAAGGAATTCTTGTGGTTGCAAGTCCTCAAGTTAGGTCAAGGAAAATGAGAGTAAATATGCCACAATATCCACCAAAAATTATTCCTCAAATTTTAGTTGAAGATTCAAAAAGCATGTATCATGAATGAGGAGCTAATAACATGTCAGATGAAAAAACAACTTTCAAAAAATCTTTCTTTGACGTGAATGAAATGGTGAAGGTTCTCTATGAAGAGAGGAATTCAAGATTGCAAGGTGGAAGTTTTAAGCCTTCAAAAGGATAGGGTTCTTCTAGAGGAAATGGAGGATATCTTCAAAGGAAAATGGTGACAAAACACCCTCTTCTTCAAAATAATATTCACCACCATCCTCACCGTCATCTTCTTCCTCTTCGACAACCACTGTTACTCAAACACCTGAACATACCCTAAGGGTGCATGGTAAAACTCCCTTATTAAAAAGTAATATCAAATTCAAACTTCCTATGTATAATGATGATCTGAATGTTGAAATACTTGATAATTGGGTTCGTGAACTTGAAGTTTATTGTAGGATACAAAAAATCAAAGATGATGAAACAAAGATTCAGTTGGCTTCATTGAGGTTGGAAAGTGCTTCTTTGAGTTGGTGGGAATCCAAAAACACAAGAGGATATGAAAAAGCATTGTAAGGACTCCACCTCTTGGATAGATTTCATTGCTTCACTTAGAAGACAAAGGCTATTATGAATTGGGAGAATTTTAGACAACTAAAGGGTAAAAGAGTGAAAAACTACACACAAGAATTTAGAAGAAGGTGCTTGATATTAGGTGTAGACTTGAATTCATAAGTACTTTTTTGAAATATATTGGCGGTTTACACAGTTGTATCCTTATGTTTAATCCTAAAATTTTAGATGAGGTTTGTGTTCAGGAAACACATCTTGAAGCAAGAGGGAAAAACATTTCACAAGAGGGTAGCAAGAAGCCATTCACAAGTGGAGACATGGGTAAAAGTAAGTCCAAAGGGAAAGGAAAGAAAAATGCATCCATCAAAAGGGAAGGAGAAAAAATGGCATACAAACATTTTACAAACAGGTTCATGATGAAGCTCATCGTTGGATGCTTCATCCTAATATGAAACCAAAGAAATTTAACAACAAAGGGAAGAAAAAGACAGCTGAAACTACACAACATGACTTAGACTCAAATTCAGAAGATGAAACAAATATCATAGCAATGGGAATGAAAGGTAAGGAAATAGAAAGCACTAGATATTCAAGTTGTACTAATGATACTCAAGATGAGAAAACTAGAATTGAACTTTTACATATTGGGGTTATTTCAAAGCACACAAAAATTGATACACTCTTTGATAGTGGTTCACAATAAAATTTGATTTCTGAAGACTTAGAAAAGAAATCAAACTTAAATAACATTCCTCATCCAATATCTTATCCTTTCGGTTGGATATGAAATAATACAAACTTACAAGTTACGAGGAAATGTATACTTAAAGTTGCAATTCCAGCAAACTTTCATGATGAAGTTGAACTTCATGTGGTTCCACTTCATATTTCCAGAATTGTTTTGGGAAGCCCATATTTGTATGATATAAAAGATATTTTCTATCGCCGTGAAAACAAGTATTACTTATTCAAATATGGCATAGAGTACATCGTTAGATCACATCAAAGGAAACTAAATCTTTCAGTTGTAAATTCCGAAAAAATGAGGAGACTCATTAACTCTACTAAGAATTTTGTGCTTTTAATGGTCAAGAAAAAGAATTATGTTTAAAATGAAGCTTTCCATTGTTGTGATTAAATATAAAAATCTGATTTGGTTGAGGTTGTTAACCAAAATGATGAGATGTTTCAAGAGCCAAAAGGATTGCCTCCCAAGAGGGGAATCCAACATGAAATACAATTGTGGCAAGATTTTCCTCTTCCTAATGTTAACATGTAAAGGATGTCAGTGATGGAAAGAGTAGAATTTAAAAAGCAAATTCAAGAGTTTTTGAACAAAGGGATCATCAGACTAAGTACTTTGCCATGCGGGTCACCTATTGTTTTGGTGCCAAAGAAGGATGGAGCATGGCACATGTGTGTGGACTTCCGTACATTGAACAAAATTACGGTAAAGGATAGTTACCCACTTCCAGGAATTGATGTTTTATTTGATCAATTGAAATATGCAAAGTATTTTACTAAGTGAACTTAAGGAGTGCTTATCATCAAATTAGAATTGTTGAAGGTGACATATGGAAGACAACATTCAAAGAAAAATAAGGTTTGTTTGAATGGATTCTTATGGCTTCTATTCTTTGCAATTCTATGACTACCTTTATGCATGTGATGAATGATGTATTGAGGCCATTTATAGATGCGTTTGTGATAGTTTACTTAGATGAAATATTGATTTTCAATAAATCTTTTGAAGAACATTTCATGCATGTTAAAAAGGTACTTGATGTCTTGAAGAAAGAACAATTGTTTTTAAAGATGTCAAAGTGTGAGTTTGGAAAAAATTCTTTAGTGGATTTGGGTTATATTGTTCGAGGAGGTGAATTGAAAATAGATCCCTCCAAGGTTGTTGTAATTTTGAATTGATCAAATCCAAAAATAGTTACTGAAGTAACAAGGTTTTTGGGAGCAACGCAATATTGGAGGAAGTTTATTGCTAACGTTTCTTTTATCGCATCTCCATTGCATGGATTGAAAAGTGTGAAGCAAGTCTTCCAATGGGGAGGTAAACAAAAAAATTCATTTGATTCATTGAAAGAAAATATTAGTTTAGCACTAGTACGTGCACTTCCAAACTTGAGACAGTAATTTTAAATTCAGAATGATGCTAGTGATTATGCCATGGATGCGGTCCTCATGAAACATGGTAAACCCACCTATTTTCATTTGGAAAATTTTAATGGTCCAGTGATTGTTTATCCTAAATATGACAGGGAGTTGTATGCTTTGGTGAAAAGTGTGAAAAATTGGAAACACTACTTGATGGGTAAGAAAACAATAATTCACACTCATCATTAACCATTGCAATACTTGCAATCACAAACAGAGTTGCACCAATAAAGGAACTTTCGATGGATGGTTTTTCTTCAACAATTCCACTTGGTGATAATGTATTCGAAAGGCATCTACCATAAAGTTTTTGATATGCTTTATTGGACTATTGTTAGTGCTACTATTATTCTCAAGCATAATTTGGTTTTGCATGAGAGCTATGTTGAACAATATTCTTTAGATAACGATTTTCAAGATGTATATGAAACTTAAAGTCAAGGGAACCAAGTAGAGTAATTTGATTATCACATGCATGATAACTTGTTGTACCACCTTGGTAAGCTTTTGTGATGAAACTAACTCAAAAAATAGAAGAAAATATAGATCAACGCCTTAGAAATCAGTCTCTTTGAGGGGGAAACCTCCTTTACATTACATAAATGAAAAATTATTAGATGACAGAAATAACAAAAACTCCTTTATATATATAAGAGTCCAGGGAGTCACAATATAACTCTAGCCAACCTAACAATAATAATGTAAGGGCACAAAAATAACAATAGTTGTTTTTTATGGGCATAATAATAAGGATATGGGGACTATAGCAGTACAAAAATAACAATAAAGGGGGTACACTAACAATAATAAGGGACTACACTAATAATACAAGAACCTAAAATGTCCCTCTCCTTCAAAAAAGTGTTGCCCTAAATGCTTGAGTAATTCTTGATGCTTCTATATAAAATTATCATCCTCCCATGTGGAATCTTCAAGGGGTAAGTTCTTCCACTTGATGAGATACTATGAAATTGATTGGTTTCGTAGCTATCGAGTTACTATTTCTATGACTTCTTCAAGTTCAAATATGATTTTTCATTCCTCATCAAGTTCTGGTAAGATTGTTTGAACTGGACGTTTGTCACATATAACCTTCTTAACTATGAAGCATGGAAAACTGCGTGCACTCAGGAAGATGCATGAAGCTCCAATTTGTATGCCATAGTACCAGTATTTTGAAATGTCTTGTACTTTGGAGATAATTTATTATCCTTCTTAGCTTGCTTGAGGGACATTTGTTTGTATGGTTGTAGCTATAACAATACCTAGCTTCCTATAACAACACTTCTCTCGTTGCGGTGTTGATCTTCCTCTTGTTTCATTCGATTATGTTCCAAATTTAGGTTATCCTTTAAGAGTTGGAGAACTTGTTGTTGATGCTTGATGTGATCTTCCACTGCTTGAACCTTAGAATTTTCTCTTAAAGATGATGTGATTGATGGTGGATGATATCCATAAAGTGCCATAAATGGGGTCATTTTTGCTACAGTGTGGAAGAAAGTGTTATACTACCATTCAGCTAGAGGTAACCACTTGACCCATTGTGTTTGTTTTTCAGATACAAAGAAATGAAGATATCCTTCCAAAAATTTGTTCACTGTCTCAGTTTACCCATCGGATTGAGGATGATAAGATGAGCTATTAGCTAGTTGATTACCCAAACAAGAAAATAATTACGTCCAAAATTTTCCAGTGAAAATAGGATCTCTGTCACTTAAAATTATCTATGGGTTTCCATGTAGCATTTTAATTGTTTCCATATATGCAATAGTAATTGTTCTTGCTTTAAATGGATGACATAATGCACAAAAGTGTGCATACTTGGTAAGTCTATCAAGTACCACCATGTTAACACTATTTCCTTCGGAGTTAAATAAACTTATGATACAATACATTGAAACCTCCTCCCAATGTTGAATTGGAATGAATAAAGGTTATAACAACATAGAATCTTAATTGTCTCAACTTTATTATGTTATAAAACCAAAAATTTCACCACAAATTTTGAATATCAGATTTAATACCATCCCAAAAAAATTATTTCTTCACCTGTGGTAAGTTTTTAAAAATCTTGAGTGTCCTCGTAAGGTAGAGCTGCGAAATTCGAAAAGAATATTTTGTTTTAGTTGGGAATTATTACAAATATGTAAGCGATATTTGTACCATAAGGAATAATATTTTCCAACTAAATGTATCAGATGTACTGGGATATTGGTGCAACTTTTGAATTATTTTCCACACTTCTTCATCATTCTTCCATTCCTCCCTTGCTTTTGTTATCCAATCTAGTTGGATAATAGAAATGGCACAAATAAATGCTTCCACATCCTCATCCTTTCTTGAGAGTGCATCTACAACAAAATTTAGCTTCCCTTTTTTGTAGTTGATTTCAAAGTCATAACCCAACATATTTGTGACTCATTTTTGTTGCTCTTCTAAAGATAGTCTTTGTTCCCAAAAGAATTTAAGACTATCATGATAATTATTTACCTTGAAGTGTCTTCCCATTAGGTAAGGTTTCCAGTTATTTAATTAGTGCATGTAGTATTGCAAACATTTCCTTCTCATAAATACCATTATGTTAATAAGTTCCTTTGATTGGACAACTTTAAAAGGCAATGTGAATTCCTTCTTGCACTAAAACATGACCAATTACATTTCCGGAGGCATTGCATTCCAAAATAAAGGTTTTTGTGAAGTCTGGCGTAGCTATGATCGGTGCTTGGTACATTTCCTCTTTAAGATGTTCAAAGGCCTTAGTTGCTTTAGGAGTCCATGAAAATTCATATTTCTTTAATAATTTTGTTAGAGGTTCTTCTATTCTCCCATAATTATTAAAAACTTGTGATAATACCCTGTCAAACCAATAAATCCTTGCAACTACTTTATGGTTGTGGGGACTTTCCATTCCTTAATGGATTTAATTTTGTTAGGGTCTACCTTAACACCCTCCTGAGATACAATATGACCTAGATATACCACCTCTTGTACTCCAAAGAAACATTTGGAGGTTTTTACATATAATTGTTTCTCCTCCAATTGTTTTAGTACCCTATCAACATGTTTAACATGATCCTTCCAAGACCTGTTGTAGATTGGTATATCATAAAAAAGTACTAACACAAATTTTCTAATGAAGGGTTTGAAATTGGAATTCATCAACCCTTGAAATATATAAGGTGAATTGGTAAGGCCAAAAGGCATGAAAAAATTTTCATAATTACTTTCATGAGTTCTAAATGTTGTTTTCGGAATGTCTCCAGTCTTCATTCTAATTTGATGATATCCTAAACGGAGATCCAAATTAGTGAAATAAATTTCTCCATGTAATTCATACAATAATTCATCAATCATAAGAATAGGAAATTTATCTCTAATAGTGAGCCTATTGAGCTCCCTATAATCTGGACACATGCACCATGATCCATCACTTGTGTGCATCAATACTACTGGAGCAGAGAAAGAACTTTGACTAGGTTGAATTATACCAATCTCTAGCATTTCTGCAATCATATGTTCAATTTAACTATTTTGGACATAAGGAGGAACAATTACTGGAATGAAATTAATAGCATGATCATGATCACAAATATTTGGGAGTTTCAAAATCCTTTTAATGATTGTCAAATTTTTTTTGGAGATTTGGAGAAATAGATGATTTTGATGTTCAAACTTCTAGTGAGCATAATTGTGCAATTAAACCTCGTTGTTCTTTCTTAAAAATATTTTCCATGACATTGGATATTATTATCTTTGCTGGCTCGTTCCATGTGATACCTCGTAATTCAACTTCCTTTCCTTACAGAAACAATTTCAAGAAAAGTTATTGAAAATTAATTTAAAGCTATTGTCCCTAGATTGTAACCATTGTACTCCCAGTACAACATCAACACCACCCATTACAATGGAGAGCATTGGACTATTAAATACATATTCCCCCATGGTTATCCTGATATTATGGCACTTTCCAAAGAAATTTATAGTTCCTCCATTTTCAACAATCACTTGACACTCTGGTGTTGAGTAGAGGAAACAAATCAATTACCCATCTACCTTAAAATGAATAAAACTATGGGTACTACCTAAGTCAGTCAACACTATTACATTTTTCTTATTGATATGTCCTTCTATCTCGAGAGTTTGAGGATTTGTAATTCTCGCCAATGCATTATAGGATATGGTCGGATTCATTTCTTCTTTTTCTATGGTTGGTTCCTGCTGTATATCCTTTTCTTTCGAATTTTATTGTTCATTTTCTTCCTCCTCTTCACAGTCCATGTAAAATAACTTCTTCTCAACACACTTATGACCTTTAGTGTATTTTCTATCACAACTGTACAAAATCCCTTTTGCTATTTTTCTTCAATATGTTGTGATGTCAACCTTGTAGGTTGTGGAAGTCTAGGAGTACCAACACTTACATCTTTATAGTTATGAGAAGTAGGCTTCCTTGTCACCATAATTTTTCTTTCCAACCTAAATGTCTTATCCAATGAATCAGGTTCCCAAAGGTGAAACTGATGTTGGATTCTATCCTTTAAAGTCCTTATGAAGGCATCAATCATGTGTTCCTATGGAATATTATTTACCCTTATATTAAATTTTTGGAATACCTCAATGTGCTCCACCATTGAACCCTTTTTTTTGAGATTTATCAATTGGCTAAAGAAGGTGTTGCTCTATGTATCCTCATAGTGTGCTATCATTTCCTCTGTAAACATTGACCACGTGAAAAAAAAATTACGAGATAAAATCCATCGATACCACACAAATGTATTTTGTTCTAGATATAAATTTTCAATACATACCTTTTGTGTGTTTTTCACATTATTGAAATCAAAATTTTTCTCCATCTATAATATCCGTGTCATGGGATCCTTGCAATCAAGCTTCTCCATATCAAACTTTGGAATATTGTGGGTCTTTAATCCATGGTGAGAGTTTATGAAATCTTGATTAAAGTTTATTTTGTTCTCATTATGAGTTTCCTCTATTACCTTTTCTCCATTAGGACTCATTTCTTGTAGCAACTTTGTCAAAAATTACTTCAAACCTTCCATGTTTGCTTTTAGTTTTTGTTTTATACCATCTATCTAACCGTCCATGGCATTCTCCAAACCATACATCTTAGCTTCGACACCATTCATATTAGCTTCTGTGCCATTCATCATAGTTTCCTTGTCATTCTTCAAACCATCCATATTAGCTTCCATGCCATTCATATTAGCTTCCCTGAAATTCATCTTAGCTTCCATGCCTTTCTTAAAACCATCCATTTTAGCTTCCATTTCATTTTTGGTTACTTTTTTCCAGAGCAACATTTGTTGCCCTTGGTCTCATAATTTTGATACATAATGTTCCAAATATTCCTCTTCATGCGTCATAGTAGAAGTTTTAGAGGACTAAATGGGTGTGAAATTATTTTTGGGAGGAATTTTAGAACCCAATACTAATATCTATGCTTAAATATTCCCTTGGAAATGTTATGAAATTTAAAAAATTGATACACACATTTTTTTCTTCTAAGGAGCTCACTATTGATCCAGTTGTATCTCTATGATTTTGGACCCCCAATATTTGAACTTCAGACCACCAGTAGCTATAAGAGTCTTCTTTCCAATGCCACTAGTCAGACTTGATTTTGATTCTTCAAGGCATAGTTATGCCTAATCTCGCACAATGGCCAAATTATGGACTCGTTTAGTAGAGCTAACTTGTACATTGTGCCACGTGTCACTATTTCATCTTTTCGTTTTGAAATCTATGCCCAAGAAACTACATCCATGCAATTTTGCCAATTTTTATAGGATTCAAATCCAATGCTCAGAGAGAAAGTTCTGAATATTTTTCCATGGTCACCAATTTGAGATGAAATTATGGATCCTGCAAAAACCCTAACTTCCTTAGATCATATCTCTGAAAATATAGTGAAATAAGATCTGAAATTTTTACACGAAGGTCCTCCAGACTTCATCTCAAATGGGTTTTTTTTAGAATATGAAACTTTGTATAAAAAATGTATAGCGAAAATTCCACAATGACTTTTTTGCAGCAGTGAAACCCTAGAATCCAAAGCTCTCATACCAATTTTTATGAAACCAGCTCAAAAAATAGAAGAAAATATAAATCAATTCCTTTGAAATCAGCCTCTTTGAGGGGGAAACCTCCTTTACATTACATAAATGAACAATTATTGGATGAAACAAATGACAAAACCTCCTTTCCATGTATAGGAGTCCATGGAGTCATAATATAATGCTAGCCGACCTAACAATAATAATGTAAGGGCACAAAAATAACAATAGTGGTCTTTTATGAGGCACAATAATAACAATATGCGGGCTATAGGGGTACAACACTAAAAATAAGGGGACTACACTAACAATAATAAGGGACTACACTATGAATATAGGGACCTAAAAAATTTGTATTCCATAGGGAGAAAGAGTCAACATTGTAAGAGATCTCTTATTGATGGTTATTTTGGTGTAAGTAATATGGTGGCACATCTACACATGTGGTTTTATTGGCCATTTATGCTTGAAAGTGTGTCACATTTTATTAGAGTTTGTTCATTATGTGCTGTCAGAAAGCCTAAAAATAGAAAGCTATAATTATACACACAACTTACAATACCTTATCATCCATGGGAGAGTGTTTCTATGCACTTTCTTGAAGGTCTTCCTATGTGAAAAATGGATCATGATTATATTTTTGTAGTGGTGGATAGGTTCAGAAAAATGTATATTTTGATGCCATGTAAAAAGAATATTACAGCTAACCAAAACACTAAGTTATTCTTTTAGAATGTATGGGTGCATTTGGGATTTCCCACATCCATTGTTATTGATCGAATGACACTCTAATAGATTCAACGTCATGACCTATTTCAAATAGTGAAACATCTCACCAACTGGATATCAAATTTCCTTGTTAAAAGTTATGACAGAAACATTATTTAAATGTTATTAATGCAGAGTATGGGGGTAGGGGCGAGGGCATAGCCCCAACACCCAAAAAAAAATGTTATATGATCATTCTATAGAACTAGGGGCATGGTGTGGAGGATAATATGCCCACCCAAATCTCCATAGTCACTGTAACCAATGTGACTAGTTGTCCACACTGACCCTGCGGTCCTAACCGCTAAAACTTTTAATTATTATTTTTTTAATTAGACCATAGTGTTATGGTTAATAATTCGTTTTATGGGAAGAATTATGGGAATTAATGTTCTGACAATTTTTCCAATAATTCCAGAAAATTGTCAATCTGTTAGCCAAAAACAGGGCGAAATTATAGGACTTGTCTAGATTTTGGGGAAATTGTGGTGCGGTTAGCAACAAAATTAAGGAAGCTCTTAACTTCTTTTGTTTTTATCCAATTTTGGATCAGAAAGAGGCTAGACATGAATTTTTGGGTATTATGGATCTGATGGAACATGTTTTGAAGCCATTTAAGCACTATAAAATGTATGTAATCACCATTTTGAGAATAATGAAAGAGGGCCAAGCCATTGGAAGCTGGACCAAGGATACGTAGCCCATAAAGGGGTGAACTCCTTCATCATTTCTTGTGTTGTGCTTATTTTTAAGGTCTATTTTTCTATTGTTTCTCCATATTTCAGAGTTTATTTACATGCGTTATGTGTTTAAAAATTAACAAAAAACTCACAAAATCTCAATTTTAACACTTGTTATTTAGAAATCCTCAAGAAAATTAACTTTAAGATCTCATACAGAGCAATAACTTTGCTAATAACTGTCATTTCTCCCACACATACTTCACGTTCTATAGATTTTGTTTTCCACACATATAAATATGTAAAATAATAAAGATGCAAAAATATAAATAGTCGCCCTGCTATACGTGAGAGAGAACTAATCGAAGAGACACACCCGTTGCTCTTTCTAATTTTTCTTATTACATTTTGAATTGAATTTTTTGTTTCTAGTCAAATTGAATTTTCATCTACAAAGTAAAAATCCCTATGCATCCTAGTTCTCCCAAACATACCTTATACTTTGTACATTATCTAGTCCACACATATTGATAGCTCTATACAACTCCTCTTCTACATAATGAAACTTGTCAAAGTCTTAAATGCAAAATAGGTTTAAATTAATTTCTTCTCGTTTTATTATTATTATCACATTATAAAACTTTATTTGTTTACTATATATTTTATGTTTTGTGTAACATGTAATGCTGTATATAGAAAGATACACATAAATTTATATTAATATTAAACATTACACAAAAATATTTATGTTTCTTGCCCCGCAGAACCATTGTTCCGCACAGAAGATGTAGTTCACTTAATATAGCATAACTTTTTAATAAAATCATCATCGTTATACTTATGACAAGCACTAGTAAATCTCAATTTTTCAATAGCCTTGCTTCAACATCTACCAATTAATTCTTCATGAGTACTTCCAACATTGGAAGTCTTTCCATTATACAACTTGCCCCATTTTCATCATATCTCCATATTATCAACCTCCCCACACAATGAAAGCTCTCCGCATAAGTTCTCGATGATGTTTCGGACTAACGTATATATATTATTTCTAATATTTTAATGGTAAGTAATCCATATCTCTATATTGTCATGATTTGTCACACTTGCGGATATGTATTATTGATAATATTTTGATTTTAAATAATCCATATCTCTATATTTCCACGATTTTTTTCACTTCCATATATGTATTATTGCTAATATTTTAGTTTTAAATATATCTGTATTGTGAATATCACTATGTGTATGGATATTTCCAATAACACAAACAAAACCAAAAAATGGACTTCCTACATGGTTCCTCACATAAAAATTTGTGTTAATTTTGAAAATATACATTGCTATTAATATTTCAATGATTTGAAAATATTTCTTTCAAATTTAATACCGTAATTCTTTGAAATAATCCCATATGTAATAATTCATTTTAATTTTGAAATAATGTGGATTTTGATTGAAAAATTAATATATATATTAGTTCAAATTTTAAAAGAATTAAAATATCAAAACTAAAACCATGATTTTCAAAGAAACATTAAAACATTAATATTAACGTGTATTTTCAAAATTACCACAAATTCATATGTGCAGGAGGGTGGAAGAATTTTATTTTGTGGAGGAAGGTTGAAAGTTTCCTGCAAAGAGATTACATTGTGAGGAGAGATTTCATTGTACAGAGTTTTTCTCTGCACTCCGCACAAGCTTTACTCAATTTACTAGCACTATTCAGAATAAAGAGATATTTATTATTTATTATTAAAATATTAGAAATAATATCGCATGGGTCTACTACTTTACTCAATGTTATTGTAAATATCAGTGTTATGGTTATATTTGTTTAATTATGAATGCTTCATAATCTATTACTAGTAGATTGTGGATATTGTGGAGGTCTACATAATGAAAGCTTGAAAGCCTCTTCAATAACCCCACACAAATCTAGTGGTTATTTGTTTATTAATTGGTTTTGGATAGTGCCTAGGTCCATACAATGGAAGCTTCAAAGCTTCCTCCGTACAATGGACTCCCTTTCCATTCCCACACATATGTATTTGTGTTGATTCTGAAACTATATGTTAATATTAATACTTTACTGTCGCCATTAGGAGGACATCTTTGAGACAATTGAAAGTTGGCCAAACAATCTATTCAAAAACCTAATTGCTAATATAGCATGGTGTTTGATCTTGGGATTTATCCTCTGGAACATGTGGAAAGAAAGGAATCGATCTATTTTCATGATCGAACCCCATCCAGTTCTTCCATTTGGAGTATAGTTAAATAAAATATACACTACAAGAAAAATACCCTCCAACGGAGGTTATAAAGGAGGTTTTTAGTGTTAGAAAATTGACCAAAATTATGAAAAACGCATTTTGTACAACATCCGTTTACAGTTATGGAGGTTTTGGTGGAGCTTTTAATGGAATTTCAACAAAACTAAAAAAAATCAGCGACCAGAGGTTATTACGAATGTTTTTTTCATCGGTGCGCTACTATGGTGTCAACGCACCGGTGTGTGTCATCTAGAAGGTGGCCCGGGGCGGTCGAAGGTGCATGAACCAGGCCATCAAGGTATAAAACCACACCGATGCACAATATTGGTGATACAACACACAGGGCCATTTTAATTGGCCTTGGGATTTGTGCAGTGCCCATAGGTCATCTCAACGCACTGGTACGTCGAGTTATAGAAATGCACCGGTGCGCATTATCAGACAAACACATAATTTGTTCTAATTTGTATTGGTATTTGTGTGGTGACCATAGGTCGTAAAAATGCACCAATTCGTAGACTCACATAAATGCACTGGTGCCTAGTATCGCACAAACACACCAAGATTTATAATTTATATTGGCATTTGTGCAATTCCTATAGGTCGTAGAAACGAACCAATGCGCTGTAAAATACAAACGTATCAGTGTATAGTAACTGACACACACAGGTGTTCATTTTTTATTTTTTAGAAACATCGACTTGTGACAGTGCAATTATTGTGATTTTTTAAAATTCATTATTCATCAAAATTCGACACATCTTATAACAGTATTCATATTAATTAAATTTTTATTAATACATTTGAATGTGATGTTTCGATTAATTTTTTATATCATATCATAATTATTGTGATTTTTTAAAATTCATTATCCATTAAAATACGACACATATATTATAATAGTATTCATATGAATGAAATTTTTATTAGTGCATTTGAATTTGATGTTTGGATTAATTTGTTATATCATATCATCAAATTTCACATCTATTCATTATAATATTTAATCATCCATAAATTTAATCAGTGGTGTTACATTTCACAACGACAATGGAGAACACAATAGAATAAATTAAAACACACACACACACACACACACACACACACACACACACATATATATATGTATGTATGTATGAATAAGATAGTCTTTTTCATACAAAATGGGACAATTATTTGTATCCCTTTGTCTTTCAATTGGGACACTATGTCCATTACATTAAACAAAATGTCTGATTTCACAGACAAATATTTCAAAAAATACAATGCCTTCCTTTGATATCCAAACATAGTGATCATCATTCTTCGCTTGAACTGTTGTCATTGCTAGTGCTACTTCCATGACTTGGGTTATTTTCAGGAATGCTTTGTTCACAGTGTTGATTATTTTCTTCTTCTGCGCCTTCCATCTACAAACATAAAAAAAAAATATAATGAGCGTATATACATTGGTGAGAATAATGAAAATTGCAATATTAAATAATATACATCAATGTAAATCGAAAAGAAATGATGTTTCATAGTAATAATTAACTCGTGAACGATGCACATTCTTTCAAAACCATGTAGTATGCCGTCTTTCAAGATTTCATCTATTGGCATAGTTCCATACATTGCTTCCTGCAAGTTTTATACCCCATAAAAAAATCATATATTTAATATAAAATATTTTTTTCTTCTATTAATTATAGACGGAGCTAAGTAAAGCAAGATCGATAGATTCTTACAAATTCCACAGTTAATTTTTGATATGCCAACATATACTCACAACCCATATTTAACCCAATGTCAATCAATTCGTCTGATGGTTCTTCTTTGTATGTTAGCACCTGCTTGAAGTCATTTAATGATGATTTTGTAAAACAACTTACAAAATACAAAAATGAAATCTATTTAAGTTGTTATAAGGAAGTAATAATTACTCACAAACATAAATATCAACCCTTTTATTCCTTGTCGTCCTGTTTTATGTGCTGAATGGGTTCCATTTTCTTTCCTTTTATGCAACAAAATACTTGAAAATTAATATTTAATATTGAATTGTTTATTTATTGTAACTAATGATCGAAAAATTCAATGATTACATATTACATTTGAAGCACGTTGGTTTTGAGATGGCTTCTCCTGTGATGATTTTTTTTCAATTTATTTGACCATCTCCTTGTACACCTTTTTAGGCATTCCTACTGGCATATTTCTGATATCAGCTCATTAATATTTTGAGATTTTCATAATCTTCCTGAAAATTTAACATGACAAACTATTTAATTTTTATATTGATATATGAAAAGTAAATATAACAAAAGTGATATTTATAAATGATAATTATAAATAATATTTATAAATAATTCTAAACAAAAATTTAAAGGAATATTACATTTTCAGTCCTTCTCTTTTGTTGTTGTACGTTTTTTCCATTAAAAGTCTGACATGTCTCATTGAACAATTCTCTGGAAACTCTTCCTGTAGTTTAGATAAAATTTAGTTCTTAGAATCACTGAATTGATTTTTGTATTGTAAGTGGAAAGAATGTCTATACATTCGTTCCACTAGATCCCTCAAACTTTTGTAAAAGTTTTTCCCCCTTTTGTTAACCTTCAGCACCGCTCGAGATGAGCTAAGGAGAAATTCATTTTCATTTGCATTTCCATTTTTTTTATTTTCTTAGAAAAACATTCCTTTTCTCAGTTATTGGTCCTTGTAGAACATTAAATAGATGTGAATTAATATATTTGTTTGACACATGTTATCTAATAATTTAAAGTATATTATTAATGAAAATTAGAAAATGAAACTCATATTGGATCGATAGTATTTTTTCATTCACTTGATTCATCCTTTTGCAATTTTTCCATCAAAATTTTATGCTCTTCTGGACCTATATCAGAAATAATCTTATTGAGGTAAGTTATTTTGTGGCTTTTCCTGATACACAGTAAACAATACAAATTATTTAAAATTACATATAGTTCAAAAATAATACTTTTTGTAAAGAATTTACAAAGAACTTGCCTTTTTTTCTTTTCTTGATGTGTTATAAGTATTTTTGTTACTTGATCTCTTGCCAGCCATTTTTTTACCAATATGAAACCTGTACCATATCATTCATTAGTATATTTTATAAATAAATTGTCAACATTTCAGGTAAAAAAAAAACTCAAAAAAACGGTGCGCCATTCATGGTGTACACACCGAAGTTGGTGCGTAATGGTCTTATAAACACACTACCAAAACAATATGATACACCATATGGTGCTCTGTGTCAATAAGGAGAATCGATGCATTACATGTTAACCACTACACTGATTAACCCAGACAAAATAATAACAATCGTCGAGTGTTATTTTTTGTAGCATAAACGCCCCACACAAACAAGGGACCATCATACGGTGCTCTCTGTCAACTAGGAGACCCAGTGCAGTGCGTTATATGTTACATGGTGCACCAATTAACACAATAATTTATTTTTTTCGAAACAACACGAGCACGGTGCACAATAATTAAATAGTGCACTGGTGCCCTATTTTACATATGGCACACTGATTATAAAAAAAAATAGTTTTTAATTTTTTTATCACACAGTACTTCTATGGTGTGCTGGGATAATCGAGCACACCAGTGTGCTAGGTTACGTTAGGCACACTAATAAAAAAATTCTATTTTTTTTAAATTCACACAAGAGCCGAGATGGATTATGATCTGACTATGCAAGTCATCACGTGGGTTGGATGTATTAGGCCTATATATAGAAATAAAAACCCTATAAATATAAAATGAAAATCCCTAATTCTAAAATCATAGAAACAAAGAGAAGAAAGGGAAGAAACAAAAAAAATATAGGGTTTAGGGTAAAAATGAATTTTTTTTTATATTTTTTTTCCTGAAAATGAAAAAAAAAATGAATTTTTTTTCTTATTGCGTAAAAAAACAATAAAATTTAAGCATGACATCGTTTGAAATTCTATGCTACAGGGTTTGAATCAATAAAGGTTCGGAATTCTGATTGTTTGAATATTTCTGTTCGAACATATTTCACTGCTCTACAGTGCTCTCGTGCTCTCTTGCTCCATGTATGTCTCCTAAAAATATTTGGCTAATTTTTTTTGCAAAAATAGTGAAATAATGAAAAGTGTTTAGTACAAAATAGAGTTGTGCTTTTTTATCTATGGTTATTCGTCACTGGTGTGTCACTTAATAGCAAAAGCACTGGTGTGTCTGTTTATAACACAGCACCAGTATACATTAACTAAAATGCACTGGTGCGGTGATCTATATATTACCACTGATAACAAGAAGTCCATTTTTTAGGCACCGAAATTAATTTTAGGTGTGTGCACCAAAATTTATTGTTGATTTTGCTCAAATGCAGAGAGAAAATATCATAATTATATCAAATGGACAATTTTTCAAAATCCAGCTTGTTCCATAATATTTCTCAAATTCCATCGCGGAGTTCTCCCTATCAATCTCGAGACATAATATTTACTTCAGATTTTATTTATATTTTCATTATATAATTGAATTTATGTTTTTTATCCATGTCAATCATGCACAACTTAATTAAATTTATAATGTATACAAATTTCCAGGTTCATGCAGATTCATTATTGAGTTCAGATGCAAAAAATATTCAAATAGCTCCAAAACATCAGAAGCTTTTATTAGGAGCAGCATACTACAAGGCACATTTGGTAGATGAAAATGGACATCCGTTTCACCCTGCCAATTGTAACAATATTGCATATTCTAGCCACTATCATGGGAAAATTATGGTAATAATTATAATTATTTCTTATATTTATTAATGTAATTATTTCTACATCAAACCAATTAACCATGCAATATTTTCAACGTGGTTACTAATTGATATCATATATTTTTTACTAATCATGTTCAATTTTTTTTTTTTTTAATTATTTGGATTCTAGTGATGATGAGTGACCTACCTACAATCTTCCATTGCACCCCATGACAATTTAAAATCGAGGGAATACTAAATTAAGAGATAAAATAGGAGAGGAACGATGCCAAGAATGGTTGAATCAACCATCGATTCAATTCCCGCTACGTCTAGATTCACCAATTAGAAATGACTAAAACAATATTAGTTCTTCACAAGCTAGCAATGGAGGAAATAAAATAGAGGTGGGAATGGATGATTACTTAAGGGATATGACTACCATGTAGAAAATGTTGTTAGATGCATTCGAAAACAATGATTAGCTAGGGGATGATGCTCATATCACTGACACCTTTTTCGAAAGCCTTAGATTTTCTTCCACCACCCCTCTCTTTAGACCTGGCGGTCAATAAAAGTCTACCCAATTGGGGAAAACGATGTTATTGTACAAGTTGAAAGAAAATTTTGGCTTTTCGAATGCATGTTTGTGGGAAATTTTGAGGTAAGTTACCATAAATTCCTCCCTTATATAAATTTGAGAAATATAATCAGTACACAATGAAAATTACAAATGGTAAACTTTATGAATGTTAATAATTATATCGACATTAATGTACATTTATTAATATATTTTTCAATGATAACCAACTACAGGTTATTCAAATATAAGGTTATTCTGAGAGATAATGTCTTGCCCGGTAGCTGTGAAGAGGAAAAGAAAGGGTTGAAAATGTTGGCTGTTGAGTACATATCATATCATGCATGTCGAAATGATTGCATTATATATAGAGGATAATATGCAGACAAAGAGATATGTACGAAATGTGGGCATGACAAGTATGATAAGTAAAAAGAGAATGGTAAATCACATATTGGTCCTCCTTTTAAGATATTTAGGCACATGCCTATAAACCCAAGGATTCAAAGGCTCTTTCGTTGCAAAGAATTAGCTATGTTGCAGGGATGGCATGCCTCACACAAAAGTGAGTTGGGAGTTATGCGAATCCCAACTGATTAAATAGCCATGAAGCATATAGAGGATACATGGCCCAAAAAATTCAAGGATGAAGTACGAAGTCTACGACTTAGCATAGCCATGGATGGCATCAACCCATATTCCCTCCAGAACACCAACTATTATGTTTGGCTTGTATTAGTGATCAATAAAAATATCCCCCCATGGTTTTCCATGAAGAATTAACATCTTATGTTGGTTATCATAGTCCTTGGTATAAGACAAGTGAAGAATATGGATGTCTACATATAACCACTGGTAGATGAATTGAAGGAGTTATGGGATGGGATATATGTATACGGCTTATCAAGACACATTGCAGTAGAGAGGAGTTTTACATTATATCGAATATGTTCTTACACAACACATGTTTATAAAGGCTTAGGAGTTTTCTCTGGTAAATTACATGTTTAATTTATTGATTTTTTTATATACGTAATAATATTCTTTCACATATTAGTTATTTAATTCGTTGTAATTGTTATAATATTCATGATATTCTTTAACGTGCCATGCATATTAATTGTATTCAATAATCTCGCAGGTCTTGTAAGAAAAGGGTATTTTGGATGTAAATGTTGTGGACCTTCTCTAAAATCTAGATGGTCCAAGGACCTACGAAAGGCAGTGTATGATTGCTCCAAGGTATTCCTCCCAGAAGAACATCCTTACAGAAGAGCAACATCTGCTTTCAATGGTAAACAAGAGAGAACACAAAGGCCTCCATTAATGACACCAATTGAATGGCTTAGAGCATATGAGATAGAGAAGGAGAAGGAGCTCATAGAAATGTTCGATTCAAATGGTGAGCCTATTTTCGATGATACATAATTCTTCGACACCTATGTTGAGAAATTTCCCATTGGAATGAAAAGGAAATTTATATTTTATAACCTCCCATATTGGGAACATCTTAAGATTACCCACTAGATCCCATGCATATATTTAAAAATGTTTCATCTTCTTTATGGAGGAACATATCATCAAAACAAAGTGATACATTGGCTGTTAGGAAAGATCTTATTACTTCAAAAACTAAAAAGAAACATTGGCCAATACAATTAAAAAGTACATGATAAGAGGCAGGTGTTGGTCCCTGTAATTCATGGTATTTCAAAGAAGGTGATGTCCCATGGATTTAAAAAGAATATGATCTTTCTTTGGAAAAGGAAGTTATAATGGGTGTGAGGGTGCCATCTTCATACGGGCCTTCACTAGGGCGCTACTTCACCGTGGATGACCATTTGTCGGGGATGAAATCGCATGACCATATGAATCTTCTAAGAGTATTTATAATGTAAAAACCATGATCATATTATTATTTTTTATATTGATAAATTTTATCCCATGCAGGGATCATAAAACATAACTAATTTTTTATATTATTGCACGTGTTTATAAATTTGCAGTGTCATTATCCTTTGTTCGTGCATGGGTGTGTGAAACATAAATCCCCTCAAGAATTAGGACGTGCCATATCTAAATCATTTGAATTTTTACGTTGGATCACGTCAAAGGAGATTCATGTGGCTAGCATTCCATTGTGGCGTCAAGAGATAGTTGATATTGTTTCTATGTTTGAGAAGGAACTATCGACGAGTTTCATGGACTTGCAATTTTGTCTTATAATCTAACTAGTAGACGAGGTTGAATTAGTTGGGGTGGTTTCTTGTGGTTGTATGTTCTTCTTAGAGGTACATGAAGAAATTGAAAGGCTTTGTTCGAAAATGGGCAAAACCTGAGGGGTCTATGGCAGAGGGGTACATATCATATGGGTCTTTCTATTATTCCAGTGAGTACATCAAGCAAATCTACAGCATACCAAGTGTGGTGATTTGGGACGATGAATGGGATGAAGACAAAACAGAAGTGGATTTGGTCCAAATGAGTGGAAAAAGCGCTTGATAAAGAGTAAGCGACTTATAATTTTTCAAATTTACACAAAGTAAATATTCATGTTGAGCTTTGACATAATGTATATTTTGATCTCTATGTACTTTATAATGTCGTTTTTATTTCATCAACAGATGCAGAAATTGAATCAATCAATAAATTCGTTCATTACAATTCTGAAGCGACACAAGCATGGGTCACAATGTACGAACAAAAGAGGATGAAATGGGATAGTGACAGGAAATAATTTAGACGGTGTAATGGTAGATGTGTGCCTTAACCTGATCATTTAAAAGAAAATATGCCAACAAGATTCCCCAACAGTTGGGTTGCTAACCAAGTTAGAGAGAAATACGGTGCAACCGGTTGTTCCCCACGTGTTGAAGAGGAAGCGCTATACGTAGGGATTGGGTGCAGCAACTCAGTAATAATCTATTTAATTTATATGTAAATTTGAAACTTATAAGAGATATATATTTCATATTTTAACTGTTGGGTTATTATAAGACACATGACACTATTATTTTTTAACTTTTTTATAATAGGTGCATTTTTTCCCATCTACGTGGGCATATGGACACCATTTTTGCATAGAAAATGATGATGTTGGAAACGTCACACAAGACTGTGGAGTGGAAGTCGAGTTCGATCAATCTAGTTGATCTAGCCACCATGATAAAAATCTAGTACGAGGGATGTTAGGTTACGTCGGAAAGATACAAGAGATCATTGAAGTGGTTTTGTCTTCTTTCCAATGTGTTATTTTTAGGTGCAAGTGGTGGGACACCTTTGATTGGAATAATGTAAAGGAAGATTGCGATAGTAGGCTGATATGTATCAACTTTAGAAGAATGTGGGATGAAGCTAAGGAGCCCTAGGTTTTCCCTAAACACTGCAACCAGGTGTTTTTTTTACCCAGATGTGTTGGATAGGGATTGGTGGTTCGTATTGAGACATGACCCTAGATCAAAACATATTTTTTAGAACAGTAATGTTATCATGCCATGCGAGGAGGAAGATAATGAGGGTGATCATGAGAACTGAGAGGGATATGATACATGTGCTATTTCATCAATATTTATACTTTTTAAGATGGGTTTTTCGAAACATTATAATATGTATTTTGAATTAATTGGTAATTTGCATTGTGTTAATGTTAAAATCAATATTTCACTTGATAATTTGCAATTATGTTGATCTCAAAAACAATGGCGTACTGTATAAAGCTCTCTTTTTTTGTATGTAAGATCATAGTAAAATAATGATAGTTCTAAAGTACATGAATTTATTTGAATTATTTTCTAAACTTTATTATGTTACAATAATTCATATTATTCTAGATTTATTATTTTACAATTATTTAAAATTTTACAAATTTTAAAATTTTAAAATTTTAATAAAATCATTTCACATTAATACAATTAAAATTTTCACATTAATACAATTAAAATTTTACAAATATTTTATGTACAATTGAAATTAGAATTAGAATTAGAATACGAATTAGAATTACAATTAGAATTTCACATAGAATTACAATTACAATTTTAAAATTTTACATATATACAATTACAATTTTACAAATTTAAAATTTACAATTACAATTACCATTTTACAAATTTACATATATACAATTACAATTAAAATTTTAGAATTTTACATACAATTATAATTTTATAAGTTTGCATACAATTAGAATTAGAATTACAATTTTACAATTTTACATATATACAATTACAATTAAAATTACAATTAATACAAATACAATTAGAATTAAAAATATTACAATTTTACAATATCATGATCATTTAATATTAAATTAATTAATAAACATCATGATCATGATAACCATCGTAAAAACATCATATTTGAATAAATAGACATTCAAATTTGCTAACATCATCATGATCATGATCATATAACAAAACACAATTAGCATTATATAACATCATCACAACACAAAAATCAAATATACATCACATGTGAAATAACTGCTATCACATACACATCTTCTGTAAGCTACACATTAAATGAACATATCTAACATGACCTAACAATATACACATCATGATGATCACCAAATTCTAAATTAAGTATAGCTGCAACATGAACATAAAATAGATGGACAATATATATAATATAGATGTCATGGATCAGGTGGTGGTACATCGTCAATATTAGTGCCAGTAGAGGCCTGTTCATTCAATGGTGCAGCCTCAAAAAGTTCGGATACATGCTGCTCATCACATGCCTGCTAATCTAGTACTGGTGCCTCAAGATGATCAGGATTAACTATCAGATACTCATTGTGATGACTCGACATGGTCAATGGTCCGGCCTGCTCATGATCATGAGTAGTGCTGGATGCTGTAGGCTGCTGACTGGACATGACGGATGGTCCAGCCTACTCTCCATGATGACTGCTGCTCGATGCTAGTGGAAGTTTCTCATCTGGCACGAAGCGAGGTGAATGATCATCAGATGATGCATTACTGCTCGCAGACTATCGATCATGTGTTGCACCTTGACCATGGCTATAACGTGCAACAATCCTCCTCATTCGCGTAACTAAGGTTGTAGCTCCTACAACATGCCACATGAGGATGTAAATGTCACGCAACGTACCTCTCCACATATTTAATAGCCTACCATCAGCCTGTATGTCTCTCATAGTAGCGGGCCTGACTCCCGCCTCAACAACCAATTCACAAAGTTGGTCGCCCAACTCCAACCTGAATCTACTCTCAAGCCTACCATGCCTAGCAAAAGGTGGTACTCGTGCACCAGCAGGAGTAGGTCTCTCTACACCGGCCTCATGATCATTGACATCTAGCATATCCTCATCGTCATCAGGATCCACACCTAGATCATTTGGTGGCACTGGAATGTTCTCGCCATCAAAATACCCAATGTTTGCAAAATATATACAACTACACAACAATAATTAGATAAATTCATTACACAATTTAATAAAAACAAGTTAAAGAACATGTTAGAATAAATTTGAATAAAACAATAATATTACCTCTATCATCCAACGTCTCATCATCTATGAAGAGGATGTTGGCACACCCTCGTCAATCCATACCAACATAAGGACAAGGGACCATAACGAAGGGATGATCATTATCACTAGCTAGCAACTCCAGTCCATCATGTGATATCCTCACGGAAAACTTAGTCTTGCCCCCCTTGGGCATCATCTGTCCCCACATATGCATCCGTGCATGCAACATCAGCCTATGAGGCTATGGAAACAAAATAGGCATCCTCTCTAGAAACCTCTCAAAAAATAAACAAAATAGCTCTAAAGAAAAAGGGAAGTTGACCCTCCCTTGTGCCTGAGCACGACATCTATCTAAGGCTATATAGAAGTTTCGGAAAAAAATGGAAGACCACCTGACAAGTCGTGGCACCTGTACTAAAGAATAAACATAATATAGAAGTAGGAAAATAATGCATTTCCCGTCGCTGGTGTTTTGTAAAATGGTAAAAATCATAAGTGAGATGCACCTCACCGCCTCACTACCAAATGCAGCAATACGTAAATGCCCTCCGGAGACCTGAAAATGTGAAGGAGATGGTATATCCATGCTAATGTATCTATGGGAGTATGCCAACTAAATCCCTACTACATTTCCAACTGGAACATCTGGGAATGAGCGAAAATCCACCCCTCTCCTTGATAGCCTAGTAATGAAATAGATGTTCTCCTCAGTGGGCATGTACCACTGGCTAGGACCAACCCGCAAAGCCTGTAGGTGGGCATTCCACTTGCAGATAAGATGTCGCAAAAACACACCATGGCCCTTTAGGGAAGTAGCCTCCTCATAGAAATTGAGAAGGCCCACTTGCCTTAGGATCCCCTAGGTAGCTGTTGTAATAGGGCAAGGGAACACATCTCTCTCCCTCTCTCATGCCTCCCACTCATAAACCATGTTACACTAGTCAGCGTGTTGTTGTTTTTTTTCCCTTTGTTCTCTCCTTTCACATCTCTTAATTATTGACATATTCAATACATTTTTATTTATTAAATGAGACATGTATTTAGAAATATACATATATAATTTTTTTTGAAGAAAAAAAAACAGTCGGTGCGGCACAAAAAAAAGGCATGCACCGGTAACAGTGCATCTTTTTTTGTCGTGCCTGGAGGCGATGCACTAGCAAATTTCTAGCCCACCAGAGGTGGTACACATGAAAATTTGCAGCACACTACCCTCTTGCCATTGTTCATAAGTCAACAGTGTGGTAGTATAACATAGCGCATCGTTGACTATGGACTGGTGTCAGAGGGCGGTGCGTTGACCAAACTATACGCCCCAGGGCATATGGTTTGGTCAATGTCCCGACATCCTAACATCATTAAATAGTCAACGGTGCGGTATTTTACTAGGCTACACCATTGACCGTGTTGAAATGCCAGAATGTGGCGTGTTGACAAAAATACCCACCCTGAGGCAGAGATTTCAATCAACGCACCTTATTGCCTTTATTCCACAGGGTCAACGGTGCGGCTAGGTAACCGACTGCACCACACCTTTTTTAAATTTTAAAATATTGCGATGCACCTTTCGGTACTACCCTGGAACCGGTGTAGATATCGTAAGCACCGGTTGCGATGCGGCATGCAAATTTATAAGTAGCACCGTGAATCGGTGTGAGACGAATGACCCGAAGGCACCGTGCGAGATTTTTTATTTTTTTTTAAACGGTTAATTTTAAGTTAATTTACAATTATAATCCACTAAAAGGCTTAATTATGGAAAAACAAGAAAAATACCTATACATTTGGCTGTTGAGGAGGCACATTGGCTGTATAATTTGTAAAAGTAAATATTCCAACCGTTCTGAAAAATTAAAAATCCATATTTGTGGACAATGCAGAGCATCAGTGCGTGCAATGGGAGCACCGATGTCAGGGTGGCTCAGATAAGGATAACTTGCACCAGTGTTTGAGAGCTCTGGAGCACTGAAAAGTGAAAAATGTGATTTTTTTGTTGTAATTATTATTTTTATTTACCATGTTCCAGTGTGCAAAGTTTTGTAGGTGCACCAGTGCAATTTCTTAAGACCGCAGCGGGTGGTTTCAGTTTTGGCGCAGGGTTTTAGGACGCACTAGGGTAGAATATTTGTAAAGAAACGATGCGCTACAGTAATAAGATGCACTGGGGTGGGTTTGTTCATAGTGCACAGTGTCCGGTGTGCCAATTTTTTTTGCGCACAAGTGCTTTTTCTGGTTGAATGCATCGGTGCGGGTTAGGATGATAAGCGCACTGGACGAAAAACATCGGAAAAAACCTCCACCCACGAACCTCCTCTAGTAACCTTTGCTACAAATGTATGTCTGGGGTATTTTTATAAGGGGTTCCTCAAAAACATCTACCAAAAGGTCTTTTCCTTTTAGTGATATAATACTATTACAAAAATTAGACTCTGATGACTAAAAAACAACTAATCCTGAGACAACGATTATTTTATCTCTTAATTAATCCCAGGATATGACTACCCCCTATGCTACATCAATCATGGATCGCCCCATATAATCTCCATCCATATTTTTGTGACCTGCATCAGGATGCATTCAAACCAATTTTTATAGAGGCTCCAAAGGAAATCCAAGACTTGCGGGCTATGGTGGCGTACTGTGCAATTCCATCGGATCCCCCATTAGGCTATATGTTGGATACTGTGGATGTATAATAAATAATGTTGCAGAACTATCTACTTCAGATAAGGGTCTCACTTTAGCTTGGAAACATGGATGCTCAAGGATCAATATTTTGGGGGACTCTAAATTAGTTAATCAGATGGCCCATAAGCTTATTGATGATTCCCCCACCTTCAGAATTGTAAGGAGCAGGCTTCTTGTGACCCAGCTGGAGAGAATAACAAACATCTTAGAAATATTTGAGTATTCTACCATTGGCCACATCCTTCAGGATGGAAGTAAAGTGGAGAAATGGTTGGCTAATTAAGGATTGACGAACCACTACAAAGATGTCATAATTCCGTGGAATTTTGCATTGACTGTTGCCGATTTAGATCCTAGTGACTTCCAATTCTACCAGGATCTCCTCAAAGCTGACTCTCCTTCCCCCGATGGGGGTGATCAATCATGCACACACATAGCACATGTGAGGGTCTCATGGGTCACCCATCCTCCATGCGATAAATAAAATAAATGTGTGTGTCATCCTTGCATTCACTCCACTCGAGTGATGATATATTTATCAGATTCAATAATAAACCCAAAGGAATGCAAGCATTATTTTCTAGTCTTGAATTTTGGGTGATAATGATAAAAAGATAGAAAATAAGCAAGCAAAAAATGAGAGAAGTATAGAGGAAAATGAAGAATTTTGGTGGCATTTACATTTTGATGGCACTGCTAGAAGAGAGGGAGCTGAAGAAGAGATATGTATTACCACTGTTAATGATGAAAGCAAGTTTTTCTGTTACAAATTATGCTTTTATTGTACAAACAACATGGTAGAATATGAGCCAGTTTTTTTGGGTGTAGAAACTTTGAAAAGTTTAGGAGAAAAGAAGATATCAGTTTGTGGTGATTCTAAAATAGTAATCAAGCAGGTTGAAGGATATTATTAGACCAAAGATGTCAGGATGAGGGCTTATAGAAATTTAATCCTCGAAATGCTTGAGAATTTTAAAGAATATAGTTTCACTGTCAAAACCAAAGACCAGATTTCAGTTGTTGATTCTTTGTTTGTCTCTACTAGTTTGTTTTTCATTCCTAATCATTCCAATGAGAGATATGAAGTTGAGGTTAGGCATATACCAGATATCCCTGATAACATCATTCATTGAGAAGTTCTTGTTAGTGATGAACAGGTCCAAAATTTCCTTTAGCTGAAAAAAGAGTTTGAGAACATTCTAGTAGTTCAACAGAATATGTGTAGGTTTTAACCCTGAATAGAAATTATCTACACACGAATCTTATAACAGAAAATAAAAAATAGTGAGAGCATAAAACATAAAATAGATAAACACAGAGATTTTCCCCTGGATCCCAAATCGGGACGACCAGCTTGATTTTTCATTATATTCCTTTTAGTGTTACAACACATATATATACATGCCGAAGCATACATAAACCCCAATCCATAAACCATGGATTAGAACATAACTATAGTTCCCTTGACTGGATCTACAAAAATACCAGGGGCTGAAAACCATCGTACCCCTAAACCATGTGCAAAACCATGCACAAAACCATGGACGCGGACTACCCACCAGAAATTAAGGACCAAAAATTTTCGCCGGGGCGCTGCCCCGGACCTCGACAGGGGGGGCTATCGCCCCCCCCTATTACCCCCCGCGCGTGCTTAGTCGTGGAAAGAATATAACACATACCCAAAATTCTCCCACTTGTTGTTTTCTTTCCACAGGGGGTCACAAGAGAGCTTAGTCATTGGCCCAATTCTTCAAGACCCATTGTTTCTCTACACCAAGAGAACTTCTGAGTGCTCACAGACTTTGTTAATGCATCTGCAACATTCTTCAAAGTGTCCACCTTTACCAGCAACACCCTTTTAGCCTCAACCATATCTCTAACAAAGTGATATTGAACATCAATGTGCTTTGTCTTTGAATGATAAGCGGGGTTCTTAGCCAAGAAAATTGCACTTTGGCTATCACAGTCTATCCTTATAGCTTGTTTTACCAACCCCATACTTGAACACAATCTCTGCAACCAAATTGCTTCCTTGCTTGCATGAGTGGCTGCTATGTATTCTGCCTCTGTAGTTGAAAGAGCCACTACAGACTGTCTTTTACTCATCCAACTGACTGTGCCTCCAAATAAGCTAAACACATACCCACTTGTAGATCTTCTTTGGTCCAGATCTCCAGCCCAGTCTGCATCAACAAAACCACGAATGTCCAACATTCTTTCCAATCCTGGTCTTCCCTGGTAGCACAAGCCATAATCACTAGTGCCATGTAAATATTTGAAAACCCGCTTCACTGCTGTCCAATGCTCCTTCCCTGGGTTTGACATAAACCTGCTCAATACTCCCACTGCATGTGCAATGTCTGGTCTAGTACAGACCATTGCATACATCAGGCTACCCACTGCACTTGCATATGGAACACGGGACATATCCTCCTCTTCTTCTTGTGTCTTGGGACACTGTTCAGCAGATATATTTACACCTACGGGAATAGGAACATTCACCGGTTTACTATCCTGCATATTGAACCTCTGTAATATAGTCTCGACATACTTCCTCTGGTTTAACCAAAGCTTCCTCTTTGCCCGATCTCTCTTAATTTCCATGCCCAAAATATAGTTTGCAGCACCAAGATCCTTCATGTCGAATTTGGAAAACAGTTGGGTCTTCAAATCTTGGATAATTTCTTTGTCATTTCCAATCAACAACATATCATCCACATACAAGACCAAATAAATAACACGGTCACCAATTAATTTAAATAAACACAGTGATCCTCCTTGCTTCTGGTGAAGCCAAGTCCCCGTATATAGGTATCAAATTTCTGATACCACATCCTTGGTGACTGTTTTAACCCATACAGAGACTTCTTCAACCTGCATACCAATTCTTTCTTACCCTTCACCATAAAGCCTTCAAGTTGCTTCATGTAGATCTCTTCTTCTATATCCCCGTGAAGAAATGCTGTCTTCACATCCATCTGTTCTATCTCAAAATCAAATGCAGCAGCAACAGATAAAAGTAATCTAATAGAAGTAACTTTGGCAACAGGAGAAAAAATATCACCAAAATCAATTCCCGGCACCTGGGAATAACCTTTCGCTACCAACCGAGCTTTGTATTTCTCCACCTTGCCTTCTACATTCATCTTCTTCTCAAAAACCCATTTTCTCCCAATGGGCTTCCTTCCAGCCGGAAACTCCACCAGATCCCATGCATCGTTTTTGTGCAAGGATGCCATTTCATCAACCATGGCCTCCTTCCAGAGTTTTCTATCCTCTGAATCTACTGCCTCCCTGACAGTTCTGGGTTCATTATCAGTTATAGTTAAGGCAAAACCTGAACAAAAAGCAGATGGACTATACCTTTCTGGTTGCCTTCTTTTCCGAACTAATCTTCTCAAAGCTGGAGTTTGTGGCTCTTCATATTTTGAGTCTTCTTCTGTTGTAGAGTCTGATTCATCCTCCTTTAGCTCAAACTCTATCTTCTCAGGTTCCTTTGGTAGTAATTCATGTTTAACAACATCTTTCACTTCTCTAAACACCACATCTCGGTTGTACACAACCTTCCTTGTTTCTAGGTTCCAAATCTTGTAACCCTTTAAACCATCCTTATACCTAATAAAGATGCACCTTTCAGATTTATTATCCAACTTGGTCCTTTTCTCCTTTGGAACATGTACATATGCATCACATCCAAATACCCTTAGATGTGAAAGAGAGGGTTTCTTACCAATCCATACCTCATGTGGGGTCTTATCCTCCAACGCTGATGAAGGTGATCTGTTAACTAAGTAACATGCAGTCTCCACTGCCTCTGCCCAGAATTCTTGTCCTAACCCGGTACCACTGAGCATGCTTCTTGCCTTTTCCATCAATGTTCTATTCATTCTTTCTGCAACTCCATTTTGCTGAGGTGTGTATGGAGTAGTCTTCTGCCGTGCTATACCACACTTCTTACAGAACTCTTCAAATTCCTTCTTGCAGAACTCCCCACCATTATCTGTCCTCAATGCCTTTATCTTCTTCTCTGTCTCGTTTTCCACCAGAGCCTTAAATTCTTTAAATTTGTCAAAGACTTCATATTTCTTCCTCAATAAATATATAAATGTATTCCTTGAGAAGTCATCTATGAATGAAACATAGTACAAAGACTTTCCCAGTGATGGAATTGACATAGGCCCAAACACATCACTGTGCACAAGTTATAATATCTTGTTTGCCCTCTTAGCACCAGAAGGAAATCTCACCCGATTCTGCTTCCCATATACACAATGTTCATATAAATCAAAATCTAGAGAAAAATTAGACATACCTTCTACCATACCATCTCTATGCAATATCCGAAGACCCTTCTCTCCAATATGTCCAAGCCTTTGATGCCATACCATGGTATTTTCTCCAGATAAAGGTAGGCTTTTCGTCCTGCTTTCGGGAACCACAGAACTATTACACCCATCAATAACAGTGCTACCTTGTAGCTTGTACAGAGTTCCAGTCCGAACTCCCCGCATTAATACCAGTGCTCCTCGAACCATCTTGCAGGCATCTTTCTCGAACACTGTTTTTACACCTGCATCATCCATCTTGCTTATAGAAATCAGATTTCTAGCCAATGCAAGAATATGCAGAACAACAGGAAGTGTTATAATCCTTCCACCTTGTAGCTTCAGCTTTACCTTTCCACGTCCAACGATTTTGGCCTTCCTATCATCCCCTAGGAAGACATCACCATCATATTTCTCATACTCGCAGAACCACTCCCTATGGGGAGTGAAGTGAAAGGATGCACCTGAGTCAATCAACCATGACTCATGATCTACATGTGTATTTGAAGAAGAAGCCAAATACACATCCTCACCTTCATCCAAGGTGGTTTTTGCCTCTGCAGAAGGAGCATCATCATATCCCTTTACTTTCTCAGGAGCTTTAGATCTGCAGTCCTTTTTGTAGTGCCCTTCCTTTCCGCATTTCCAGCACACCTTTACAAACTTTCCAAGAGATTTAGATCTCCCTCTAGATTTGGATCTCCCACTCGAAACATTATTCTTCTTTCTGTTCTGGGACCTTCCTTATACAGATAAGGCATCTCCATTTTGACCCTCCATATTTCTCCATCTCATTTCCTCCGACAGCAAGGCTGAGACAATGTCATCAAAATTCAAGGTGGTTGTATTGCTACCTATTGCAATAACCAGACTGTCCCACGAGTCTGGTAGAGAACACAACAAACTGATGCACTTATCTTCATCTGAGATTTTAATATCAACAGATAACAGCTCACTTACCACAGTATTGAAGGCGTTTAGATGCTCTGTCACCGAGTCTCCATCCTTCATCCTCAGGTTATACAAATTTTTCCGCAGGAACAACTTATTCACCAGAGACTTAGATTGGTACAAAATCCCAAGTTTTTCCCACAAATTCTTCGCCGTAGCTTCCCTAGATACATTCAACAATACTGAATCTGAGACACACAATCGTATTGTGCTCTTAGCCTTCTGATCCAGTTTCTTCTAGTCTTCATCTGACATTCCTGTTGGTTTAGTACCTGGATCTACCACGATCCACTGATCTTTATCCACCAGCAGATCCTCCATCTTGAGCTTCCACAACTCAAAACTCTGACCATTAAATTTCTCGATCTCTATCTTTCCCCCGCTCACCATCTTCTTTCATCGCAAGAATCGATCCCGCAGATCTCCCACTGAACAGGGTCTACCTCAGGCTCGAACTAAAAAACCCTCAGAAGCAAAGGCATCCCCTTGAAGCCGAAACAACTCTGATACCAAATGTAGGTTTTAACCCTGAACAGAAATTATCTACACACGAATCTTATAACAGAAAATAAACAATAGCGAGAGCATAAAACATAAAACAGATAAACACAGATATTTTCCCCTGGATCCCAAATTGGGACTACCAGCTTGATTTTTCATTATATTCCTTTTAGTGTTACGACACATATATATACATGCCGAAGCATACATAAACCCCAATCCATTAACCCTGGATTAGAACATAACCGTAGTTCCCTTGACCGGATCTACAAAAATACCAGGGGTCGAAAACCATCGTACCCCAAAACCATGTGCAAAACCATGCACAAAACCATGGACGTGGACTACCCACCGGAAATTAAGGACCAAAAATTTTCGCCGGGGCGCTGCCCTGGACCCCGACAGGGGGGGCTATTGCCCCCCCTCTTACCCCCTCGCGCGTGCTTAGTTGTGGAAAGAATATAACACATACCCAACAATATGTTTATTGAAACTAAAGTCAATCTAGAAGTTGCACAACTAAAAAATAATTGTATTCCCAAAAATGCCTTATTCCCCTAGAGAAATTTTTTGATCAAAATGATGTTTCCAAGTCTCCCAAGATGAAGGTTGATGATGAAGAGGTGGAAACTTGCAATCTTGGTACTGTAGAAATTCCTAAAATGGTTAAGTTGTCTAGATTTCTTTCCTCAGAAATGAGACAAAGGTATGTGGTTATGATGAGGAATTATATTGATGTCTTTGCATGTAGCTATGTTGACTTGAAAAGTTATGATACTAGTACTATCCAAGATACCATCCCCATCAAAGAGAATGAAAATCCTTCCACGCAGAAGTTGAGAAGAATTAATCCTTTTCTCATGCCACTTATTGAGAAAGATATTAACAAACTATTTGATGAAATCATTGTCCCTTTGAGGTTTTCAATATGGCTTGCTAATTTGGTACCTGTAAGGAAGAAGAATGGTGAGATTAGGATTTGTATCGATTTTCGAAATTTAAATAAAGCATCCCTCAAAGAAAATTACCCTCTTCCCAAGATGGATCAAATTCTGAAAAATGTTGTTGGGTCTCAAATAATGTCCATGCTTGATGGTTTCTTAGGTTACAACCAAATATTAGTACACTGGAGGACCAAGAGAAAATTTCTTTTAGTACACCATGGGGGACATTTATTTATGCCAAAATGCCTTTTGGTCTCATGAATGCAGGGCTGAATTTCGAAAGGGCGATGGATGTTTCATTTGAAAAGGAGAAATATAAATCAATAGTGGTTTACCTGGATGACATCACTGTATTTTAAGGAAGGAGGAAAAACACCTTAAACACTTGGAGAAAATTCTACAGAAATGCAAAAAATTTGGTATCTCTCTCAATCCTACTAAAAGTGTGTTTACTTTAACTACTGGGAAATTGTTAGGACACATTATATCAGAGGAAAGAATAAGAATTGATCCAAATAGGGTTAGTGCCATTTAGAAAATAGACCTACCAAGGAATATGAAAGAGATTCAATCCTTTCTTGGAAAGGTAAATTTTTTTATAGGGTTTATTTCTAATTTCGTTGAGATTGCCAAACACATTACTAAGATGTTAGGGAAGGAGTCTGATGTTAAATGGATAGTAGAGGAAAATAAATCATTTTAAGACAGCAAGAACACCCTCACTCAAACCCCAATGCTCATAAGTCGTCACTTTTCAAGTGATTTTCTAGTTTTTACTTTCGCCTCTAAACACACAATTGCTGGAGTGTTATTGGAGAAAAGGCATCAAGGTGGTGAGAAGCCTATTTATTTTTTAAGTATGAATATTTAAAAATTTTAATTGAAGTATAATATCATGGATAAGCATTCATATTCTTTCATAAATCCTCTTAAATATTTGAGAATTTACATTCTACATTCTCATATTATAGGATTTGTGCCTAATAATGTGGTGAAAGAAATTTTGACCCAAACTGATCCTAATGGCGAAAGAGCTAAGTGGATCACCACTTTACTAGAATATGATACACAAATTAAGCCTACCAAGTTTGTGAAGGGTCCAGGGATAGAAAAATTGATGGCATAGTCAAATTTTGAGTGCCTAGCCATGAATTTCATTGCAGAAATTTCAGAAATATTGGAAGAGGAAGAATTGGTTCATATTGAAGAAAAATTCACTTTGTCTGAATGGTACATAGATGTGATTTTTATTTTAATCATCATAAAGCCCCTCCTGAAATTTACTAAATCGAAGTCAACGTTTGTGAAGCTGAAATATTTGAGATACTTCATTTTGAACAAAAACTTGTATTTGAGAGACATTGGTGGTATTCTTTTTAATTGCTTGTAGGAAGAAGAGGCTGAAAAGGTCATTGAAGAATTTCATAAGGGATATTGCGGGGGAAACCATTATTGGAAGGCCACAGCAAACAAGATACTCAGAGCGGGATATTATTGGCCTTCGATGTTTAGAGACGTCTATAAGAAGATTTTGGCATGCCATGAATGCCAATTTTTTTATGGAAAGAAGAATTTGACTCTTTTGCCACTGAAACCAATATATGTTGAAGCTCCTTTCTAGCAATGGGGATTGGATTTCATTGGCTAAATACACCCTGCATCCTCAAGACAAAATCGTTGGATTTTGACAGCCACTGATTATTTCAGCAAATGGATTGAAGAGGTCCTTACAAGGCAGGCTATTGACTCAGTAATCATTCAATTTCACGAGAACAACATTTTGTCGAGGTTTGTTTTTCCTATGAAGATTATTACTAATAATGCACAAGCTTTCAAATCCAAAAAATTTATTATTTTTTTCCATCAATATGATATCACTCTTGGTCATTCCATAACCCTTACACTCAAGGTAATGTCTTAGTTGAATCATCCAATAAAAGGATAGTCAAGATCATCAAGAAATTTTTGCAAGAAAATAAAATATCATGGAATTTGAAATTAAAGTTTCTTTGTGGGCTGATAGAGTTTCTACTAAGATATCCATAGGTACATCTCGTGATGAACTAGTATATGGAGCTTAATCGATTTTCCCAACTTCTTTGGGGGTTCCGGTAATGAAATTTCTACAAGGGGTTGAACAAGAACCTAATCCTATAAAAAGGAGGATAAATCAACTCATAAATCTACAGGAGAAAAGAGAAGAAGTGTATGATAATCATCAACAATCACAAAACAGAGTAAAGAAGACTTTTGACAGAAAGACTAAAGAAGCAAACTTCAAGATTCAAGATGTAGATCTAAAATGGGAAGCTTGAATTGAAGAAAATGAGAAGCATGGAAAGTTTGAGAATATCTCGAAAGGGCCATTTTTGATAACTGCATACCATGGAAACAACACATTTATACTTTAGGAGATGGATGGAAAACTTTGTGGAGGAAGACCTATCAATGGTAGTTTTTTAAAACACTACTACCTCTAATTTCTTTTGTTGAATTACATCCATTGCACATATTTCATTTTATGTTATTATGTTTTGCAAATAAAATTGAGTTCATCATCAAGCTTGAGCCTAGGGAGAAGGCGATAGGAGCTTGGAGAAGTCTTCATAAATTTCATAAAATTTCAGTTTTTCAGGAAAGGCACTGGAACTATAGGTTCTTTGTTGTACCATAGGGGTACACCATCCCCACTAGAGCCATTGTTATCACCAATAAAATTTAATTTTGGTTAGGAAGTTCATTTGGCATAGGTTTTATTGTATTGGTAAATTAATTCATGAAATTGATAAAATTTTGTGAATTGGTCATGTTGCAGCTCCTAGAGATAGCCTTGAGTTGAAAAAGACTAGTGCCTAGGACATCTTAAAATCAGAGGTTAAATGTGGGAAATTGTATAAATGCCTCTAACGGAATGTGAAATAAGAGAACAAAGGATTTTATGGTTCATGGACAAAGAAGAATTTGGATTCGATTCATGTGAGTTCCCTATATTGTGAGAGGCCTTAAGAGGTTGTGAGGATTGATGGATTTTAATTGGACCAAGTATAAAACAATGAGCAGAAAATCTGAAAATATGCAGAGGCGGTGAGGAAGAACAAGGAATGAACCCACAAGAGACATACTTAAGATATTTAAGAATATGTCCCCCAATGACCTCAAAGGAAGCGAATATGAATGAGATATGGGCAACAACATAGGTTTGTAGAGTGAAAATTAAGGGAGTGCGGCAAGATTAATACATGAGCGTTAACACCTGAGCCTTATGCAAACACGAATTCATGAATAAAATTGCATACTACCAGCAGCTACATTACATGGACTGTCAAAGAAGCATAGTATGATATATGATTATACATAAAAGAGATTAATGATAACAGAGGAAAACATATACATACTACTCATTGCTCCATATGAAATCCAAACAATAGCATTGTATTATATTATGTTAAAAAATATCTCCCAAATATGTATCTCAAAGAAAAGGGAGCACAATCAGACAAAACTACAGCAAAAGTTTTCCGAAATTCTAGAACCCTACTTTCATCTTAGAACCTACTATATATAGATTTCTCCTAGATGGTCTATGGTACTTTAAAATTTATAATTCAACCATATCTACGAAATCAAGACATGCTACCTAACTTGCAAAGCATACATTTGAGGAATTACTTCTCTACTGAGAGAATTAAAATAGGAATGGGGTGAAATTGAGATTTCACCAAAAAAATCATCAAAATTAAGCTAGAATTGAAATTACACGGTGGCCCATTGAGGCTAATAATGGGAGCCTTCAAGACCACATGGCGAGGAGGAGTCATAGGTGTACATGCCCACTATCATTTTACGATTCCATCTATTGCCTGCAGACCTCCACTCCCTTAGTCTGGTTCTTTCCATTTAATCCATTATAAAGCGGGTTTTCGTACTGAGCGTACCTAGTTCTTTAGTGGAGATCTCTTGACAAGACAACATAAGCCACAACTGTATGTTTTTCTTCAAAAGCCCATGTGGTGTCTCGAATTGCAAAAACGGGAACCAGATTTCGGAGTGGGTCTCAAGTGGTAATCGGTATCAGAGAAGGGGGGTGCAAAATGTTGAGAGGACGACACATGGAGGAGTGGGTGGTAATGGATAGTACCCATTTCGGAACCCCCCCTAATGATAAAGTTCGAATGTTGCGGGGAAGCCAGAATAAGATAAGGTTCGTAAGATGTAGGGAAGGGAAGTGGAGAAGGAGGAAAGGTGGAGGGTGATTAGAGGTGGAAAAACATAGCACACGGGTGGGATCTGACTCAACCTTTTATATATTTTTCTACCCGAGTCCTTTTTCCATGATTAACCATTTTTTTTAAAAAACAACGTCAAAAATCACATACCCGGAACTAATTTTTTTTTAAATTTTATTATGGAGCCGCATCGCATCTGTGACTGCATTCCATTTCGTAAGTTTTGAAATTTGCGATATAAGGAAGGAAATTGGTGATGTGATGCGAAGTGGGAAGTGACAAAGGTGGGACCGACCACATCACAAATCGCAAACTTAATTTTTTGTTATAAGCAGCGGGGGTTTAAAATCTAAAACTTGCCAAGTGAAGCTAGAGAATGGTGAAGTGGAGGAAGGCAGGTCCGTCCCGCTGCCCACAGATTGCAAAACTTATGGTTTAACCATAAGAAAAGGTTGTAAACACTAAAAGGAGTGAAGTGTGAAGTGTGGACGAGAAGGTAGGTGACATGGAACAGACGTGGGGCCATGGTTTCAAGTTGCAGATAGCAAGTTTTATAATGTGCACAACGGGGGTTAAGTGTTATTTGTTGTGAAGTGCGAAGTGTGGGGGAGAAAGGGGTGATGTGTTAGGGGGGTTGGGCCACTTTAACTACAATTGGGGGGATAGGAAACGTGGAGAAGTAATGATATTGCGACAAAAAAGGTAAAGTAGAGAAGTGAATCGGAAATGTGGAAAGGTACGGTTTTAGCGATTTGAAAGGGAAATGGAATGAAAAGAGGTGTGGCGGGTGACTGGGTCCCACCGCCATCGCGCATCGCACTTCGGTATTTTTGACTTTTACTCTTTGCGCCTATCTTGTAACCTTTGTGATCTGCACTTTGCAATTTGAATCTCAGTCGTTGATCGTTGTTTATATCTAACGGTCTTCATCGCTCCCTTACGGTGGTTTTCCTATATTGTCTATTTTTGATGTTCCTGATCCTTTCTTATTTGTTCGTGGAATACTTTTCCTGTTGATTTCTTTTCCCACCTTCATGACTTGACCTGCATGCGTGCACAACTTGACTCGAATGCATTCAAGACTCTGGCACTTGATTTTTTTTTTCTCTAGCTGCTTCTCTACCTTTGCCTTGTGATTTCCTTATAGGGAACACTTTTCCATGTCATGTGCAGTCACAGGCTAACATTGGGTCCATCTGGGGACAATGTGTTACTTCCAGTGCATTGAGAACCTATAGACCTGAATGCTTGTGCTTTGTTGGGCTCATGGAGTTACAAATACATGCTAACTGGAAAAAGGTTTATACCAACAGTCAAGTGGACACAAGAATGGAAGATGAAATGAAATATTAAATGGAGAGGAATGTAAACAAAATGGACTATATAAAGTATAATGATATATGAAATGAGCTCGATGAGCTCTCGTTAGTGATGAAAATAGAACTTGAGGAACCGCCCATTAACGGGCACCTAAAGTATATCTCCTTCTAAGTTCTCCAAGGAAAAAGTATTGTTTCCTTTGACTTCTTCCACCTTGAAAGGACCAAACTAGAGGGGGTCAAACTTCCCATGCTTTCTTTTTTCCTCTCTCCTGACATCTCATCATAGCACCAAATCCCCTACCTTGATGTCTCTATGTTTGGCTCTTTGGTCAAATAAGCCTTTAATTTTTTCTTGATATTCTGCCAATCTGAGGCTTACCTACTCCTGTGTTTCATTCAACTCCACCAACTGATTCATTCTCGGGATAAGGTCATTTTTATCCTCTTCACTTTCTTGTAAGAATCATGCCAAAGGAAACACAAGCTGAATAGGGAAAATTGTGGCTCTACGATACACCTGTTCATAAGGGGAATTTCGTGTGGATCTTTTAGTGGTGATGTGATTTTCCCAGAGTGAAAGCTTGAGTTGGGAATCCCAGTTCTTTTGATTTTCAATGATGTTATTCTTCAAGATCCTCACTAGTTTTTTATTAGATGATTCTTCCATCATGTTACCCTATGGGTAGTACGCAGTGGAGTGGCCCAGTAGGATGTTGAAACTCTAACAGAAATTAAGGAATTTAGCTAACTTGAAAGCCTGGGCATTATCTATAATGATTTTAGTTGGGCATCCAAACCTAGCTATTATAGTTTCCTTGAGGAACTTGATCACCACTGAATCTATAGAATTTATTGCAGGCATGACATCTGCTCACTTGGTGAAGTAATTTGTGGTAGTGAGGATCCATCGATGATGATTACTAGAGGTAGGGTAAATCTCTCGTATGAAGTCAATTCCCCATTTTTTAAAAGGTTCATCAACATGTACTGGAATTAATGGGAGAGGTGCATACCTTTGTTTTTTAGAGAATTCTTGACACTTCTCGCAGGCTCAAACACATGCATGTACATCGCTAAACAACTTAGGCCAAAAGAACCCTACCTTCAGGATCTTGTGTGCAGTGGATCGCCAACTGTAATGCCCACCACATATCCCTTCATGGAACTTAGTCATCATGCAGTCAACTTCTTACTCTATCAAACACAATAATAATATTCCCGTCGGGTCTCTCCAATATAGTCGCCCATTTTCCACAATGTACTTTTGAGACCTTAGTCTCAAAGTGTGATACTTGGTCTTATCATAGTGAGGGGGACACCTCATTGTTAAAATATATTCTACTATATATTTAAACCACGAGGATAGGAGGTACTTGACATGTGTTTTCTGAATGGAATATTCTATGCCTTGGTGTGCGCCTATGTCCTCTTGTGCCTCTCCCCCTATCATAGACAAATTTATTTCCAGAGCTTGACAGTTGTATTCAGACATGCTCTTTTCTAGACCCTGGCCTTTGAGAGTTTAGTAGGTTGTATCTCCAGCTCGTACTCCTAGATCTTGGCTATCCATTTTCCCCTCTTACCTTCACTTTCACCCTGTACTAGAATATCCTTCACTGCTGTAGTGGGTACATAGGCTGTTATGGTTGATTGTAACACGTACACCTAGAATGCCTTCAGTTATTTGACCAGAGTGTAAGCTTTCTTCTCCTGGATAACATATTTCAGTCCAGTGTCTCGCAAGACCCGACTGAAGAATGCAATGGGTTGTTCATGCCCATTGGCTTTTTTCTGTAAAAGTACTGTAGCTATTGTGTGAGGAGAGGCGAAGGAGGAAAAAATGAATGGCTTCCCATAATCTGGACTTTCCAGCACTGGAGCTTCTGCAAAGGCCTATTTGACCCTATTGAAAGAGTCCCTCGACTCATCGGTCCATCTAACTTCATTATTCTTCTTCAGAAACCCAGTGATGTTTCGAACAATCTTGACGTAGTTGGGAATGAACATTCTGAGAAAATTTATTCTTCCCAAGAACACATGTAGTTCATTTTTTTTCCTTGGTATGGGAATGTTGTTTATTATCTCTACCTACTTCAAGTTGATCTTCACTCCCTCCTTAGTTACTATGTGCCCTAGTAACTTTCCTTCCTCTAAGTAAAACATGGATTTTTGAGGATTCATAGACATGCCATACCTGCGAAATTTATCAAAGGTTTGGCAGAGGTGCTCTATATATTGAGCATCATCCTTTGAAAATATGGTGATGTCATCCAGGATTATAACAAAAAAATTTTCTTGCTCCCCTATGAAAGCAATGTCCATCACCTGCTGGAATGTGGCATCAGCTGTTATCATGCCAATGGGCATTTGGGTGTACGTGAAGGTTCCTCAAGGCATAGTGAACGTCGTCTTCTTTTGGTCTTCCGGGAGCACTACTACCTGATTATATCTCGAGAAGTCATCCATCATGGACATGTAGCAGGATCCCACCACCTTTTGCAACATGTGGTCCATCTTTGAGAGGGAATAATTATCTTTGAGTGAGGCTCTGTTTAGATTACAGAAATCCATGCAGAGCTTGATTTCACCGTTATTCTTTCTAATAGGTACTAGGTTCACCACCCATTTGAAGTACCTTAGAGGGACAATGATATTGGCTTGCAACAACTTCTTTATTTCCTTTTCAATGGATGGGAGAAGAAGGGGATTTATCTGTCTCATCTTTTTCTTGTGAGGCTTGGTGCCCTCTTTGAGTGGTATCTTATGTTGTATAATATCAATATAAAAAGTCTTCAGATCCTGGTATGACTAGGCAAATACGTCACTATATGACTGAAACATCATTATGTACTGCTCTTGGTATTCTTCGGGGACCGTTTTTGACCAATTTACCACCTTTGGATCTTCTTTTGTCCCAATGTTCACATCTCTGACAAGCTCATCAAGGGTAAGTTTGTTGGGATTCACCGAGATATTATTTTTTTCAAATAGTCTCTCCAATGGAACAAGTCTCTTAGAGATGAAATTTCCCTTTAATTTCATAATAGGGTGCCCAACCATTGTCTCTTCCCATCTAGTTTTTGGCTCCTCATCGTCATCTTTCGGGACTGAGTCGATTACCATATTTTAAAACTCGCCCATTGTTTCCATAAAACACTGGACCTTATCCTCATCTTCGAAGACTTGCCAATGCTTAACATTGTTCGGAATGGAGGGGCGGTATCGTACTTCAACCTCATACCTAAGCAAAGGATTCTGCGGGGGGTGGAAATTACTAGCAGCCACACCTAGTGGGTCTGCCATTCTATTCTTTTCCCTCGTCATGAACTGAACGTTGAAAGAAGAAAATAAGTTCTCAATCAAATCCCATACCTCATTACTGTAGGCTCTGAGCTGCGGGTGTTTAGTTTGGAATTGGATCCTGACCTGCCTCACTACAAGCTCTGAATCTCCAAACACCTTGAGGTTTTGTATGTTCACGCTCTACGCTATCTGCAACCCCAACAACAGTGGTTCATACTTAGCGACATTATTTGTGGCTTCGAATTCCAACTTAAAGGAGAGAGGGACCAAGCATCCTCCTGGTGATATTAAGAGTACCCCGGCCCCGTTTCCATCCCATGAGTAATCTCCATCAAACTACAAAGTCCATATTTCGTTTTCCTCTATGCTCATAGGATTCTCCCAGATTAGAGGACAGGCCTTTGTTTCTTGAAGGAAATTTTCATCCTCCTGGAGCATAATATAAGATAACTCGCCCTCCTTAGTATATACGAAAGAATTTGTGGAACCATTAGCTTTGGTGACCATCTTCATGAATCTGGACTCACAGTATAATCATCTTTCCTCCCCACCGAATACTGGAATATATTGGTATAGGTGAGGTCAAGCTTTATGGATCGTCCAATCTTGGTACCCCTAGATCAGGACAACAACATTCCAAACCGGGCTAGGATATCAGCCACAACAATGTCCATTAGCATGATTTTGGCTAGAATTTGGGCTAGCCTTACTACCATATTTTTATCATGCCCAAGCATTTCACTCTCTTGGAATCAAAAGAATATAGATATTTATAAGGTCGGGTGATCTGCAACCCCAACTGCTCCATGAAATACAATGGAAACAGATTATGTGAAGCCCCAGAATCTAGCATGCAGTTGTGCAATAAAAGGTCATGTATAACTAGAGTCACATAGAATGGAGGAGTGGTTGAATTCAATTCTTCTACACGAGGTCCAAATACTGCCATGGGTATTTTTTCTTGGAGAATGAGGTTGTCAGGGAGAGGGCCTATGCCCTGGGGAAACATGAATTGAGAGACTTGGGCCCTATATGAGGGCTATTTTAGGATCTCGGTCAGGGGGACCGAGAAATTGACCTTTTCTAATTCTTTCATCGGGCTAAACTCCATGGGCACTTTTCCTAAGATAAATTCTTTGAACTACTCTTTAGGAGGGTCGAGAAATAGGGTGTATCTATGGATTTCTCATTTTGGGGAGGATCAGAGCCCTGTTTCGTGGAGGTGGGCACAAAGGCTTTAGGATGGGAAGACTTTTCTAGAGGATTTTTCGCCTTACTGGAAAAACTATAAGGAGTCTCCTCTCTTGATGTCGACTCTTTATCTTTTTCCTGCACTTGGGTTCTCTTCGTGGAGGAACTGAGATTATATTTCCTATGGAGTTGAGCTTGCATGAAATACACAAACTGCCTGCAGTAATTGTCAATATTTCTATCTTCTAGGGGGGCTTCCTTCTCTTCTGGCTCTTCTTGCAGAGTGAGTTCACCTTCTTCATCCTTTGATTTAGAGAGGAATTGATCTTCTTGATCATCTGTGACTTCCTCGGCTTGTCCCTCCATTTCCCCTTCCAGGTATAGAGGAGGTTGGATGTGATCTTCTTTCTCTTTCCTTTCTCACTGCAACAACTATGGAGGAGGCTTCTGGTACTAGGGATTAAACCCACGGTTTTGGATCATTTGGACAGGACGAGGAGGGGAATTCTTGGCCTCCAATTCAAGCTTCCCCAACTTATTTGAGAGGTTCTTGATCAAATTATTCATCTCTTCAATTTTATAGTCTTATGACTCCATTTCTTGATTAGAGGTAGAAGCCTCCTCCATACCCCTTCTTCTGGCTTCATGCTATATCTTGCCTTTGAATTTACTGGTAGAAGAAAATTTCGCTTCTACCCCCAGTGCATCATTCTGAATCTGATCTAGAGATGTAGAATTTATTTCACGTAGGGTGAATCCAAACTCTGGTTCAAAATCTCATGCGAAGACCACGTTAGAAACTACTTGGGGAGGCTTTACTTCAGCAAGAAGATTATTATAAAGATTATTGACCCTTGTTATAAATTCTCTTACATCCTCATTTTGTCTTTTTTTAAGAGCTTTGAACCCTATGATGAGGTATCCATGTTCCTTCTTCTCTCCCCGTTTATGTGTAAAAATACTCCATTTCTTCCCAAGTGGTGTCTTCTTTATTAGCAAGATATTTGAACCACTTTCGAGCCCCTCCATCCAAGCATTGGATGAAAATCCTCAACACCACATCTAGGTGGTCCAAATTCACATTCTCAAAAAAGGCGCATAATTATTCAATATGTTTCTTCGCAGAAGTGCTATCTTCCCCGATGAACTAAGGAAAGAGCTTTAGGTAATATTGAGGCATGTCATGCAATACTTGAGGTAAAACCAATAGAGCATATTTTTTGAGGAGGAAGCCAGGTACAATCATGAGGGGTGGGGGTGTTAAGTTCTGAGGATGATTTGGCTATGGTACAATAGGTATATGCTGAGTAAAGGTTTGGATATTTGTCTATAATGAGCTTTGAAGTGTTGTAACCTATTTGACTTCTTCAGCCTCTTGAGTAGGGTGCAAAGGGGGTAAAGAAGCATCAGTGGATTCAACTTCATTTCTTATGTTTGAAATAGATAAAGCATAGGTTTCTAGAAGTTACTCGAGTACACAGGCTACGGAGCGAGGACCATAGATATCGTCTCTTTGAGAAGAGGAAGGGGAATCTTCTAGAGAAAATGAGGGTGGGTAAGCTTGTATGGGCTAATTCTCCCTCCATACTCTCTTAAATATAATATTTTTAGGATTAGATACAAGAGAGATATTCTGTTGAGAAACATCTGATCGTGTATGGGGTGTGGTGTAAGCCAAGATTACCCTTGATTTGAACTTTAATAACAATGGAGTCACCAAGGTGAGGAATATGAAACTCTCAACCCTTCATGCTCACCTAATTTAAGTGTGAAGATAATGTCGTATCCCAGGGAAAATATTTCTTCATTTATTTCCCAGGAAATGCCGCCAAAAGATGTTGTAGCTCCTAGAGACAACCTTGAGTTGCAAAAGACCAATGCCTAGGACATCTTAAAATAAGAGGGTAAATGTGGGTAATTTTATAGATGCCTCTGATGGAATGTGGAATAAGAGAACAAAGTTTTTGATGGTTCATGGACAGAGAAGACTTTGGATTCGATTCATGTGAATTCCCTATACTGTGAGAGGGCTCAAGAGGTTATGAGGCTTGATGGATTTTAATTGGGCCAAGTATAAAAGAATGAGCAGAAACTCTAAAAATATGCACAGGCGGTGAGGAAGAACAGGGAATGAACCCACAAGAGACATGTTTAAGTGATTGAAGGATCTGTCCCCCAGTGACATCAGAGGAAGTAGATATGAATGAGATATGGGTAACAACAAAGGTTCACAGAGAGAAAATTAAGGGAGTGTTGCAATCTTAATACATGGGTGTTAACATATGAGTGTTATGCAAACACGAATTGATGAATAAAATTGTAGACTACCAACGGCTACATTACATGGACCTTTAAAGCAACATAGTATGATGGATGATTATCCATAAAAAGAGATTTCTGATAATAGAGGAAAACAAATACATGCTATTGATTGCTCCATTTGGAATCGAAATGATAGTATTGTATTATATTAAGTTCAAACGACTCTCCCAAATATGTATCTCAGAGCACAGGGAGCACAATCATATAAAACTACAGAAAAATTATTCCTAAATTCCATAAACCTGCTTTCATCTTAGAACTTACTAAATATAGAGTTTCCCTGGATGTTCTACGCTACTTGATCATTTATGATCGACCCATATCTATGAAATAAAAACATGCTACCTAACTTGCAGAGCGTACATTTGAGGAATTACTTATGTACTAAGAGAATTAAAACAAGAATGGGGTGAACTTGATATTTCACCAAAAAAATCATCAAAATTAAACCAAAAACAGAAAGGATATGGTCGCCCATTGAGGCTAATAATGAGATCCTACAAGACGGCATGGCGAGAAGTAGTCGTAGATGTACTGACTACCATTTTACAAGTCCATGTATTTCCTACAGACCTCCACTCCCTTAGCCTAGTGTTTTCCATTTACTACATTATAAAGAGGTCGTTCGTATTGAGCGTATTTGGTTGTTTAGCAGAGATCTCCTGGGAAGACTACATAAGCCACAACTGTATGTTTTTCTTCAAAAGCCCATGCGGTGCCTTGAATTGCAAAAACGGGAACCAGATTTCGGAGGGGGTCTCAAGTGGTAAGTAGTATTGGAGAACCGGGGTGAAAAATGATGAGAGACCAGCACATAGAGGAGTGGGCGGTAATCGATATTTCCCATTTTAGACCCCTGTGCCCCCCCCCCCCTCGCGCCCCCCTCTCACGATAAAGTTTGAATGCTGGAGGGAGGCCGGAATAAGATAAGGGTGGTAGGATGTAGGGAAGGGGAGTGGAGAATGAGGAGATGTGGAGGGCGATTAGAGGTGTAACGACGTATCACATGGGTGGGACCCAACTCGACCTTTTTAGTCTTTTGCTACCCGAGTCCTTTTTCCGTGATTAACCATTTTTCAAAGCAAAACAACGTCAAAATTCACATACATAGACATGAAAAATGTTTAAATTTTATTCTGGAGCTGCATCGCATCTGTGACTACATCGCATTTAGCAAGTTTTGCAATTTGTGATATTAGGAAAGAAATTGGTGATGCAATGCGAAGTGGGAGGTGACAAATGTGGGACCAACCGCATTGCAAATTGCAAACTTTAATTTTGATTTATAAACAATGGGGGTTTAAAATCTAAAAATTGTAAAGTTCGGGGAGAGAGGGGTGACATGGAGGAAGGCATGTCCGCCCGCTACCCGCAGATTTCAAAATTTAAGGTTTAACCATAACCGGAGGTGGTAAACACTAAAAGAAGCAAAGTGCGAAGTGTTTGGGAGAAGGTAAGTGACATGGCACAGAGTTAGGACGACAGTCACAAGTCATAGATCACAATTTTTATAATGTGCACAGTGGCGGTTAAGCGTTATTTCTTGCAAAGTGCGAATTGCGGGGGAGAAAGGGGTGACATGTGAGGCGGGGTTGGCCCACTTTAACAACAATCACGGGGATAGGAAAAGTGGAGGAGAAGCAATGCTATAGTGGTGAAAAAGATAAATTAGAGAAGTGAAGTGGAACAGTGGAAAGGTAAGGTTTTAGTGATTTGAAAGGGAAATGGAATGTGTTGGGAAAAATACTGAGAGGGGGGGTGAATCAGTATTTTAGGCTGAACAATTTTTCTTTCTTTCCTCTTAAAATCATTTGTTACAGTACTGCATCCAACATGTATGTCCAGATATCCTATTATGTCTTTAATTAGAGCATTGCATCAGATAAGCATTAACTATGAACATAATTAACAGAACAAACCATCAAACATGAACTACACATATGGACACCAGGATTTAAGGTGGAAACCCAATTTGGGAGAAAACCACCGCTCCTGTAATCTCAGTCTTCAATATTCTATTATAAAGAAAACATATTACAATATATGCTAGTGCAAACTCATACCAACATGCAGGCACCCACCTGCAGAGGGCTACAACCTTCTCTCATTTACCAGCCTTTCTTGGAAGGGAGCTTCAACCCCCTAAACATGCAACCCTTTATTCAATCATCAACAAACATATTTTTCCCAATTCTTCATAATAGAACAGTGAGACCACTGTAACTCAAACATCAGAAGTAATCCAGACTTCAGAGACTATATGCATTCAACATATCGTGTGTCCTTATGTGTATATTAATCTTCAGAAACCGTAACTGTTATATGCACTTTAAATGTAGATGACTCGGATCTATATGTATTCTTCAGCAGACATGAATTAGTTCTTCATGACTACGTTCGTCGTTCAAGACCAGAGGTTCATCCAGATTTTTCAGTTAAGAACAGAGTTCACCCATCCAGACATTCCTTCGAGAGCTTCATTCATTCATCACCCTTACGCATGCACATTTTCTTCATCATTTCATTAGTCGATCTGATCATCAGATTAACAGGTGCACCCTCAATTCAGATATATCAGGGTTTATTTACACAGATCTCTCTAAAGGAGATTCGTTTTCTTATCAACCCTTTTACGCACACTCCTTCTTCATAATTCTTATTCATTTATATAGTTTTCGCCCTTATTAAAAAACCATGGGTCAAAACTAATTCTATTCCTGGACGGTATTTCCTTTAGCACCCTTACCTACCTCTTTGATTTCTTTTAATTTATTTATCAATTTGAAGAAATTGATAAATAAATATATTTATAAATTTTTAACCCTTCAGACTTTATAAAACATCCAATGCTTTTGAATAGTTTAATATTTCAATAAAACTTTGACCACTGCCCCACATATGCGCCCCACCGTACCAAAATAAACTTCGCGCAAGTCCATTGCCCGATCACCGTTGGATCACGAGCTTCCAAGATCGACGGATATCGCTTGGGCAACTTCCACGAGAAATAACGCACGATGGCGTGTCGTACTTGCATTATTCGTCGTGCAGCTTCATTATCGTTCGTGCTTCTTCATTAAGCGATCACCATCCGATGGCTTCTTTTCAGATCGATGGCACAAAATCAATTTCGCTGGCCGTCCTGGGTCGATTTTTAACGTGCGATGTACTATCATTATCGTGCGATTGGTGGTTTTGCAGGGACGCGTGTCAACACCTCTATGGAATCACTGCCAATCCATGAAATACCACGTATCGACGAAAGGTGGTGCGAAAGAACCTATGGTTTCGCTCCAACCCGCCGTCACTGTTCCTCTTGCTCACGGTTCTGTTCTCCATTCCAGGTTCCATTTATTTTATTAACTGCTCCATATCTAAAGCAAAAACTTTGACTTGAGTATTCTTCCTCTAGTTATATATATATATATATATATAATGTGTCCTGTGTATACAGAGCACGTTCGTGGCTCACTGTACCGTCAACCTGATACCATATACAAAAGCACGAATCTATCCCTACTTACCACTGCATCTTTAGACCTTCCATACTCTCAGTCACCAAGGTTCATATCATATATTCACCTACTGTACATATAACTCCACTGTCGATCGTATTAACATTGGTTCTTCGAACAACTTACAGGACCAGAGCATCATTAATCCCATTCATTCTGTAGATTCACTTTACTGATCTGTGACTGAAGTACATATAGTAGATATATATATATTAACACAGGGACGAGGTACATAACTGTAGAGTCAAACATTCTCACGTATGCATAGGGACAGAGTATCACTAGGACTCAATCATACATAGGATTTCTAACCTCTTTGTCCTTGTTTCCTTGACTGATACTGCAGCTCTGTTTTCTTTGCCATATCCTTTGCCATCAATGAGAATATTTCCAACAATCTCCCCCTTTGGCATTGATGGTAATATTCTTTCGCTGATTGTCTTATAGAATTCCTTTGTTGCTTTTCCTCCCCCTTTGACATCAATGGCAAAGAGTTGACATTACCATGCTCCCCCTGAGATCATGCTGCATCTTCATAATATAGCAAGGTCAACAGTGCATCCTTTTTATATGACCAAAGCTCACCCTTATCCTGTGCATTTAGAGATATCTGACAGCACCTCACAACCAATTTAGTCTTCTGTAATTAAGTAGACCTGATCCTCTGCATGACAGAGACTACTCCCAGTTTCTGTCTGAGATATTCGAATGCTTCCCTGGGTAGAGGTTTGGTAAATATATCAGCAACTTGTTCTTTGGAGGAAACATATTCTAATTTCACCTTTTGCTCAAGCACTTGTTCTCGTAAGAAGTGATACTTGATGGGAATGTGCTTGGTCTTGGAATGCATAACAAGATTCTTTGATATACTGATGGCACTTGTATTATCACACATAATGGAGATAGGAGGTGAACATTTGATTTGAAAGTCTTGTAGGGTTTGCATCATCCAGAGAAGTTGAGTGCAACATGATGCTGCAGCCACATATTCTGCTTCTGCTGTAGATAAGGCAATGGAGCTTTGCTTCTTGCTAAACCAAGATACTAACCAGGGCCCCATAAAGAATGCACCACCACTAGTGCTTTTCCGATCATCAACACTTCCAACCCAATCTGCATCAGTGTATGCATGAAGAGTAAGTTCAGCATTCTTTGGGTACCATAGTCCAAAATCTTGAGTTCCTTGTAGATATTTGAATATTCTTTTCACAGCCTAAAGATGAGACTCTTTTGGATTAGCTTGGAATCGTCCAACAATCCCAACTGCATGCATGATGTCTGGTCTTGTCCCAGTGAGATAAAGTAGACTTCCTATCATAGATCTGTATTCTGGTTGATTCACCGTGGGGGAATCATCATTAGAACTAAGATTACATCCGGTTATCATTGGTGTACTTACAGGTTTGCAATCTTCCATGCCATACTTCTTCAGGATTTGCTTGAGGTATTTTTCTTGTGATAAGAATATGCCATCTGTTGCTTGTTGCACTTGCAAGCCAAGAAAGAATTTTAGTTCCCCAAGTAAAGACATTTCAAATTCTTGCTGCATATCAGAAGCAAATTTCTGACTCATAGACTCTTCATTACTTCCAAAAATGATATCATCAACATATACAACCACAATCAATAGTTTGTCATTTTCAGTTTTTGTGTATAAGTTGCTATCAGCAGACCCCTTTGAGAATCCTTGTTGATGAAGATATTTGTCAAGACAATAGTACCATGCCCTTGGAGCTTGTTTGAGACCATATAGAGCCTTTTTAAGTTTACAAACGAGTTTTTCATCATTTCCCAAAATGAATCCCTCTGGTTGTTCTATATAAACTTCTTCTTCTAGATCGCCATTGAGAAAAGCAGATTTAACATCCATTTGATAAACTCTGATTTGTTGGAAGCTTGAATAAGAAAGAAACATTCTTATGGCTTCAAGTCTGGCTACAGGAGCAAAGGTTTCTTCAAAGTCTATACCTTCTTGTTGAGCATACCCCTTGCAAACAAGTCTAGCTTTATTTCTTACAACATCCCCATTCTCATTTAACTTGTTTTTGAATATCCATTTAGTTCCAATGACATTTTTGTCATGAGGTCTTGGTAATAATTCCCAAGTGTGATTCTTTTCAATTTGATCAAGCTCTTCATTCATGGCTTGAATCCAACAGTCATATTTTCTAGCTTGACTAACACTATGAGGTTCAATAGTGGACAGAAATGCCAGATTGCTAGAAGATCCCATACGAGTTCTTCTTGTTTGTACACCTGATCCTTTTTCTCCCAAAATTTGAGATTCTGGATGATTCTTTTGAACATATCTAGAGGGAGCCTTTTCAGACAAACCATCTTCGGGTTCTTCACTGGGTTCACTGTTTGTATCATTACTATTTGATATAGAAGGATATGTGTCATCATCATCTTCATCTGTAATTTGTTTTTATTCTTTTGGAGCTGCAGAAGATTCATCAATAACAACATCAATACAATCAACAATCTTCCGAAGTCTTTTATTGTAACATTTATAGGCCCTACTCCTAGAGGAGTATCCAAGAAATATCCCTTCATCTGCTCTAGGTTCAAATTTGCCAAGTTTTTCATCATTATTCTTGATGAAGCATTTGCTTCCAAAAATTCTAAAATGCTTTATAGTGGGAGGATTACCATACCAGAGTTCATATGGAGTTTTATCACTATTTACACGAACATGTGCCTTGTTGAGATGTTTACTGCTGTATGTGCTGCTTCTCCCCAAAATGTGTCAGGTGTTTCATAATCATCCAGCATAGCTCTAGCCATTTGTTGAACTGTTCTATTCATTCTTTTCGCAACACCATTTTGTTGTGGAGTGCCAGCTACATAAAACTGTCTTTTTATGCCATGTTGTTCACAAAATTCAAGAAATTCATCTGATGTATATTCTCCTCCTCGATCAGATCTGAGACACTTGATTTTTAGATCTAATTCATTCTCAAATAGTTCTTTGAAGATCTGAAATTTCTCAAATGCTTCATCTTTATGTTTAAGCAACCCAATCCAACACATTCTAGAAAAGTCATCAATGAATAAGATATAGTATTCTTCACCACGTGGTGAATTTTTCCTCATAGGTCCACATATGTCTGTATGGATGAGTTCAAGAGGCTTACTTGATGATCCTTCCTTGGCATTAAATTGTACTCTGGTTTGCTTACCGAATTGGCAGGATTTACATATGATATTTTCAGGTATAGAAATATTGGGAAGATCATGAACAACTTTAAGTCTGCTTGATTTGTTGATTTGAGAGAAGCTCAGATGCCCCAACCTTCTATGCCATAGCCAATTTTCTGAATATTTACTCAAATAGCATTGTTCTTTGCAGTTCTTCAATATATATAGGTTGTTTGGAGTTCTTTTCCCTTTTATAATTGCTTTACCTGTATCAAGATCACTTACCACACATTCTTTTGAACTAAAGACAACTTCAGTTCCTTGATCACACATTTGGCTTGCACTTAACAAGTTATGCCTTAATCCTTCCACATACTTGACTTCATTAGCTTTCACATTTTCTTTTAGAAAAACGGACCCTTTTCCTTTAATGACCGCAGGAGTATCATTTCCAAATGTAACCTTCTTTTCCTTTTCTAGAGCACTATATGCAAGAAGTTTGTCTTTATCACCTGTCATGTGCCTTGAGCATCCACTATCAATGTACCATTGGTTTTCTTCATCTTCTGCAAATAACGCTATGCCACAATTTTCAACCTGTAATTCCTTCTTTTTCCATACTTTGGAGCTTGAAGGAACATGTTCTTTTAGCTAAACTTTGCTTCTACATTCAGATTCTTTATGGCCAAATTTATTGCAGTAAGCACATTCAGCTTCATTTTGAAGAGGAGAAAAGGTGTTATAAGTATTCTTCTTTGTTTCAATATCAATCCTTTTCTTTCTTGCTTCTCTTTTCATGATGGTTTTATATGCAACACATTGAACAGCTTTATGACCAAAATTGTGACATGAGAAGCATTGTCCATGGAAGAAGAAATTTCTACGATCATAAAATCTTCTATATGAACTTACTTGTTGATTGGTGTTTCCATGAAAGACATTCCTGTTAGTGTTCTTTGAATGCTTTACCTGTAAAGATTATTTATTCCCTTGCTGAGTGGTAGCATATTGTAAACCGGCTGTAACTGCTTTTAGATAATTTGGTGCTGAAGGCTGAGAAGATTCTTCAGTATATCCAAGTCCTGTCTTTATAAGAGGAGAACGTTGTACTTTGATAATTTCATCTAAAGTTTCAGAACCTTTAGCAAATCTAAGATTCAGAGTCTTTACTTTCTCAATTTCTTTTCTTAGACTTACTACTTCACACTCTAATTTCTCATTGTGCTTCTCCTTTTCTTCAAGCTGATTTTTTAGAGTTTCTATGATTATTTTACTCTCTTCTAGGCAGATTTTGAGTTTATTGTTTTCATCAAAAAAATCACTGTCTTCTAGAGCATCCACAAAAGTATCCTTTTCTTCTCTAGATTCTTTTTCAAATGCCATGAGAAGTCTAAGATATTTTTCACATTCTTCCTCACTATCAGATAATCCATCACTATCTTCATGAGTATAGAAACTCTTTCTAGAGCTAAAATTATTTTTATTTCTTCTTGCTACTTCCTTCCCCTTTTTATGTGTTTCTTTATAAGGACACTTAGCAGCATAATGACCAACTCTTCCACAATCAAAACTTTTGAAAGGAAGCTTACCTCTGAACGGTCCTATGCCAAGTTGAAGTTTCTTTACGAAGTTTATCTCATCTTCCTATGAGATATATCCCGATCCTTCTGTTATTTGTACTTCCTTCCCTTTTGTAGAAGTTCTAAAGATTGCTTCTTTGACTTTAGATGGTCCTCCTCTTCTCATTTCATATGCAGTTAGTATGCCATGAAGTTGTACCACAGTAAGATTTTGAAGATCCTGCTTTTCTTCAAGAGATGAAACTTTTGACTCAAATTTTGTTGTTAGAGATCTTAAAATTTTCTCAATCAACGTAGATTCGGTTATTGTTTCTCCCAGATTTCTCATGCGATTTACAATATCATCAAGACGTAGAAAGAAATTTGCAATGCTTTCTTCATTAAGCATTTTTAGATTCTCATATTGAATTCCGAGAGTTTGAAGTTTAGCACTTTTTACCTTTGCATCACCTTCATAACTTAGAATGATTTTTTCCCATATTGCCTTCGCTGTATTCAGCTGCATGAATTTGACAAATTCTGATTCAGTTAGACTTCCCAATAGAGCATTGACCGCCCTTGCATTTGTTTCATAGTTCTTTATTTCAGTTGGATCTGTTGGTACTGCAGCTAGATATTGATATCCTTGTTCAACAATTTCCCATACATCTGCTCCCAGAGACTCAAGATAGGACCTCATCCTTGTTTTCCAAAAGATTAAGTTGTTTCCGTTGAAGAGAGGAGGCCTGATAGATGCTATTCCATCTTGATTTCTCATTTTGATTGATCTTCCTTCTAGCGGCTAAGCTTTTTCAGAAGGACCTGCTCCGATACCAATTGTTGGGAAAAATACTGAGAGGGGGGGTGAATCAGTATTTTAGGCTGAACAATTTTTCTTTATTTCCTCTTAAAATCATTTTTTATAGTACTGCATCCAACATGTATGTCCATATATCCTATTAGGTCTTTACTTAGAGCATTGCATCAGATAAGCATTAACTATGAATATAATTAACAGAACAAACCATCAAACATGAACTACACATATGGACACCAGGATTTAAGGTGGAAACCCAATTTGGGAGAAAACCACCGCTGTTGTAATCTCAGTCTTCAATATTTTATTATAAAGAAAACATATTACAATATATGCTGGTGCTGACTCATACCAGCACGCAGGCACCCACTTGTAGAAGGCTACAACCTTCTCTCGTTTACCAGCCTTTCCTGGAAGGGAGCTTCAACCCCCTGAACATGCAACCCTTTATTCAATCATCAACAAACATATTTTGCCCAATTCTTCATAATAGAACAGTGAGACCACTGTAACTCAAACATTAGAAGTAATCCAGACTTCATAGACTATATGCATTCAACATCCCGTGTGTCCTTCTATGTATATTAATCTTCAGAAACCCCAACTGTTATATGCACTTTCAATGTAGATGACTCAGATCTATATGTATTCTTCAGCAGACATGCATCAGTTCTTCATGACTACGTTCATCGTTCAAGACCAGAGGTTCATTCAGATTTTTCAGTTAAGAACAGAGTTCACCCATCCAGACATTCCTTCGAGAGCTTCATTCATTCATCACCCTTACGCATGCACATTTTCTTCATCATTTCGTTAGTCGATGTGATCATCAGATTAATAGGTGCACCCTCGATTCAGATATATCAGGGTTTATTTACACAGATCTCTCCAAAGGATATTCGTTTTCTTATCAACCCTTTTACGCACACTCCTTCTTCATAATTCTTATTCCTTTATATAGTTTTCGCCCTTATTAAAAAACCATGGGTCAAAACTAATGGTATTCCTGGACGGTATTTCCTTTAGCACCCTTACCTACCTCTTTGATTTCTTTTAATTTATTTATCAATTTGAAGAAATTGATAAATAAATATATTTATAAAGTTTTAACCCTTCGGACTTTATAAAACATCCAATGCTTTTTAATAGTTTAATATTTCAATAAAAATTTTACCACTGGCCCACATATGCACCCCTCCGTACCAAAATAAACTTCGCGCAAGTCCATTGCCCGATCACCGTTGGATCGTGAGCTTCCAAGATCGACAAATATCGCTTGGGCAACTTCCACGAGCAATAACACGCGATGGCACGTCGTACTTGCGTTATTCATCATGCATGTTCATTATCGTCTGTGCTTCTTCATGAAGCGATCACCGTCCGATGGCTTCTTTTCAGATCGACGGCGCAAAAGCAAGTTCGCTGGCCGTCCTAGGTCGATTGTTAACATGTGATGTACTATCGTTATCGTGCGATTGGCGATTTTGTAGGGACGCGTGTCAACACCTCTATGGAGTTGCTGCCAATCCACGAAATACCACGTATCGACGAAAGGTGGTGCGAAAGAACCCACGGTTTTGCTCCAACCCACCGTCACTGTTCCTCTTGGTCACGGTTCCGTTCTCCATTCCAGGTTCCATTTATTTTATTAACTGCGCCATATCTAAAGCAAAAACTTTGACTTAAGTATTCTTCCTCTGGTTATATATATATATATATAATGTGTCCTGTGTATACAGAGCGCATCCATGGCTCACTGTACCGTCAACCCGATACCATATACAAAAGCACGAATCTATCCCTACTTACCACTGCATCTTTAGACCTTCCATACTCTCAGTCACCGAGGTTCATATCATGTATTCAACTACTGTACATATAACTCCACTGTCGATCGTATTAACATTGGTTCTTCGAACAACTTATAGGACCAGAGCATCATTAATCGCATTCATTCTGTAGATTCACTTTACTGATCCATGACTGAAGTACATACAGTAGATATATATAGATTAACATAGGGACGGGGTAGATAACTGTAGAGTCAAACATTCTCGCGTATGCACAGGGAAAGAGTATCACCAAGACTCAATCATACACAGGATTTCTAACCTCTTTGTCCTTGTTTCCTTGACTGATACTGCAACTCTATTTTCTTTGCCATATCCTTTGCCATCAATGACAATATTTCCAACAGAATGCAAAGACGTGTGGCAGGTGACTGGTTCCCACCGCCATCGCGCATTTCACTTCGACATTTTTTACTTTTACTCTTCACACCTATCTTGTAACATTTGTGATATGCACTTTGCGATTTGAATCTCAGTCTTTGATCATTGTTTATATATAACGGTCCTCACCTCTCCCTTGCTGTGGTTTTCTAACATTTTCTATTTGCGATGCATCTGATCCTTTCTTACTTGTTTTTGGAATACTTGCCCCGTTCACTACTTTTCCCACCTTCACTACTTGACATGCACGCATGCATGACTCGACCCAAACATGTTCAAGACTCTTCTACTTGCTGTTGTTTCGCTTTAACTACTTCTCTCCCTTAGCCCTCTGATTTCCTTATAGGAAACACTTTTCCATGTTATGTGCAGTCATAGGATAACAGGTCATAAGCCTATTTTTTTAGAGTCCCACATGTCATGTCATCATGGTCATATCAATAAAAATACATAATAAATCTGCATGCATTGGTTCAAAATTTAGTTTTAACCACCTGTGTACTTTTTACGGAGTGTGTCGAAAAATCTATGGAAAACAGGTGGTTTTCGCTACGGATTCACCTGACAAGTCTATAGTGAATCTGCCAAACTTATTACAGAAAATTCTATGAACTCATTTTTTTGGCATAGGTAAATAAATGGGTGAGGTTTCAAGTTTCAAGTGATTATAGGTTAGTGTGAGGTCATGTGAATAGTTATTTGGAGTCATGCAACATGCGTGCTCATCATTTGTCATCCAGTAGTTTCATTTAACTTCCCTTGTTTGTCCTCATCCCATTCACATTTGAAAGTTACCTTTTAAATTTATCCTTGAGAGTTGTTGTCTGTCACCTTTCCTTTTTTCCTTTGAGCATAGCTATTGTTATCATCTTTAGAAAGGTCTAGCTTTGTCTACAATCTCGTTACTGTGCAAAATTCTTCTTTGCAGATGTCTCACTATCAAGGAGGCCAGCGTTGTGTTAAGAGAGATGGCCATGCATAAAAAGCCTAAGGGTGCTTAGTGGTCACATATGAGCCAATGGATTTGAAATTGGTCAATGAATATCCTAGATTTGTAGCAACCTTCACTAACGCTGGTTGTATGAGGTTTTGCCAGAAATTCCAAGGTTTTCATGCGTAGGTTTCTAACAATTTTGCAGTGAATTTTTTTGGCACTACATCAAAGGTGGGTGTGCTAAGTTTCATGGTTTCTCCTAAAAAAATTTCCCAAGCTACAGATACTCTAAGGACAGGGGAAGAGTGGCTTAAAGCCACTAATTTCAATTTGCAGAACTGTGATGTGTTCGTTAAGCTTAAGAAAATTGGACTGGATATGACATCAGGGATCCCAAGCAGATGCCTTAAAGAAAATTACTCCAAACTCTTGTTGGTAATTCAGAAATATTTCACATGTGAAGGGAGGTTTCATATCATTTATTATTATCACTTCAAACTCTTTCTATATTTCACTAGTAACTAGCCTTTGGACCTTCCATTTTTATTCCAAAGCCTCGTAAAATGTCATATAAAGTCCAAGCTAGGCCCGAGGGTAGTCAAACATCAATATTTCATCATGGATTCATCAAGCTACTGTTTTTGGAAGAGTTGAAAAAGTTAAAGAGAGACTTGGCCACATTTCTACTTCTTAGTAGTTATGAGGTGGATGCATTAACTCCCAAGAAAACACCTAAATCAAAATCTAGTCCTTCAAGTAAAAGTGATCAACCTATAGTTGAAGTAGAGGGTGTACAAGAAGGGGAAATGCAACCCATTATAGAGCCCATGGAGATTGAAATATGACATGCATGGGAGATAGAGATACCTGAACCCACACCTACAAGTAGCAAGACAAAGCCCAAGAAAAAGATTCATGGAAGAATAACTAGGAGCCAAACAGTGGGGAAAGGTAAGCTTGAGGACATTCTACAAGCCATATATATAGAAGAAACTCCATTGGTCAAAGTTGAAGATGTCAAAGGAAGAAAGAAGAAAAAGAAGGGCCTTACTGCTAAAAAACTTAACTTCTCAGGTGAAGATGCATATTTTGTATTCAAACCAAGAAAAACACTCACCAAATTGCAACTTTCCAAAGGTGTCAAGGCTGAAAAAAAGACTGAAGTGAAATAAAAAGGTAAACATCCTATGGTATAAGAAATAATTTACTTATTCCCAACAAAGGAAGGAATATTTAAGCAGAGGAAAGGAAAGAAGGAAGTCATTGAAGAATCTGAAGTGTAGCTTTTAAAGGAGCATTTGAGGGAAGCTAGGGAGGAAGTTATTGAAACAAGGCTCGAGTTGGAAGAATATAAGTTAGAAATAAAAATGGTGGAAGAGTTCAAAGAAAAATTGAATGAACAAGTTAATCATTATGATGAATCCTTAACCAATGCTAAGAATTTTCTGAAAAGAACCCTTCCTCTACACAGAGCGATGAAACATATAGGGAAAATGAATATTTGGTTACAGAAAGAGAGAAAGAAGATACAGGGTCAAGTAAAAGAGGTGGTGGTGTAGATGGAAATGATACAATCCGAACTCAAGAAAAAGGGTATAAAAATGACAATCATAGATGAACCTGTGGAGACTGAACTCACTGATGCGAAGAGTGAAGCTTCTACTATTTCAAAAGGGGATCAAATAACTTTTAAATATTTTTTGCATCATTTCAGTTCATCAGTTATAGAGCCATGGAAAAATTTTGAAGAGGAAATGGAGAATTTCAAATCTACTGTCAATTAGGAAAGTTCGTAGTGTGTCTCAGGCTTGAAGCCCAGAAAATGTTACGAACTCACTGTAGATTATTTTTTGTTATAAATCATAGGTTTTATCATGAAGAAGGTAGGAAAGTACATGTATTTGATTATTTGGACTCACTAGACAACCTCAAATTAGAAAAGGGAGAAAATACATTGTAGGGATGGTCAAAGTTAAAGGTGCTACGAACTCTCACTACAGACTTGCCTAAAAGTCCCCTGTTTATGCAGTGAAGAGCATTTTGGAAAATTTTCAAGTCTTGATTTTATTTCCGAGGAAATTCAACCATCTGGATAGGTCAAAGGTCATCAGTTGAATGTTTTATGAAGATACACTCCTCGACAAAGATTTTCGCCAGCTCATCATGGAAGCTACTTCAACAATTATGACACCATCTCCTAAAAATTTAGAAGACAAGTCTCCTGACTCGGTGGGAGTATTTATGGTTCAGTCATGGTCATTGCTGCCTCAGGCGCATGAACTTTTCGATGTAAATATGAAGCTTTAAATTTTGTTAAAGCAATAAATATTTTTAGAGTCCTATTAGTTTTCTAAGTCCTAAAAGTAGCAGATGTATATTTTATCTCCTTGTAATATTCTTTTCATTAGTTTAGGTTTTAACGAAAGTATTCGAAGGTCTAGCCTTGCTTCTAGACTCAATGTAAAGATGCCTAATGTTATAAATAGGCAGATTATTGAAGGATTGGGGGTTGATTGATGTTTTTAATAAAGAATACTATTGTAAAAAATTTCATCAATAATAAGCAGTGGCAATTTACTTCTCTTTACTTGAGATTCCCTGATATTCTCACGAGTATTTGTCTTTCATGTTCTGCAATTTTATCTTCAGTATCCTAGTGTTTGATTACTTAGAATTCATGTCTTACATTCTCTAACTTCCTTCAAACACTTAGTCTATTATAAATGTTATATTTTCATAAGAATATATATATGCCTCAACTTCCAAGAGAGGATTTTCATATGTCATTGAGTTGTTTATACTCACTACATATGCCTAATGGTACTATTTGTCCACATCTTTCACCTACATAAAAACAAAATTAAAACCAAATTTCATACTTACTCATCTGTTGAGCTTCATTTAGATATTATCATCTATATCCTTGTCAGAGCCCTCTTAGGCTGGAAAGGATAATTTTCAGCTAATAGTAGGTTTGAAATAGTTATTCTAGGTTGATTGCTAAAGAAACCCATCAGTGTCAACTTAGTGATAACAAGTCCAATATATGTTTCTCTGAAGGGACAACCTCTCTTGTTTTCAATAAGTTGGGATCCCACTTCCATGCATAAAATAAATAAGTTTCAATGAATAATCCTATATAAAATAAATAAATAAATGAGAAAGAAGAGAAAGGCTTCCTCCATGGAGAGGTGAAGTAAACAAATTCATTTGGGTATTGTCTAGGGCTACTAGTAGTGAAGAAGTTTTTGTGTCCCTGAAGTGACTCTGCTTGGGTATTTTTTAGGCTCGTTGTCAGCAAAGAAACACTAGACATGGAAAAATATACTATGAAAATATAAAGCTAGAAAACTTCATTACCCTATCTTGATTCGAAACATTGTGTGATTATTGATCTTATTTTTTTGTTGAACCGAGGAAATGGATAAAGGGTACTATATTTATGCACAAGATAAGTGGGGAATCCATGGTAATCTCAATAATGAATCAATAATTCCTGAAAAAATAGGCCTTGCATTAAAGAATTGACCAAGGTAGAAAAGCTGGAGTTCTACCAGTGTGTCGAAAAGTTTTTTCGCTACGACAAACGCCCTCCAAATGTTTTCCTGCACTAAAATTTTGGAGCCTACTATTGATTTTGTGATTGGTCGTTCTGTATTACCTTATTTTGAAGCTCATGCTTTGGATATCCCTTATGGGATTAGAAGTGTCAAATTCATTTTCTCACATATGCTTATTCTATAACAAGTCCATGAGTGCATCATTTGATGCAAGATTGAACAAGCATAGCACGGTCCATTAAGGTTGTTCCTATGATTTTTTCAATCCATGTCAACACTTAGTGTGCACTAACATCGACAATACCTCACTTTGTTTTTGATTGTACTAATATTTTTGTGAGTTTCTCTAACTATTTCTTCTACACACTTTTATCATCGTAAGTGTTGTTTACATGTTTGGGACTATTTCTTTCAATTTATTTCCCTTTAATTAGTGTCCTTTTCATGTTTTCTCCATCCTGGCATGTGTTGTTTTCACTGTCATTCACATATTACAGGTTTCATTCATACATTTATTTTCATATAGCAAGTGTCATATTTTGGTGTGGGAATTACCACTTATCATGAAAAGTGGAGTTTTGTTTCAAGCGGAAATATTTATGATAATGAGTTTTTATTATCATGTAGTGTTCGACATGGCCCAACTTGGTCCAATTTTGATATAAAACTTCATTTTGAGGAAGCAGAATGCATGGTCCAGTGAAGGTGAATCTACCGCACAGAAGGTTGGGGCTTTGAGGTGAGTCAAATCCCCTCTTTTTGTAAAGGGTTCAGGCTTATTTGTTAGTTTTTGTCCTTCCATGGTATTGTATGTATGAAAAGGCTATATAAAGCAATTTAATTTCAAGTAAAAGTGATATCTTGTAATTTTGTCTGAGCGCGGGCTCTTGAATATCTATTTATAAATTTATTTTGGGTCCTAAGGGAAGGCTCTGTAGCTGGGTGCACGGAGGCCTTGACGAGTTTGAAACTTTGTGAAGAAAGCACCTTCAGCTTTGTGCGCATGTTGGAGAAATTTTTTATTGAATAAAATTTATTATAATAAATAAATAATAAGATTTGAGTATATTTGTATTTACATGTTTATTATCTGCATTTTGAAGTTATTTTTATGCTCTCTATTGTGTTTTGGTGATAAAGGTGTAGTGCACACTAATATTAATTGATGACTGAAGCATAGATTGTTAAAATATATAGATTCATCTGCACAGTTAAGAATAAGCATAAATAGCATTTTAGTAGTAGATACACACTCCATTGTCCCTATGGATGCACAAAAATGGTTCTAACATCCACCAATATTGCCTCAGGTGAGACTATGATCTGTATTGCAGGTTGTTTCCGAAAGGGCCTATAATAGAGGGTTTTGCTGGTGTGTAGCTAACTCTAAACCTGGATCAAGACCCCCCTAACTCAACAAATGGTTCCATTTCCAAGATTAGGATATGATTGAGGGATACGTGGATGTGGCATCCTACAAGGAAGGAAATACAAGATTGAGTAGATCTGAAAGAATGGGATTTCATAATTCAAGAAAACAGAAATATGCCATTGTGGATTGAAGCTTGGTTGCAGAGGTATCTTTTCACAAAAAAACACAATAGTTAATTCTCAACATTTATGAATGAAATGCATAAACGGTTATCAAGGATGACTAAGAAAAATACCTATTTTAAGAACGACGAGCCTAATATGAGGAGCCCTAAATTGTTACAAAAAATCAAGGAGACCGTAATAGCATATCAAGAGCTGTGGATTTATGGATCGACAGTATTCTAGGAGGATTTATTACTGAATTTATGATAGACATGTCTGTATATTATAGCGAAGATGAGCCAAGTTTTTTCAAGTGTCTGTGAGGTAAGTATTTGAATTCTTTTAAGTTGTGGATAAAAATTATTTTATGTGTAAAGGGTGTACTATAAATGAAATCATATTAATTTTTGGAAGAAGTAAGTCTAGATCTACAGAAAGTGGAAAGAGATGTAGGTAGATCATGGAAAATTCATTGAGACTAATTACAATATGTTTTTTATTGAATGTGAAAGTGAAGAATAAAAAAGTAACCCTACAACCCCTAGAATTGTGTCACACTTAGTAGTTGAGACTAATTAGGGACCCTATGGGATTCCCCATACCGCCACTCCCCACCACCCCCCATCCTCCTCCCTATACTTTCCCTCCACCTCCCCTCCCCCTCCACCTCCTACCTCCCCCACCGCCAGGAAATATGGCTAATGATATCAAGCAACTTATCGTTAGAGGACTCAAATTATAGGATCCTGAGAAATTTTTATTTGTAGCTGTAGCTGTATGGAAACAAAGATAAATCAGCGACGAGGATATAAGGAAGGCACAAATTTTCACTGCATTTTAGGTGAGAGCACTAACATGGTATATAAATTATTCCATGAAAAATCAACATGCTTCATTGGATGATACAAAGAAATTAGACTGCAGAGTTTAAGAAGCCAAAATCCCAGTCGCAGTGTATTACTGAACTAGAGGAGATCAAGAAATTGGTGTTATAAAATTATATATTACAGAGAAATGCAACACATAAAACATGCGGAAAACACAAGCACAAAAAACACATAAAACTAGAGAGACACAGATATACGTGGTTCACCCAGTTTGAGCTACATCCACCCCGAACAGCCAGTCCTTCCTTTCTATTATCCAGCAAAATGAAGAGGCACAACCTACAGCAGATCCGTTGTAATATCCTCTATTCTATAACACAATCTCCCTATTTGTTTCTCGCTCTGTGAATACACATACAATACACAGCCGCAATACAAAACCCTCATACAAGCGAGGGGTTGCCTTCTAGGGCAAGAAACCCTAAACGAAACATAAATTATACTATAAGACCATCTGCCTGGAACCCCCAGGTAGTGTTTAATTATGAGTGGCATTGCTGCCCCATTAAGGTACAGGGGTCTAATGCTGTGATACAAAATAAACAAGATAATCAGGCTCCACACCCAACAATCTCCCACTTGGAGACTGATTGTAACAACTCCATCGCTGCTTCATTTGCTATACAATGACTCCACTTTGGACCTAGTTGTTTCTCATCTTCACCATCATACATGAATATCAATTGAAACTGATCATATTCTCAGTATCTCTCTGGTTACACCTTTTTTAGCATACCTGGAGGATTCTGGCTAGTGTGTATCTTTTCCAGCTTCAACTATCCATATTCCAACACTGACCATATGAAATGGTACTTGAGCTGTATGTGTTTAGTCTTGGAATGAAATGCTGAGTTCTTTGCAAGATGAATGGAACTTTGGCTATCACTATATAATGTGCCCATATCATGCTTCTTACCCAATTCATCCATAAACCTTTGTAACCAAATCATTTCCTTACTAGCCTATGTAGCAGCAAAATACTCTGCTTCTGTTGTTGAAAGTGCAACAACACTTTGGATTTTTGAAACCCAACTAACAGCTATTCCACCTACAGTAAATACATACCCTGTAGTGCTCCTCTTGTTATCTCTTTCACCTACTATATCTACATCAAAATATCCCTGTAGAGCAATGTTTGAACCACCAAAGAATAATGCTTGATTTGTGGTACCTCTCAAATATCTGAGAATCCATTTCACTACCATCCAATGTTCTTTTCCTAGATTTTTCATGTGCCTGCTTACGACTCCCACTACATGTGCAATATCATGCCTTTTGTAGACCATTGCATACATTAAGCTTCCAACTACTGATGCATATGGAACTTTAGAAATATATCCATTTATTCTTGGGTCTTGGCGCACATCTCCTTACTAAGTTTGAAATGGCTAGAAAAAGGTGTACTAACTGGTTTTGCATTCTGCATATTAAATCTTTTCAACACCTTTTGTATGTACTCATTCTGAGATAGTGTTAATTTGCGATTTTTCCTGTCTCTAGTTATTCTCATACCAAGGATTTGTTTTACAGCTCCCAAATCCTTGATTTCAAATGAATTTTCCAATTTTATTTTGAACACATTTATTTCCTGAATGTTAGACCTTGCAACAAGCATGTCATCTACATACAATAACAATATAATATAGCTTCCATCATTTTACCTTTTTAGATAAACATAATGATCAGAGTGACATATAGTATAACGTTATTCAGACATAAACTTGTCAAATTTTAGATACAACTACCTTGGAGCCTGTTTTAAGCCATACAAGCTCTTATTTAGCTTGCACACTAATTTTTCCTTCCCTTTGACCTCATATCCTTCCGGTTGCTGCATATAGATCTCTTCCTCTAAATCTCCATGGAAAAATGTTGCCTTTACATCTAACTGTTTAAGATGAAAATCTTCCGCTACTACAAGAATTGAAATAGTTCTGATTGAAGTCATCTTAACAATAGGAAAGTATATTTCATCAAAATAAATAGCTTTCTTCTATGCAAACCCCTTCACCACAAGTCTAGCTTTGTACCTCTACTTTCCTCCATCTTCTTCCTTAAGCCTGTAAACCCATTTATTCTGCAATGTTGTTTTACCTGCATGCAACCTGACTAAGTCCCAAGTCTAGCTATGTATTAAGGACTCCATCTCTTCTTCCATGGATAGCTCCCACTTCTTCCCGGTTTCAACCTGCATTGCTTCTTCATAACATTCGGGTTCACCAGAATCAGTCAATGATAAATAATATAATGAATGAGAGTATCGTTCATGAGGTCTAATTATCCTGGTAGATCTTCTGACACCACTTCCAGGTGTTTGAGGTCCCTATTGCTGTTGTGGTGGTTGCTGTTGTTGTGGCTACTGATTATTATTTTTCAGGCATCTTTACTTTTTCTGTGACCTCATCAAGAACTGTGTATTCTTTGTTTTCTTTTTCCTGTTTCTTTTCCTGCAACTGATTCTTATAGAAGACATTTTCATTGAATATTACATCTCTTCTCCTAATTATTTTTTGATTTTCATAATCATATAAGTGATAACCAAAATCATTAACACCATTTCCAATAAAGGTACATTTCTTTTATTTTTCCTAAAGCTTTGTTCTATTTTCTTTATAAATATGGACAAATGCCTCATAGCCAAAAGGCTTTAAAAAATATTAGTTTACCTTTTTACCTGTCCATGCTTCCTATGGAATACCACCATCCAAGGAACTTGAAGGCGCTCTATTTAGTAGATAAACAACAGTATCTACAGCATTTGCCCAAAATTTTAAAGGCAATCCTACATTCAATCTCATGCACCTTGCATGCTCCATTATTGTTCTATTCATCCTTTCTGACACACCATTTTCTTGTGGTGTTCTTGGAACTATCTTCTCTCTCTGAATTCCATGCTCTAAACATTACCTATCAAACTATTTGATGCAATATTTACCTCCGTTATCTGATCTGAGACACTTCAACTTCTTTCCTGTCTCAATCCCAACCAAATCTTTACATTTCTTGAAAGTATCAAATACATCATATTTATTCTGAATATAATAAATCCAAGTTTTTCTAGTTTCATCATCAATAAAATTAACATAATAATGAGAGCCACTGAGAGATGATACTTTAGCAGGTCCCCATACATCTGTATGCACAAGCTCTAATTTTTTTTCTCTTATTTGAAATCTAACTCTCTTCTGTTTACCATAAATAGAATTCTCATAGAAATCCAAATCAACATTCTTCAAACCCGACAACAAACTTCTTGAGTGAATAATCTTCATCCCCTTCTCACTCATGTGTCTGAGCATATGATGGCATAATGTTGCATCTACTCCTTTGGAAGTTAAAGAATTAACAGAGTTAGAAATACCATTGCATAAATACAATGTACCAACCTTTTTGTCTTTTTCTATTATCAGGGCTCCTTTGGTGAGCTTCCAAGTTTTATCTGTGAAAGTTGTCACACAACCTTCACAACCTAACTGGCCTATTGAAATCAGATTTTTCTTCAGATATGGAACATGGCTACCTCCTTTAATAGCCATTGGTTTCCATTCTGTTGTTTTACAAGAACCATTCCAACAATTTTACAGGGTTTATCATCACCCAAACGAACTTGTCCAAAATATCCTTCAACATAGTCATGAAAATATTTCTTATCAGGTGTGGCATGGACTGAGGCCCCTGAATCTACCACCCAGGAATCAGTAACATTTTCAAAAAGAAGGATTAAAGCATCTTGTAACACATCACCTATCACATTTTCTTCATGATTGTTTTCTTGCTATGCGTCTCCTTCTTTTCTCTTTCGAGATCTACAATATTTCTTGAGGTGTCCTTTCTTTCCGCATTTCTAGCCCACTATCCCCGATTTGGACTTGGATCTACCTTTCCTTGATTTACTACGATATCCTGAGCTCTTTCCTCTTTCCATTTTTCTTCCCCGTGACTCTGCACTCAAAGCATTACCTGATGTCTCACTAGAGCTTTTCCGTCGCATTTCCTTGTTAATGATAGCATCGACAACATCATCAAAATTTAAAGTACTAGATTCAGATTACTAATGGCCATAACTAAACCATTCCATCTTTCTGACAATGAGCACAGAAATAAAATATCCCTAACTTCATCATCAAATTTTACCCCTAAAGAACTTAACTAAGTAGTAACTGTATTAAAATCATTTAAATGGTGTGCAACAGTTCCACCTTTCAACATCTTCATATTAAATAAGAATTTCATAAGAAATACCTTGTTCAAGGCCGAGGGTTTTTCATATAGTTTCTCCAATGCCTTAATCAAACCCTCTGTTATTGTTTCCCTCGAAATATTGAAGGCTACCAATGCCGCGAGGCACAACCATACTGTTTCGAGTGCCTTTCTATCAAGAATGTCCCATTCTTCGTCTGTCATAGTCGTCTGCTTCTTTGTTTTTCTTCTCAACGGTAGGTACAGATATTTATGCTATAGATAGTCTTCCATATACATCTTCCACAATAGGAACTTTTGGTCGTTAAATTTCTCGACCCTAAATTTACCATCTTCTTCCATTTCTCCCACTCGAACCAGGAACCCTTCTTTCTTGCGAGTTTATTAGCCAAATAGACCTTCGGCTCATTTACCAGTTGTTAGAAATTTATATATTACAGAGGAATGCAACATATAAAATATGCGGAAAACACAAGCACAAAAAATACATAAAACTAGAGAGACACAGATATATGTGGTTCACCCAGTTTGGGCTATGTCCACCCCAAACAACTAGTCCTTCCTTTCTATTATTTAGCAATATGAAGAGACACAACCTACAACACGTCCACTGTAATATCCTTTATTCTCTCACCCAGTCTCCCTATCTATTTCTCACTCCGAGAATACACATACACTACACAGCCTCAATACAAAACCCTCATACAAGCGAGAGGTTACCTTCTAGGGAAAGAAAGCCTAAACTAAACATAACTTCTACTGTCAGATCATTCGCCTAATGAACGACCCATATTGACTCGAAATTACTATACTTTTACAAGGCAATTTTACATATGTTTTAAGCTTTGGGGGCAATCGCCCCCCCCTGTACACCCCAGGTAGCATTTAATTACAAATGGTGTTGCCACCCCATTAAGGTATTAGTGTCCAATGCCGTGATACAAAATAAACAAGATAATCATGCTCCAGACCCAACAATTGGAAAATAAGTTTATTTGGGAATTGGATCAAAGGTTAAAAATTTTAGTAGGGAAAGTAAGCTTTACAATCCCTAAGGAGGAGCATAAGGAGTGGTTTATAGTTGTGCTATTTCCACATATCAAGCTACCTTTGGCCCAACTGAAGAAATAGAAACAAGCCGAGATTCTGCAAATTGAGATAAAGCTGGAAGCTTTGCTGGTCGCAAATACACATGTCAAAGTACAAAAAATTCAAAGCCAACTAGCAAAAATTCATTTGGAGCTGCAAGATCTGAACAATATTAAGCTATACATGCTAGAAATTGATGAGAAGTATGTTTTGTAAAGTTTAAGGAAAAATTCCATTACAAGGAGCAACGACTTGTGTTCAAACAATACCTTAATAGTGGAACACCAAATCCACTAAACCCAAGATCAAGTGCATGGAGTTACATATGCAAAATTGCACGTTGAAATTTCATGAAAGAATGTTATTTGTTGCATAAATATGTGCAAACCCCAGAAAAACTGTTTTGTAACTTTGGTAGCTTAGTGGGGAATTATGAGAAGAAATGTCACAAATATGATTTGATGATGGAGAAAATTGTGGGTGATTATAGAATAAAATATCAGGTATGTGCACATGATGATTAGGGTCATCATGTCGGCTAAGGAGGATTCCAAGGATGAGGGCAAGGACAAGGAGGAGGCGATGGTCGAGGAGGTGGCCAACTTATCCGTTATAACTAAGGAGAAGTAGGAAAATTCGGGAGGGATTGTCAGAATATGACCTCCACCTATAAGTATAGTAAAGGTTTTGATTATGTGATACAAGACAGTCTGATCCTTATGGAAAATATGTAGGAGAAAGGAATCTAGTAGCACATGCAAAATATACAAATGATGACCGTTGAACTAAGGGATGATGACCTGTGCATCAACATAGTAACCAAAAGTGGCGCAACAATAGGAGATATTATAGCCCAAGGTAAGAGGTTGATGGAAGGCACATGGGTTAGGAATATTGTAGAAAGAGCCCCTCGGTTCAGTATTCAAGTGGAAAAAGAAGCATTCCTAGAGGAGAAGTGAAGTTTCATGGATCTGGGAGGTTCAACATCTAATGCACAACCACTACATAAATTGATACTAAAGAAGGACAATGCTGAAGTAACTACTCATCTGAAATAGCTTGATAAAACTATATTAAGATCATTCATGTGGAACAACATGAAGCTGTTGAGAGATCAGAAGGTTTTTCAACAACTCTAGGAGTTGATAGACTCTTGTGTTGATAAAGAAGAACCGCATAGCGAGCAGCACACAGTAAAAAAATTGCATCGACATAAGAAGAGAACTAGAAGGGAGATGAAGATAACTACGTAGATTGGGGAATATGATATGGATAGGGTAATATTATTATTAGGTGCTTAAAATTATGCTAAAAAATGAAAGTTATTGGAATTATGTGGAACATGAATGATCGCGTAGATCTCATCATTTTGAATCTGCTGCAACTCGTTTCACAGAAAACCAAAATCGTATGCTCCCAAAAGCGTGTTCTCTCCACTTTGTCAAACATGAAAATTAAAACAAAATGTAGGACAACCTAGTCAGCAGTCCGTACAGTGGAATGGGCATGCCTACGTGGCAGGGTGACTGTGCAGGTTGACTTGGTCAATGGTCTTCTCTGAAAAATGGGATTGTGCCAAGTGGAACTTTTTTAGTTGTTTGAATTAGTGAATTGTGATTGGCTGATTTGGTGGCCAACCGTAGGCTACCACATGGCCGAGGCAAGGGCCACCATGTGGTAGCTTGAGGGCAACCAAAATTTTTGGTTGAGTCTGAGTGGAGCAGGCGAGGATCAAACGCATGACCTCCAAGCACCAAGCACAAGTCGTTGACTACACGCCATCGCAATAGTTCTTATATAACTATGGTTTCCATATCAATTTGTTGTCATATAAAATGTGCATTGGGGGGAGGGGGTCAGGGTCTATCCCCAGGCATGGTCACCGCTAGAGGCAGGACAAAAGGAGGGAGGCTAGGCCTGCACCTTATAATTGTTAACACATTACATTTACGTGAATGCTGAAATATGCCCACGATTAGCACTAAATGTCTATGTTAAGAGTAACCGTGTAAGAGTTTTATATAAAAAAAAAATATTATTAAACCATAATTGATATGTTTTAAAATATGTTTATAAGAGTTTTTGGGCATTTAAGTTCTCGGACAATTTTGCCCAAGTTTTGGTGAAATTGGCCCTTAATTAGCTAAATTTTGGGCGGATTTGTAGGATGACACTAGATTTTGGGGAAAGTGTGGAGAAAATAGTGTAGAAACTTGGGGAAGTCATAATAAGGTAATTTTTAGCCAAATTCGAGGAAGAAAGAGGCTAGACATGCATTTTTGGCAATTTTGGATCTGATGGAACAAATGTCAGAGTTGTTTGAGCATTGTAAACATATGTAATCACACTTTTGAGCATAATAGAAGAGGGCCAAGCCATTGGAACCTGGACCAAAAATACGTAGCCCAGGTGACGTGAACTCATGCATCATGTGTTGTTGTGTTACTATTCATAGTGATGTTCATTTATGCTAGATGTTGTTATTCATTATTTTTTTATGTTAATTTTCTCACGAAATTCACATAAAAACACATAAAAAATCATGAAAGTGCAACAAATTTTTCTCTCGCAAAAAGTAACAAAAAATGAAATGGAAGATAGGATGGATGGTTTGAAGAAAGGCGTGGAAGCTAAAATGGATGGTCTGAGGAAATTCATGGAACCTAAGATGGATGACTTGAATAATGGCATGGAAGATAAGATGGATGGCATGGAATCTAATATGGATGACATGGAAGCTAAGATGGATGGTATAAAAGGAAACATGGAAGCTTATATGCATGGTTTGAAGAAAGGTGTGGAAGCTAAGATGGATGGTGTGGAAGCTAAGATGAATGGTATAGAAGGAAACATTGAATATTTTAATAAATACATGAAAGGTTTGAAGGAAGGTTTGGAAAATTTGCTACAAGAAAAGCTTCCTAATGCCGAAAAGGTAGTAGAGGAAACTCATGGTGAGAAGAAAATAAATGTTAATCATGATTTCATAGCTCTAATGTTGGATTTAAGAGCCACCATATTCCACAGATAGATATGAGGAATTTTTATGGAAAGGATCTGATAAATTGGATACTACAAATGGAGAAATAATTTGAGCTCCATAATACGCAAAACACACAAAAGTTACACATTGAAACTTTATATTTATAATAAAATTAGTTTGTATGGTATCAATGGATTTGTTCTCGTAAACCACGAGTCACTTGGTCAATTTTTACTGAGGATTTATAGCACATGTTAGGTCCCGATATTACTAGTATAGTCCCTTATTTTTGTTAGTGTAACCCCCTTATTGTTATTGCTTTACCCCTATAACCCCAATATTATTATTATTGTGCCCTTAATTATTATTTTTAGGTCGACTAGGATTATATTGTGATCCCATGGACTCCTATATATAGAATGAGGTTTTGTCATTTGTATCATCCAAGAATTGTTCATTTATGTAATGTATTGGAGGTTGGCCCCTCGAAGTGGCTGATTTCTAAGGCTTTGATCTGTCTTTTATTCTTTTTTTAGAGATAGTTTCATAACATTTGGTATCAGAAATTTGGATTTTAGGGTTTCGCTGCTCCAAACAGGTCATCGTGGAATTTTCCAAATAATTTTTTTTCTATGAAGATTGAGAAGCTAAAATTTTTATAGCGTGAAGCCGAAATCTTGAGGAATTTCATGTAAATATTTCAGATCTTGGTTCACAATATTTGTAGAGATATACTTTGTGGAAGTTAGGGTTTTTTCAGGCTCTCGAATTTCACCTAACACAGTTCATTGTGGCATTTACGCTATAAAATTTTTTCTATGAAGGTTGAGAAGTTTCAATTTTTACAAAGAGAAGCCGAAATCTTGAGGAAATTCTGATAAACATTTAAGATATTTGTTTGTAATATTTTGGAAGATATGATCTGCGGAATTTAGGTTTTTTCAGGCTCCCGAATTTCATCTCAAAGAGGTGGTCGTGGGAACATTGTCATAACTCTCTCTATGAACATCAGATTGGAATTCTGTAAAAAGTGGTAGGAATTACACATGCTGTAGCTTCCTGTTGATCAATTTCAGAGCTGAAGGATGAAACAGTGACACCTGGCACACAGTATAAGTTCGCTCTACTGAACGAGTCCATAATTAGGCCATTGCGGGAGATTGAGAATAAATTTTCCTTGAAGAATAAAAAGTAGGTCAGACCTGTGGAATTTGAAAGAAGATTCAGAGGGCTACTACAGGACTGAATTTGAGATATTGAAGATATGAAATCATAGAGATAATTCAGTTTTAATATCGAGCTCCTCAAAATAAAGAAAAAAGAGTGTGTATTTTTTTTCGAATTGCATAAGTCTTGTTTGAAGAATCAGTTTGAATTGATTCCAAGGGCATATTGTAGAATATATATCAGTATTGGATTCTAAAATGCCTCCTAAAATGAATTCAACACCCATTAAGCCTTCAGAAGGCTCTACTATGACTCATGAGGACGAATAAGTGCAACATGACATATCAAAATTACAAGAGCAAGTGCACCAAATTTCGCTCTCACGAAGAGCAACAAAAAATGAAATGGAGGTTTTGAATAATGGCATGGAAGATAAGATGGATGGTTTGAAGAAAGGAATGGATGGTTTGAAGAATGGGATGGAAGCTAAGATGGATGGCATGGAAGCTGGCATGGAACCTAATATGCATGACATGGAAGAAAAAATTGAAAACATGAAGAATGATCTAAAAGAGAACATGGAAGGTTTGAAAAAGTTGATACAAGAAATGTTTCATAATGGAAAAAATATAGTAGAGGAAACTCATGATGAGAAAAAAATAAATGTTAATTGTGATTTCATAAACTCTAATGTTGGATGGAAGACCCACCATATTCCAAAGATGGATATGAGGAAGTTTGATGGCAAGGATCCCATAACATGGATACTACAGATGGAGCAATATTTTGATCTTAATAATGTGCAAAACACATAAAAGGTACGCGTTGCAACTTTACATTTAGAACAAAATACATTTGTATGGTATCAATGGGTTTTCTCCTATAAAACAATTGTCACTTGGTCAATTTTTACAGAGGAAATGATAGCACATTATGAGGATACAAAGAGAAACTCCTTCTTTAGCCAATTGATAAATCTCAAACAAAAGGGTTCAGTGGTGGAGCACATTGAGGACTTCCAAAAATTGAATATAAGGGTAACTCATATTCTAGATAAACACATGATTGATGGATTCATAGGGAATTTAAAGGATAATATCCAACACGAAGTTCACATTTGGGAACCTAATTCATTGGAGAATGCATTCAGATTGGAAAGAAAAATTGAATGTAAAATTATGGCGACAAGGAAGCCTACCACTCACATCCATAAATATGGAAGTATTTCTACTCCTAGAATTCCATAGCCTACAAGGTTGACACCACAAAAATTGGAAGAAAATGCAGCAAAAGGGATTTGCTACAGTTGTGATAGAAAATACTCTAAAGTTCATAAGTGTGTTGAGAATAAATTATTCTACATATATTGTGAATAGGAGGAAAAAAATGAACAGGAAACTTCAAAAGAAGAGGATATACACCAGGAACCAACCCTAGAAGAAAAAGAAATGAGTCTGACCATATCGTGTAATGCATTGGAAGGTATTAACACTCCTCAAACTCTCAAGATAGAAGGACATATCTAGAAGAAAAAGGTAATAGTGTTGATTGATTCAGGCAGTACCCATAATTTTATTCATTGTAAGGAAGCCAAGGAATTGAATTTTTTCCTATACCCAGCACCAAAATGTCAAGTGACGGTTGCAAATAGAGGAATAATAAATTGGTCTGGAAAATTTCATAATATCAAGCTAACCATGGGGGAATATGTATTGAATACTCCAATGATTTCCATTCTAATGGGAGGTGATGATGTTGTACTAGGAGAACAATGGTTACAATCTTTGGGGACGGTCTCTTTTAATTTTCAAGAAATTTTCTTGAATTTTTTTTTGGAAGGAAAGGAAGTTGAATTACGGGCTATCGCAGGGAATCTAGGAAATATAATAAGCTCTAATGTCATGAGAAAGCTTTTGAGGAAAGAACAACGAGGCATAATTGCACAATTATGCTCACTATAAGTTCCAACATCAAAATCATCAATTTCTCCAGATCTCCAAAAGGTCTTGACAATAATTCCAAGGTGTTTGAAACTCGCAAAAGACTCCCACATATTAGTGATCATGATCATGTTATTCATTTGATTTCAGGAATTTTTCCTCCAAAAATCAGGCCTTATAGATATCGGTATGTCCAAAAGAGAAAAATTGAACGTATGAATGCAAAAAAGTTAGAGGCTAGTATAATTCAACCTAGTCAAAGTTCTTTCTCTACTCTAGTAGTATTGGTGCACAAGAAGGATGGATCATGGTGCATGTGTCCGGATTATAGGGATTTCAATAAGCTCACTATTAAAGATGAATTTCCCATTCCTGTGATTGATGGATTATTGGATGAATTACATGGAGAAATTTATTTTACCAAGTTTGATCTTCATTCATGATATCATCATATTAGAATGAAGACTGAAGATATTCTGAAAAAACATTTCAAACTCATGAGGGTCATTATGAATTTTTGGTCATGCCTTTTGGCCTTACCAATGCACCTTCTACATTTCAAGGGTTGATCAATTCCATTTTCAAACCCTTCCTAAGAAAATTTTTGCTAGTATCTTTTGATGATGTTCTAATATACAACAGGCCTTGGAAGGATCATGTTCAACATGTTGACAGGGTGCTCGAACTATTAGAGGAGAAAAAATTATAGGCAAAAACATACAAATGTTTTTTTGGGGTACAAGAGGTGGAATATCTGGGTCATATTGTATCTCATGAGGGTGTTAAGGTAAAACCTAACAAAATTAAGGCAATTAAGGATGGAAAGTCCCCACAACCATAAAGAAGTTGCGAGGATTTCTCAGGTTAACAGGGTATTATCTTAAGTTTTTTAATAATTATGAGAGAATAAAAGCACCTCTAACAACATTATTGAATAAATATGCATTTTCATGGACTCTTGAAGAAACTAAGACCTTTGAACATATTAAAGAGGAAATGTTCCTAGCTCTTGAATTAGCTATGCCGGACTTCACAAAAACCTTTATTGTGGAATGTGATGCCTTACAAAATGGAATACGTGTTGTTTTAATGAAACAAGGAAGACCCATTGCTTTTGAAATTCTTCCAATCAAAGGAAATTATTTACAGAAAGCTATTTATTAGAAGGAAATGTTGGCAATACTAAATGCACTAAATAAATGGTGACCTTACCTAATGGTAAGACGCTTCAAGGTAAAAATTGATCATGATAGTATTAAACACTTTTTGGAACAAAGACTATCTTAAGAATAGCAGCAAAAATGGGTCACAAGGATGTTGGGTTATGAATTTGAAATAATCTACAAAAAAGAGAAGCTAAATGTTGTCTCATATGCACTCTCAAGAAAGGACGAAGAGGTGGAAGCATTGCTTTATGCCATTTCTATTATCCAACCATATTGGATAACCGAAGCAAGGGATGAATGGAAGAAGGACAGATAAGTATGGACAGTAATTCAAAAGTTATAGCAAGATCCTAGTACATCTGATACATTTAGTTGGAAAAAATGATTCCTTATGGTGCAAATATCACTTATATATTTGTAAGAATTTCCAACTAAAAGAAAAGATTCTTTTGGAATTTCATACTTCTCCTTTAGGAGGGCACTTATGATTCTTAAAAAATTACCACAGGGTGAAGAAATATTTTTTTTGGCATCACCATAAATCTAATATTCAAAAGTTTGTGGTTGAATTATTGGTTTTCCAGCAAAATAAAGTTGAGACAATTAAGACTGCGAGTCTTATACAACCTTTTTCCATTCCAAGTCAATGTTGGGAGGAGATTTCAATGGATTTTATCACAAGTTTTTCCAAGTCCAAAGGAAAGAGTGTCATCATGGTGGTAGCAGACATACTTACCATGTATGCACACTTTTTTGCATTATCTCATCCATTTAAAGCAAGTACAATTGCTACTACTTTTATGGAAATATATCAAAAGATACATGGAAATCCAAAGATTATTGTAAGTGACAAATATCTGATTTTTATTGTAAATTTTTGGATGGAATTATTTTCTTGTTTGGGTACTCAACTAGCTCATAGCTCATGGGTGGAAACATGAAGCTGCGTTACACTTTTGTGAGAATCGGGGGCCGAATTTTTTTTTCGGCAATAGTTCGGCCGAACATTTTCTAAAGTTCGGCCGAACTCTGTAATAGCTCAGACGAACTTTCTTAGAAATTTCGTCCAAACTCATGATTCTATTTAGATTGATGGCGCACTGGCAGCGCGGGCAAACAGAATTTTTGTCGGAGATTGGAAAACCGGCAACAAAAGTTCGGCCGAACTATGAGTTTGGACAAACTTTTACTTTTAAAATAGTTCGACCGAACTAATTCCTATAAAATAATCGCCCATGAAGCTATTATGTTTACCGATTTCATTATTCCTCGCTATTGTTCGCGCATTTTCGCTGTTGCTGCCTGCTCGTCCCCACCGTTGTTCGCTCGTTTTCGCTGTTGCTGCCTGCTTTCATCGGGTATGAGTACTTGTCTTAGTTTTCATTGTTGCTGCCTACTTTCATCGGGTATGAGTACTTGTCTTATGAGTACAAATAATCGTTATCTAGTGAAAAATGATTTAATTTTTTTAGCCTAAGAAATTTCCAGAGTACACTTCACCAGTCATTCTTGTAATTCATGTTCATAAAATTATTAACATACTCATTATTCCCTTTTTAATTAGAAGTCAAATGTATTTTTTTTAAAAATAACATAAAGAAAATAAGCTGCGTGTTACATCATCCCTTTCAACCCACTATTATAGAAAAAATACAAACAATATTTCCCACGGATATTGGTCAGCTTATTCAATGGAGTTACATCTTAGTTATAGATATAGTGTAATTATTAATCAATCACATCTCATATTTCATAAGGTGTAACCATAACAATAGAATAGCATTAATTTGTACAATGGGATCAGTAGTACTGTTTAAACGCACGATCTTGCTATAAACTAGCCTATTAGCTTACCAAGTTAAACACATCATAGATATGGTACGTAATATCCCTAATCTATCACATGAAACAAGTGTAAACCCTGTTCAAGACGTATTACTAGTAATCAATGCACAGGTCTAAGTAGTAAGCTTAGTGTAATCTCCCAGGAATTAGCTTCATACTCTACTAGTTATGGAAACACAATGACCACTATAGATAGTATTGTATTTGGTATATGATTAATACGTAAACTACAGGCAGAACATCATTGCACTCATAGCTCTTTCTATAATCAACACCCTTTGTTATATCATTACTACTGGCTAGTTGTGGTTTGTGTTAAACGCATATCGTACTAGCTTATCCTATTTAGAAAGAAATAAGGAGAATACGATAGATCACGTTTGTTCTGTAATAAAGAGCTTATGTAATGTGATAGGTTTCAATAGTGTCATATATTTCATGAGTTCCATGTCATAATCGGTATGATTTAATCGTTATGAGTTAATCATGCTCTTTTTTATGCTATTACCTCTTTATGGTGACTAAGCTTAGAATGATGGGATTTGATCTATTAAGGTTATGAACACACATACTCTGTTATGAAAACTCCATTGGTTTAGCTTATATGCCTTACTGCCACCATTAAGGGTCTATGTTTCCATAATCATACAAGGTGAGAGTATTATATACTCTAATAAGAGGGGCTAATTCCCTAAGAGCTTACTAGGTTAAAGAAAGTCAATTAACTAGGTTGTATTTATTATACTAGTTACCACTGTTATGATTAGAACAAAATTCCATCACTAATAACTAAGAAGGGTTACAATGGTGTTGCATATGGCTTATATGACCGTAACAAAGCACCTATGAAAGTTGATATTAGTACTCTTAGAACTCTTATCCTTATTGATGAATCTTTTCACTATTAGCTTAGAACTGATACCGTTAGTATCCCTAATTAAGCTTATCCTGGAATCGAGTGTTATAACATATTGAACCTACATGGGTCAGTTATACAAATCAATTAGCTTACTCGTATAGTATATGTAATCATGTATGCATAATCACTTACATTAGACTAGTACGAGCTTACTATACACCTCTTGCTTCGTATCACTGATTATAAGAACACAACTTCATCATAGAGCTAAAGATCACATGGTAATCATAGTAACATAATATGGCTTAATACAGGTATACAACTTACATTATTTATTAGTTATGATATGAAATTGGAACATACGCTTGTTCATAGCTAATAGATAAGGTGTCACTTACTCTACAGGTTATGATCATACCACTGTATTGGCCTAATCAATGACACACATAATACTAGTCTGAACAAGTAGTAGTGATTATTAGTCATATACATGGATTCAACTCTTTGGATTAACTAGTTTCACCTCTTACATTACCCTTACTTCTTGTGACGTATTTATTACAAGCATTTTTATTATTATAAGTAAGCAGCTCTTATCCTTTTCATTATTATGGAAATACTTATGATAAACACTTAGCACACTAGTAATAGGGATATATCATATACGTGTAACTATTGGTTAAAGGTTAAAGGTAAGTCATTCCACTCAATGGAATTAGTACTTATAAAAATCCTTACATGCAGTCCAAGTAATGAGTAATCTGCAGTTTACATAGTCTACTAGTCTAAACGTATGTTTCCTAATCATCATGTTTGGTTTCTACTTAGAGTATGATGTTAGCTAAATTAATGGCAATCAGAGTTCCATGAAGAACAGTAATCCTTGTACAAGTGAGCTTATGACATGTACCAAATTAAGCAGTAATACTAATCTTATAGGGTAGTTATGGTTCCATTACCATTACCTTTATACGAATATGTTATACGTTTCTACAAGGGATATTGAATACAAGATAAGCTATGATAGATCACTAGTCAATGGTACTCATTCATCTTTATCGAAACCAATCACAGTATTCATGTTACTTACTCTTAATGGGCTTGATAGGGCGTTACATAAAACCCATGCTTATACGTATTATGTATATAAATAATTAGGCTAATGCTTAACCCTTTGATAAGCTTACATATCTACTATCTTAGTTTATGCAACTATACCAATGCTTTTATTCGATTAGTGGATAGAGCAATTCCCATAAGATAGATGATGAAGTAAAATAAGCAAGGATGAAAGCTTATATAAGATAAAAGCTCTTACATAACACATGGTCTCACATGAAGAGTTCAGAGTGATGTGTCGAAGTCATTAAGCATCGTAATGGGGTTAAGTATAGATAGCAAGTGTAATAATAAAGGTTACATCACCATGTTCTACTCATTCTTATATCACTGACAGATATAAGCGTAATCATAGTATTAGATACACCAAGCTAATGGTATACTCATATCTACTGTTCTATTACCATTGAATGTATAGAGCTTTGATATGCTTGTTATTACTTACGATTTCATGAAGCTAACTAATCATGAGAAGCTTGTAATGTTCATATATCTAATGATAAGGCAAGGGTTTCACATACGATAAGCACTATGATTCCCGTTACTTCACCTTTCTCAAGCTCATATGGGATTGTAAGTTATGTATAAGTTCCAAGTTAGAGCTAGAGACCCGTATTGATTAAAGCTAAGGTAATGATGCAACTATGATATCACTCATACCAGCTTGTTGTGTTTTCCATATCTCTACTTAATGGCATTGGTTCTCATGGTAACCTTATATGTCACAATGGTAATCAAAGTAAGCTCACTCGGCATGACCTATGACAGTTTCAAGCTATAACCACTTATAAGCTATTAGGTCAAATATGTAAGCATTTGTATCCATAATAGAACAATATTTATATTGTAATGAATCTAAGTATATCAGTAACATATGAGCTATATGCCCTTCCATATGTGTGCCCTGTGCATTTCCCTCTATTCCATGTCCATATCATACGTGAAATACATGACCCAATATGAGAAAGTAGGCAATCAATGAAGCTAAGTAGTAATGTAATCACCTAATCAATCATAACCTATAACCTTATGTTTACACCTTGTTAGCTCTATATCATAGGTCATATTAGATATAGATATGCTATGAATTGTTCCAATAACTCATACCACTAATAGCTTATACTTACTGATTATGGGAATACTAGTAATAAAGCTTACCTTGTTATGGATTATATACACTATTCCAATCATATCTAGTAATCAATAGAGCTCGTAATCTAAGGATGCTTACTTAGACATGAGCTCTCTACAATGGCTTTAACAAAGTGATTCGTAGGATGGATAGAACCAATACCATTGAATGCTACTAATGTGATATCAACTACACCGGTCCATGTGTTCTACATAATGAGTATTAATAAGCTTACCAAGTGCTTATCTCACCAGAGTAATGGTTGTAATTGATTATGTCTTAGTATGCATGTATTTACAACACATATTGAATAGATAACATACCAGTATTGAATCACAAGCTATCTTAGTAATATGAGCTTATTAAGATATGGTAATTGCACTCATTAGGTACAAGTAATCAGTATTAATTACTACTTACTAGCCATTGTACTATCCTAATCAAACGAATAGGGTATAGTGTCACACATATCACATAAGTACAAGCTTGGTACTCATTAAGCTACATACTCATCTAAATAATGGTAAGAAAACCATGCTTTGGAATAGAGTCATTACATTAAACCAATCACGTTATATGTGTAATCTATATAAGGTATGTGATAGTAAGCTTATGGTGATAAAGCCTATTCTATAAACATAGGTAATCACTTACATAAGGATAAACAAGAGATGTAATACTTATAGTAATAACATGAGCTTTACACTTATACTGTAATCTCTCTCAGCTCTTATCTCATTACATAGGTGTGACATATTCTCCCTAATAATCATATTGTATATATATACAACCATATATATTACTCTGCTTCATAGTATAGTGAGTAATCACTAGTTATGGAGATGCTTATATAACGAACTCTTCAATTACCAATGTTTCCAACTTATTAATAATATAAAACACTATCCCTTATAGAGATCTATCAACCTAATGAACACACTACTTCATACGTACTTAACACTGATAGTTGAGTCCATATCATGTTGCTTACTCTATCTATTGCCTTTGAGGGTTACCATCTATCGATTCCCCTTGTATAAAAAGGTGTCAACTACAGCTAACAGAAAAACAAAAAACCACCATAAATTCTTATGATATCTCACAAAAACACTATGAATGGTGCAATAATAGACAATTAGTGACAAACAACTCACATATGTCCCTTTTACAACACCATAGATAGCCAAAAGAAATAGAAATAACCTAGGGAAATAAGCCCAAAACCACCATAGACATGCACAATACACATAGGTGTAGCGCCCACTAACAAAGCGGGCCATATCCATCACATACAAAATATAGATGTGACCAACCTATGCCTCCATATTTTGTAGACCAAAAGGATGACAAGTACCTTGCATAAAACAAAACTAGAATTTCCAGGAAATCACCATACTACACCACCTACCATACATGCTCATTGGTCATTTTTTGAAGGTGATGTATTTTCTAGAACCCTCTCACTGGAGCGAGGAGGATCCATTAAGTCCTCACCATATAAATCACAAGAAATATGGCTCTCCACATGCTCCAGATACAAGTCAATCCTCTCCACGAAGAACCTTTGGTTCTTGAGCATTCTCTTGACTTCCTCAAGTGAAGCAAAAATATTATATCTCTCCACGTGCTCATCCAGAATCATACTTCCTGACAAAAAAATGAATCTGTTTGAAATTTTGATTACTTTTTAAATCCCTCACCATATCACAATCACCATGTGGGTTTTTTCTGCAATTTCTTTTCAAGAATTATTTTCTTGCTTTTTTTTCCCACCCCATGTGTGTACTGTGAATAATTTCATGTGGCTCCTAGCAATGGCAGGACACTGGCGGTTTTCAACGTTATCCATGTTCCCAGTACTTCCTGTGGTTGGCCAAGCATTTTTGCCGTCGTATCTACAGGCTATTTTTACTAATTGTCTGCTATTTTGTCTACTTATATTTCTTTCTGAACTCTTACATTTTTTTTCATGTCTAACTGGCTGATGTTTTTCCTTTTTCTATGACATTTCTGTTGTTCGTGTTATCTACAGGGATGTTTTGAATTCTGATCATGATGGGATGTGGTATCAACCCCCCAAATTATGTTTCCCACTGTTATCGATGCCCCTCTTTCTTAGATTGGGACTGTATACTGCTGGCGGATATGTATTTGCTTCTCTCGCTACACAGCTAAGAGTATGTATTTAGCATATGAACTGATTAATACATCAATGTTTTTTTTTCTGTCTGAAAAAAAAAGCAATGGCGGGACACAGGTTGAATTTTTTAAAGCGTATGCAAAAGTTCTAAAATTTATTCTTGTACCCAATAGATTCAGTATATGCTTTCTGGATCCTCCTTTCAAAAAATTGATCAACTATTACATTAATTGTTGTGATAAATTGTTGTTGTTTGCTGTGTTAAATTGTATTAGTTAGTTTACCTTCATTTTTACAATCTTCAACTTGGTATCTGCAATTTTTTTTCTCCAACCTTTCTATACTCTCAGAGTTTCACCACATAACAAACAAAGACAAAATGAAATAATACAGCCTAAAAAATACCATTTCAAAATAGATAAAATCTGTTATCGCTGCGCCTAAAGAGCCCAAAATGTGACAGTAGAAGGATCTACGGAACAGTTCATACAAAAAGGGAAAACAAAGTTTTTACTGTCAAAGTAACAACACATATTAAACCTGAAATCTGAAAACACAACCTCCCTAAACCCCACTGTACTTAAATGATGGGGACTAAACCTTCAGCCTGAATACCCTGCATGTTATATAGCTGGTAATTAATCTTTCCAAAAACAGCCTTCAGCCCTTGCTTTGACAATTCATCTGTAACAATATTATTTTCATGATATATATGTTGGGAGACAAGAAACCCTAGAAAGTAATGATGCTCTAGACTCGTTTTCCCTAGGAAATCCTTATGGGAGAAAAACAACACTAAAATGTAAACATGCTCTACTCTCTCTTTTCTAGTATGGAAAATATGTTTAAGGTAATCTCTCTAGAGTTAGCTAAGACTTTGCGTGTATATTGCTAAAAATTAACTTCATAATTTTTCTCTGAATCCCTCACAAATTTGAAGGCTGTATTAACTCATGGTTTGTAAAATAATAACATGAAGAAAAAATGGAACTCAGATCTTCCTAGTGCATGTTATCAGCATAAAGATAGCCAACCATAGGTTTGGTGATTTGACTCATTGTCCATTAACGAGGCTTGTGATTTTAGACCTTTTAGAGTCTTGTTAAAATTCTACATGTAGCTAGCTTTCTATGCATGAGTAATGGGGCTAAAATGTCATTCTCTCGTACCATGGTGGTCAACATGATATAGGTCAACTTACTAAAGGCATAAATTTTGAATGAACTTCATTTGATGTTTTTCTTGCACCATTGGATATATGTCTTTAAGTGTAGAATAATGGTAAAGATTTCGGCACAAGGAATAATCGTTTGACCCCCAAAAATGTCATTTAAAACCTCAAAATGACTCCAAAAGTTTTTAGATCCCAATTCTCCACCCACCATTAAAATGACCCTACAAGTTGATTCTTTCAGTTTTTTCACTCTATAAGCATCAAAATATATGAAAAATAATATAATTATCCAATCTAGATCATTATTTAATAATTTGTTAAAATTATGAGTAAGATATACATCATGGAATTTAAATAAATAACGTTAATTCATTGAACACCCTTGTACATTCCTTGTTGATACTTTGAAAGTAATATGTTTTGAAAAATAATTTGTTTATGGATTCTATTTTCCACATTCTCTCAACCATATAAAAAACCTTCTTATAATATTTGAAACCTAAGGTCTTTCCCATACCAAAGTATGTTCTTTTAAAACATGTTTTCTTGGTGATATGGGTGATTTAGAAATGATTGGGAGAGCAAAATTCCTCATTTAATATGTACAATATGTTTGGTTCATGCCACTAAGCCAAGAATTTTAAATTCAACTGAATTTTAATATAACCAACTAAATCCTGCAAAAAAAGAATAAAACAATTTATGTTAGGGTTATGGATTCAGGCATTGAAACAACACACCATGATATTTCAAATTTAAAAATAATGGTTTGAGTCATAGGTAGCTTAGAATCCTATTTGTTTTCAAAATAAGGATGCACTCCCATTTGATTCTCATGATTAGGTTGTAATCATGAGGCTCTCGCTCAATAGTGGACCTTCCCAAAATCTTGTGACGTCTTGTCACAAACAAAACCATCAAACTGAAAAACACATCATGCAAGAAACATAGCTTGCTGACATATCATTTGTCTCCTTCAAAGAAAAAAATTCACATCATGTGAATATCTCCATGTACTCTTACATATTGGTGTACAAAACCATCAACCAAACACAAGTCGACAAAACATGCCTCTTCAAACAACTGACTCTCAAGTCAAATAATAGCTCATGTAAAAATTTCCATATTTGTTGCATTTAAGTGTGTCAACATAACTCTACTTTCAACATCTTGCTTCATGAAACATGCACCATACTTTGAATTTGCAAAGAAATTCATGAAACATCAAAATACATTGAAGGCCTTAATTGGATAAGAAATCTAACCATCTGTTAGCAAACCATTTCAATGGTGCTTCTTTTAGTTGCACTTCATCATCATGTGAATCATCCTGACCCTCATCAATTATGGAATCCTCTTTTCCATTCTTGTCGTTATCTCTTTCCACCTTCTTCAAATGTTGTGGATTCAGACTTGTTGGATACAAAGTCCAACACTTGTCTACAAGGTGACCTTTCTTATGGCAATGAGTAATAAACAATTTCATCTTATTTTCAACATCATTTTCCTTGTCCAATGGGCCTTTGATATTTTGCCTCATTTATTTAGAAAGTTTCAATGTGCATCGATATCTTCTTCCAACATCTATAAACATTATGGTTATTCAAACCACAAAAGAAACATGTGCAAGTTCTTTTCTATATCTTATGTGAATATTTACCATGTTTATCATAATCAAAAGCAATTTGATTAAAGGCAAATTTATACCTTGAACATTCACCGTTGTCGCATTCTTGAGGAGGTGAATTTGATGAGGTAGTGGCTCTCCTCTGAATACTAGAAATGAATTCAATGACTATATATAGCTTTCAACATCATCTTCTTTTACATTCTCATTAGCTGCATGTTTATTAACATCTTCTTGAAAAGTGGGTGTCAAAATTTTCCATTCATCATGAACACAAACTTCACAAGCTTGAGGTATTGAACATGAAACAAAATTCCTTCTTGGAACAACTTCATGTGCCTCCTTGGCATGGAGCATTCTCCATCATGTTTTCCATAACCAAGACCCAAATAATTAGGCCCTTCCTCAACAACATTTGGCTCAACTATGATTTTTACTCAACTATGCCTTGTACATGTTTGCCTTTAACCCTTTACTTTCATAGCACATTTTCATCAAAAATTTGGACCTTATTCCTCTAGTGTGTCTCTCAAAAGCATGTACACATTCACTTTGAGAGGAAATTGAAGACAGAAACCAATAGCTAATTCTTCTAACTAACCTTGACTAAAATGAGCTAAATTTTACTTTGATACCAACTTGATTTGAATATGGAAAAACTAGTTTTATTGGGCTATCTCCCTCATTAGATAAATTAAAAATGTGTTTAGGATCGTCTAAAGTTAGCCAATTGGGAAGGGGTTTATGTGTCAAGCTTTAAGTGTATTTTGTGAGAAATTTATGAGTTAATTAGCTTTTAAAAACTCATGTGTACAACGAATAAAATGCAAAATTTTTATTTAGGAATTTTTTTTCCCTCAATCCAGATTTCGATCATTGGAATGTATGTAACAGGAAGAAAGAGGGAATTCACTTTTCAAATTCTAGACCTTGTCTAAACCAAAATAAACTAGAGGTTTAGTTTTCAAATACATTCACTTATTTGGAAAATTTCTAGCTACCAAAAGTCCATATGCCAATCTACCTCCCAAGAAATCCATTTATTACACCACTGGTAGTTTTTTGTCTTCCTATATTCTTAATCAACCTCTTCTAGTGATTCTTGGAAGGTGGATACTTAAATCCTTCCTAAAAATTTGAGCTCTAAAATGAGAAGACATACAAGGTCATTTTAATTCATTCTTCTATCCAATTATAAAAACCAAGTGAATATTTCTACATATTGATTTATGTCCCATAAACTGTACACTATGTGTGGAGTTGCCTCGCCCTAAGCAAGATGTTTAACAAACATAATAATAGAGAAAAAATTAGTGACATCACCAAAAGATGTAGCCTCTTCAAGGTATCATATCCTCTCATCAAGGTCAAGAATCTATTCACCAAAAGTGTCCTATGGAAATGATGGTTTAAGAAACAAAACTAGACAAAAACCTTCAGTGAGAACAACAAAATCTAAAACCTATTCAAGGTCTTCAATCTGCTCGTAAAGTTAAATTACATGTCTTTATCAAGTCCAACAACAAAGAAACATTCAGTGACAACACCAATATCTACAACTTCTTCAACATCTTCCTAACCATCTTCAAATTCAATATTGTGTGCATCAAATTCCTCAGCAAGGTCATCAATGGAGTCATCAAAACTACTATTTCAAACTTCAATGCCAAAAATAAGTCTAAAGACTTCAATTTCTCCTCAAAAACCTTCTTCTCTAAGCAAAGCTAGCATGATTTCGTCGAGAAATTCAGTAATTCCACGAGGAAATTATATCAAAGTTAAAACAAATCCTTTTCATCCATATTTAATGCCTACTTTTTCAGGTGGAACACCTCCAAATTTAAGGATCACAATGACATAAAATATGTAACTTTACCTAATAGGTGTAGACCTAGAACCCCCAACTTTGCATGACATGTACAATTGAACATATTATATGGTAAGTAGTTTGAGAAGAGAGTCATGGTCACTGAGTTGAGCAAGAGAAATAGTTTGGTATGACAACCTTACTTGTGATAGGTCTAGCTAGCAGACTACCAAATTACATGGTAATGGCATTCAAAATGTGAAAATTCCCATTTCACTTGGAAATAAGATGGTAGAGAAAGGTATAGATGAAAGGAGATATCCATCTATGGTAAAGAAATCAAATAGTTCTATCAAGTCCACCTTGCAACTCTAAGAGACATTGAATTAAATTTCATCTCAAGACAAGGCTTTGAGAGGACACTCTCAAATCCAACCTTCGTTATGGCTTTGAAACACATGGTAAGTATCAAGACTTAGCAACCTTATTTGCATAATTTTTTCTAGCATGGACCTTAATGTCATAGCCTTCTTTTGCCTAAAATGAATGCAAATTTCCTTGAAATTTGGCTTGCGACATTCATAATTCATGCTCATGGAACATGATTGTGTTGCAATTGTGATAACATCTGCTGTATGCAGAAGCTAATAAAAAATGACTGAAAATGACATTTTTTCTCTGTTTTTTTGAAGATTTAAGGAAAATTACACCAAGTAGCTTCCAACCTCATATGACCATCATGTCAAACTAGTATCTCAGGATATTGTCCAATTAAGAGCCACTTAAGCAAGCAATCTAGTATACATGACTCCAATTTCAATTAGCAGCAATAACAGTTCTAAGTATGGTGCAAACATTGCTCCAGATCCTCAATGGGGCATGTTTGATGACAATAATTTGGGGTGTGAGAGAGGGAGATGGTAGGAGAAAAAATTCAAGGAATCCATGGGAAATTGAGAAATATATAACTAATAAGGTGGAAGACATTTGCAACCTAAGAGAGAAACCTGTTAGGAAATGGGTGAAGTTGGTATTACACACCCAATTGGACAACCTCGAGGAGAAAACATTTCTGCCACTTTATTTGTTGGCATAACCTAGTAAGTGTTATTCACTAGCATGTATTTTGTAAAGGCCTTGACCTAGTTCCCATTCAACTCCATCCGCCAGGTTGTAGAGGATTCCAAGCCTAATTTCATGAAAAGTAAGTTGGGGATGATCACATTGACTTGCTTGATTATGTGTCTATGAAGATTAACTACCTTGAACTATTTTTTTGCGTAGGGAAAGAGACACATTCCCATGTATGAGCATGAAAACATTATTTGATATTGTTAATGCCTCTAGTCTTTACTTCTACAAGTTCTATAGGTAGAGTCTGTAAAGGGCTAGGTAGCCTCTGGATCTCATCTTTTATGAAAGGTGACATATCTAGTAAATGCTCCTACATTCAATCTCTGGAATGGATCTAAATAGAAGTTCTTCATTTTAATATCCATAAAACACAAAAAATTTAAGGTAAACTATGTACATGTGTCATTTCTCCCACAAACTAAAGTGTATAAGTGGTAAATTTTATACCAAGTGTGCTCCCACCATGTAAAGCGCAATTTGGTGAACTTATCATTTTTATAACTTCTTTTTCGATTAAATTTAGTTTCACACATGATCAATAATTGCTTTGAAAGTTGTGTTCTACATAATTTGTGTACACTGTTAGCCATCAGTATTTTTTACATGTTAGTGATGACTATGTCAATATGTCATCCAGAAAACCCTCCTAAATTTTTTTTCACCCTTCTACCTTTTCAGTTCGCCCATGTCGAAATCAAAACCTCATTGTCACAATCCTATCTAGCTTCAGCCTTATTGGTCTGCCCATCAGCTTTAAAAGGCAAATCCACATCTGTTTCAAAAGTCTCCCCTATGTTAGGAAGTGGCGCTTTAAGACATTTCACCTTTGGCAATCATCAAAAAGCCAAAAAGCCTCCATCTGCAACAGACCTACCATGACTGATCCCTTACTTTGCAAATGAAATTGACAAACAGCCTTAAGTCGCGCCACTCACATCCCCTAGATCTCAGCACTGCATAAAATCCAATCTCAAGCTGACTATTAGGTTTTTCACAGTGTTCTATGGTTTCTACAAAGGCAGGAAATATAATTTCATCTCATGAAGTAAATGTTTGAGTTTACAGTTAGAGGAACAGCTGCTTCTAAATGTATTATGAACCTGAGATGAAGTTGCAAAACAAAGGTCACTCATATGGACTTTACAGCTCTTTCCAGCATGAAAATCACAGTAAAAAAGGGTCATCACTGTCTTAGCAAACTGGTAAATTGTCAAGGCCCAGAACCTCCTTCATTTACAAGCAGAGGGTTAGGGCGCCTCCTTCATCCACAAGCAGAGGGCGCTGGCCAATATTGACTTGGAAGATTGCAAAGGTCCAGGTTTGCTTTGTATTGAACAGTGAAACAATATCTCCAGGTTTTATGAACTTGAGTAATGGTCATAACAGGAACAGAGTTTGGAATATGCTAGGAAAAAGAGTCTGGTCTGATAAAGAAGGTCATCTGAAGCTTTCAAATCATGTAAATTGTTGAACTTTAGAAAGGCCTGTCATCAGTAAACATCCCAATCATAAGAAGCCTGTTTTGTCCAAGATCAAATGGAATAGATGCTGTTAACCAATGCCATTACACAGGCAGAAGGAAAGTCCTTGGTTTTTCAAAAAGCACTGACCTTCATAGTCACAAAGATTTTTTGTCAAGTAACAGGTCATGAGATGACCAAGCCAAATGATAAATATCTCAGTCACCCTTAGAACAGTGCAGAGAGAAAATGTCACTGTGATTGGGGTTTCTTCTGAAACACAATAATGCTTGCAAGTAAAGATGCTAAGATTGGTGTTTTAAGTGTTTTACTTACCACCACATTCAGAGAAAGGCTGTGTCAAACATAATTGTCAAAAAGCCTTCAGATACCTTACCTGATGAAGAGCCTCCTCCATATATGAGCAGATGGCCAAAGCCTTGGACATGGTTGAAGAGTGATTAGTCAGAAAGATGCAGTGGGAAGATGCAAAGGGAGAGAGCAAAGGTATTTTACATAGGTAAAAAGTGGTGGTTATGCTTCAAAATGCATTGCCCATAGTAAAAGATCTCTCAAAATACACATCATGATGGATTGGGAACATTATGATTATATATGCCATTGATGTCAAAAGGGGGCAGTTTCCTTAACGGAAGGGATCAAAAAACAATACACAGTCACATGCCCAAAGTCCAAAGAAGCGCTTTTCAAGAAATGGTGTTTACAGCTTTCAAATGTTTTTGGCGCATTGTGAATAGCCCTTCCTTGCTAAAAATTGCCAAGAGAGGAAAACAGTGAACATAGTTCAGTCATGAAATGGTTCTATTGACAAAAAGGGGTTAACACACTGATCAAAGCAAAATAATGACTGTGTATCAAAGAGCCCTGTTTTCATATTTTACAAGCTTGCATTTTCAGATGGAGGAGGAAAATGGGTATACAATCTTATGAATAGGCAGAAGAAGTTGGTTTTGATGAGTTGCCACTGTTTATATGTCTTAAACAAACACAGTTGTCATCATTCCAAAGGGCAGATGTAGCACAAAGATACAGTATTAAATAAACAGTGGCAGAGATGTGGCATAATGAGTTGTCAAGGAGAGGATTATAGTAAAAAATGCCCCTCTTTGGAGAACATTGCAGGTTATAAAAGATGCAGCAACTTGTACCTGTACCATTAAACACAGTGGCAGAAATAGCCCCAAGATTATGGAGACATTTTTAAGGTCTAAAGGTTGGTGATGAAATGTCCCCCAAAGAACAAAGCTGGAGGTCCTCCTCCTAACACCTGTGCTAAAGTCCGTGATCTACATGTGGTCAAATGTATGGCAACTCTCCAAAGCAAGTTTTGAACGTACCGAAGTTAAAAGAATCAAAGTTTTTTTAAAAACAAAAGCTCCGCAGAAAAAACCAAACCAAAGTTCTATTTTTAAAATAGAATGACCGTTGAGAATGTTTTTAAAAAAAAACGATATAAGGTTGAAGTGTGAGAGTGGCAATTCATTTTAAAAAAACTAGAATCAAAATCCGGTCTTCCTGGCACCAAGGCAAGAAAATCTGGTCGAAAATTCAAAAGTTTGCACTGAGAAAAACTGCGCGACGTGCCTGGGTTTTGGCGCGACGTTCCTGGGCGTAAATTTACACGGGCCATCGTTTACAGCGCGACGCGCCTGTACATTGGCGCGACGCGCCTGTACAGGCCGCCCGACCGCCCGACTGGTCGACCCGACAGGCCACCCACGGTGATTTCTGCGCGACATGCTGACTGCAAAGAGTGCCGCGCAGCTTCTTAAGATCCCCGGTGTTACTCTGGCTCCACACAAGGGTTTTCATCAATCTTAAAGGTATTTCTCACACATTTTGCCATGTTATTCAAAGCCACCTCGAGGCTACAGGGGAAAACTGTTGATTGACTGTTTATTGATTGTTCAAAACCTATTTTGCAAGAATTATTCATCCTAGCAGAGGTTTTAACCATATCACCAGAAAGCTGCATTCATAAAGGACCATTGATTGTTTTAACCAGATAAAACTCCTATAACCTCTGTCTAAAAGCTTTACAGTCTTCTAAAAACCCTGTCAATCTTTGCTCCAAAACTATGTATTGGCTGGTTAAAAACTAAGGGTTGATTTTACATATGCAAACAGTAGAGAGTGGACACACCTGTACAGGACAGAAATTGTTAAATGTTTGAAAGCCTCCTTGAACAAGGAGTTTTTGTGTATGGGTTGACATCTAAGATTTCAAAAAACAGAGTAATCATTGGCATTTTCTCACAGCACACTACTTAAGAAGATTGCCTTTCATTCACTGTATTCTCCCACTGTGAATTTGTTAACAAAGAGTTTCCAAAGGTGAACAGCATATTGAAGGACAGAGGTTGTTGATGGTTAAATTTTGACATTGAAGGCAGAGGTACAAAGGTGGTGTTTTGATTTCTTAAAACTTCACAAGTGAAAGGTGTTTTCCTAAACACTGTGGGCTAATATTTCACCTAACCAAAAAGTCTCCTTTCCTTTCCACTGTATGGTCTCTTTTATAGAAATCTGTTGACAGAGGTATTTTCAAGGTAAATGACCTGAAGAGCAGGGTTTTAATATTTGAGTTTTGTTTTGAAGACACAAATACCAGTGTAGGTTGGACTCTAACAAATTCACAAGAGGGGTGATTGTTCAAAACTGTGCACAGGGAATCTACAAAGCGGTTATCCCATCTTTACACATGGTACCATTGTTAAAAAGTTTGCCTGGCTGAAGTGCATCCAGAGTTGGATGGGCTGTGTACAAGAGGGTAGTGCTTTGATCAAAGAAAAGTCCATTAGTTTTATAACTGTTGCAAGAACTTTGCTACCACCTCAGAAACTTTTTAAACTCTGCCAACTTGTCCTATGAGCAGTAAAATCTGACTGTGTAAATACACTAAGGTTGACTGTGTTCATATTGTTGAGTTTATTGGATTAAGTGGCACACAAAGAGAAAGGGCAGTGTTTTGAAGAGGAGCACAGTGAGGCAGCGCAGAAAGGTAAAGGAGAACACATTGATGATATGTAGCACAATGATAAAGAGCAGCGCCATGAAGAAACTCAAAACAGTAATGGAAAAGAAGGCTAAAAGGAAGCGCCCGGCATGAAAACAGAAGAAAAGCACATCAGCGCTTAACATTCTGGCCTCAACTTCGAAGCATGTTACTAGGGACCCTTGAGGGTCATGCATGCCAATTTTGGGCCTTTTTCGGCAACTTTTTGTTTTTTGGCATTTTTTGGGTTTTTGGCCGAAAACTCATAAATTCGCCATTTCAGTTTGATGAGTTTTCAAGGGAGGAGGATGATACCGATGGATACCATAATTCCATGAGCAGGTCTCCAGCGATTTTCAGAGCATTTGAAGATCATTCGCCCCATCAAATTGGCGAAAAACACCCTCTTTTTGCACATTTTGCCCGCCATATCAGCAGTCTGCTATTTTCTGGGTTTTTACACACAGGTACAGTTTTGAGGGACTTTCAGAGATCAGATTGAGGTAATTTTACTTGCGTCGGAAAGCAGACACAGAGAGCTTTCCAACGAGCCATCACGAGCCTCATTTCGACACCGGGAAGGCTGCCATTTGCATCCAGCAAGTCAGGGGACCTTTTTCAGGCATAAATATGAAGTATTTTTGTAATTTTTGAACTCCAAAAATCTGCTTTTCCCAAATGTGCGTTAAGCTATTTTTATCATTGGGAAATCATGTAAAGTCAATATAATTTCAGTTTTTAGCAGTTTTTTAGATATTTTATGGGATATTTTGTGCCTTGGGCTTTGCAAAGCCTCAAGGACAAGTTTAGATATTTTGACTTGGCCAATGGGATAGCTAGTTGCTCCATGAGGTTTTCCTCCCTCAAGCCTATTTATTCCATGATTCTCATTGTAAATCAGAGGCTGAACTTGAGAGAAGAATTAATGCATTGGTCATATGAGCTTTGAAGAATACATTTGAGTTATGATTTTTGGACTGCCTCTTGGATGCTTTTGAGGAATGATGAAGGATTGTTGATGGATTCCTTGACATGGTAGAATGGTATAGTGCTTCTTAATGTGTTTTGTCTTCTAGTTTTTCACTCATAATTCATATTTCTTGCTGCTATAGATCAGTAAAGATTGATTTTGAGATATGCCCATGGAGGCACCTCAAAATCCCTGAATCTTCATAGCTTGATGTTTTCTTCTCCCTTAGTTATGCTAAAGAATTCTTAGTTGCTCTTTAGTAACCTAAGGTATTGTTACTAAGTTTTATTCATCAGTTCTATGTATGTTAAGTAGGATGTATGGTTTTCCCTACCTACCTACAAGCTGCCCATAGTTCTGTCCATAAAACTTTCTCTTTGACTGATTTGTTGATCATCTTGTTGAACCAAGGAGGCCTAGTCCCGATCTAGCCCTTTGCCTAAAACTATGAAAACTTATTTGTCCAAGTGCCCAATGACTTAGAGACTATGTTTAGGCGTTCCGGCATAGTTTATGAGTTGTTAGTTTGTCTAGGTGTTTTCCCAAAGTCTCCGAGTGGCCTTTTCCCAAGCGAGGGTCTTACCTATGTACATGAACGTTGATTTCTATGTATTAATTAGCTTATAGTTATACTTAGCATGATTAATGGCTTGCTATTACATGTTCATGTCTGTTATTAACTAGTTACACTTGAAATCCCTTGTCTTTCACCAACTTATTGTCCATTTAATCCATTTTTCCCAGAGATCCCTTCTATCGTGAATCAAATTGGCCCTACAGCAGCTTTACATCATCACCTCATAAGTTTCCTTGACCTGTTTGACCCCATAGCCCAATTTATCTACACCTTTTTATCCAGTTTATGTATTTGATCAGGTTCATCCCTCACAAACTTAAAAACTAAAAAACCAAAAACACACTTCATAACTAGCCTAATATCAGAACACCGCAAGTAAACACACCGACATCCTTTACACCTATAGAGAGAGCCCTCTCTGAGTCCAGGAAGGCTAGGTCCTTGGGCTCCAAAGTCATTTGATGTTACATCGTCATTTGGTTGTAGCAAATCGCCAAATCACTGACCCTAACATAATTAAATTACAAATTGATTTTTTGAAATCTATTTTGTGTAAATGTCGACCAATAGATATATATCATGGAGGATGAACGATGAAGAGCTGTTTCTAATCCCATATGAAGGTTCAGTGATCGGGGATGTTCACGATATTAATATAATCTTAAATCTCCATACATGTGTGTACATATGGAATTGATTTTTTATTAACTTTGTGAGTTAAATTAGTTGTTAATAAGTTTCATATTTTAATTTTTAGGAGGTAAGAGGAGAAGGGTTTCTACTCCATCCATGGAGCGTGGCCAAGGTTCAACCGGTCGAGGTATGAGTGGTAGCAGGTTGCGGGAAGGGGGTGATATTTATTCCCCTGGAGGCCAATCAACAGCTGCTGGTTCTCAATAGGGTCATTGTGGGTCTTGTTCTCAGCGGCGTCATTCTGGGTTTGGTTCTTAGCAGGGTCATGTTGGAGAAGATGTTAACGAACAACATCAAGGTTTCCATCAATTTCAATATTTTTTCATTAAATTTGTACAAATTTTTTTACACGTGTTTTTTCTAATATACAAAATTTTATATATATTGATGCAGAGGCTGAAAATGTTCGAGCTAGTGGTCAAAATAGACGCAGGGCAGCCCGTTACATTCAAGAAGAAGGTTGTCAACCCAGCACAACTTAACCAGCCGAGATTACTGATATACCATGGGAAACCAACATGGCAGAATGCACCTTACAAAGGTGTGAAAGCCTTCATGTAAAATTGCAAAGAGATCTCGTGGCTTTGTCTCTAACTGTTGAGAGTACAAAGCCTTGAAATAGTTATACATTCATTGGGTGAAATGGTAAATGTGTATAGAAATCTTGGGCCAACGACTGATTCATTTGTAGAAATGATGAGAAAGAGAAAAGAAACAGTGATGGGTCCTAATAAATGGGAGGACGTAAAACAAAAAGTTACAAGAGAAGTGGCCAAGTCAATGTTTAATTATAAGGAAGGGCCAAAAAGAAAAATTTTGAAGGTGCAGTATTTCAAGCACCCAGACAAAGCTTGTTATTTGTATGATCGACATCTTGTGGCCTTTGGAAGGCTTCCATGGAACGATGAGGTTCCTGTTTATTTTGCACAAATGTTTTATGCATAATTTTTTTTGGGTATGAAACCCAACTACAATGACCTTCCTTCAGAATTTTTTGGCCCGGGGAAGGGTCGATTATATGACTGTAAGGGCGCTAAGCGAGATGTGGAGTTGCCTCACCCTGAGCCGCCATTGGTGGGTCGACCATTTCGAGTCGAAACTCTGCGATCAGAGATGGATGTGACTTCTCAAATAAGTCGAGAAGCAAGGGATGTTATGATCGAAAATGTTCATAGCGGATTGAGTGGATCAATCTTTGTTTAAATCGACAAAGAGCACGTGAAAATGCATGTGCCAATTTTGTTTATTGTACAGATGAGGAGATTTACAACATGAATGTTGAATATCTCCAAACATATGCAATAAATTGTCGCAATGGTTTGCAAGAGCTAATTTTTCATGAGGAAGAGGGCACCAAAATGGTATGTGTTAGTGACCTTAGGGTTTGAAATTATTTTTACATATACATGTGTACAATTTGTAATAAATACATGTGTATGTACATGTATACATTTATTTGTATGTGTACATTAATCTAACAAAAATGTATGATTATATGTTAAAACACCATTTTCAGTTCTCAGGCATGATGCATGATGAAAATGTTAATATTATGTTCGGGACCTCTGGTTCAAACGATGCAGATGGGTCTGACCATCATGATATGTTGGAACATGTTAGTGTTTTTTAAGTGACTCTAAAATAAATAATTGTTGCCACACATGTACATGTATGTATATATATAATTTGATAAAATGTTTTAACAGGTACCGATTCCGTCTGATGTTTTTGGGATGGCGGTACCTTCTTCTTCCTTAGGAGATATACCTTCTACTTCATTGGGATATGAGCCACAAGTATGGACAATTTTTCACAAGTTTAAAATTTATGTTTAAAATTTATATATATATATATATATTCTACCTCAAAAAGTTCCATTAAAAATTGAGATATATATATATATACATATATATATACATATATATATATATATTCTACCTCAAAAAGTTCCATTAAAAATTGAGATATATATATATAGAGAGAGAGAGAGAGAGAGATCTATATTTTGAGTTATTTAAATTTTTTTGAATTTAGGTTCCTATAGAAGATTTCTTTAATCCGTGGACTCTAGCGACGGAGATAGGAACATCCACAACATTTGAACAAGTTGTCTTTAGTTCCTTTTTTTAATATTATTGAAAATAAGTTTATATATGTACACGTGCATTTTCATTTGAAAGTTTTTAATATATATATATATATATATATATATATTTATATATATATATATATATATATATATATATATATTTAACTATATATGTATATTGTACAGTTTACCGCTGCAGATGTTCCTATGGGAGAACTTGTTCATCAAATGGAGAGGGAACCTTATGAGTTATTGCATGATTTTTTTGTTATATTTTGTTTTTTACATGAAGTTCTAGATATATATATTCTAATTCATTTTTAAAACATCAAATTTTAATGTTCAAGTACATGTGCATTGTGTATGTAGGTTTCCCATTCACAGGATAGGGCGCGGACTGAGACCCTAGTAGGGAAGACGCTAGATCCGTCTCCATTTGATGGACATGATTTACAGTAGATTTGATTTCAAAATTTAGATGATTTTAAAATTTGTTAAACTTGATACAGTTTGATACTTGTGAGATTTATAATTTTTGGACATATTTTATTAAATTGTTATTATATAATTTGTTTTATTTAATTTTTGGATGGTTTTAGTACTTTTGGCATGTGAATGTGAAGTAATGTTGTCATCTGAACTACATTTGGCATGTTATGTAATGAGATGTGTTATAATTTGTTTTGTTTTTAAAATTTAAGTTTTGGATGCTTGGAGTACATTTGGCATGTGAGGTAATTTTGTGATCTATATTTTTTTGTTAAATTAAAAGTTAAAAGTTTTGGATGGTTTCAATCTACATTTGGCATATGATATTTAATGTTAAATGTTTTTGTTGGATAGTTGAATTATAATTGGCATGGCATGTGAAGTTTTTAAAACTCAAGTTTTGGATGGTTTCAATCTACATTTTGCATGTGATATTTAATGAACTTTAAATGTTTAATGTTTTAATGTTGCACAATATATAATCAAAAGGTTTTTAAACTTAAAGTTTTGGATGGTTTCAATCTACAACTTAAAGTTTTGGATGGTTTCAATCTACATTTGCACATGTGGTATATAATGTTAAATGTTTCTATTGGATCTAGTTAAACTATAATTGGCATGGCATGTGAAGTAACGATCTATATATAATTTAAAGTTTTTTAAACTCAAGTTTTGAACGGTTTCAATCTACATTTCGCATGTGATGTTTAATGTTTTAATGTTGCACGATATATTATCAAAAGTTTTTAAAATTTTAAAGTTTTGGATGGTTTCAATCTACAGTTGGCACATGTGGTATATAATGTTAAATGTTTCTATTAGATAGTTGTTCACTATAATTGGCATGGCATGTCAAGTAATGTTGCACAAATCCCTTTTGGATGGTTGAAGTACATTTGAAATTTTAAGATTGCTTTTGATCTCTCCATGTAGTTTTGTTTGAATGAAAAAATTTCCAATAGGAAGAACATAGCTTTTCAATGCAACTAACCATGTATCAATTGAGCTCTAATTGAAAAAGAGTTTAAAGAAGTAGATATATGTACAAATTATCCCTTTAATTTTGATTGGAAATATAAGTCTAGTACATATATATTTTTGTTGAATTTGGGTCAATGTCGTTAATGCACTCAAATAGGTAGCCTTGTCGATTTATTTACATTGTTGAAACTTTTTACCAAAAAATCCAACTAGTTTTTCATCAATGCACCTAGAAAAACTACTTGGAACAATTAATTGTGCATTCTAGAACATATCTATCCAAGACAAGTAACATTTTTCATCAATGCACATTGAACATATCTGACCATTGGACAAGCAGATTTTGTACTAGATTTTCAATCAGGATTAGAGATGTGGGTCAAATCCCACCAAAAGTCGGAGAAGTGCTCCGAGTCTCTTGTCTGAAAGGAATTTTCATACAAAACTATACTACAGATGATTTATTTACATTGTGTCCATACTTTTTACCAGAAAATCCAACTAGTTTTTCATCAATGCACATAGAAAAACTAGTTCCAGTTAATTGCATTCTAGAATATATATATATATATATATATATATATATATATATATATATATATATATATATATATATATATATATATCCAATTCATATAACATTTTTCATCAATGCACATGTATAGAAAAGATACTTTCAGTTGATACTAGAGCACGTGCTTGTACAAAAACAATTTGTACATGTGCAAACACTAGCACAAATAACATAAGAAGCCCAATTTTTAGTTGAGTACTGGAAGTTCTAAAACATATTTAATTCAAAGAGAATAAATTGTTGGACAATTCACTCAAAAAAATTCTAATGGAATTCCATCTTCAATAATCCGTTCATGATTGGATTTTGACATTTTCCATCTCTTAATTTTTGATTTTTTCTTTGATTGAACTTCTATCAACTTTATGCGTGCTGCACACACCAAGTGACTATATTGACAACTTATGGAATCGGGTTCATAGTCTTCAAAGTAAACAAAGTCTCCACTTTGATGAGTTTGTCTGAAAAAATAACCTTTCAGTATAATAGACCCTCTGTCATATTGAAATCTGTGATCATTATAGTTTTGTAATAATTTCATTTTTCGTTCAGTGCAATGCATCAAATAATACTTCACATTTTCATCATTTTCAATAGGTGCAATTACAGCAAAAACATCTCCTGCACAATAAAATAAATTTAACAAAATTATGCATATTTAAATTTATTTCTAGATCTTTAAATCATTAGAAAGTAATTCAAATGTTACCTTCTCTAACAAAATCATAAACTCGATCACCATCAGATGATATTGTAGTTTCCTCTGATTGCATTTCTTCAAACATTGCAACAGACATTTTTCCCTTTATATTTAGCTCGGTATGTTTCCAATTGTTCACATACATTTTGTTTTCACAAACGTCATTGGATTTTGTGTTGTCTATGCAAACATCACAAAAACAAGAATATTTTCTTTTATCCAATGCAAACACATTTCTGGATGACTTTGTTTGAATTGAATGCAATTTTCAAGTCCCTTTTATTGTTTCAACGTCATTTCCAATTGATCTATCTACGTCTTTGATTCCAATATGCCAGAAAAACCTTTATATGGAAAATTAGAAGAAGAATTTGTAAATATGATATCAAAATACAATCAAATATAATCATTGCATGATAAATGTACAATGTTTAAAATTAGATTTCCAATATAAATTAAATTGAATGTACTTTCGCACTTCTCTTGATGGGTTTCTCTCATGGCTTAGAGCAGCGATGCACCATTGAAAAAATTCTTCAGCGTTCACAAGTTGGCTTGCATAGTGGTTCATTTGATATCTTCGAAGTACTCATTTTATGCATGCTCCTGGACCATCATGTTCTCCTTTTCCATGGCCAATCTCAAAGAAATTCCAACAATGTTTAATGCAGGTTTTCTTATGAAGACAACACAACCAAAAGAATGATCGTGCAGATTTGAATTGACCTGCACATCCATCTGACCATATCCAATGTTCATTGAATGTTATTCCACGATTTTTCAATGAATCATAAATTTTTCCAAAACAATGTTGTACAAAACATGTATCATGTGTACGATCGTCACTGATATAAAAGTGATATTATTTAATGATATGTCGATTTTCACTCGTGCTTTGTATATGGTCAACATTTTGTTCAGCATGTCTATATAGAATATGGACAAGCATGGAGACTTTGTTAGAATGATAGTATTCACTCTGAATTTATTTTTGTGGAGCAAATGTGTAGTTTTCTGCAAAATCAATCACTGACAAAATGGTCCCTGGTGGAAAAAATTCATGAGATTTTTTGAATTGCAAGTCTTGCCATCGAGCTCTATGGGAATGCTTGGTGTATTTGTAAATTTCTACCTCAAACTTTCTCAAAAAGTCTATCAGAAAAATTTCGTCTTCTAGTAATTCAATTCTTTTAACACTATTTGCACCTTGAGTCGATGTATTGATATATTCATATCTCTTCCATTTAACTTTCATGTTGGACAATGATTGATCATTTATATCAATACGATATTTGTTTTGAAATTTAGTCAAATTTCCACAATCATCACATTTTTTACCACCAACACATTTCTTTTTGTAAAATAGTTCATCGCTTTCTCTTTCACATAGAATTTGAGATATGAAATCATGGATAGTTGAAGGAGGAGGTGAATCCTTCCATAATGTTCTACCGAAATCAAGGAATGTGTCATAATATAACTCAAATTCCACATGATAACGGAAACAACAAGTGTCGTGTACGGTGATAGGTTTTACATACCATGGTTTTTGTTGAACAAAAGCACTGAGTGAAACATGAATTTGACGATTCTCTTCTTTGAACTTGTTGAGTAACTCTATCTGAGTGGTTTCCAAGAGATTTTTTTCATGTTCTTCGTACTGATTTCGTGCTATTCTTCTTCACATCACATGCTTTGCATTTGGTGAAACACGAGAATTTTTCTTCCAATATTCATATATTATTTTTTTAACATTTTCTCCAAGTCTATCTTTGTATGGTTGCCTACACATAGCTCTCCAACAAGCGAGTTCATCATTTACATCTATTTGCAACCAAAATTTCTGATGTTTGTGCAAATTTTTTCGCGAGGTTCCCAGTGCTCGTGCCATAGATGTTACCGAACGATTCGCTTGAGTACTTGAGGAAACCATTGCCATCTGTATTCCTCTACGTACAATTGAAACATCTTTCTCTCTAGATCTCTTAATTGACTTTATAGAACTACTCATATTTTTATCACCTCTTCCTTCATTTTTTTTATCTTTGGTTGATTTTCGAATACCCAATAGTGTCGTAGCTTCTTTTAATTTCTTTAATGATAGGAGACCTTTCAACATTTGAGACTGAACTGTCACCCGCTTATTTAAGAAATACTTTTCAAAAATGCAGTTAACACGATATCGTATAACATGGTCAGGCTTTTTATCTCCATATGTGTGAGTGTCAACATTTTCTAACATCTCATTATCGATAGTGATTTCATCTGTACATATTCGAAAAAATAGTACATATTCAATAAATAACTAAATTAATAAATATATCTAAAATTTCAAATATTTTTCAAATTAGTTCATCAAATAAAGATTAAGCTTCACATTTTACATTAGGAAAATTTTAAATATATCAATAGATCATAATATTTACATTTACATACCTGCTTCAATTTCTGCTTGAGGTTGATTTTCTTCTTCAATATTTTGAGGAATATTTCTGTCTGTTTACATATAAACAAAATATTATTAAGCTTCACATTTTACATTAGGAAAATTTTAAATATATCAATAGATCATAATATTTACATTTATATACCTATTTCAATTTATGCTTGAGGTTGATTTTCTTCTTCAATATTTTGAGGAATATCTCTGTCTGTTTACATTAAACAAAATATTTTTCAAATTAGTTCATCAAATAAAAAATAAGCTTCACATTTTACATTAGGAAAATTTTAAATATATCGATAGATCATAATATTTTCATTTACATACCTGCTTCAATTTCTTCTTGAGGTTGATTTTCCTCTTCAATATTTGAGAGGGCTTCTAAATTTCTTTTGCGAGATTGTCTCGTCTCTCTTCTGTACGTTCCTCAGGGTCTCTTTTTCGATCATATTTTCTCCCACAATTTCTTCGATTTCCCATGATAATAGGGTATGAGGGTTATTTCAAAACATACAAAAATTGACACATTATTCGATAGTGGGTCTGAAGCCAATGTTGTATAGGAATACTTATGCAATAAAATTATTCTTGAAACCATTCCTCATCACAAACCATATCCATTCAGTTGGATATGAAAGAACATAAATCTCTAGGTTAAAAGAAAGTCTATTCTTCGGTTTGCAATCACAAGAAACTTCACTGACAAAGTTGAACTAGATGTTGTACTGCTTGATATTTTAGGAATTATTTTGGGAAGTCCTTACCTCTATGATAGTAAAGCCATATTCTATTGCCATGAAAAAAAGTACCACTTGTTCAAAAATGGTATGGAGTATATTGTGAAAGCTCACCACAAGAAAATATATATTTCATTAGTTAATGCATAGAAAATGAAAATACTAGTGAATTCAAGCAAGAATTTTGTGCTTCTTATGATTAAACCAAAGAATGATGTTGATTATGAAGAATTTCAATGTTATGATCCAAAATTGAAATCTGATTTAATTGAATTAGTTAATCAAAATAATGAGATGTTTCAGGAGATAAAGGGGTTACCACCCAATAGGGGAATCCAACATGATATATAGTTGCAACAATATTGTCTTGTTCCTAACATTTCCATGTATATGATGTCGGTGATGGAGGGTGCTTAAATCAAAAAACAAAGTCAAGGGTTGTTGGACAAAGGGATCATCCGGCCAAGTACACCGTCATGTGGGTCACCTATTCTTTTGGTGCAAAACAAGGATGGAACATGGCCCATGTGTGTATATTTCCATGCATTGAACAATATTATAGTAAAGAACCATTATCCAATCCCTAGAATATATTATTTACTTGATCAATTGAACTATGAAAAGTATTTTCCCAAGTTGGAATTAAGGAGTGGTTACCATCAAATTTTAATTACTGAATATGACATTTGGAAGACAACATTAAAAAAAAATCAAAGTTTGTTTGAATGTCTTGTTACACCTTTTGGTTTATTGAATGCTCCTGCTAGCTTCATGTGTGTGATGAATGATGTTTTAAGGCCATTTCTCGATGAGTTTTTTATTGTCTACTTAGATGATATCTTAATTTTCAGTAAATAACTTGATGAAAATATCATGGATGTAAGAAAAGTACTTGATGTACTAAGGAAATAATAATTATTTTTGAAGATGTAAAATTGTGCATTTGGTAAAAATTCTTTGGTGTACTTGGGGCATATTCTTGGAGGAGGCGAGTTTAGGATAGAACCCTATAAGTTTGAGTTCATTGTGAATTGGCCAACGTCCAAGACAGTCACTAAGGTAAGAAGTAATTTTGGAGCAACCCAATATTGGAGGAATTTTATCGCTAACTTCTCTTCTATTGTAGTTCCTTTGCATGCATTGAATACTATGAAAAATGTCTTCTAGTGGGGAGGAAAGAAGCAAAAATATTTTGATGCTTTGAAAGAGAATACTAGTTCAACCCCAGTACTTACACTACTGGACTTGAGACAACCCTTAGATATTTAAACTGATGCAAGCGACTATGTCATGGGCAATGTTAGCACCTGAAATGGACCCCAGGCTGAAAAAGGCAAATCAGGGTAACAACTAAACCATGCTCAGCCCTGTAGCTAGCCCTACAAGGATAGGAGAGGGATCTCTCCTTAGAATAGATATTCAATAACACAATAATGAACTGATTTTAGGCTAGATATATAAATGGGAAAAGGGGTTTTGATAAATGACTGAATTTTTAGGGATGAATGGGACAAAAGGACAGCATGAGCTGAGGAATTAGATCAAGGACACATAATATTTCATAGGGCAAGATAGGCAGGAGGTTTAGCAATCAGGTTGAAATAAGATGAAGTGAAAAGACTGTTGAGAAGCTTAAAAGGGCATAATAAATGAATCCTTTTCAAACAGAAGAAAACACACAGAGCATGAATGATTCCCCAAGGCAGAGAATATAAAATGGATTCTACCTTTCTAACTTGAAAACATTCAACTGGAAATGTTTATGAATGAATGATGAAACATAACAATGTACATATGAAACACAAAAGAGAGACATATGCTAAAATTCATACCACATGAATCCCACAAATTAGAGCTACATCACTTTATTAATTCCTTGCCAAACTGTACAATTGAGCGCAGAGCTCACTGCCACACTATTCCCCTCCTTCTGGGTTTTTGGATCTCAGACTCTTCAGCCTTTACAAATAATTAGAATTTACAATAAATAGACAGATTTGCAGGAATACAAATCGATGGGAAGAGGAGGAATCACAACTGAAGATGGAAGGCCAAAAGCCAACAGTCTCTCAGTAAAGGGAGAGTTGCGTTACATTATTTCATTTGAAATTTCGGATATCCAATGAGGAGGTGAAACCTGTAGCGTGGATCCTTTCGAATCATTATTGAAGATGTGACTATTACAATTTTGTTTCTCAGCCTCTGACATTTCGCTTTCCATTAGTTCTTTATTCTCTAGCTTTTAATAGAACGCTGACAAAATGAATTTATGCTTTTCGTGAAGGGAAAAATGCATTTTAAATGGGAAAAGGGAAGGGAAATGGAGGTGGGACCCACATAAATTGCAATCACAGTGAGCCGGGCAGAGGGATATCATATATGAAACAAACAGTGTAATCGCAATCGGAATGGAGCGGGAGCGGAAAAACATGATTAATATAATGAAACATATTAATATGAATAAACATATTATAATATGTTCATCACAATCAGAATTGGGATCGGGGAGCAGGTAGAGTGATATTATATAATCACAATCGGAAATCGGAGTCGGGGAGGGGAGAAATACATATGAAATAAAACTTCCGATGCGATTGGATGGGAAAAGCCCTTGTATAAATAAATATAATCAAAGCTTTTGGATTACAAAGGAAAAGGCCATTTATTATATGGATGGGCGGAAGACTTAAGTGGTGGGACCGGCAGGTCAATCACAATCGGAGATCGGGAGTGGGGAGTAATCGCAATTGCAACGGAGCATAAGGGATTTACGATGCGATGCGATCAGAGGGGATACGATTCATTGTGGGCTATCCGATCGGCGTGGGTAATCAACGGTCGGATGGGAATCAGGAGTCTCAATCGGAGGATCGGGGAAGGGACTTGCGATTGAGTCAATCGGAGTGATGGTGTGATCAGCGGATCGGAGGTAAGTTACGATTGCGATGATCGGAGTTAAGTGCGATCAATCGCATCGCAACTGTTTGCGATGAACTGATCGTAACTCTTCATATAAATGTTGCGATTGAACAATTTTTGCAATTGCGATTTATAAAAAAGAACTGTAAACTTTATATTATAAAGTTGCTATTATATGCGTGGTGGGGAAGTGGTTTATAGGGCCGGGGGGGTTATAATATGATATAACTTTGCTATAAAGTCTATGGGTATGGAAAAGGGGAAGTGGTTTTAATTAAATGGCATATATATTCAAAGTTTTATAATGCGATTTTATAATTGGAAAGGGGAGAAAAGGGGTTCTTAAAGGGAATTGAACATAAGGTTAAAAGGGAAACATGGGAAATATGGGGGGCTTAGGGAATAGAGGGTTTTTACTTTACTTAAGCATAAAATTCAATCCAGAAGTTAGTTTTGAGAGTGTAGTATACTGTTGGAAAGCTCTTTCCGGGCTCTTTCTGATGGATCTACTTTGAATATGCATTGGCACTGAACATGCTGTGGAAAAATTCTCTGAAGGCAGGGACATCACTTTGTGGAGATAACAACTTCTGAATTGTGACTAAAAGGAAAAGTATTATGTTTTCACCTCAAAACATGGTTTTGAGGTGAAAATTACATGAAACTGAATGAATGATATCTCTGATCCTCCTGGTGCTATAATTTTGAGTTTATTGACTTCCTCATGACCTTGCTGATCTTTATTGACACTTGACTTATTAATTTTACCATGGTGAGACCTTAGAGACTAATGAGACCCATCCTATGACCTACTGATATGATTTTGAGGATGAAAGTGAATAATGACTGAAGACCATAGGGAGGAAATTCATCAAGTACCTCATGAGGGAAAACTGATAAAAATTACTACCATCAATGAATCCATGACCTAGCAGAATGGTGAAATTTATTCGGTATGAGACACCTAATATGAAAATGAAAAAGAGCATTGATCCCTGATGGCAGTATGACTAGACTGACACTAACATTGGCTCCAATGGGGATGGTAGCTCCTTGGAGGTGCCAAGAACACCATAGACCAAGTAGCCTTATCCATTGGGCATGGAGTCAAAAATACTGAAAAACTGACACAATGCAGACTGACACTGACTCAAGACTAAGACTGAAAGACTGAAATAAAACCAAACTATACACATAACATTCAAGTTTTATAGCCTTAACCTCGGGCCCCAAACTTCAATGACTGTGTACTCTAAACTCTGATAAACATAACATGGCATATACAATGATGATGACATAGATTTTGATCCTTTGTTTTCAACAATGGTAGTCTTCAAAAGCCTACCATTTACTTCTCCTCCAGGGAAATCGTGGCCATCCATTTCTGAGAGCAAGAAGGCATTCTGCCCTATGTATGCTGAAATCCTATATGGTCCTTTCCACAGATTGTCGAACTTACCATGCTTCCCTTTGTCTTCTTCCTGGCACCCCATTTCAACACTATATCATCCAACTGAAACTTTTCTGCTTTTTTCTTCCTCTCATAGATCTTTTTAATCTTCTCCTACAACTGAATAGCGTTCTGTGACACTTCCTCTCTTGTTTGCTAAAGGTGGATCATCTGATTGATCCTTCGCTGATTGTCATTGTCCTCACTGCCAACTTCTTCAATAATCTCATAACTGGTACTGTAAGGGATGTAGGAAAGATAGCATCAGTACCATAAACCAGCTCAAATGGTGACAAACCTATTGATCTTTTACTGCTAACTCTGTTTGCCCACAGTGCGTTGCTAAGCTTTCGGTGCCAGTTTCTTTTGTTTGCCTCCAACATTTTCTTAATTATATTTACCAATGATTTTTTATATGACTCAGCCAGGCCGTTGCCTTGTGGATAATACACTATTGAATGGCCCAGCATGATGTTGTATTTATCACAAAAATTGATCATCTTCTTGGATCTGAACGCTGCTACATTGTCTGTTACGATTTTTCATGGGAAGCCAAAACGATATAAAATATTTGATTCCAGGAATTGAATGATTACCGTGTCTATTTCTTGCCTGGATGGGATGGCCTCAATCCATTTCGTAAAGTAATTTTTCCCTGCCAATATCCATCGGTGCTATGCTGAGGATGCAGGATGAGTTTCTCCAATGAAATCGAGCCCCCACTGCTGAAAGGGTGCATTCACTGAAACTGGTTTCAAAGGGAGTGGGAGAAATTTCTTCTTTCATTGGAAGATTTGGCATTCATGGCATTTCATCACTCTCTTATATAAATCAGAGAATAATGTGGGCCAATAATATCCTACTCTCAATACCTTGTTAGCTGTAGTTTTCCAAAACAAGTGACCGCCACAGTCACGTTTATGAAACTCATGCATTACCTTTTGCACTTCTTCTTCAACCAAACAATTGAGCAGAATGCCTCCTGGATCTTTCCAATATAGAGCGCTGTCTAAAATGCAGTATTTTATAGATTTTAGCTTCAGGGATCTACCTTTACTCTTAGACATGCCTGTAGGAGGTGACAAGTGCTAAAGGACATAGACGATATCAGAATTCCACGGGGACTGTAGAAAAATATCTGCAATTGGAACCAGCAAACCTTCATCTTCATATTCTGCCACTGCTGTTATGAGGTTTATATCTAAAACACGTAGATTTGATTGGGCCATCAGTTTCGCCAAGCCTTGGCCTTTGATCAACTTCGTGGGCTTGATCTCCAGATCGTACTCCAACATAGTTGCTATCCACTTACCTCTCTGACCTTTTGGATCAATTTGCATCAACACATCCTTCACAGTTGCGTTAGGGACATAAGCTATACTATGTGAATGCAGAATATAGACCCTGAAGTCCTTCAATGCCTTGATAAGAGCCAATGCCTGCTTTTCAATAATATTATACCTCAAAGCGGCATCTCTAATAGTTCTACTAAAGAAGGAAATTGGCTTTTCGATCTCGTCTCTATTTTGCATTAAAACAATAGCTAAACTATTTTCCGATGCGAACGAAAATATGATGAAGTCTTGAGTGTAGTTGGGACAGATCAAAACTGGGGCACTGCACAAAGAAAAATTTACCATATTGAATGATTTGATAGCCTCCTCGCTCCATTTAACAGTGTTGTCCTTTTTCAACATATTGGTCATTTCCCTCAAATGTTCAGCCAGATTGGGTATAAGTCGATGTAAGAAGTTCATCTTACCATTGAAAGCTTGGATCTCCTTCTTATTTCATGGCAGTTCTATGAGCTGAATCACCTCCACTCTAGCTGGATCGATGTGAATACCATCTTTGGAGATGATATGCCCCAACAGCTTGCCTTCGTCTATGGCAAAGAGACATTTCTTGGGATTGAGATAAATTCCAAACTTTCTGCATTGCTGAAAAACAACTCTCAAATGGTTCAAATGCTCATCATCTGATCCTGAAAACACTGTCAAATAATCCAAATAAACAACCAAAAAAACATCCTTTTCATTGGCAAAAGCGATGTCCATTGCACGCTGGAAAGTAGCTCCTGCATTCTTCAGTCCAAAAGGCATTTTGGCGTACTGGAAGGTTCCCCACGGTGTTGTGAAGGTTTTATCTTGGTATTTTTCATGCACCAAGATTTGGTTGTAGCTTGGGTAGCCATCAAGTAGTGACATCCTGGATGCTCCAACTACTCTATGCAGAATATGGTCCATTTTCGGAAGTGGATAATTATCCTTTAAGGAAGCCTTATTCAAGTTCTGAAAATCTATACACAACCTTATTTCTCTAGTCTTCTTACATACTGGGACCAAATTTGAAATCTAGTCAGAAAATCTAATAGGGACTATGATACGAGCTTTGTACAATCTATTTACCTCTTTTTCGATAGATGGTAGCAGCTTCAGATTGATTCTTCTCAACTTCTGTCTGAATGGATTTTGATCCGGCTTGATAGGAATAGTATGCTGGATTATGTTCTTATCATAAACCTTCAAGTCTGAATAATCCCATGAAAATACATCAGAAAATTTGGACAACAACTTCACATACTTTTCCTTTGCTTCAGGGGACAATGTCTTTGACAATTTCACGAACTTGGGCTGATCAGGTGTTCCAATATTCACATCTTCAACTCCTTTCTCTGTAGGCACCAAGCTTGGCTTATTTTCCACATCATCCTGATCAAAAAACTCCTCTAGAGGTATGAGACCTCTGGGAATTACATTATCTTTCAGCCGCAATATGTCCATCTGGTTTGTTTCCATTTCTTGATCATTAACCGCATACTCGCTTTCTATGGGAGTGTCCTTGAATTTTCCATCACCCTATAAAAATGGATTGATCTCATTATCATCCCAAAATACTTGCCAATACCTTAAATTTTCCAGAACAGCAGGCCTATGTTTGACATAGATTTCAAACTTATTGCTGGAGTTTATCGGAATCTTCAGGTTACTTGTAGTGGTGGCAAGAGAATCCACAGTAAGATTCTGCATCCTGGGCACTGTTGTCAAATTGTACTCTTGGAATGTCTTCAAAATGTCCAGAACTGCATTTCTATATGCCCTCAGTCTTGGATGTTTAGCTTGGTATTCTCCCTTCACCTGCTTCATTATTAGCTCAAAGTCACCATACACAGAAATCCTTTTCGCCTTCAACTTCTTCAAGATTTTGAGGCCTGCAATCAGAGCTTCATACTCTGCTTCATTGTTAGAGAAGTAAAAATCCAACTTATAAGCACATACTCTAACATTACTAGGGACTCTTTCGGGATGGAAAACAGGGCTCTGAATCCATATTCCAATGCCAGCTCCATCCTTACCAACAGCTCCATCAAAATCCATACTCCACAGGCCTTCTTCTTCTTCTTGAAGATGCTGGAAATTTGTCTGTTTCTCTTCTTTGCCTTGGCTGATTTTTGGCTATTCATTATCCCTTTGCTGCTGGCAGGCAAGAGGCTCAGAAGTATTTGCTGCTTTGTCCCTTTCCTGTTTGAGGACTTTTTTGAAATTTTCTGAAATCTCAGGTATCTCCAATACTTGTACCAACTGAACAACCTCGTCATTTAAACCACCATCTGGATATAAGACAAAATATTCTAAATCTATGTGGACTACATTGATGGGATGGTTTACTGGCTTGTCTTTGCTAGTAATCATATATTTCATTTTCTTTTCCCTATATAACTTTCTCAACTGGCCAAATATAGGGATTGTGGCATAGGAGAAATCAAGCTGTATGGTTCCCTTGAGTTTTTCACCCCAAGACCTAGATAGAAGCATTCCAAATTGTGGTGGGACATCAGCAACAACTACATCCATCAGGACATTTTTGGCTAGGATTTGATCTAAAGACACTACTAAATATTTGATGAGACCAGTACAGTGGACCCTACTTGAATCAAAAGAATATAAATCATGGTATTTTATAGTAACATCAATGCCTAACTTCTCCATGACAGCTTTGGGCATCAAATTATGCGAGGCCCCGGAGTCCAACATGGCGTTATGCAAGATAAATTCATGCAACCTAAGACTTAGGTAAAAGGGGGGAACTTCATTTTCTTCAGACTCTTGTGTGGCTGGACCAAAAATAAGTTCAGGGTAGTCATCCTCCACATTAACCATATCAGAAAGAGGGTCAATTTGCAAGACTTTAGACACCTAACTTTTATATACATTATTCTTCACCAACTCAGTCAAGGGCACAAACACTTTGAGTTTGGAAATTTCATTTTCTAAATTAAAGGAAGGAGCTTTTTCTACCTCTTTAATGGGAGGGTCTTTCTTCTCTGTTTTCTCCTTTGCTATGCTTTGTTGGCCCTTTTCATTTGCTGTGTTAGTAGCTGCGAGTGCTTTGCTAGAGGAAGGATTGGCTGGCTCTTTTCCTTTCTTCTGTGCCTCGTCCTTCATTTGGAGTTCTTTTCTCTTTTGAATGGGACTGATTGTGACATTTCTATTCCTCAGGGAATACTGCCTTTGCTGGGCTGATAAAGCATTCATATACCCTCTCTGGTAGTCATCAGATTCTTCTTCTAACACTACTTCATTTGCCAAAGTTAAAACTTCGTCCCCTTGAATGTCTGGAGTCGCCACTGTGTATTCTTCGTCTTCTGTGAGGAAAATGGGCGCACCGTCTGCTGTGAAAAAATGATTGGTTTCAAACAGAGGACCATCGCCATCTGAGTCAATCCCTTACACGTAGTTCTGCTGCAACGACATTTTTATCTGCTGCTGTGGTGCCGCTTGGTCTTGCACCCTCTGTTCTCTCTATCTAATTCTAAATTGCAGCTACTTTTGTCCTCTAAAATTTGGATTTCTTATTTGGGGTTCAGGTCTTTCTGAAATCGTTAATCGATCAACCATATTTTCCATTGTATGAATCATTATGTCCATTTTTCTATCCGAAGGGGAGGATTCCTCTTTCACCACGACTTTATTTTCAGCTCTTGCTCGAGCTCTTCTAGCCAGTAGATTAGCTTCAATGCTTACTGCTATCCTCTGCATTTCTTCAAGTGACGGCGGATCTCTTTCACGCAGTTGATATGCCATATCGGCATCAAAACCATCTGGAAAACTCAACATAGCTGAATCCACAGGAGGTTTGAGGTTGGCCGGAATAGCATTGTATACAGCATTGAATCTTAAACAATAGTCTTGCACAGTTTCACCCGCATTTCTTTTAATATTCTCATTTTCAGACAGAATTTGGTGTGGATTCCTTTTCACCTCCCACCGGTCTAAGAAATGTGTGTGTAACTCATGTAAAGTATGAATTGAGGCAGCTGGTAAAGCTCTGAACGACTTTCTAACTTCACCTCCGAAGCTTTGGACAAATGACCTAGTAGCTACATTCTCTTCTTCTACTTCATGCAAGTCAAAAAAGTCATTCATCTTGTCAACATGTTGCTGGGCTGTAATGCCCTGAGTGGCATCAAAGATAGTAATTTTACTCTGATATTCAGCAAGCATATCATTTAGAACCTGAGGTAAAACCAAGGGCGCATACCAGGCATCCATGACTCTGGGTGGGTTTACAACAGGATTTGCAGGATTCGGAGGAGGTTTTGTTGGAGGAGAGGATAACTGGGAGTTGACTGAAGGGGATGCTGATGAATTATGAGGGGGAAATTCTGCTCCTGATGATTCTGAAGGCTCAGGAATATAAGTTGCAATGATGGACTAAGGAGAATTAAAAATGTAGTCATCAATGGAGGAATTCGCTCTTTGAATTTCAATATCCACAAGGAATTCTGAATCTAAAACTGTGTCTTGGAGTGCAGTTTCAGACTTACTTCTAAATAAAGAGAGCTCATAACTCTCGTCAAAATAAATCTCTTCTACAAAAAACCTCACTGGGCCAAGTGTGGGACCTGGAAATAGGTGTAGGACTTAGTGATACCTCCTGTATTCTGACTATTCTTGGGATAAGATTTGGATTTTCAAACACAGGGGGAGGGTTTGGATAAGGATTAGCCCTTGTATATCTTCTTGAAGCCAGTGTGGTCAACTTACTACTGTACAATATTTATATCAGCCTAAAAAACTCTGAAGTATCATCATCGACATTTTACAAGAAAAATATTACTGGGGTGACAAATCTTCTATGCAAAAAGTTTGTAAATGTTCCCCAGTGGAGTCGCCAGAGATGTTAGCACCTGAAATGGACCCCAGGCTAAAAAAGGCAAATCAGGGTAACAACTAAACCATGCTCAGCCTTGTAGCTAGCCCTACAAGGACATGATAGGGCTTTCTCCTTAGAATATATATTCAATAACACAATAATGAACTGATTTTAGGCTAGATATATAAATGGGAAAAGGGGTTTTGATAAATGACTGAATTTTCAGGGATGTATGGGAAAAAAGGACAACATGAGCCGAGGAATTAAATCAAGGACACAGAATATTTCATAGGGCAAGATAGGCAGGAGGTTTAGCAATCAGGTTGAAATAAGATGAAGTGAAAAGACTGTTGAGAAGCTGAAAAGGGCATAATAAATGAATCCTTTTCAAACAAAAGAAAACACACAGAGCATGAATGATTCCCCAAGGCAGAGCATATAAAATGGATTCTACCTTTCTAACTTGAAAAAATTTAACTGGAAATGTTTATGAATGAATGATGAAACATAACAATGTACATATGAAACACAAAAGAGAGACATATGCTAAAACTCATACCACATGAATCCCACAAATCAGAGCTGCATCACTTTATTAATTCCCTACCAAACTGTACAATTGAGTGCAGAGCTCACTGCCACACTATTCCCCTCCTTCTGGGTTTTTGGACCTTAGACTCTCCAGCTTTTACAAATAATTAGAATTTACAATAAATAGACAGATTTTCGGGAATGCAAATCGATGGGAAGAGGAGGAATCACAACTGAAGATGGAAGGCCAAAAGCCAACAGTCTCTTAGTAAAGGGAGAGCTGCGTTACATTATTTCATTTGAAATTTTTGGATATCCAATGAGGAGGTGAAACCTATAGCATGGATCCTTTCGAATCATTACTGAAGATGTTACTGTTACAATTTTTTTTCTCGACCTTTGACGTTTCGCTTTCCATTAGTTATTTATTCTCTGGCTTTTAATAGAACACTGAAAAATTGAATTTATGCTTTTGATGAAGGGAAAAATTCATTTTAAATGGGAAAAGGGAAGGGAAATGGAGGCGGGACCCACATAAATCACAATCGTAGTGAGCCGGGCGGAGGGATATCATATATGAAACAAACAATGTAATCACAATTGGAATGGAGCGGGAGCGGAAAAACATGTTTAATATAATGAAACATATTAATATGAATAAACATATTATAATATGTTCATCGCAATCAGAATCGGGATCAGGGAGTAGGCAGAGTGATATTATATAATCGCAATAAAAAATCGGAGTTAAGGAGGGGAGCAATATATATGAAATAAAACCTCCGATGCGATTGGATGGGAAAAGCCTTTGTATAAATAAATATAATCAAAGATTTCAGATTACAAAGGAAAAGGGCCTTTATTATATGGATGGGCGGAAGATTTAAGTGGTGGGACTGGCAGGTCAATTGCAATCAGAGATCGGGAGCGGGGATTAATCGCAATCACAACGGAGCATAAGGGATTTGCGATGCGATCGGAGGAGGGGATGCGATTCATTGTGGGTCGTCCGATCGGCGGGGGTAATCAACAGTCAGATGGGAATCGGGAGTCACAATCGAAGGATCAGGGAAGGGACTTGTGATTGACTCAATCGAAGCGATGGTGTGATCGGTGGATCGGAGTTAAGTTGCGATTGCGATGATCGGAGTTAAGTGCGATCAATCGCATTGCAAGTGTTTGAGATGAACTGATCAGAACTCTTCATATAAATGCTGCAATTGAACAATTTTTGCGATTGCGATTTATAATAAATAACTTTAAACTTTATATTATAAAGTTTCTATTATATGCGTGGTGGGGAAGTGGTTTATACGGTGGGGGGGTTATAATATGATATAAATTTTCTATAAAGTCTATGGGTATGGAAAAGGGGAAGTGGTTTTAATTAAATTGCATATGTATTCAAAGCTTTATAATGCAATTTGATAACTGGAAAGGGGAGAAAAGGGGTTCTTAAAGGGAATTGAATATAAAGTTAAAATGGAAACAGGGGAAATATGGGGGGCTTAGGGAATATAGGGCTTTTACTTCACTTAAGCATAAAATTCAATCCAGAAGTCAGTTTTGAGAGTGTAGTATACCGTTGGAAAGCTCTTTCTAGGCTCTTTCTGATGGATCTTATTTGATAATGCTCTGGCACTGAACATGCTATGGAAAAATTCTCTGAAGGCAGGGACATCACTTTGTGGAGATAACAGCTTCTGAATTGTGGCTGAAAGGAAAAGTATTATGTTTTCACCTCAAAACATGGTTTTGAGGTGAGAAATACATCAAACTGAATGAATGATATCTTTTATCCTCCTGGTGCTACAATTTTGAGTTTATTGACTTCCTCATGACCTTGCTGATCTTTATTGACACTTGACTCATTAATTTGACCATGGTGAGACCTTAGAGACTAATGAGACCCATCCTATGACCTACTGATATGATTTTGAGAATGAAAGTGAATAATGACTGAAGACCATAGGGAGGAAAGTCAGCAAGTACCTCATGAGGGAAAACTGATAAAAATTACTACCATCAATGACTCCATGACCTAGCGGAATGGTGAAATTTATTAGATATGAGACACCTAATATGCAAATGCAAAAGAGCATTGATCACTGATGGAAGTATGACTAGACTGAAACTAATAGGCACAATCCCTATGCAACATGGTAAGGCCACATCATTCCATTCATAAACTTTCAATGGTGCAGTGATTAACTATCCTACTTATGACAAGGATATTTATGCATTGGTTCAAAGTGTGAGAAAGTTAAAACACTACTTTACGGGAAAGGAAACCATCATACACACCAACCACCAACCATTGAAATACTTGTAATAAAAAAATAGGTTGCAGCAATCAAGGCACTTTAGATGGATGGGTTTCCTAAAACAATTCCACTTGGTCATCGGGTATAAGAAAGGTATTGTAAACAAGGTTATTGATATTCTTTGTAGGCCTATTATTAGTGAAACTACTTTACACAAGCATAATTCTATTTTTCATGAAATTTATGTTGAGCAAGGTGCATATGATAATGAATTTCAATATGATTATGCAACCTTGAGTCAAGGAAACCAAGTAGATGAATTGGATTACCATGTACATAATAATTGGTGTATCATTTGGGCAAGATTTGTATTCCACAGGGGGAGAGCATGAATTTCATCAGGGAAGCACAAAATTCTCTTATTGTTGGACATTTCGGTGTAAGAAAAACAATGGCACATCTTCAGAGGTATTTTTATTGGCCTCATATGCTTGATAGTGTGTAATGTTACATTAAAGTTTGTTTATTATGTGCAGTCAGTAAGCCTAGAAATAGGAAGTTAGGATTGTACACACCAATTCCTGTACCTTGACGTCCATGGGAGAGTCTTTCTATGGACTTTGTAGGAGTTCTTCCTTTTTCAAAAAGAGGTCATGATTATTTTTTTGTAGTTGTGGATAGGTTCAACAAGATGTGTATATTAGTGTCGTGTAAAAAGAAAATCAAAATTGAACAAACAAATCACTTATTATTTCATCATGTTTGGGTTCATTTTGGTCTTCCCACATCCATTGTTAGTGATCGATATTCTCAATTTGTTGGAAATTTTTGGTAAAGTTTGTGGGACTTGGTGGATGCCAAGTTGAAGAAGAGTAAAACTTTTCATCCAAAAACAGATAGTCAAACCGAGGTGGTCAATTGAAAAATAATACATATTCTTTGAGGATACTGCAACAAGCATCCTAAGTTGTGGGATAAAAAATTTCACTAAATTCATCATTCTTACAACTGTGAAAAACACTCCTCTACATATACATCGTCATTTGAGGCATGTCTTGGATAATTGCCTAGATTTCCATTGGTTTTAATTTTTTGGAAGGATGTTGCTATTGATGACCATAGCAGCATAGACATAGCCAAGAAGTTAATAGAACACATCCAATTGATAAATCAAACAATTGAAGATCAACTTGAAAAAATCCAAGGCAAGTACAAATCAAGGCACGACAAGTATTGTGTAGAGCACAAACTCGCTTCACATTATAAAATAGAGGCTTCAAGGGGAAGGTAAAACTGAAACCAATCCGTTCTGGTCCTCTCAAAATTCTGGAAAATATTGGTGAAAAGGCCTTCAAGTTAGATTTTCCTTCATACATGAAAATTTTCTCTATTGTTAATGTTGATAACTTGAGTTTGTATGAGCCTCCTGTGATTAAATATCAAGAATAACATGTTAATATTCCTTCTTTTGATGACACTCTTCTCATAAATACCTTCATAAGCTTCAACAAGACACAATTATTTATTGAAGAACAAGGACATCAAAACGAGGGAGTGTAGACTCCCTTCATGTGGGGCTCAAAGGAAAAAAATCCCTCCAAGGCCAAATGGATCGAGATAGGAAAGGTGAGGGAATTGTACCCCCATTTTCTAAACAACTGAAAGTGCTTTTTTCGGGTCCAAAAGCTTCCTGTGGGGAGGAGTGATCAGGTGCTCAAAATTATGCTAAAAATGAAAGTTTACGGAATGGTGTGGAACTTGAATGACCATATAGATCTCGTCATTTTAAATCTGGCGCAACTCGTTTTGTGGAAAACCGACACTGTATGCTCCAATAAACAGGTTATGTCCACTTTGTCAAACATGCAATTTTAAAAAAAAATGCAAGATAAACCAGTCAGAAGTTCGTACAGTTGACTGGGGATGCCGATGTGGTAGGGTGACTTTATAGGTTGACTTGGTTAATGGTGTTCTCCGGCGAATGGGATCATGCCAAGTGGAACTTTGTTATTGGTTTTAATTTGTGAATTGTGACCTATTGATTTGGTAGCCAACCACACGCTACCACATGGCCCAGCTAGGGGCCGCCACATCATGACCCAAGGCCACCAAAATTTTGGGTTGAGTCCATGCGGGGGTGGTAGACATCAAACTAGCAACCTCCAAGTACCGTGCACAAGCTATTTTCAAAACCTTATCACAATAGTTCTTATATAACTATGGTATTTATATCATTTTTTTGTCATATAAAATGTGCATTGGGGGGGGGGTCAGGGTCTAGCCCTAACCCTCGTCACCGCCGGAGGCAGGACCACGGGTGGGAGGCTAGCTCCCCCCGTATCCGTTAACACATAAAATTTACACGAATGCGGACATGTGCCCACAGTTAGCACTAAATTGTGACAATAAGGAGTAACTGTGCGACAATTTTATATAAAAAAAATATTAAACCATAATTAATATGGTTTGAAATCCAGTTTATAAGTGTTTTTGGGAATTTAATTCCTCCAACAATTTCTCCTAGTTTTTGGTGAAATTGGCGCTGACCTAGTTGAATTCCAGGTTGATTTGTAGGATGATGCCAGATTTTGGGGAAAATGTGGAGCAAATAGTGTAGAAACTTAGCGAAGTCATAAGTAAGTCAATTTTTGACCAAATTCAAGGAAAGAGAGGCTAGACAGACATTTTGGGGCATTCTGGAGCTGATGGAATAGGTTTCAGAGTGGTTTGAGCATTATGAACATATGTAATCACACTTTTGAGCATAATAGAAGAGGGTCAAGCCATTGGAAGCTGGACCAAGTAGATGTAAACTGGGCGGGGTGAACTCCTTCATCATGTGCTATTGTGTTACTGTTTATCGTGATGTTCATGTATTTTAGATGTTGTTTTTTAGTGTTTTTTTTAAGTTAATTTGCTCAAATAATTCACATGAAAACACACAAAACTCATGAAAAAATTTCAATTTACCTCTTAATAATCAAGCACATTCTTTTAATTCTAAATTGGATCTTAGCACAAAAAACACTAATATTCTCATTTAGATCATCCTATATTTGGGATCTGATGCCAATGTGTTACCAAAGAAAACTTGGGAGCGAATGGGAAATATGAATTTGTAATGGTCATCGATCCACTTATTAATGGCTAACTAGTAGAAGATCGTCCATATGGGAAGGCTATATAACGTTGTATTAGATATTGAGAGAGTATGCACTGATGAAAATTTCAAAGTAATTGAAATTCTAGATGATAGAAATCCATATATGGCACTCCGTTAATTGGATTGGGATTTTGATACTCACGTGATAATCAATATGGAATTGAGACAGATGGTGTTTGAAAAAGGCAATATGAGGGTCATTGTTCCTTTGGACCCATCAGAAGCAGTGCACTATACAGATCTTGTCCGTGATGAATACTACAACTCAAATATATAAAATATCTACAAGATAACAGCTAAGGAGGAAGATTGGATTAATCCCACTGCATATGGAAGGCTAATATAGGAACATGATAGTTCCTATATTTTTGACTCAGATGAAGAACTGGAAAATTGGTAGAACAGGTTGCATGAAGTCTCTACAAGACAATGTAATAGAATTACCAAATCACTTCGCTGCATAAATTCATAGGTATGTAATTTTCATTATTATTATGGGATATATGTAGGTGTATTTATTGATCAATTTGAAATTAGAAAGAAAAAAGGTTCCAAGCGTTAGATGTGGCCCTAAGATATGCACTTGTTCGATGGTGGGGTACTCATAAAGAAAATCTCAGAAGTTGGAAAGAATATCGTAGACTGATGAATATCATATTTTTCCAAGTAAATACCTGAATCAAAGAAGAATATAATGATCAAGATGAACCCCATAAGAATATATTTTGTTGGACTTCGGTTTAGAGAGAAGAACCAGAACCAGAGTGGGTACATGTGTTCTTTCACCCATTAGACCTGATACATATGAATTAGTATCTTGAGACAGAGCTGCGACATGGAACCATGAACTGGAAATATTTTGTCGAAGGGTTAATCCTTAAATTTAGTTTTCAAGATGATTATCCTTGCATAGATGAATCCCTTCAGGTAGTCAGAGTAGGGATTTTTAAGACTACAACTGCACTAACTTGGACGCATCCCGATTGTACCATGTAGTTTCAACACACATTAGAGTGCTATAATGTGACAGCGGAAGAGGATGATGAGGATCTGTGCCATATTGATATCCCAGAATCAAAATGACATATCAAAGTTGTTGTACCAGAATCAGAAATCCATGAAATAATGCAACCTGTGAAGATAAAGAAGGATAAAATTGGTTGATAAGAAGAACACAAATATTCACTGATTGAAGATTATTTGGAGAAAGACACAGTTAGCAAGGTTGAATATTTATTGCACGAATATCAATAAATCTTCCCCATGAATATTTGTGAACTGAAGGGTATAGTAGGAGACCTGGGAGTTATGAGCATTAATCTGAACCTTGATACGAAGCCCATAAAGAAAAGGCCATATCGATTGAATCTGAAATATAAAGAAAAATTGAAACCGAAGTTAGAAAATATGATCAAGGCAAGGATTATTGAATTGGTTGAAGAATTGGAATTTGTAATTCCTATGTTAGTTAAGGAAAAGAAGGCAAAGGGTGAGATCAAAATCTATGTGGACATACAAAAAATGAATGATGCATGTGTATATGACCCCTTTCCCACACCACTTGAGGACAAAGCATTGGATAATGTAGGAGGACATGAGGCTTATTCTTTCACAAATGGATTTTCAGGTTACCATCAAATCATAATTGTGCCAGAAGATAAACAGAAGACAAATTTTTCCACAAAGTTGGGTTCTTACTAGTACATCGTGATGCCTTTTGGGTTGAAGAATACTCCTACCATATTTTCTCAAGTTGTAGTCACAACTTTCAAGGAGTATATAAAATTTTTTATGGAGGTTTACTTTGATGATTGGACGGTTTCTGGGATGTTGAAGAAACATGTTTCAAGCTTGATATTGATTTTGGATAGATGTAGACAGTATGAGATCTTGATAAATTTTAAGAAGTGCATATTTTGTGTACCTTTTGCTATACTACTGGGGCATGCTGTTTGTAAGAAAGGATTGATGGTAGACCTTGAGAATATTGTTGCAATTGTGAACCTAGAACCACCTAAGATAGTGAAGAAAGTGCACATGGAACTTGGACACACTGGGTACTACAGAAATTTTGTAAAGGCATATACGTAGATAATTTCACCGATGGAGAAGCTACTAAAGAAATATGTTACTCTTCACTACGACGAAGAATGCTAAAAAGAGCCTCGACATACTTAAGGAGGAGATGGTAACTGCACTAACTCTAGTTTTCCCGAACTAGAATAAGGAATTTCACATACATGTTAGTGCCTCTTTCGTAGCATTGGGTACAGTATTGGCACAGGCAAGAGAAGGAGAAATTGATCACACCATATATTTTGCAAGAAAAAAATTCTTGAAGGAAGGGAATAACTATTCTACAAGAGAAGTATAAGGGTTTGATATCGTCTATGCATTAGGTGTTTTCTGTCCCGGAGTGGGTTTCCACCTTAAAAAATGTGTGCATTTGTGTTCCTTTTGTTTATTGCTATCATTGTACAAACACTGATAATAATTGAAGATTAAGTAATGCTCTAATTGAAAGGAATACTGATTCACCCCCCTCTCAGTATTTCCAATAATTGGTTTCAGAGCTTGGTTTCTTCAATAGCAGTTTAACAGCTGGAAGGAGGTCATGGAGCATACCCAGTATGGCGTACCTCTGTTCAATGAAAATAATTATGCACTTTGGAAAGGAAGAATGGAGATCTATCTCTTTACGCAAGGTTACGAAGTATGGGACACTGTTCAAAATGGATTTACATCAACCACGGATGAAGAAGGTAAGAAGAATTTGGTAAATGATGCAAAAGAAAAGAATATTATTATCAGTGGACTTATTGAATCTGCTTATCATAAGGTGTTGGGTTGTAAAAATTCCAAAAATGTATGGGAAAAACTTGAGAATATATATGCAAGTGACTCAAATGTCAAAGAAGCAAAGCTTCAAATCTATAGAGAAAAATTTGAGCAACTCAGAATGAAAGAAGATTGCAACATTGCTACATACTTCCAATATGTTAATGAAATAACCAATACTATGTAAGGACTGGGAGAGCGAGTTGATGAGAAGAATATCATAAGAAATATTCTTAGAACGTTACTAGGGAGATTCAACCCAAAGTTATCGGTCTTAGAATACAGTCCAAATATGGACAAACTCAACAAACAAGAATTACATGGCATGCCATATATCAATGGAAACATCTCGACAAGTAGAAACCATCAAAGGCATTATTGACCCAGAATATATAAATTTGGTAGGTCAAATTCACATGCAATATTGGGTTAGCCCCTGATGTTTCTTGGGTTGACATCAATGACAACCGTTGATCAACAATCTCCCCCTTTGGCATTGATGGTAACACAAGTACTCCCCCTGCGATCATGACACCTCTTCCTACAATGCACACTACTGTTGTCAGAAGAAACACCCTTTGAAGGCGAACCATTGGGGAAGGAAGCACAACTAATGATGGAGGAATGGGACTTTAATGATAGAAGAAAATATACCCAATTTGAGCCCAATAGATACCTGCACCAAGGTCATTACCTAAAGAATGAAGTTACCAGAGTGGAGCCACATAGGTGGGTTGCCGGAATAAAAAAAGAACTATTGTTAAACATGTTCAACTTTCCTCACTTTGGGCAAAGTAATATCAAAACCATTTTTTTTCGCCAGCTACTTGCTTTGGTAAATGATGGGTCCCTTTGGCTAGGAGAGAGGATACGCATCGATGACATGTTGATCAGAAGAACAATCATGTTTCCCTACCATGGAAAGAAACACGCTGAGGAGTTCTTACGAAAGTGTTAGGACAAGGCTTCCACTGAATAAATTAATAAGAAGTAGTACCTAGTATATAATTAGAGGGGTTATGACATTAGCTCCATAAATGATCTAGTAGTGCACCTCTCCATGCACATCCTCACAAGAAAGATAATGCATAAATGTTGTGAAAATGAAGTACCAATAGCCATGGTCACTTTGGATGCACAATGCAGTAAATGGGTCTAGCATAACTGGATTGGCTACCTATGCATAGAATTTCTAGAATATGTTTGTGAAACATAAGAGGAAGGGAAGTCATTCCACTATACATGGTTGTTGTCGCTCATCACGTTAATGGCCTAGAAGGAACGTGATGATTCATAGTTCCCTACTATGGAACTTGACGTGTGTGAATTTGCGAGGTCTGCCTCGTTATGGTTTACTAAGGAACCATCATGCGCCATGGAGAACAAAATTGATGGATATGGATCTGTGCATAGTGGTGAGTCAATTTCCCAAGTTTTCACCTAATTTATTTGAATATTATTGGGGAGTTGCATATTTAAAAGTTGATTTTCACAGAGTATACATCAAGGAGAGACATGATCTAGATAAAATATGGTTTTCCATACCTGGTCACTGGACTTGATATTATGCAAGTCACAAGGCAGTAACCAATAGATTGGCTGCCTCCACCCATTGGAGGAACTGAAACAAAACATTTAGGTACCAGTGGAAATGATACACAAGCAGGAAAAGACATATAAAAATAAACAAAGAAGGATGGAGAAGAAACTAGAGATAAAGAGAAAGAGTAGGATGGTCAGGACCCTCTAATCGATAGAGAATAGGAGGAGACCCATTTATTATGAAGAGAAGAATACCTACCATGTTAAGTCCCTATATTAATAGTGTAGTCCCTTATTATGTTAGTGTAGCCCCACTTATTGTTATTTTTGTACCCCTGTAACCCCCATATTTTTATTATTATGCCCTTACATTATTATTGTTAGGTCGGCTAGGATTACATTATGGTCCCACTAGGATTATATTGTGGCCCCATGGACTCCTATATATAGAAGGAGGTTTTTTTCATTTGTATCATCCAAGAATTGTGCATTTATGTAATGTATTGGAGGTTTCCCCCTTGAAGTGGCTTATTTCTAAGGCGTTGATATCTCTTTTCTTCTATTTTTGAAGCTGGTTACACAACATTTGGTATCAGAGCTTTGGATTCTAGGGTTTCGCTGCTCCAAACAGGTCATCGTGGAATGTTCGCTATAACGTTTTTTCTACGAAGTTTCAAAAGCTGAAATTTTGAGGGTACGAAGCTGAAATCCTGAGGAATATTTCATAAAAATTTCAGAGCTTGGTTCGCAATATTTTTGGAGATATCATCTATGGAAGTTAGGTCTTTTTTCAGGCTCCTAAACAGGTCAGCGTGGAATTTTCGCTATAACTTTGTTTCTACGAAGGTTCAGAATCTGAAATTACTATGGTGTGAATTTTAAATCCTGAAGAAATTCTTCAAAAAATTTTAGAGCTTGGTTCGAAATATTGTTGGAGATATGATCTGTGGAAGGTAGTGCTTTTTCAGGCTCCTGAATTTCATCTCAAAGAGGTGATCGTGGGAAAATCTTCATTACTCTCTCTCTGAGCATCGGATTTGAGTGCCGTCAAAATTGGTCTCTATTAAACGGATTGCAGTTTCTTGGATATCAATTTCAGAGCCGAAGGATGAAACAGTGACACGTGGCAAGTCGTACAAGTTCAATATACTGAACCAGTCCATAATTAGGTCATTGTGGGAGATTGGACACAACTTTGTCTTGGAGAATCCAAATCAAGTCAGACTTGTGGAATTCAAAAGAGAATTTATAGGGCTATTTCATTTCTTAATTTCAGATATTTAGGAGTTGCAATCACAGAGATAATCCAATTCCAATATCGAGCTCCTCAAAAGCAAGTAAAAGGTGTGTATTATTTTTCTCGAATTGCATAAATCTTGTTTGAAAAATCAGTTTGAAGTGATTCCAAGGGCCTATTGAGCATATATTTCAGTATTTCGTTCTGAAATGCCTCCTAAAAATAATTCAACACCCATTAAGCCCTCAAAAATCTATACTATGATGCATGAAGTGGAAGAATTGCAGTATGAGATATCAAAATTACGGTACCAAGTGCAACAAATTTCGATCTTACGAAGAGCAACCGAAGCTGACATAGATGGTTTAAAAGAAGAAATGGAGGCTAAGTTGGATGGTTTGAAGGATAAAATAATAGCTAATATGGATGATAAATTAGTGGAATATGACATCGAGCATCAACAACAAGTTCTCCAACTCTCAAAGGATAACCTAACTTTGGTGCAGAATCTAATGAAACAACAGGAATATCAACATCACATAGAAAGAAGTTCTGAAATAGTCACAAAAACAAGAACTCGAAAAGTACAATCAATTTCAGAGTATCTTAGCAAGTGGAAGAACTTTCCTGTAGAAGATTCCACATGGGAAGATGGGAATTTTATACAGAAGCATCAAGAAATAATCAAGCGTTGAGGACAACACTTGTTTGAAGGAGAGGGGCATGTTAAGTCCCTATATTAATAGTGTAGTCCCTTATTATGTTAGTGTAGCCCCACTTATTGTTATTTTTGTACCCCTGTAACCCCCATATTGTTATTATTGTGCCCTTACATTATTATTGTTAGGTCGGCTAGGATTACATTATGGCCCCACTAGGATTATATTCTGGCCCCATGGACTCCTATATATAGAAGGAGGTTTTGTTCATTTGTATCATCCAAGAATTGTGCATTTATGTAATGTATTGGAGGTTTCCCCCTCGAAGTGGCTTATTTCTAAGGCGTTGATATCTCTTTTCTTCTATTTTTGAAGCTGGTTACACAACATACCACATCAACTCTAGCTACGTGGAAGAAGCACAAGGTAGATAGATCAAAGGGAATGGAGCCAATAATCCTCATTGAAGGGGACATTGAGTAGATTGGCGATAAGGTGTTGCATATCATAGAAGATACATGGAATCAGATTAAATATCAGTGAAACACGGTACTGACAGATGCGCAACAAGGAATGGAGGAGCTTAAGGTGCTAGCATAAACAAGACCATAAGAACATCCATCCATTAAATCAACACAAGCGAGCCAGCAAGAATAGTAAGAGCATTGATTAGACACAAATTTTTTTTTTTGGATTTTGTAGGTACCTAGAGGAGCATTGCAGTTCGAATCTCTAGAGGATTGAGAGTGAGTGAAAAGTTGGGACATCATTAACTTGAATATTTTTGCGCAGCCCATATTGACACTGCAAAAATTCCACGAGAGCATCACATATGAATTGAAGGTGTGGGAATAGGTTTGAAAAAATATGAATAAGGAATTGGATTGAGTGATCAAGGAGAGAGACAAGTAGCGACAAGAACACAAGCCGTTGGAAGATTTTATAGGCAATAATTGCAGTGATAAACCTGACATCAAGGTCCGCGCAGAGGAAGTCCCAACAGATAAGGTTGTGAAGCTCGCCCTCAAAGAACAACACAGAGAAGCTCATGTTTGAATACCATTTATGGATAATTGAGCTACAACTTACAATGTAGCCAACCACACCACCAGAGGTATGATAGCAGAGGGAAATGGATCTAAAAACTGCAATGGTAGGAATCTCCACCAAAATAAATGGATGTGAAAGCTATTAGATGATACATTAGATATTTGGGCCTCGTTGGAGGAGGATCAAAACATTATATGAATTGAGGTAGAGATACAGGAGAAAAAGAAGAAATTGGATGAGATCAAGGAAACTGCGAGGAAATTAGCAGTCTCACATATGATCGCATGGATTACAGAAGGAATAAATATCAAAATTTAGATTGAATATATGTGAAGGAAAGAACAAATTTTCACCAAACAAACTCAACCATGGAAAGAAGATATTTTCTAGCTTTCCTAGACAATGGATGAAAAGCATAAGGAACTACAACAAAAGGATAAATATGTGTTGCAGCCAACAACCAGATGACCAGTGACAAACACACTACTAGAGAAAGTGCACAATTGGCAGAAACAAATGGTAGAAGTAATTCAGAAGTATAATGCCACCTACAACAACATTGCATATATGGTTTGGGGTGTACCAGATAAGTGACTCGGGATGAGTCACATATAAGTGTTTGGGGCCTGTTGGGCATGGCCCGGCTTGGTCCAATTTTGAGTCAAAGACTTTGCATTTTGAGGAAGCAGAGTGCATGGTCCAATGAAGATGAGTCTACTACATGGAATTTTGGGCCTTTCGGGCGGGTTGAAGCCCATATTTTTTTAAAGGGTTTAGGTTTATTTGTTAGTTCTTGTCTGCCCATGGTATGTTGACCATGGTATTGTATGTATGTAAAGGCTATATAAAGGAATTTAATATGAAGTAAATGTGATATATTGTAATGTTCGATGAGTGAAATCTATTTAATATATATTTTTAAGTCAGTTTTGGGTCTTAACGGAAGGATTTTCAACTGTGTACGCAGAGGCCTTGAGGAGTCTGCATATTTTTTTGCATGCTAATTGTAGTTGTGTCCGTAGGTTGGAGAAATGTTGTACTAAAGAAGACTTATTATAGTAAATAAAGAATAACATTTTATCATATTTAAGATTACATGGTTATTATCTGCATTACGAAGTTATTTTCATGCTTTCTGTTGTGTTTTCATGATAAAGGCCCAGTGCGCACTAGTATTAATTAATGACTGAAGCATATATTGTTAAAGAAGATATATGAATCTGCGCAATTCAAAATAAGCATAAAATCGTTCTGACATACCCCAATATTTCCTCGGGTGAGACTGCGATCCGCACTACAGGTCATTGCCAAAAGGGCCAGTAATAGAGTGTTTTGTTGGTGCGTAGCTGACTCTGAACCTAGGTCAAGATCTTGCTAAGCCAACATGTAGGCATGTTTGACACTCATTTACAAATTTTCATGAAATGTGGTACAAGTGTTGTCGTTGTCATCACAAACCATATCTTTACTGTCACACTCATCATAAGTTGTTGCAAAGGTTCTCACACTAATGGAAGTATCTCTTCATGTGCTTGTTTAGTCAATTTAATGTCTTAAATTGCTATCATAAATCATCAACCGAGGTTAGTTATCTGATGAAGTGTGGTGCACTATATATTATTAGTTAACCTTATTTCATACTTCATTATGTATGTTTTTATATTGTTTTGCGGGGTTTCGTTTCTTTATGTCTAAAAAATTAATCTAAGAAATGAAAACTATTTTATGATCAACTAAAACTAATGAATTTTAATGTTAAAAACTAATTTTGAAAGAAGGAATAAAAGGAAATGTTCTTTGCATAAAAATGAATCAAACTTTGAATGGTTAGAACCTGACCTAAAAATAGAGAATTTATTCTAATGACTTTGATCTTATGGAATTAAAGATAAGTTCTGTTCTATCTTAATATAATTCTACTACATGGATTGAAAGCATAAATGAAATTTAAATGAAAATGTTAATATAAAAGGAAAGAAAATTCAAAGCAATTGAAAGGAAACTATGATTCACTGCATGATCCAAATACTTCACATATCATTCAATTGGAAGATGATAAAACCACCTTCTTGAGATTATTAATCAAGAATATGATTATAAAATTAAAGTGTAAAGTTAATTTAGGATAGCAGTTGAAAAGAATTTAAAAGGAAACTAGCTACTGTATGACCAAATACTCAAATTTCATTCAATTTTGGAAAATGACAAACCCATCTTGTTGAGATGATTTAACAAGCATCTAATTATACATTTAATAAAATATTTAATCTAAGAAAGCAATTAAAAATCATGTGAAATGGAAACTAATCTATTGCATGACCAAATAATCAAATGTCATTCAATTTTGGAAAATGAAAAAGCCATCTTCTTGAGATGATTTAACAAGCATTTGATTATACATTTAATTGAAAATATAATCTTTGAATGCATTATAAAAACATGTAAAAGAGAACTGGGATAATTGTATGCTCCAATGCTTCAAACACAATCCAATTCGGAAAATAGAAAAACTAATTTCTTGAGATGATTCGATAAGCATAGGATTACATAGTTAATTTAAAACTAATCCTAAGAAATCATTCATGAATTTAATATATGAAACAATAAGAAATTTAATCTAAGAATCGATTGTAAGCTAACCATAAAAGCAATGTAAATTTAACTATGAATTGACAAAAGTGAGCTAATAAAATTCAAACTAAAATGACTAATGAAACCTACCTTATGTGTAGGGGCCCTCTGCAACAAAAAGAGTTGAAATCCTAGCACACTATGTGTGCATCAATAAGGATCTTGAACAAATGATCATGGTCTTTGTATTATCACAAACTATGTTTTAAGGCGTACACAAGATTCAAAAAAATTAAGACTATTTTTCAGTTCCAAAACAACCGGTATTTAAACAAAATTTAATGTAATTGTATTGAGGTATTTCCATCCACAGATATAAATTATAACTGAAACACAAAAGAAAAATCTAATTAGCTAAGTCTTGATTTTCTATGTCAGAGAAAATCGAGAGTCTTTCATTTTCGGATCACATCCTTTGACTGAACTTTGACCGCAAGGATGGGCACCTTTTTCTATCGAATTCAAATAGGTGGATAGAATGGGATCCATGTGTGGATCATTCCAAAGATTCCCATGTGAATCATTCCTTCATTCTCTCCTCAAAACCTGTCAAACCATCAGAGTAGCTGTGGAAAAACAAGTTAGATGCAGAATAGCATGCGTTCTGTAGCTGAGTTACAATAATTTATTTAAATAACAAGAAACATCAAAATATAGAATATAAACCATTCAAATGCATTATATAAGATAAAACATGTCATTTATCATGGATTGGAGTTATGGATTTTTGAAAAGGTAGGAAGAAGTTATGAAAAAAAGGTGTTAGAGAAAGAAAAAATTTGAGGTTCAACATATCCTCATTAAGAAGCCATTGCATGTCCTCATGCAATTACCAAAAATGTAAAATTTCTCCTCCTATTTCATTTGTTCAGATACCTTTGCTAATACATTCAATTTTCTCTTCTTTCTTTTGATTGATGTGATTGCCATCCTGGGATTTCTCATAAGGAGTTTTTATTTGAGGTTGATGATTGTCCTGTTCAGAGATTTTTTATTTCTCTTTATCTTCCTATTCTTATTGTACCACAATCCTAAATGTAGGATGGTGTTATCACTGATGAATTTCTCCAAGTGCTTCTATTTTTTAAAGCTTCATTTTCCTATTTAATTTGGCTATTCAGTAATTCTAGCTCATAGATTTCTTGTTTGAGACTGTTAACTAGAGGTTACTGTGGACTGATAAGTTGTTCTTTCATACCTAGATTCACTTCTACATTTATTTTCTCCAAGGACTCGATATAGTCACATATATCTTGTTGTGCTAGGTCAATTCCTAGAGACATTATGCTTGGACTACCTTCAAAATTATGTACAAGAGAATATGTAGGACTATGTGGAGGAGAGACATTGATGGGTGATGGTACTTGAGGTTCCTCATATAAATTCACAAACTCTGTTCCTTGTGATGGTGTCTTAATCTTGGATTTTTGGAGTCTAGAGCTTCTCCATGGTTGTGGAGGGTTCAAGTTTTCTTCACTTATGACCTTTCTCTTCTTCTATGTTCTACCTCTTGTCTTTACTCCGCCCTGTTTCTTATTTTTCATCAACTCCGCAAGGGTGAGTTCCTCTTCTTGTTGTTGTAGTGGAGGTGAAGATTTTTCCTCAATGCTTATATCAATCTTCCTTCTTATAATTTTTCTAGTCTTGTCCTCCTTAGTTTGTTCTGGTTGATCTTGGAAATGATTTCTAATTAGGAAACTATCCCAAGAGTCTTCTATAATTTTCAAATGGAATTCAAGAATTATTTTTATAAACCCATGATGGTGCATAGTGTTTTCTATGAACTGAATCCTTTTTTTTACATTTGTGGACATTATTTTTAAACTATTTAGTAGAAAGAAAGGGAGATTTATTTCTCCATCCTCCAAAAATTTCATTAACAACCGAGCATGATAAACAAACATGCAGCCAAATCTTCCTTCACAAGTGATAAAATTATGTAAAATTAAAAGCATATTTCTCCATTTGTTCTTGAATGCCGAGCTAGGAATACCTTTCTTGTAAATAGAAGTATCCATACTTGGATTCTCGATGAAAACTCTCCATGCTTGACTATGAAATTAGTTTTTTAAAACCATCTCTTGCCAACTCTTGGGAGCTATGTAGCTTTAGTTATGAAGGCCTTGATCACTCTAAATTTTATGTCTCCTATTTCAACCTCTGTTTCGTCGAAAGACCTCGCAAAAGACTTAGTGATCTCCTTATGGAATCCGTAAAATGTTTCTATAAACTTGAGCCATTTAACCTTCTGCAAAATCTCTTTGATCTGCGTATAACCCTCCATAAATTTTTCTCCCACTCGTTCAGTTCTGACTATCAAACCCATGTGTTTTGTCATGAAGAGTCTTTCCTTCAGAATTGTTCCGCTCTGTGTGAAATAAATTGAGTTTTGGATCAGAATGTCAATGGTTTGTAGGAAAATATGAGTGAAATTAATAATTTATGGGGTTTTTAAGAAACGTGGATGAATGGGTTACGGAAGTATGATATGACCATTTAATCATAAACGGTAAAATCCGTTATGGATTGTTATGAGATATGATGTTGATGATGTGGTAAATTTATAACATGATGTGAGTCCAAATAAAATCAAATGATGACATACTGAGGTAGCATGTGATCATCTACATTATATATGCTAATGTCTTGATCTCATTATTTAAACAAATTTTTGTAACATACCTTTAGAACTAACCTTTTGTTTCTATTTCCTTGGTGTTGATTCTTCAGGTATCCTTCAACATGATGTTCAAATGGAGTTCTCAATTTCTTGTACTCAGTATGCTTTCTTCAATAGCCCGTAAGAAAATGTAACATAGCTATAGAATAATATCAGTTGTAGAATGGAATGACAACTGCAGAATGGAATCAGTTCTGTAGATACTTCTTTTATTGCTTCAGGAAAAGAAAGAGAACAAATATTTTTGGGACTTTTGGAATGGAATAGAAAATATAAGATGCCAAAACTCTGATTTTCATCCTATATTTTATATATAAGGATGCCAATAATTGATTGGTTTTCACACTTATATATATATATATAATTATTATTATTTTCTCTTCTTTTTTTTTTAAATATTAAAAATAAAAAGAAGACTAAGTTGCAGAAGAAGAGGGATTATTCCACACCAATTTCATATCAGTATTATCTTGGAAAATTTTGTTAAACTATTCCTTTGTAATTGGATTATCATAGAATTTTAATCGATGTACATTCACAAGAAGAGGTACCTTTTCTTTATCAATTTTACTTATCCTGACTACTCCATTGTCAAAGGCCTTTTCAATCTCACAAGGCCCAAGAAAATGAGTCTGAAAATTTCCTTGAAAGTATTTGAACTTGGAATCGAACAAAAGTGCCGAATCTCCTACTTGAAACTTTTTTTCCTTTATATATTTATCATGCCATTTAGACCTTTGTTGCTGGACTAGACTATTTCTTTGAACTGCATCTTGCATGATTTAATCAAGTTCATTAAGTTGCTCCAATCTTTGCTTCTAGGCTTTTGATAAATCAACCCCATTTTGACTGCCATCCTGAAGGTTTTAATATGAAATTTTATAGGAAAAAGGACTTGCCACCCATAAACAAGTTCATAGGGAGTATGTCCTTTTGTCTTCCTCCATGTAGTCTGGTACACCGATAAGGCTTCAAGAAGCCTATCTACCCAATCCTTCCTATGTCGATGTACAATATTTGTGAGGATTCCTTCGATCACTTTATTTGTAGATTCCACTTGACCATTTGCTTCTGGATGATACAGAGTGGAATTTCTATGTTCAGTCTTGTCATCATCCACAAGCCTCTACACCAAATGAGATGTAAAATAAGATCCCTGATTTGTCACAATTTCTCTTGGGACAACAAAACAAGAGAAAATATCCTCATAGAGAAAATTAACTACATATTTTTCATTAGCTAAAGAAAGTGCTTTAGCCTCTACCATTTAGTGACATAGTGAGTACAACCCATAATATATTTATTTTTATTAGATGGAGTATTGATTGGTCCAACAAAATCCAAGGCCCATTTTTCAAATGGTTCAATGAGTACCTCAGGTTGTAAGGGAATTTCATCTGTAGGAACATGTCTTCTTGTTCTTTGATAGTTGTCACACTTTTTGACATACTCCCTGGAGTATTTAAAGATGGATGGCCAATAACATCCTAAATGAAGGATTTCATAGAAAGTCCTCTTATCAAAAAAGTGTCCACCATAGGGTTCATCGTGACATGCCTTAAGAATCTCAGGCATTTCATCTTCTCGAACACACCTTCTGATGATGATATTTGGACCTGTTTTATACAATTCATCATTAACCCATGAGTACAATATACTTGTTTGAATATTTTTTTTTTCTCTCTAGGAAACAAGTATGCAGGTGAATTTCCTATAGCTAAGTAGTTGGAAATATCTTCAAACCAAGTATATTTAGTAGATATTGTAAAGATATATTCATCAGGAAAATTATCTTCTACTGGAGAGTCATTTTTATCATTTGAATTCTAGACAAGAAATCAACAAAAATGTTTTGTTTTTCAGGTCGGTTTTGAATGGTGATATTGAATTCTTGTAGGAGTAATAACCATATTGTGATTCTACCATTAGTAATATATTTATTCATTAAATATCTAATTGGAGAATTATTTGTATGAATAAAGGTTTCATAGTTAGTGATGTAATGTCCAAATTTGTTAATAACATGAACAACAACTAGAAATTATTTTTCAGTTACAATGTAATTTAACTCAGTAGGAGTCAAATTTTTGCTTGTGTAATAGATACCATTAGGGATCAAATCTTTTTTTCCTAATACAACTCCCAGAGATGTATCTGAAGCATTCGTTGAAATGTGAAAAGGTAGTTTCCAATTTGGACCTCTTAAGATGGGTGCTTTAGAATTTTTTTCTTTTAAAGTTTCAAATGCCAATTGGAAATCAGGATTCCATTTGAATTCACAATATTTGGCAAGCAATTTGAATTATGGGGATGCTATTTTAGTGAATTTTTCTATAAATGTTCTATAGTACCGTGTGAATCCTAGAAAACTTCTAACATCCTTTTGACAACTTGGAACTGATAATTTGGAGATGACTTCAACCTTAGATAAGTCAAATTTAATTCCATCTCCCGAGATATGATGTCATAAAACAATTCCTTCAGTAAACATCATAAAACACTTTTCATGACTTAATGAAATATTTTCGTATTTACATATTTTAAGAACATTTTCCAAGTTTTCAAGAGCTTCTTCAAATGAATTCTTGTCAACTATAAAATCATCCATATATACTTCCACACAATCATCTATTAAATAAAACAAAATTCCTAATACTTCTCTTTGGAATGTTGTAGGTGCATTGCATAATCCAAGAGGAACTACTCAGTAGGCATAGGTTCCCCATGGACAGGTGACTGTAGTTTTATCTTTATCTTTGGGAGCTACCTGAATTTGATTATAGCCACTAAAAACATCCAAGAATGAGAAATACTTCTTCCTACTAATTTTTCCAATACTTGATCTATGAAAGCTAATGGAAAATGATCTTTTAGGGTAGCTTTATTCAATTCTTGATAATCATTGCATACCCTCAAGTTTCCATTATTTAGGGTATAACAATCACCAAGGGAGAAACCCACTAACTGTCTAAAATTGGATAAATGAATTTTACATTCAACAGTTTTTGCAATTATTCTTTCACAAATTCCCTAAGATTTGGATTCATCATTCTTTGAGGTTGTCTTATAGTTTTAAAATTTTCCTCAATGTAGATATGATGTATACAAGTCTTAGGACTAATTCCTTTCATGTCAGTGTATTCCCATGTATATGCAAAAGAATGTTTTTGTAATTTTTTGATTAAATTCTCTTTTTGTAATTTTCCCAAGTTTTTGTTTATGTTCAAATATTTTCCCGGAAATATTTCAACCGTAGAGTTACCAAATTCCTCCATGGAATATAAAGAGATATGTCTAGATGACAAGTATTCAATATTGCATTGTTCTTGAAAACTATGATCATTTCCATATTCTAAGGATGATTCAAAGTTTTCTATGGAATTTAAGATTTGACTCTTTTCACTAATATAGGAAATAGTAAATATAGTTTTTATATCATTGTCATCATAAATCCATTCTTCATCTTCTATTTATGTGATTGTTCTTGTTGGAGGATATAAAGTGAATTTCTTTGTTGAATTACCATCAGAAATGTACATATCACCAGATCCACAACTAATAAAGCATCAATTATAGCCAACTAAGGTCTTCCTAATATTAGTGGATGTCCTTCGAGGTTCTTCTTGGGAGTTAAAATCATAAAATCAACTGGATACTCCCAAGAGTATAAGGATACTGAGATTTCTTTTAATATGCCATCTGGCTTGATTACTGATATGTCTACTGGTTGTAGTAATGCATGTGTATACTGAAGGTTTAGAAGCTTGAGTTGTTCCATGGCTTGTTTCCTCATGATGTTTATGACTACTCCTAATTCAATCAATTTATTTTGAATTTCAATACCATTGATGTATGTTTTTACAACTACACTTCTTGGATCTAAACATTTTTGTATGGAAATTTTTCCCATCATAATGTCTACAATTTTTCCTTCTAACTAAATTATTTTTATTTCTTTTGTTTTTATCCCTGATTTTCTTATGCTCGACTCTCTTATTGTTTTTATAGAATTGGAATCTTGTTAATGGATTGTAACATGTAATATTCCCAAATGGGGAAAGAAGTATTATAGCACATTGACATGGAAATATGCAGAAATATAATTAGATAAAAGCATGAGACAACATTAGATCCATTAAATTATGATTATAATAGAAAAATAGGAACAAGATCTTGAGGAAGAGATCACTCAAGTTTTTGCAAACAAGCCTCCCATGAAAACATACACCTAGATCTGAAATGTTGTTAATACATGAAATACAGGAATGCAGAAAAATATGTTTTCTATGAGAGAGTAGCAGCTTAAAGATAGGAAAATTTATTGTTGCTGATATAATTCTCCAAAAAAAGCTAAGACTAGAGATCCATGCTCCAAAACAAAATTCCAAGACAACCTAGAAAAGGTTTTTGGAAATACACACTATACAAAATATAGCAGATTTGGCCCCAGGGTTGAATAATCTCTGCAACTGAATCATTTATGGGAGATGACTGATATTATATACAAGATATTTGAATATACTCCAACATATCTCCTAAATGAAGGGTTGATCCCCTTAAAGGAAACACAACTCCTCCAACTAGGGCAATAAACCCACTAATGCATCTTCTCTCCAAAATAAAGTAGTCCTTGAGGGAAAATGTGCTATAACTGATGATAGCTACTTGGCCTGGTGCCAAAATATGATATGTACCCTTGATGACTTCCCCACAAGCATCCAGATGAAAGGATGATCCCTCCAATGGAAAACTATCTTAGAATTTGGAGGTCTCTCTCCTCCACCGCTACACCCCTGCAACACAACCCAAATCTAAACAGAACTACACTGTATATGAGGCTGGAGCTTGGCCAAATCCTAGATAGTGGTAATTTAGCTCAAGAAGACTCTCTTGAGTAGGCACTCTAACTCACTTGAGGATAAGGGTGGGATTTCTGCTCGGAAACGCTGTTGTGCTAAATAGCATAGAAAACCATCATAAACAACAAAAGCCTACATAGAAATGTCACATGACAAATCCAGATCTAAAAATATCAAATTCAATAATAAAAATCCATGTCTTCCAATGCTGCCATCCTCTTTCTTTTATGCTTAGTGAGCTTCGTCACCCTAGGTCCCACTCAATATTGGAGTTACTCTCATGAATACACACCTCCTAAATGACTGTGTTTTCCTCCATTAATCCTCCATGATCTCCATAATAGTGTTGTTGATTTGGTCAAAATTGACCTAGTCCACATGCTCTAGCCCCTTTCCACACCTTAGGGTGCTTTATTAAGCTAAATTGATGATCCACTTTCACATGATAAGTGGTTTTATTCTTCATAAAGGTATTTATGTGTCTCCCTACCCACTTATTCAGCTATCTACATGACAAAACATAAATTTAATATTCTAATTAATTTTGGAATATTACAATCCTCCCAGCAAACATGTTGTTTATCCTCAAGCAACTAAAAGGATACTGCAAAACCTCCAATGGATATGTCTCCTCCCAAGTGTACAAGTTATCCTTTGGTATATAAACCAAATAACATTCATCATTAATAGTGGGAGATATATGGAAAAATTTATATGATGTCTATTTGTCTCCTGAATGCACGAGAGATGATAAATGTTAGGTGCCTCAAACCCTATGAGAAACTCCAGTGTCCATGCTATCAAGAAAAAAAATTGAGCCATCCTTGGTAGCTCATAGAAAAACTCCCCAATCCCCTGCTTCTACAATGTATATGGGATATGGCTGAAAATGAGAGATAAAGTTGTTCAACTCATGCCGTCTCTCTTTCCATTTATGATAGATATGGAACTGTTGATACTGGGCTGCAATAATGTGGTCATTGAGAAGCCAAAACACACTTGGACTCTCACGATCTCACTCTTTGATCCAAAAATCACTCTTGCCCAATCCATCCTACATATAGTGAATAGAGTCTCATCACCATATGGGATCCAAAATAAAAATGGACACTGTGTCATATAACATGCTGGATGGTGATAATAGTCCCTCAAGTGAGACCAATGTTGTTCTTTCTCTTGTTTTCTCAAAATATGATATGATAAGTGGCCATCCAACCACTTTCTTATTGCCATAAGCTTCTCAAAAGCTTGAAAATAGTAGAGGACATTAGGCATTGGCTGAATATGATCCAAGAAAAAAATATCTTGTCCAGAGTCCTTTATAAAGTGGTCATCCCCATCATTGAATGTAGGCCCAAAAGGGCCATGAAATCCACCAAGAGGCTTTCTCTCTTGTGGAGCAATGTGCTACAAATTTATGGTAAAATAATGTACATACATTTTTAGTTTATCAATAAGCATCAAAACACAATTTTTACGATATATTGTAGACAAGTTGGTGAAGAGGTCCTTAGATAAACCTTCCCATCTCTTCATCAGAAGGGGAAGTGACTAAAACAACCTTGCAAGGTGGTTGCTTTCCTCCTCATACATCAAACAGGCTACATATATCTTGATATGTTGGTGTACATCTCCTTTGAGATCCTCACAATAGAATCCCTTCATGATGGTGTGATAGGAATCAATGGAATCCTCGTGCTCTGAAAAGAGTGCCTCATATGCTGCATGTAGAATCCCCTCCTTAAGCTCGGAGTCTCTAGTCAAGTAGATCTGATCATGGAAATAAATGACCCCATCAACCACTCTATACCTCCCATCTATCACTTTCCCATCAATAACCTTACACGTGAAGAGGTTCTTGGAATAATCCACCAATAGTTGGGACTCCCAATATGGATCCATCCTTCCCAACAATGAGAGCATTGTATAAATATGAAATGAAGCACCCGTATCATCATAGCTCTCCTCTTTGACATGCCCAATGCCAAATCCACATGTTGGAGTATTGCTACCCCACTTTCACTACATCCCTCGTAGATGATCTTTCCCAAGACAAGATTGAAGTATATCGACGTCAACCTCCTCTTGGAAGGAATTGCCCATCCAGAACTTCCATAGTTTTGCCAATGTATACAAGAGTGTCAATAACATCTTGTCATATTTAGAAATCTTCCTCATGTGTGGAAGTATATTTTGCTGCTTTGAGGCTATGGAGTAGCCCTTTGACACCATGCTCATGTCATGATATATTTTTGAATCATCATCTTGCAGAGAAAATAACTGATTAGGAGATGGAAATGTCCATATCAGAAAATTTCTCACCCCTCCTTTCAACCCATCAAAGGTTTTATGCGTTATGCTAGCTCCTCCCTTAGTCAAGTCTATCAATGGTGCACCATTTTGAGAGAACTCTTTGATCATATTCCAATTAGGGGTCCCCCTGCTAGGATACCTCCATGTAATGAAAAATCAAGGCCTAGAGCATGTTGTAAATGTGAGTGGACTAATTTGTCCTTGCTCTCACTGCGCAAACCATCCTCCTCCTTTTGTGCATAAACCTCCTAAAAAGGATGGGTGTGTATGTTCCCAATCACTTGTTGTTGGCCCTCCTCCTCATCTTCTCCTACCTTCTGCAAGATTTCATAGTTTAAAGTGTCTTTTTCCAATGAAATCAACCCATGTACACCCAACATATGATTGGTGTCAAAATTATTTATCACAAGGGAATGATCTATCATCATGTGTGTCCCCAAGACTGTATTCAATGTCAGAACACACTTCCTCCATTGTTTTGTCTCATTTACTATAAACATAGACACATGGTGATCCTGATCATCATATATAAGATCCTTTGGAACTTTTCGCAAAGACACAAGAGGTCCTATAAAGGTAGATCTCCTCCTCTTATCATAGTTCTAGAGGATCTTTCTAGCTCTTCCTCTTCCTTCTCCTAATCAATGGACAATACCTCATCATTAAGAGATCATTTGTCTTGATATCGTCTTGAAGGAGGAATCCTCATGTCTTGTTCTTGAGAAGAGAGTTCTTGCTCAAGTGGGGAGTTTTCCATTGGCAAAACATGTTGTAGGTATTTAACCCCCTCAACAATGTCATGAAATGGAGTTGGTTTCATGGATCCTTCCAACTCATGCAAAGTTTTTGATTTCTTGGGCTTGGTTAGCTGATCCAAGGAAGTTTTAGAATGTTTTAGATCAAATCTTTTCTCTAACCTCCTAGTGAGCTTTGCATAAGTAGATATATTTGAATTATTCAATGAAGAATATTCATAAAACCACCAGGCATAAGCCTTACCTTCAACATGTAGCACTGCTACTCTAATAGCTTCCTCTTCTGAAAATTGATGCAGCCGAAAATATGTGTCTAGCTTATTTACCCAAGCCTTGGCTTTGCTCTAGGGTAACCCATCAAAAGTAGGTAGAAAGAATGTACCCAAAGTGTGCTACATGCACCTTCTTTCATACTTCGTTGTGTATGTTTTTATATTCTTTTCAGGGGTTTTGTCTCTTTATGTCTAAATAATTAATCTAAGAAATGAAAACTATTTTAATGATCAAATAAATCTAATGAATTTTAATGTTAAAAACTAATTTTGAAATAAGGAAGAAAAGGAAATTTTATTTGCATAAAAATGAATCAAACTTTGAATGGCTAGAACCTGACCTAAAAACAGAGCATTTATTCTAATTACTTTGATATTATGGAATTAAGGCTAACTTCTATTCTATCTTAATATAATTCTACTACATGGACTGAAAGCATAAATGAAATTGAAATGAAAATGCTAATATAAATGGAAATCAAATTCAAGGCAATTGAAAGGAAACTATGATTCACTACATGATCAAAATAATTCACATATCATTCAATTGGAAGATGATAAAACCACCTTCCTGAGATAATTAATCAAACATATATGATAATACAATTAAAGTGTAAAAATAATTTAAGAAAACACTTAAAAAGAATTTAAAAGGAAACTAACTACTGTATGACCAAATACTCAAATATCATTCAATTTTGGAAAATGACAAAGCCCTCTTGTTGAGATGATTTAACAAGCATCTGATTATACATTTAATAAAAGATTTAATCTGAGAAAGCAATTGAAAAGCATGTGAAAGAGAAACTAAGCTACTGCATGACCAAATACTCAAATATCATTCAATTTTGGAAAATGACAGAGCCATCTTCTTGAGATGATTTAACAAGCATATGATTATACATTTAATTGAAAATCGAATCTAGGAAAGCATTATAAAAACATGTAAAAGGGAACTAAGATAATTCTATGCTCCAATCCTTCAAACACAATGCAATTCCAAAAATATAAAAATTGCTTTCTTGAGATGCTTTGATAAGCATAGGATTACATAGTTAATTTAAAAATAATTCTAAGAAACCATTCATTAATTTAATCTATGAAACAATAAGAAATTTAATCTAATAATCAGTTGTCAGTTAACTATAAAAGCAATGTAAATTTAACTGCGAATTGACGAAACAGAGCTAATAAAATTCAAACTAAAACAACAAATGAAACCTACTTTCTGTGCAGGGGCCCTCAGCAATAGAACGAGTTGAAATCCTAGAAGACTATGTGTGCATTAAGAAGGATCTTGAACAAATGAGCATGGTCTTCGTATAATCACAAACAGAGTTTAAGGCGTACACAACATTCATAATAATTAATATTTTTTTTGGTTCCAAAATGACTAGTATTTAAACAAATTTTAATGTAATTATCTTGAGGTATTTCCATCAATAGATATAAATTATAACTGAAACACAGAAGAAAAATCTAAGTAGCTAACTCTCAATTTCTATGTCAGATCAAATCGAGAGTCTTTCGTTCTCGGATCACATCCTTTGACTGAACTTTGATCGCGAGCATAGGAACCTTTTTCTATCAAATTCAAATAGGTGAATAGGATGGGATCCATGTGTGGATAATTCCAAAGATGCCCATGTGACTCATTCCTTCATTCGTTCCTCAAAACGTGTCAAACCATTAGAGTAGCTGAGGAAAAAAAAAATAGTTGCAAAATAGCATGCATTCTATAGTTGAGTTACAAAAATTCATGTAAATAACAAGAAACATCAAAATATAAAATATACACTGTTAGGGTCCTAAAATAATAGGATTCATAATTTTGAATTGACTATGATTATTCTTGTAATATGTACATACTTTTCTTTCTGCAAATTTTTTTTCCCATATTAAAAATAAAAATGTAAAGAGGGTAAAAGTCCAAAAATAAAAATCAAAGGACTGAAAGAAAAAGATAAAAAAAGAATATAAGAAATGAACCCCAACAAAAAAGAGATAAAAATAGATCATGAAAGTGATGCAAATTCAAATGCCACTACTTTTTACTTTACTTTGCAAAGTAATATTGTGTGCAGCTTGTCTAAATGCCACAATCCTTGAATAGTCAAATAGCTTAATCTTGATTATTGGTGTTTTAAATTTCATGCTAATACAAAGAGAATAAATATCTAGTCAAATTGTTTAGTGTTGGTAGATCAATAGTTAGGTAGAGAATAATAAGGGGCTCAACAATTTAATCTTAGCCATTGCAAGGAATAATGATAGAATTAGATATTTTGTTGTTAAAAGAAAAAGGAATAAGGGTCTGCAAGCTCAAATGCACCCAAAGAAATGGAGAAAAAATGTTAGGGTAGCTGATGGGTAGGAAAAAGCAGTTTTCACAAGGCATGGATAGCAGAAATTTATCATTTCATATTACCAATTTCCTCCTAAATTCAATGTCCTTGTAAAATACCCCTTCCCCTTCATATTTACTTTTTCCCCATTACATCACTCTTTTTCCCTTACAATAAAACCCTTTTCCTTTGGAAAATTAAAATCCCTTTAATTAACTTCCATTTTTATTCAAAAATACAACAAAAACCCCCAAAATATCTTTATTCCAAGTCTAAATGGTTAAATTTATATATTGGGTTCCACTACAAAACATCCCTCCCCGTTATAAGTTTTTACATTAAAACTTAGTGATAATCCCGCAGTTATGAACATTTAAATTTATTTATTAATCCATGTATACACATTATCCCATATTATATTATTTCCCTTTATATATATTTCCCCAACCCTTGTTTTATTTTATAACCTATTGTTTAAATTCCCCACATTTGATTTATTTTGGGCCCACTTGTTATAAACCTCGCCTATACATAGGTCCCACTTTCCTCTAACCCATTGGTTATATATTAAACCCCCTCATTCTAAACCCCGACCATATATATTAAGCCATAGACTATATGCATACAACTCATCACATGACCTTAAACAGGGCCCCACACCTATCAGATCCCCAATGATTCCCTAATAGTTACCATATGTCAGATCTATATCAATCATATCCGATGGCCAATATCTCCTATCACATCCCAGATAGTCAAAAAATTAACAAACTTGAGGCATTGTGAAAAGAGATGTTTTCAGAGCCCTGCTCCTAGCTACGTGGTAGAATTATATTGCGTCGCATCCTCATAAATAATAGCACCTGACTGCTTTTGCCGATGCGAAAACCATTTAGCTATATTCCTGCCCGTTGTGAAAACCATTTTAATTTGAATTGACCTGCGCATTTAATGATTAATCATTGTTTGTTAAAAAACTCATATAGTCATCCTTTGCAAAGCCTTTCTCACCTTTTCTGTTACTGATTGAGCAAAAATAGTTCTGTCAACCTGTTTTTGATCTTATACACCTGTGTCGACCTGTTATTAAGCTAATTCAACCATAATTGAGGCCATTTTATACCAAAATTCAAAAAATTTGGTGCCAAAGACGTTGCAGTACCAATCTGAAGCCTATAAAGACCAATAAAGTCTCAGAAAACCTTCCGCTGCCTCAAAGAACCTTTATTCAAATAAAAAAACTTATTTTCTCTAAGTATTCTTCAAATACCAAGGAATTTACTTACTGTAAGGAAATAATCAATAATTGAATCAGTTAGGAGCCTTTGCAGACCCAAGAAAGAAAGCCCTGTTGCTTCCCTATCCCTTTTCTGCAGACCCTAGGCATATTTTCACAGAACTCCCAAGTCCTGAGACTAATTTGATCACAGAGAGTAAATTTAACCAATTGAAGCATTATAGAGCAGAGGATAAACCAATGTTTCATTCTAAACCCTTCTGTAGACTATAAATATCTTTCAGAGGTTTTCCTAAAGGCCTGAATCTATTTTTCTAAGCTAAAAAAAGTAATTAATTCATAAATCAAACAAAACAATGGCTTCCCAAGTAATTGTAACTGTCAATCCCTTGAAACCTCCAATTTTATATGTGGAACACACTCCTTTAGCAGACAAAGATTTTAAAATTAGTGACCCTGTCACTAATTTTAACCTTCATGAGCTTCACTGTTGGAGCCATGAAAAATCAATTGATCAAGCTGATGAGGTTTTCATTTGGGAGTCTAATTTTCTTAATTATGTAGTCCCATAGACCTTCCAATGTCCAGATGTGATTAGAATTTTCCAAACTTGTTATTTCTCTGACCAAAGAGCCCTAATAACCCTTGGTAAAGAAATTATATTCACTATCACAACTGAATCAATAAATAAAATTCTACAGATTCAACCTAGGCCATATGAAACCCCTTTGTCCATTAAGACCCTTACCTAGCTATACCTGAATTTGGACTTCCCCAAGAGGTCCTAGATATTCTAAAATTTCATTCCTTTATTAGTTGAAACTCCCAATATTAATCCTCCTTACCCATCTGCAATATTTTCTAAGAGAATTAGGCTTTTCATCACTATGTTGTCATGTATCATGGGTTATTTCACAGATGAGCATGTTGATGCTTCAGTCTTAGGTTTCTTGTGTACTTTCACACCTAGTCAGCCTCCTATGACCATATTCAATTTTTCCCAATACCTTGCTAACACAATTCATGAACAACATGTCAAATTACCTGAAGAAGGTGTCTTCAAGTACTCATCAGTATTGTTTAACATGTTTTTATACTTCCAGTCTGAAAATTTTTCCATCAACCTTCAAATGCCAGATGTTGAAGGTAATCCATAGTCAGTTATATTTTGTACTCCATTAATTAGAAAGCACTCCACATATTCCACGTACATAGACTTCATTAACTCTTTCTTCTATCCTATTGTCAACATGTTGATCAGCAATATTCAACCAAGAGTCAGTGATGAGATTAAAAAAATCTTGCAATTATCAAGGCATAGTAGGACAGGAGATTAGTGCCTATATCAGAATCACACAAAAATTAGGGTATATGGATCTAATATTTTTCCATATAAGCTTCCCAAATACCTCTCAATGAGGTTATTTTCCCTTGAGTATATCAGGCAGATTCTTAATTCTCATGCAATAAATTTCTTGGCAGTCAAAAAGAAGACACAATTTAAGATTAAGAATCAAGTTGGCCCTTTTATTTGCAACAGTAGAGATGCAGGTCCACAAGCAGAAAAATATTTGCAGGAGTTTAAGTTCAGTCATAGTTTCCAATGGTATTATGATCCTTTAGGAGTAATAAGAAAGTTAAGAGTTAAATGTAAATTAACTCCTTATGTACATGAGTCAAAGCCAAACATTGAGAAATACTCCAATAAGTTTGAATGGTTGGATAACTCTTTGAAAGAGGCAGAGAAGCAAGTTGATAATAGTTACATCTTGTAGACTCCAGCTGAAGAAGACAGGAAAGAGTCAAATAAGAAGGATCATACTTAGCACAGACTACAACTGAAACAAAATTCAAATTGATGTACAGGGAGAAGCCAAAATTAAATCTTGTAAATGAATAAGTGGAAACTATTGAAGTGATTGAGACGGATGCAGTGGTAAAATATTATGCCCCACCTGCAGTTTCTGAAGAAACACACCAGCCTTCAACATCAAACACTCAAATGATTTTAAAGAAACATAGTGTTGAAGTATCTTCATCTAGCAAGTTAATAGAGAAAGAGTAGGAAATTATGCAAAAATATATATTAATAAATATTAGAAATGAAGCCTTAAAGGCTGCCATAGTCAAGCATCCCAAATCACAACATATTATAAAAGGACATCCTATGAAGTTCAACCAAAATATCTTCATCCTATTGACCAAATATAATTTCACAAGGACGCTGGTGAAATGTTGTATTCTACAATGACAAACAAATCCATGAATGTACAAAAGCTGCAAAACACTCTAGGGAACATCAAAGATCAACTCAAATTAGAAAGGGAATCTTCACAGGCTAAGGATAACAGAATCAAATCACTGGAAGATTTCATTATTGAAGTAGGATATGTGTTACACCATTTTTTGGTCATCTAACCTATTATCATTAGATGGACCCAAGTACACCATGTAAGACAAGTTTTACCCTAAGTAAAACTGCTTTCACTATGTTAAAACAGGAAACCCCAAAAGGAAATATTAAACAAACCCATATTTGTTTGATTTTCCTCATGGAATAATTAATTAAACCATAATTTAATTATTATTCCCAATCATGTTTAACCCAAAATAAAAGGAATTAATTAGATAAACCTTTATTTATCTTATTATTTTCTAGGAATAATCATTTAAACTTTATTTAGATGATATTCCTTGTTAAATATGACCAAATCACCCACAAATAATTAAATAAATCACTATTTATTTAATTATCTTTCAACCACTTCCTTAAATAATTAAATAAATCATTATTTATTTGATTATCTTCTAACCGCTTCCTTAAAAAGATAAATAAATCATTTATTTATTTATTTTTAACAAATTAAGGGATCTGACCCAAGTCAAATACCTTTTCCCTCCAACAAATATAATAAAATATTCCATAAAAAGTGGATCTGGATTTGGTTAACCCATGCACCAAGATCTAGAATGACCCAATATTTTGTTATAAATAGGAGGGTTTTTCTTACCATTCTTCACCTTTTGTTGCCTATTAGATCACTCTGGATCTATACACTTGGTCACCATTTTCTGCCATTTTCTGTGAGAGCTCCCTTTGAGTTCCATTCTTTGTGTGGGTCTTCTACACCAACAAGAGAGAGAAATCTTAGATCTGAAGTGCTGAGGACTTCCAAGAACCCATCCCACTGAGGGGAATTGGATACACCTTCTTGTTTTCCTCCCAGGTGCCCCATTAATATAAAAATTATTTCAAAAATTGTTCTTGTCTTGTCTATTGGTATATGGAGCAAACCCTTACTTTTTCTGCTTAATGTCTTTCCATGCATAGATCTGGTTTTTGCAGCTCTTTTATGTTCAACTAACCGCAGATCTGAAGATATTGGCAACCACTTTTGTTGTTAGGGCTATTAGTTATGCGTAGCTAAAGTGGTCCTTTTTCGTACACTTCGACAAAGGATTCATACTAACAAATGGCGACTCCACACGGGTTTTAAATTACGACCGTTGTCGTTTTTCATATTCCTGCATATCCAGCTACTTCAGACCCTAGGGCTTCTTTTCAGCTGTTTATTTTTCCTATTTTTATGTTGTTTTTCTCACATAAAACCCTAAAACATTAAAATTTCTAACTTCCGTGTGTTTCTGGCCCTATTACGCAGGTAAGCGACACCAGCCGCAACTGAGACGGCAAATTTTCTGAAAATCTGCCGCCGAGACAACCGGAACGGGGGGGTCGCACTTTTTGGCCCATAAACTGTGACCTGGACCTCCAGGTCGCACTTTTCTGCCCCTTTTCTGCGACCTGCACTGAAAACAGGTCAGAAACTGCGACCTGCCAGTTTTTCAGTGATTTTTCTGCAATTTTTCTGGGTTCTGCTGCAGGTTCTGTCAGGGTTTTCCAGCCTCTGTCTCAGCCCGCCTTGACCAAGTTCTGATCTGTTTTTACTCATCTAAGTGGGAACCTAGCCCCCTAGGGCTTTAGTACCGTCCACTTTTTGTCGAAGAGTTTTAGCTGTTTCAGCCGTCTGTTTTTCAGAGCTTCAGCCTCCTTTTTTCCAGATCTGTTACCTCCCTTTCAGATCCATTGAAATTAGCTCTTCTACCTCTCAAATCACCTCCTGAAGATTTGTTTGGATCTACTTTTAGGGCCTCCACCTTGCCCCCTCCGTATTTTGCTGATTTCCTTCCTTTTTCCAGCCACCTTGCCTCTGTCTTTTGGCTGTGATCTGCACCTCTTTTCAGTAGCTTTATCCTTTAGATCCCTGTCCCTTTTGACCTTAGATCTATTGGCCTCTTTTCCGTGTGTTGTACCTAGAATTTTCCCTTTCTTTCAGTTTAGTTTTGAGAGGCCCGCCTTCTTGGGTTAGATAGATGCACAAGTAGCTGTTATTTTTCTGTTATTTCAACATTATATACTATTCTCTGTAGGTTTATTTTCAGCTATGCAACACACTTTTTTCTTGCTCTAAAAATGGAAAGGGTTTAAAAATTAAAATTAACACACGCCACACACTGACCCTAAGCAAAGAAGCGCCTGGTTAACACCGCCTGGCAAAGACTCTAAAATCAATTTTCACTGCACCTTTTCTGCCCTTGACCTTAATTGATTCTGTCCCTTTCTGCCCCTGTCAGTTTCCTTCTTCCCGTCGTCATTGTGCCCCCAAGGCGCCTTTCCCGGAGACTTCTTGGCCTTCACCCTCAGTTTCCGGTCGATTGACCTGCTCTGACCCGCCGTCGTCGAGCCAGTCCTCCTCCGAGTCCGCACTCCGACTCCTCTCCTGATTCATCGGGTTCCCCTTCTCCTCCTGGTTCTCCCCCCACCACCATGTCTGGTCCCGGGCCTAACGCTAGCGGTTCTCCCGGCCCTAATGCTGGCCCGACTACTAGCGGAACCGCCACAGGAATGACTCCGGCCACCCCATTGCTGCCGTACATTGCAGGCCTCAGCCTCCCCGATTTCAATCAGTTGATCAAAGACCCCATCCACCACGATGTTGGCTGGCCTGCCATGCCAACCAAGCTCCCTTCCGACATCCCTAAATTCAAAGGCCAAGCTGGTGAAGATCCAACCAATCATGACCGATCTTTCCACATGTGGTGTTCCTCCAATTCCATTATCGATGACTCCATCCGTCTTCATTTGTTACAACGCACGCTTACCGGCGAAGCTTCCAAATGGTATGTTGAACAAGCCACCTCTTCCCATACCACCTTTGCGACCCTTGCTCAGGCCTTTTTGTCTTATTTCCAGCTCCCTCTCCGATACGACACTGGCACGGAGCTCTTGACTTCCTTCAAGCAATCCTCTTCAACCCGCCTTTCTGCCCATGTTCAGGAATGGCGAAGAAGACGGAGCTTGTGTCGAGCCCCTCCCTTCGAAGATCAGGTTTATATGGACTGGTTCCTTCGCACCCTTCCGGCCCCCATCGGCAAGGATGTCGCCTCTAATTTTCCTCAAACCGAAGAAGCCGCCCTCGAAATAGCCTTGAAATATGACCTGATCTACGCTCAATCTGGTTATGTTTATACCGTTCTTCCTGATCTCCCCAGGCCCGGTGGTGCTAACGCCCCGGGGGCATCTCATTCCGCCGACGGTATCGTTGGAGCCCTTTCCCATCCGTACGCTCAACCTCTTATGGGCTATGGTCTCCCTCAGGGAGGGGCCAGCTCCTCCAGCACTCTCCCCCCTCCCGGTAGCATGTATCCAGGATACGGCATGCCTCCTCCTTTTGCCCAACCTCCTGCTTACCTCAATGTTGCCCAACCTACCCATTACCCTTATCCGCAGCCTGGTGTGCCAGCTCCTCCAGCATATGCACTTCCTCCTCCCTTGCCTCCTCAAACCCAGCACCAGCACCTACAGCCCCCTCCAGGGCAAGTATTTGCACAGCAGGGCGCGACTAATCCCCCTTCTTCTCAAAGAAGGCAGAGAGGTAATCCAAACCAATCTGCCCCTAGTACCCATGGACCCAATCCTGGTGTGGACCCTAACACTGCCAACCAGCAACAGGGCACTCAGCCCAAGCCGGACAGGCCGCTTCGCACAAGTAAGCCTTGTTCGTGTTGCGGTGTTTATGGTCATTACACCCATGATTGTCCCCTCTTACCTCAGATGCGGTAGATGTGGGAGTCTCAAGCCACATTGCGCGGACAGCACGCCTCCCCTCATGCTCCTCCTAATGTGGCCACTACCCAGCCAGCTGTGTTCACTGATCCTTTCCCTCAGCAAGGATTCGTGGCTACCCAACCGCCCGACAGCCAGGTAGCCACCCCCCCTTCCCTTTCTGGTTCCTCTGATTACCAGATCCTTATGATGCACTCCGATCCTAACCCGTCCGTCGATCTTCACCTTCAAACTTGGTCTCGCCAGTACTCTAAGCCTCCTGCTCAGTCTGCTCCCGAGCCTCCTTCTTCAGGTTCTCCAGAGCCTCTTTCGTCACCCAGTGGCCCCTTACATATCCCTCAACCAAAAGTTGAGGTTCATACCAAGATACCTAAGGGCCCACTACGTCGAAACGCTGCTCCCAGTCGAGCCGCCCATTCGTATAGCATAGTAGATGATTTGGCGCAATCTCCTGCCGCCATTTCCACACTGGAACTCCTCCAGTCGTGCCCTTCCCAAAAGAAGGCTCTACTATCTACCGTGGGCGCTGTAGATCCTGCTGATGACCAAATGATTGTTTTCGACGCCACTCAATTGGACCATCCTCCTCTTCCTCCTTCCGTCGCCTTCCAAATCCCAGTCAAAATCCGGAACGCCAACGTGTCCCGATGTATCATTGATGAGGGGGCATCCACCTGCGTGATGTCCGCTTCGGTTTGGAAGCAACTCGGATCCCCTGAACTGGCCCCTTCCACGATCACCCTTCGAGCGTGGGACGGTCATGCCTCCCAGCCCATTGGCTTGTTTCGTAATTGTCCTATCACCCTCGCCGGTAAGACTGTTTGCGTTGACGTCGAAGTCATCGACGCTCCGCTAGATTACAACATTCTATTGAGGCGAAGCTACACCTATGATATGTTTTCTGTCCCATCCGCGGTCTTCCACAAGATGTCTTTCCCCCATAATGGAAAGATAGTCACCATTGACCACTTGACATATCATGAGCCAAAATCTCAGACCTCCCCTGAGACAACCATCTCTTCTGTAGCCAACAAGCAAACCGTCGATTCCTTGACCAGTGTCTCCCCCGGCATTTATAAAGATTCCTCCTTGCTTGGAACTTTCCCTAACCTTCCCCCCTCTCCTGTCACCGATCCCAGCTCATCGAATGTTTGCATGATGCAATCATCTCAAGTTGCCCTTACGCAGCCTGCCTCGGCTAGTCAGCAACCTCCCCCTCGCCCTCTGCATCCGGCTCCTAGCCATTCATCTCAGCCAGCCGGACTTCCTCCTTCTGGCCCTCCTCCTACAGCTGGTATCCTTGATCGCCTTTATCCTCCTGGCTCGGTTCCCCCTGGCCTTAACCATCTCGGAGCCGTCCCTCCCGGTCATTACCCTGCTGGAAAAATACCTTTCTTGGCTCCCCCTCCCGGAGTATTTTCTGTCCCTGTCATGGCCACCCTCTCTCTCCCTAACCTGACCCTCAGTATACCCGTCTGGTACATTGACCCTCCAGCCGCTACCCCTCCCGGTCACCCCAAACCTTACCTTGCTTTGACACCGGTTCAACCGGTCCCCCTCACTTCCTCCGGGCCCCCAGCACCGCCACAGGACCCTACCCCTGTGGCGCCAGCTCCTAGAAAGAAAGGAAAAGCTCGTAAGGGGGCAACCCATCAGAACCAGGCCCCCCTGACAACCCCTACCCCTCCTCGACCTCCAAAACCCGCTATTCAATGCGCTTTGTGCGATATTGTCGGTCACGCCACCCATATGTGTCTTGAGTTGCCGCATCTCAAGATTCTGGTCAATGAGACGTTTCCCGACTCTGACATTCCTGAGGTATACGTCACTATCCCAGAATCTATCCCGAAACTCAAAAATCTACGCACAAACCACCCTTGTGATTTGTGCGATTGCCACGGCCATTACACCCACCTCTGTCCCCGCCTTGACGAGTATCGTTCCTCTTTAGACATGTACCTCCAATTCAAGGCCACTTCGATAGGACCAGAGGATCTTCCCACTCCCATTCACATTCCTCCTCCCACTATCGAGTCAACAGAGTTGTCAATCACCATTCTGTACCTGTCATCATCCTTGCGAGATAGTTCACCTACCCTTCAACCTGTAGATACTCTCGGCTCCTCAGCCGACCTTGGATCTGTTGATATTGCACATCTGAGCCCTTCTCCTCCTGATGACCCATCACACATCACTATCTCCTTGGGTGACCCCTCTTCCTCCAGTCTTCCCATCTTCCAATCCGATGAAGACATTATGGAAGCCATGACCAACCCGGACTTTCCATGGGACGATATGCACCATCGCGCATACTTCCTCCCACAGCAGTCCTATGACCAATTTGCTGTGGAAACCAAAGACTTCATCCCCAATGCTGTCGATTGGTTCAAAAACCCCATCCCTGCCCCTGATGCTTTCAAAGAAGGAAACATGGCCAATATCTCTCCTACCATCAAAATTGACATTTCAGTCACCCCAGGTATCCAAGAATATATCACCTTAGGTGCTCAATGCACCCCGGAAGAAATCAAAGCTTACACCAAGCTTTTCAAAGAATTCCGCGATATTTTCACCTGGTCCTATTCTGAAATGCTCGGACTCGATCCCGCCATTGTCGAACACCATATCGATACATGGCCTGATGCCAAACCAATCCGTCAAAAGTTGAGACCCATTCATCCTTCCAGACGTGACGCTATCAAAGCCGAAATCGACAAGCTCAAGCAGGCTGGTTTCATTTACCCCATTGAATACACCACTTGGGTATCCAACCCTGTTCCCGTTCTCAAGAAACAAGGCACCATCCGTGTCTGCACGGACTTTCGTGACTTGAACCAAGCTTGTCCAAAAGAAAACTTCCCCACACCGTTCATTGACCAAATCATTGACGAGTGTGTGGGGCATGAGGTTCTATCCTTTATGGATGGTTTCTCCGGATACAACCAAATTGCTATCCGTCCTGCCAATCAACTCAAAATCGCGTTCATTAGTCCGTGGAGAACTTTTGCTTACCGGGTCATGCCTTTCGGCCTCAAAAACGCCGGCGCCACTTTTCAACGGGCCATGTCTTATTGTTTCCATGACTTAGCTCACATTATCCTTGCTTATTTAGACGACCTCATTGCGCGTTCTAAGCATCAGGCGCAGCACCTCCACGATCTGCGTACCATTTTCCTCCGATGTCGCAAGTATAATATCCGCCTTAACCCGTTTAAATGCGTCTTTTGCGTTCCTGCCGGCCGTCTCTTAGGCTTCATCGTGTCTAAGGACGGTATCACTCTTGACCCTTTGAAATTTCAAGCCATTCTTGAACTTCCCATTCCACGTACCCTCCGCCAGCTCCAAAGTCTCCAAGGCAAAGCTAATTTTCTCCGACGGTTCGTCCCTGACTACGCCACCACTGCACATGGGTTCCTTAGACTCCTCCGATCTTCTATCCCTTTCATTTGGGATTCCTATGCTCACGAGTCTTTCGATGCCTTCAATCAGGCTCTCACATCCGCTCCCTTGATCCGCCCTCCCGACTTTGATTGGGACTTCATCCTGTATATCTCCGCTTCCACCTATTCAGTCGCTGGAGTCCTTATCCAGGAAGATGACAATGGTATCGAGCATGTGATCTACTACGTCAGTAAGAACCTTGTAGGACCCCCTGTTTCCTACTCACTTGAAAAAAAATTAGCACTGGCTGTAGTGTTCTCAGTCCAAAAACTTCGTCATTATATCCTCATGCGCTCCACCAAGGTTGTGACTAATCCCAACCTCTTGGCTTTCCTATTGAGTCGTCGTATCCTCACTGGGAAATATGCCCGTTGGGTCATCATTCTTCAAGAATTCGACCTCGAATTCGTCACACCAAAGAGTAAGAAAGGCTTAGCCCTCGCTGAGCTCATTTCTGAATTACCTACCGGAGCGCAAGACACCCCAGTTAATGATGATTTTCCTGATGAACACTTATTTTCCATTACTGCCGACGACCCATGGTATGGCGACATTCTTACTTACTTGTGAACCCAAAAGTTCGCCCTTCACCTTGATCGCGAGGCTCGCCGACGCATCCGACACCAAGCCCCCCGATACCTCCTTATCGGTGACAACCTATATCGTCGCGGGGTTGACACCGTCCTTCGTCGTTGCCTCACACACGCTGAAGCTGAATAGGTCCTCAATGCCTGCCATAGTGGCGCTTGCGGTGGCCACCTCTCCGGTCTTGCTACCGCCCAGAAAGTCATGCGCGCTGGGTATTTTTGGCCTTCTCTCTTTAGTGATTGCATTGAGGCAGTCAAACACTGTCCCAATTGCCAACATTTTGCCCCTAAGGCGCGAGCTCCACCAGCTCCCCTCCATCCAGGCGTCTCAATCGGCCCCTTCTGTAAATGGGCCATCGATTTTATGGAGTGTCGCCCGCCATCCGCTGGTAACCATAAGTATATCATCGTGGCGGTCGACTATTTCACCAAATGGGCCGAGGCCATGCCAACTTTCAACAACACGGCAGCTACCGCGGCCCTCTTTTTCTTTAACCATGTTATAGCTCGATTCGGGGTTCCCAAACAACTGGTCTCCGACCATGGCAAACATTTTGAAGATGAGATATGGCGTGAGCTATCCTCACTGTTAGGTTTTGAGCACCAATATTCCTCCTCCTATTACCCCCAAGGTAATGGCCAAGTTGAAGCAGTCAAAAAAATCCTCAAAACTATGCTTCAACGAACGGTGAATAAGCACAAAACCAACTGGCACCTCATGCTCTTCCCTGCTTTGTGGGCCTATCAAACTTCTATTAAAACCGCCACCGGGTTTACTCTTTTCCACCTGGTTTTTGGAGAGAAGGCAGTCTTACCGATCGAGTGTGAAATTCCTTCCCTACATCTGGCCGTTGAAATTCTCCTTGACACCAAACCTCTAGAACAACGACTTCTCATGCTCGAGCACGCTTCCGAAGACCGCTGTGTTGCCTTGCAAACCATGGAAGCGGCCAAAAAGCGCACCAAAGCTCAGTATGACCGAAAAGTCCAGCGTCGCACTTTTCACGAAGGTGACCTTGTTCTAGTATATGACTAGGCTCATGATGTCCTTGGTCATGGGAAGTTTGACTCATTATGGCTAGGCCCTTACATCATTAGTAAGGATCTCAGGAAGGGGGCATACCTCTTAGAGGATTTCGAAGGCCATCCCCTTCCTAATCCTCGCAATGCACTCTATCTTAAGAAATATTACCCTTAGCATTTCCCTTCTGAAATGCATGTTTTATTTTCTTTAGATAGCCAGCATCTGTTTTTTCATGTTTATGTTTTGCTGCTTCACCCGGACCCATTTTTTCCAAGAAGGGCCCCTCCACATCCGCTTTAAATCGAATTTTCTCACTTACAACACTTGTATTTGGGGCATCACTTCGCCCCCATACTTGTCCATGTTCGTGTTGATTTTCGTCATGAGTTCCCACCTTGAACTCATGTTTTCATGGTCCCCCATTGGGCCTTTACTGTGTGGCAGCACTATTGCGTCGCCTTTGTTTAGAGCATCCAAATTGAGTCATCATTGCATCCATGGAGTCTATACCGCGTCCCTTTGTACCCCACTATAACCCTCCATCCATCATTGCTTGGTCTCTCTCTTGTGTTGCATATTATGACCCTCAGTCTCACTGTCCCCCGTCCCATATGATATTGTGTCAGTCGCTGCCATGTCATTCATGCCCTTTATGCTCTAACAAGGGAAGTCATCCATTCGCTACTCAGTCCTTTCCATTTCACTCTCATCATTAGTGTCAGTCTGTCCATCGCTCTACTGTTTTCTCTCGTGCCTTAGTTAGGGACACCTCACTCCCTCAACTATGGCGGACCTCCTTCTGTCGACATCAGCACTTTCATTCCAGAAGCCAGGTCTAGAGGGCGGTGTACCTTGGTTCCAGCTTCCACTCTTGTTCGGTGCCTCAGATCAGGCAAAGGAATCTCTCATTCCCTTTGACTTGATTGTTTCTCCAGCTCCTTTCAGCATGATCGAGATTCGTATACTTGATGGTCCAGTGATCCAGCAGCAGCTCTTGATGATTCTCGGGTGTGTGTGAGATGTCTCAACCCTCATGAGGGGGTGGCCCTACAGGTAGCCCCCCACATGCCCGGATGACCTCTTCTTTGCAGCCTTCGATGCAACTCCAGATATTTGATGATGTTGGCCGTAGCCACTTGCAGTGCCTCTCCGACTTGCATGTATCAGTCAGATTTTGAGAGCCCTTCCCCATTTACAGGGGGCATTTGGGTTGTATTTGTATCTCATGTACTCAAATATTATTTTACAAGTCCTGGCTGTTATCCCAGGCACAGCATGTATGTGGGATTCCTCATTGTATTTCTATCTGGTTCATGATTATGCCAGCTGTACTTTATGGTTCGGTCCCTTGTTTACTGGACACACTATTCTTTTGTACTTTGTCTCGGCGGGCATAGGTATGCCTCCCCCGCCGCCTTCAGCACAGGTACCCTCTCATAAAAGAGACTTGTTGCACCTGCGAGTCTCGTCTCCTCAGGGTCTAGTCCTTCAGCACACTATCTACCTCACATTTCTCTCTCTGACATCCCCTTTTGTTGTCTAGTGATCGTATTCTTACAACGTACTTCGGTCATACGATTTGCTCCTGACACTCGCACGCTGGGGGGCAATCTGTTACACCATTTTTTGGTCATCTAACCTTTTATCATTAGATGGACCCAAGTACACCATGTAGGACCAGTTTTACCCTAAGTAAAACTGCTTTCACTATGTTAAAACAGGAAACCCCAAAAGGAAATATTAAACAAACCCATATTTGTTTGATTTTCCTCATGGAATAATTAATTAAACCATAATTTAATTATTATTCCCAGTCATGTTTAACCCAAAATCAAAGGAATTAATTAGATACACCTTTATTTATCTTATTATTTTCTAGGAATAATCATTTAAACTTTATTTAGATGATATTCCTTGTTAAATATGACCAAATCACCCACAAATAATTAAATAAATCACTATTTATTTAATTATCTTTCAACCACTTCCTTAAATAATTAAATAAATCATTATTTATTTGATTATCTCCTAACCGCTTCCTTAAAAAGATAAATAAATCATTTATTTATTTATTTTTGACAAATCAAGGGATTTGACCCAAGTCAAATACCTTTTCCCTCCAACAAATATAATAAAATATTCCATAAAAGTGGATCTAGATTTGGTTAACATTATTTTAATCATGCACCAAGATCTAGAATGACCCAATATTTTGTTATAAATAGGAGGGTTTTTCCTATCATTCTTCACCTTTTGTTGCCTATTAGATCACTCTGGATCTATACACTTGGTCCCATTTTTCCATCATTTGCTGTGTGAGATCCCATTGAGCTCCTTTCTTTGCATTGGGTTTTCTACATCAACGAGAGAGATAAATCTTAGATCTGAAGTGCTGAGGACTACCAAGAACCCATCCCACTGAGGAGAATTGGATACACCTTCTTGTTTTCCTCCCAGGTGCCCCATTAATATAAAAATTCTTTCAAAAATTGTTCTTGTCTTGTCTATTGGTATATGGAGCAAACCCTTACTTTTTCTGCTTAATGTCTTTCCATGCATAGATCTGGTTTTTTGCAGCTCTTTTCTGTCTAACTAACCACATATCTGAAGATATTGGCAGCCACTTTTGTTGTTAGGGCTATTAGTTATGTGTAGCTAAAGTGGTCCTTTTTCGTACACTTCGACAAAGGATTCATACTAACAATATGATCCAACAAATGTCAAAGTTGCAGATGAACTGATAAAGAAGAAGAATGTAGACATTTTTGCATTAAAGAAGAAACTTAAACTACCTCCTACTAAACATTGACAGGAAAAGGAAGTGTTAGAGGATCCAAGACAAAAAGATGAGATGATGAACCTCATCCTTCAGTTAACTGACCAAATAAAAGAAATGGAAAATGAAATCGACAAGTTAGTGTAGGAGAAAAAGGCCAGTTCAAAAGAAGTCCATGTCACTGTTATTCATGTAGTCACTACTATTGTTCCTTCCACATTAGCAGAGTCATTGGCCCCTTCAGTTCGAATGGCTACAACACTTCCTATCACATCAGGTACTACTTCAGCAATAGAGTCATCTACAACAAAATCACAACCCACTGATGAGGCAATTAAACTAGTAAAAGAAATGCAGGAAATGTCTATTCAGACAAATGAAATCAACAGACTCAAAGAACAATTGAAAATTCTGAGTGATGAGAAGAAACTAGTTCAAATTATGCACAACAATGAAGTACATAAGACCAACAGGTTTACAGAGAAATTGAAGAAGTTAGAGAAGGATTTAACACTGAGAGAACCAATGGAACAAGCCAAGCAACAACTATGGGCCAATATCATTGAATCTATCAATGATATTTGGCCGTCCATTCAGGTTATCTATGAACAAAAAGATTTAATCAAAGAAGCAGGTGAAGCCATCCAAAAAATTAAAGAAGAACTTGGTAAGAATCTGGAAGAGGTTATTGAAATCATAAAATTTATTAATTCCAAAAATAAGCAAGAACCGTAAGAAATTGGAATTAGTGATAGGATAGATACAATACTTGAAGTCAGGAAGGTGATTTCAAAGAGAAACTTAATGATACAACTGGTAGAAAAGTGTCAAAACATGGAGCTTGGCATAACTATATTTATGATGAAATTTGATATTTTGAGACAGAAAGGCTTGCCAAATCCACTGTTTATAAATGAAAGTTTGATGAAGCAAGAGGATTATGATAAAAAATCAGAGAAGTGGCTAAGGAACAAGAAAATAATTCCACCATACAGGGAATTCCAACAGTGAAAGTACTTTACAAGAGTTTTGAGAACCTCTTTTATCTGCAACATGAGGTAAAACATCTATTTATCAATAAGCCTAAATTTCAAAGTATACAGAGGCAGATTAAATATTTAGAAGGATGGTAAAACTTAAGTTACTAGATGCAGAGAATTGGGAGAATTTAACTAATTTATTGTGAAAGAAATAAAGGTTAAAATAGATAAAGCAAAGTAGTAACAGTTTGCAGTAAAAACAGAAAAGTCAAAGAGTATTAGAGGTAAAGTGTATCAGATGAAAGTTAGAGGTTAAAGTTAAACATAAATTACAATTTGGAGTGAATGCTGCCAGCATAAAAGTCACTCAACTGCCTAACAAAAATCTAGCGTTGATCAAACAACCAGAGGCAAATCAGCAAAAGATCAAAGACAACAAAACAGTAAATTCAATAAAAGCATGGACAACTTGCATTACTTAGATAACTGTCTCTATCTTTTTGCATGAAGATATTTATTTTTCCTTGAATAATTCCTAAGTTTATTTTAGGTTATTTTGTAACAGTTTTTGTTTAAATACTTCACATTTTTAAGTATTGAGGGTGGATTGTGGATTGCTAAAACACTTCTATAGATGTACTGATCTGAACCAGAGGGTTCTTTGTACCATTTTCAACTTAGCAGACTAGATTGAGCAATAAAGAGATTATATTACAGGATTCATGTGTTGGGACACTTCAGTGAATTAATCTCAATTGTTTTTTTTAAATCTGAAGTTTTCACATACTTGCATGTTTTCTAAATCCAAACGTATAATAGGAATGCTATTTCAGAATATGTTTAAAAACACTCTATCTTGAATTGTTTTGTCATTATAATGTTTTCTACTCATATCCAAATTAGGGAATTCTTAATTTCTTCCTAGTTTCGATTGACCTCTTTCTTTTCCCTCTTTATCTGGATCTGAGAACCCTTAATTTCTCTGTTATCCCGATTGAAACTAATTTCACCATCAACCTAAAGATCTGAAGTTACTCAGCTATCTTTCCTTGTGAACACTTCCCTTTAGAACATTGATTCTACTCTAACTTCTTGACACATTGACTCCATTATCCCAATGGAATACAGACCTACATCTATCCATATGAACTAGTGATTCCACCACCAAACCAAACCCAAAATAAAAATCCCAAGTAATCTTACATAACTAGCCTAAAATCAACTTAAAACAACAAAGATAAATAATATAGTGAGGGCCCTCTCTGAGCAATAGGAAGGCTAGATCATAAGGCTTAAATGTAGGTTTGTGGTTACCTCTAATATTCTTTAAACCAAAATATAAACAACCCTTGAGAATTATTGGAGTGAAAACATAGACCATTCAAATGCATTCTCTGAGATAAAATATGTCATTATCATTGATTGGAGTTATGGATTTATGAAAAGGTAGGAAGAAGTGATGTAAAAAAGGTGTTAGAGAAATAAAAACTTTGAGGTTCAACATACCCCCATTAAGAAGCCATTTCATGTCCTCATGCAATTACCAAAAATGTGAACTTTTTCCTCCTATTGAATTTTTTCGGATACCTATGCTAATACATTTAGTTTTCTCTTCTTTCTTTTGATTGATCTGATTGCCATCATGGGTTTAATCATAAGGAGCTTGTACTTGAGGTTGATGATTGTCCTGTTAAGATATTTTTTATTTCTCTTCAGCTTCCAGTTCTTTTTGTACTATAGTCCCAAATGTAGGATGGTGTTATCACTGATGACTTTCTCCAAGTGGTTATGTTGTTTTAAAGTTCATTTTCCCATTTAATTTGGCTATTCAGTAACTCTAGCTCATTGATTTCTTATTCGAGGGTGCTAACCAAAGGTTCTTGTGGACTGATAGGTTTTTATTTCATACCTAGATTCACTTCTTAATTTTTTTTCTCCAATGACTCAATATAGCCATATATCGCTTGCTATACTAGGTCAATTCCTGGAGATATTCTACATGGAATCCCTTCAAAATTATGTACAGGAGAATGTGTAGGACTATGTGGAGTAGAGACATTGATGGGTGATGGTACTTGAGGTTCCTCATATAAATTCACAAACTCTATTACTTGTGATGGCGTCTTACTCATGGATTTTCGGAGCCTAGAGCTTCTCCATGGTTGTGGAGGGTTCAAGTTTTCTTCACTTATAACCTTGCTCGTCTTCTCTATTTTTCCTCTTGTCTTGACTCCACCCTATTTCTTATTTTTCATCAAATCTGCAAGGGTGAGTTCCTCTTCTTCTTGCTATAGTGGAGGAGTAGATTTGTCCTCAATGCTTGTATCCATCTTCCTTCTTATACTCTTTCTAGTCCTATCCTGCTTAGTCTATTCTTGTTCATCTTCGAAATGGTTTCTGAATCAAAAACTATCCCAAGAGTCTCCTATACTTTTAAAATGGAATTCAAGAAGTATTTTTATTAACCCATGATGGTGCATAGTGTTCTATATGAACTGAATTATTTTCTTTACATTTGTGGACATTCTTCTTAAATTATTCAGTAGAAAGAAAGGGAGGTTTATTTCTCGATCCTCCAAAAAGTTAATTAATAACCAAGGATGATAAACAAACGTGCAGCCAAATCTACCTTCACAAGTGATAAAATTCTGTAAAATTAAAATAATATTTCTCCATTTTTTCTTGAGTGCTGAGCTAGGAATACCTTTCTTGTAAACAAAGGTATCCATACATGGATTCTTGAGGAAAAATATGCATGATTCACTGTGAAATTCTTTGTTTTTAAACCATCTCTTCCCAAATCTGGGGAGCTCTGTAGCTTCAGCTATGAAGGCCTTGATCACTAGAAATTTTATGTCTCCTATTTCAGCCTCTGTTTTGTCAAAACACCTCGCAAAAGACTTAGTGATTTCCTTATGGAATCTATCAATTTTTTCTATAAACCCGAGCCATTTAACCTTCTGCATCATCTCTTTGATCTGCATATAACCATCAATAAATTTTTCTCCCATTGGTTCTGTTCTGACTATCAAGCCCATGTCTTTTATAATGAAGAGTCTTTCCTTCAGAATTGTTCCTCTCTGTGTGAAATAAATTGAGTTGCAGATTTGAATGTCGAATGTTTGTAGGAAAATATGAGTGAAATTAATACTTGATGGGATTTTTAAGAAACATGGATGAATGGGTAACAGAAGTAGGATATGAACATTTAATCATAAATGGGAAATTTTTTTATGGATTGTTATGAGATATGATGCGGATGATGTGGTAAATTTATGACATGATGTGAGTCCAAATCGAATCAAATGATGACATATTGAGGCAACATGTTATCATCTACATTATATATGCTAATGTTTTGATCTCATAATTTAAACAAATTTTTGTAACATACCTTTATAACTAACCTTTTGTTTCTATTTCCTTGGTGTTGATTCTTCAGGTATCCTTCAACATGATCTTCAAATGGAGTTCTCAATTTCTTGTGCTTAGTATGCTTGCTTCAATAGGCTGTAACAAAATGTAACATAGCTAAGAATGGAAGTAGTTTTGTAGCTACTTCTTTTATTGCTTCAGAAAAAGAAAGGGAACAAATATTTTTGAGATTTTTGGAATGGAATAGAAAATATAAGATGTCAGAAATCTGATTTTCATCCTATATTTTCTGTATAAGGGTTCCAATAATTGATTGGTTTTCACACTTATATATATATATATATATATATATATATATATTCTCTCCTTTTTTTTTAATATGAAAAATAAAAAGAAGACTAACTTGGGGAAGAAGAAGGATTCTTCCTCACCAACTTCATATCAATATTGTCTTTGAAAATTTTGATAAACTCTTCCTTTGTAATTGGATTATGGTAGAATTTTAATCAATGTCCATTCACAAGAAGAGGTATCTTTTCTTCATAAATTTTACTTATCTTGATTGCTCCATTATCAAAGGCTTTTTAAATCACATAAGGCCCAAGCCGATGAGTATAAAACTTTCCCTAAAAGTATTTGAACTTGGAATTGAAAAAAAGTGTCCATTCTCCTACTTGAAACCTTTTTTCTTTTATATATTTATCATGTCATTTAGACCTTTGTTGCTGGACTAGACTGGTTCTTTGAACTGCATCTTGCATGATTTCATCAAGATCATTAAGTTGCTCCAATCTATGCTTATGGGATTCTGATAAATCGAGCCCCATTTTGAATACCATTTTGAAGGTTTTAATATGAAATTCTATAGGAAATAGGACTTTCTTCGAATAAAAAAGCTCATAGGAAATATGTCTTGTTGTATTCCTCCATGTCGTCTAGTAGGCCCATAAGGCTTCAGGAAGCATATCTGCCCAATCCTTCCTATGTAGATGTACAGTCTTTGTGAGGATTCCTTCAATCACTTTATTGGTAGAATCCACTTTACCATTTGCTTGTGGATGATATAGAGTGGATTTTATATGTTTAATCTTGGAATCATCCACAAGCCTCTGCACTAACTTGGATGTAAATTGTGATCCCTGATCTCTCACAATCTCTCTTGGGACACCAAAATGAGTGAAAATATCCTCATAGAGAAAATTAAATACGTATTTTTCATTAGCTAAAGAAAGTGCTTTAGCCTCTACCCATTTAGTGACATAATTAGTACAAACCATAATATATTTCTTTTTATTAGATGGAGGATTTATTGGTCCAACAAAATCCAAGGTGCATTTTTCAAATGGTTCGATGATTATCTAAGATTGTAACGGAATTTCATCTCTAGGAACATGTCTTCCTGTTGTTTGACAGTTGTCACACCTTTTCACATACTCCCTAGCATATTTAAAGATGGATGGCCAATAATATCCTAAATGAAGGATTTTATAGGAAGTCCTCTTATCATAAAAGTGTCCACCACAGGCTTCATTGTGACATGCCTTCAGGATCTTAGGCATTTCATCTTCTCGAACACACCTTCTGATGATGAGATATGGACCTGTTTTATTCAATTCATCATCAACCCATGAGTACCATGCACTTGTTTGAATAATTTTTCTTTTCTCTCTAGGAAACAAGTATGCAGGTAACTTTCCTATAGCTAAGTAATGGGAAATATCTTCAAACCAAGTATATTTAGTAGATATTGTAAAGAGATATTCATTAGGAAAATTATCTTCTACTGGAGTATCATTTTTATCATTCTGAATTCTAGACAGGAAATCAACAACCATGTTTTGTTTTCCAGGTCGGTCTACAATAGTGATATTGAATTCTTGTAGGAGTAATAATCATCTTGTGATTCTTCCATCAGTAATAGATTTATTCATTAAATATATAATTGCAGAATGATCTATATGAAGAAAGGTTTCATATCCGATGATGTAATGTCTAAATGATTTAATAACATGAACAATAACTAGATATTATTTTTCAGTTACAGTCTAATTTAACTTAGCAGGAGTTAAATTTTTTCTTGTATAATATATGGCATTGGGGATAAAATCTTTTTGTCCTAATACAACTCCTAGAGATGTATCTGAAGCATCTGTTGAAATGTGAAAAGGTAGTTTCCAATTTGGACCTCTTAAGATGGGTGCTTCAGAATTTTTTCCTTTTAATGTTTCAAATTCCAATTGGCAATCAGGATTCCAATTGAATTCACAATTTTTGGTAAGTAATTTGAAGTGTTGGGATGATATTTTAGTGAAGTTTTCTATAAATGTTCTATAATACCCTATGAATCGTAGAAAACTTCTAAAATCCTTTTGGCAACTTGTAACTGATAATTTGGAGATGACTTCAACATTAGATAATTCAACTTTAATTCCATCTCTCGAGATATGATGTCCTAAAACAATTCCTTCAGTAAAAATCATAAAAAAAATGTCATTACTTAATGAGATATTTTCTTGTTTACATATTTTAAGAAACTTTTTCAAGTTTTCTAGAGCTTCTTCAAATGAATTCTCGTAAAATATAAAATCATCCATATATACTTCCACAGAATCATGTATTAAATCAGAGAAAAATCCTAATACTTCCCTTTGGAATGTTGCAGGTGCATTGCACAATCCAAAAGGAATTATTCATTAGGCATAGGTTTCCAATGGATAGGTGAATGTGGTTTTATCTTGGTCTTCAGGTGCTACCTGAATTTGATTATAACCACTAAAACCATCCAATAGTGAGAAATAATTCTTTCTTGCTAATTTATCCAATACTTGATGTATGAAAGGTAATGTAAAATGATATTTTAGAGTAACTTTATTCAATTCTCGATAATCATTTCATACCTAATTTGCCATTATTTTTGGTACAATCACTAAGGGAGAAACCCATTGAATGTCTAAAATTGGATAAATGAAGTTTGCATTCAACAATTTTTGCAATTCTTCTTTCACAATTTCCCTAAGATTTGGATTCATCCTTCTTTGAGGTTGTCTGATAGGTTTAAAAGTTTCCTCAATGTAGATATGATGTATATAAGTCTTAGGACTAATTCCTTTCATGTATGTTTATTCCCATGAATATGCAAAATATTGTTGTTGTACCTTTTTTATTAACTTTTCTTCTTGTAATTTTCCCAATTTTTTGTTTATGTTCAAATATTTTCCCAAAAATATTTCAACCTTAGAGTTACCAAATTATTCCATAGAATATAAAGACATCTGTCTAGATGACAAGTATTCAATATTGCATTATTCTTGAAAACTATGATCATTTCCATATTCTGAGGATGATTCAATGTTTTCTATTGAATCTAAGATTCAGCTCTCTTCACTAATACAAGAAATATCAAAATATACTTCGTATATCATTGTCATCATCAATCCATTCTTCATCTTCTATTTCTATGATTGTTCTTGTTGGAGGATATAAAGTGAATTTCTTTGTTGAATTACCATAAAAAATGTACATATCACTAGATATACGACTAATTAAAGCATCATTTGTAGCCAACCAAGGTCTTTCTAATATTAGTGGATGTCCTCCCAGGTTGTTCTTGGGAGTCAAAATCATAAAATCAGCTAGATACTCCCAAGATTCTAAGGATACTGAGATGTATTCTAATACACCATTTGGTTTGATTATTGATATGTCTGCTAGTTGTAGTAATGCAGGTATATACTGAAGGTTTGGAAGCTTGAGTTGTTCCATGTTTTGTTTCCTCGTGATGTTTATGGCTTCTCCTACGTCAATCAATGTATTTTGAATTTCAATGCCATTGATGTGTGTTTTTACAACTGGACTTCTTGGATCTAAATATTTTTGTATGGAAATTTTTCCCATCATAATGTCTACGATTTTTCCTAATAACTGAATTATTTTTATTTCTTTTTCTTTTATCCCTATTTTTTTATGCTCGACTCCCTTATTATTTTGGCTAGAATTGGAATATCTCTAATGGCTTGTAACATGTAATATTCCCCAATGGGGAAAGCAACAATATAGCACGTAAACATGGAAATATGCAGAAATATCATTAGGTCAAAGCATGAGACAATAGTAGATCCATTCCATTATGATTACAATAGTAAAATAGGTACAAGATATTGAGGAAATGAACACTCAATTTTGGGGAAACAAGCCTCCCATGAAAGGGTACACCTAGATCTGAAATGCCGTTAATACATGAAATACAAGAATGCAGAAAATTGTGTTGTCTATGAGAGAATAGAAGCTGAAATATAGGAAATTGTATTGTTGATGATATAATGCTCCAAAAATGCTAATACTAGAGATCCATGCTCCAATATATTTCCAGGACAACCCAGAAAAGGTTTCTAGAAATACACACTACACAAAATATAGAAGATTTGGCCCTAGGGTTGAGTAATCTATGCAACTAAATCATTGATGGGAAATGACTAATCTGATATACAAGATAGCTAATTATACTCCAATATATCTCCTAAATTAAGCGATGATCCCCTTAAAGGAAACAAAACTCCTCCAACTAGGGCAATAAACTCACTGTCGCAGCTGCTCTCCAAAATAACACAGTCCTTGAGGTAGACTATACTGTAGCTAATGATAGCTACTTTTCCTAGTGCAAAAATATCATACGAAGCCCTGATGAATTCCTCACAAGCTTTCGGATGAAAGGATTATCCCTCCAATGGAAAAATAGCTCAGAAATTGGAGATCTCTCTCCTCCACTGCTACACCCCTGCAACACAACCAAACTTTAAACATAACTACATTGTATATGAGACTAAAGCTTGGCCAAATGCCAGATAGTGGTAATGTAGCTCAAGAAGCCTCTCCTAAGTAGGAACTCTAAGTCCCCTGGGGATGAGAGTGGGATTTCCACTAAGAAACAGCCTTGTACTAAAAAACACAGCAAACCCTTCTAAATAGTAAAGCATGCATAGAAATGTCACATGAAAAATCCAAATCTAAAAATATCAAACTCAATATTACCAATCCATGTCTTACAATGTTTCCATCCTCTTCCTTTTATGCTTCGTGAGACTCCTCACCCTAGGTCCCACTCAATAATGGAGCTACTCTCATGCATACACTCCTCCTAAATGACTGTGATGTCCTCCATTAATCCTCCATGATCTCCAAAACAACATTGTTGATCTGGTCAACATTGACCTAATCCACATGTTCTATCCCCTTTCCACACCTTAGAGTGCTTTATTAAGCTAAAATTATGATCTAGTTTCACATGAGAAGTGGTATTATTCTTCATAAAGATATTTATGGGTCTCCTTACCTACTTATTTACCTATCCAAGTGACAAAACATAACTTTAATATTCCAATAAATTTTGGAATATTACATAACAAAGGAATTTTTGTACAGAAGTTTTTCAATTCATTTAGAAAATCATAATTGGGAAACATTACTTTCTTTTCTACCCCTCTATCAACTTGTAATATTTCAGGAAAAGGAGGGTTATAAATAGATATTGATGGTTGCTCTATAATAGGAGTTGGTTTATTGGATTTTCTTATTTTTTAGTTTTTAGAATTTTGTTTTTGTTGAAGACATGCCCTTCTTCAGAACTTTTATTTTTTTTGTAGAGAATTTTCTTCATCAAAATCATCTTGTTCTTGAATAACAACAGAATGATTTTTCCTTTCTAATATTCTACCAAATCTAAGTTGAACGTCATTAAGACTTAGTGGAGTAATCATGTAAGTTGGAAATTGTTGTCCTTCTATGTTCTAAGCATTTTGAGAATTTTTATTATTTGGGTCTGACAATGGTTGGGAAGGTAGTTGGTTTGGTCTTTGTGGAAATGGTAATGAAAGTTTTGGGTTTTGATTTTGGAGTTGAGGTTGTTTATTTTTTTGTTGAAATTGTTGGGGAGGATAGTTTGGATAGGATTGTGGATATTGGTAGTATTGAGAATATATACCATAGGGATTTTTCATTCCTTGTGTCTAAGGTTGAGGTTGGGACCAAGGTTGCTACCAATAATTTCAATTATTTTGTGAGGCATGAGGTCCCAAAATAAAAAAATATTCTAAAGCTTGGGTTTCTGGAGTGCATCTCCCGTTCATTCAAGGAACCATTAATAAGATCGCTAGGGCCCTTAAGAAACATATTGTTTCCTCTACTTTCAATCCCATTAGCACTATTTGAAGTTCTTTAAGATCTGTGAAGGACCCAATTAACCCTAAATATGATAAAGGTGTTTACATAATTCCTTTCTCTTGTGGAACCCCTTACATTGGTGAAACTAGTCGATCAATTAATCAAAGAATTTGCGAACATGAAGCTGAACTCAAACATGGTAGATATCACTCCTCTGCATTGGAAGAACATGCTGAGAAGACTAACCATCACATATAAATTGAATATTAAAAATTTATTGCGAGGATTGATCACTTTCATCATCATAAATTAAGGGAAGTGTTAGAAATTGAAAAAAGGTGTAATATTCCCAAATGGGAAAAGAAGGAATATAGTGAAAAATTATAGAACAATAGTGTAAATCATCATATAAAAGAAAGAGACCAATATGGATACCTTTCATATGTTATAATAGCAGCAAAATATGCATAAAATAATGCACCATAAGATATACAATATGAAATAACAAGCCTCCAATGGACAAAATCCCTCAAAAAGAGGTGTTTCTATTGTATATAAAGGCTAGAACACTGTTACAATGTTGTTTTAAAGGAACCGCTACACCAAATGGCTATAAAATAGATCTAAGGCTGATATGTGCCTCAAAATATTGATACAATGCAAATTTCAGCACTATACAACCTCCTTTCAAGAACCCATTAAGGGTTTTCAACAAAACACCATATACAATATGGGGATCTAGGCCTTAGGGATGAAGATCCACTGTAAAATATAGATCTAGAAAGTGTAGCTGATATGATATGAAAAATAGAATAACCTCCTCCAATAGATCCTCTAAATGAAAGGAATATCCCTTTCACTAGAAAACTAGCTCTCCAAATGGTGTGCCAAACCACCTTGTAACTCCTCCTACAGAAATAGCGTAGATCTAGAATTAAACTGTGTTGTAGGGATAAATAAATGGTTGGCCTGATGCTAATATCTGAAAATATGCACAAGGGCCTTCCTTACTTCCCTCCCAATGGAAAGGAACCCTTCTCCATTGAAAATAAGCAATGAAAGGACCCAAATCTAGTCTCCACTGCTGAAACTTGCAAAAAAACTCAACCCTCAACAGGATCTGCATTGTAAATGAAAGATGAATCTTGGACTTAAGCCTGATAGTGGACAATGTAGTAAAATACTCCTCCAAGAGATTCTCAATGGAAGAGGTGGGATTCCCGATCAGGAACACCTAGTGCTAAAAAACACTCAATCTCATCTAAACAACAAGAGAAAGATATATGTCTAAACAAATCATATATTTAGAAAATTCATATACATCAACATAATGAACAATGGTTTCCATCCTCTTCCTTAAATAAGATATGAGCTTCCAAACCCTAAGCCCCATCCAATAATAGCACTACTTCCATGCAAATCATCTCCATATAAAAGTGTGTTGTCTCTCATTGATGACCACTCCTCCATGACAACAGTGTTGATTTGGTAAAAGTTGACCTAGTTAAGGCGTTCAAACCCCTTTTCACACCAAAGGATGCTCTTTTAAGCTGCCATGATTTATCCTTTTTCACATTGGCATTGATTTATTCATTATTAAGGAGAATTGTGGACCTCCATTGTCCTCTTATTCATAAAACAAAGGACCAAAACAAAATTTAATATTCCAACTAGCTCATGGCCAATTGGGAATATTACAGTCCTCCCTTCCCAAATGTTGCCTGTCCTCAAGAAAATGACAAGGTGAGTGCTGAAACTCTTCTCCTCCACCATTGGTGACACCAACATGTGATGAGATTCCCTCATAAGCTAAGTGTCTACCAATCCATCCCTCCCTGAATTTCTCCTCCAAAGTTGTTATGAGATGCAAATAATTCATCCCACAACGATACAATAGTTCAAATGAAACAAACATGGTTTTTCCAATTTTCTCCCTAAAACATGTGGCATAATGAACATGGATAATCTCTCTCCCACAGGGCACATGCATTCCTCCCATCCTCCATCTAAACATTCCCATAAAAAGTATAAGTACATCATCAATGTATGGGATCAAAACTAAGAGCATGCAAACAAAAATTTGTACAAATGGAGGTGGCTCATAGTCCCACATGTGGAACTAGCGCAGTATATCTCCTGACTACGTCAGATGATGATGTGGTAAGTGGTTTCCCCACCACTTACTTTCTGCCCAAGTCTTCTCACCATGACTGAAAGTGAGATATTTTTGGTGCTTTTGGAGTGCACCCACAATGTTAAAAAATCTCCCTATGTCCTCCAAGGGAGTGGACATGTTCAAAAATGTTTATGGCCCACAATTGGCCATGAATTTTATATGGAACAATGCTCCTCCTTGGATTTATGGCCTTCATATACATGGTAAAGGAATGCAAGTAATCATTAAAAGAAACATCATGCATATAAGCATGTTCCTTACCAAAATTTCTGATCGTACAAATGGAGTGGTTCATAGATGGATCCCCTCTCATTCCAAAAGAGAAAAGAGGTGGTTGTAATAACTCCATAATTGAGTCATGTCTCTTTTCCAACTCCACATGGCTCATGCATCTTTGAAAATCCTGATATAGTTCCTCTTCAAAGCCTTCCAAGGTGTAGATCTCCATGATAGTGTTGTACGCCCTCATGGAATAAGCATGGCTGAAAAAGAACTCTTCATAAGCCCTTTGTAGCAACTTCTCCTTGAGCTTGGAGGCTCTAGATAAGAATATCTTGTTGGGAAAAATACTGGGAGGGGGGGTGAATCAATATTTAGGGCTTACTAAAAATATTTTAACTTTTCATTTACAAAATTTCCTATGCAGCTTTGATGAAGCCAACTCGCGTATACACGCACATATACTAAAGGAAACTAGTGTATACTGATATAATTTTACAGATTAGAAAAAAATTTCAGGAACAATCTTTAACTCAGTTTACCAGTTATGCATTTATTATATAATCAGTAAATATGTGCAGTAATAGCAGTATACACTACAAGAAAAAAGCACATTGGTGAGGGGAAACAACGGTCACCATAAGCTCATTGGTGAGGGTCAAAAAAGCCTTCGTCACCAAAAATTGAATGTCACCAAAGGTGGCGTCGCCAAAAGTATAGGTGTTGTGGTGACATTCAAGGTCCGTCACCAATAATGATTTATAGTGACGAATAGTGACCGTCACCATTTCATATGAGCAATGGTGATGGACAATAGCCTCCATCACCAAAAAAATGAACGTCACCAAAGGTGGCATCGCCGAAAGTATAATGTTGTGGTGAAATTCAAGGTCCGTCACAAATAATGATTTATAGTGACAGATAGTGACCGTCACCTTTTCATATGAGCAATGGTGATGGAAAATAGCCTCCGTCACCAAAAAACTGAACGTCACCAAAGGTGGCGTCGCCAAAAGTATGTGTTGTGGTGACATTCAAGGTCCGTCACAAATATTGATTATAATGACGGATAGTGACCGTCACCATTTCATATGAACAACGATGATTTTTTGTGATGGACCTTTCATGGCCGTCACTATTGGTGCATATATATGGCGACGTTCATTGACCGTCAACATAAACTCATTGGTGACATCAAGGTCCATCGCGAATATTGACTATAATGACAAACAATGACCCTCACCATTTCATATCAACAATAATGATTTATGGTGATGGACCTTTAATGGTCGTCACTATTGATGCGTATATATGGTGGCGTTCGTTGACCGTCACCATTTCATATTTTGGTGAGGGTCAAAAAATGTCACCATAAGCTCATTGGTGATGGTCAAAAGAGCATCCGTCACCAAAAACTGATCTTCGTCATTCCCTATATATGAATATCAGAGCATGATGGAATCGAACCACCAACCTCCTGCTTGTAAAGCAGGTGCTCTTCCATTGAGCTAGCACCCTTTAAAGAATTAGACTTTAAACTGGAAATTGCCCCTAAAGGTGCAAAAATACACCAAAGGAATAATAACCAGGAAAACTGAAAGAATTCGGTGTCCTTGCTCCTATTTTTATTCTACGACACTCTACAAAGTATGATCTTGATCTATGATGTATTTGTGTCGAGTGGTTCTAATTTAATGGTAATTTTTATATTCAGATAAAATAAATGAATAACTAAGAGGCCTTACGGGCTAATTTTTAATCCTTACACCAAAATATATTAATATTCAAGTCTATGGAACAACTCGTTCAAAGTTCAAACTGAAGTAGATTTTAAATGGAAAGCCTAAAACCAGCTAAGCAGTTTACAAGTTAACATTTTGGATATAGCTTATGTTCAATTTATATGACAAGTTACGCCATAACCTTGAAACTAGTTTCTTAGCTAAAATACTTTCCTAAGTCAACAATGACAAAGAAAGATAGTCATAGCAAGCAAAATTCTCTTGTTTTTTCTAATGAGGGTCCATGTAACTTGATAAAATATGTATGAGAGTATCAAACCACAAACAAGTTCACTAAAACATGGAAATGACAAAGTCCTGTTAAGCAACAAAAGTTTAGTTGAATATATGAAAAGCATCGAACTAAATGATATAATTAAGCTAAAAGTAACTGTAAAAAATGAAATTGCCATCATATACCATCTGGTTTGGTTAGTTCTTTAGAAAGAGAAAGTGCAATTCCATGATCCAGCTCCTCATCTTGATTATGTAGTGGACCATCTTGAACAAAAATGTCCACATACAACAATCAATGTTATTTTATTGGTAAGACTTTTGATATAATCTATCAAAGCATGTACTATGTAGGAGAATAACTGGAAAGCACAACTAGAAATTTGAATCACAACATAACAATATAAAACAACATGCAATAGGAAAGGAACAAATCCACAATTTGAGAACTATGAACAATCCATGAACCTGTTCTTATATATTGATATAGATAACGAAATAGAAATCTAGATTTATGAAATTCAAGTATTACACAACAATGTCTTGAACAAATATCAATATGTAAAATAGTATTTTTTACATTTGGATTTACCTTGCAAAACCTCAAGAAACATTTTGCACAAAAATAGCCAATAAACATAACAACATGGACCTCAGGAGCAATTGTGCAAGGGATAAAATATGAAGGTAAAGCACTAGAGAAGTATTCAAAGAAAATGATGAAAAGCGTATCTAGAAATAACTAAGAACCCTCTGAAGTAAACCACACATTTATCATCGTGACTAGTACACTTGCAAAAAAAGATCAGAATAATTTATGAACTATTCCACCAAAAAGCAGTGAATTTTTCCACTAAAATACAGTTTCAAATTAATCAACTTTGTTAAAGTTAACAGATGGAAGATTGAAGTTTAAAAGACAATACACTCTGATTAATTAGGGATTACCATGGCATTAGAGGGCACATGCCAAAATACATTATCATCTCCAAATGCACCCCTACGTAGTGTCCATCTGACACTTTGTGACTTGAACCTTTAAAAGGCTTGCTCAACCACTTCATCGTTCGAGATTTATTGTGAGTACGATGGTACAATGTGACCTGCATGTCCCAAATAACATGAGCCAACAATGAAAACCATAATTAAATTATTAATGCCTTACTAATTTAATCCTTGAAAAGACGAAAAACATGAATCCAAGAAAGAAAATGATAAGGTTCTCATTAACCAACTATTATCTTTACAGATATGGCAGAATTGTTGATTGGATGTTTTAGAATTTAAAGTATTTTATGTATTCTCTCAAACATATGAAAAGAAACTAAAATTACCAAGGTCATATTTCAACATAAATCTTGCAGAAAATCTTTTTCTTTGAAATTTGTGTTTTCGTTTGGGTTCGGGTTTGATCCGTTTCGGCTTCAGGTTCAACTTGTGATTAGATTTGGATCAGGTTTGGGCTCAAGTTTGAGGTTCAACTTTGACATTCGCAGAACCTCAGCAAATTTTGATTTTTTTTTTAGGTTTGCAAATTCCGAACCTGAAGTTTCAGGTTTGGAAAAATTGAAAGTGACACATTCACAATTGCACCCCTAGTCATTGAAATCCTAATTTTTTCATCCACAAACGTCAAATTCTATGTTTTAGGAATCTATCCGAGCTTAAAATGAAATGTGCAGTGGAACACACTTATAATGACCATTCAAAACTGTCACATTTGAAAATGCCCTACGAAACACGCCAAACCTACAATATTCACAAAATATTAAAATACGGCCTTGGAAATATAGTCAGCACGGTATGTTGTATACACTAAATAGATTTGGACAACTATATTCTAGTCAAAGTTGACAGCTAATCCACATTTTAAAGTTTAAAAAAAAAAAGGCAAAATATACTACATCACAGTCTAACCTAGATCAAGATGAACATAAGCTTTATCAAAATATCATATACAATTAATTCGCCCATTTACAATTGTAAATCTATACAACACATGGCCATCTTGAGCAAATGAATCATTCACCTAAGTCAAAAAAGAAAATTTCATTTTTTCATTTGCCAAGCAAAACAAAGACCAAATATAGTTTCCATTTGCCTGGCCCCCTTGACCAAATAAGTTGTCCAACTAGATTGTATGATGAGGAATTTTCATACCTGCCATTTTAAGTAAAACACAAAACTGCATGCCTATGTGGGTCAAATGAGCTTCATTCCTAAAATACTATTAGCAAGCCTAGTAAAACATTAAACTGATCCCAAAATCCTACCATCAGCCAAGAAAATGCAGCAACCACAATGAAATGCTTTGGGGTTAAAATGACCAAAAAGACATAAAGGCACCGGTTACTCTTTAAACAAAAGAGGCAATTGAAAGAAAAGAAAAGAAAAAAAGAAAAAATGTCACAAAAGAAAGACAAAGAAAAGCAGGGTAACCTAACAGAAATAGAGGAAAAGAAAAATAAGACAAGGAAAAACTGAGTATAACTGATGAAAAGTGAAATAACCGAAAATAAAATTTCAGCAGATTTCAACATAAAAAATTAGAAGCACCAGTCAGAGAATGTGAAGCACCACAGAAATTAAGTGACTAGCAAAACATCAATTTCGAAGTTCACACACTGGTTCAAATCCTCTATATCATATTACTTTTGCTTGTCAATTGACATTCCCAATCTGGTTAGGGAATTTCAAGAAAGTCCAACAAAAGGTGGATAGATGAGCAATTCAAAGCAAAACCAAAGACAATTTGACCTTGCAGATTAGAAAAATTTTAAAAATGTAAAATAGATGGTTAAAACCTAAGTGACCACAAAAATAACAAAAAAAGTTTCAAACACAAATAAGATTCCATGTAAATGTAAGCACTGCAAATATTAAATTAAAAGGGGGCAGAAAAGAGTAAAGCTAAATGTGAAGGACACCAAAATGTGGCAAAGAAAGACACCAGAAACAATAAATCTAACCAAAACATAAAAGCAAAACTAATTAATGATTTTACCAAAATGGCATTCATCCTCAACCAAAATTTAATGCAATTTGTAGCCCAACTAGCCTATTTTTTATCATATCCAGTATCTAACATTGCCTAATTGTGCTATGCTACAATAGGAAGAGCATCGTTTCCTTGGAATCCCAAACCTGAATCATAAATAAAGTAATCAGTTGTGTTCCTTTGTATCATGCAACAAAAATCGAACTAAATTAGGATTTATGGATCAAGGAACTTACACTCACCATTCATGTTCATGCCACAGTCCCTGCTAGGTCTGGTTTTAGCTTTTTGTTTACCTCTGAAGTGCTTCCATCCAATTCCAAGGCAAACCTGAGATAAACAGACAATTTACAATCATTTTTCAATATTAGACAAGGAATTGCCCTCAGGTATGCTTCCATATATAATAAAGTTCCAATTAAAACTTGATTTATGAAAATCACAAAGGCAAGAAACAGATATGATCTTGATCATAACATACAAAGCAAACAAATAATACTTTCAGAGATAATCATTGAAATAGAGTTTACCTTGCAGCCCTTGATTTTTTCTTGTCATCTTCCAAGGAAGCGGATTTCACATCTACTCCAAATCTAGCCAAATGTGCTTTCTTCTTTGCTTCATCATCAATAGATGAGCGCAAAGAAAGTACAAACCTGTTTAATAATTTGGGCATTGTCAGATTCCAATTATTCTAGATTAAAACAAATGCATATCATAATTTTGGAAAAAAATATTAAGCAAATTAAGCTAACGGTAAATTAGACACACAAGATAAGGAAAATAACATCATCATAATCTCAAGAATCTGAAGACAGAAAATAAATTCCTGAATTTTGGAAGAAAAAACCTCTCAGCCCTCGCTTCCCTCTTTCTTCTTCCAATATTTTTGCTTCTCCTAGTCCAGGAGAGGTAGGTTTTGGAGTACCATTTGCTGACTCACCAAATCTGTCAATAAAACATACTCGAAGGTAATTTCTGTCAATTAAGAGATGAAACATATTGACTGATAAGATTGGGGACCATGTGCACTGATCATTCAATACAGAAATTACTTTCATAGCTATTAATCTCTTTAAAGATTAGAGCAAAGTCCGGTAGCACCAGAACTGAAACAGTCCACCAAACTTAAAAAACATCATTATGGCCAAACATTGTTTAAAATAAAATACAACATATATTTAATAGACATGCTGAACATTTAAGTTAAACAAACACAAGCCTTGAAAATGCCAGAATCCCTAGAACCTAAATCATACAAGAATATTTTTCCACCATTCCAAAGGGTGGCATTCCAGGTCTGCAGTAGTAATTAGTGCAAGAATAAGAGGCTAATCATATATACTATACAGAGATTATCCACTGACTCCATGCCTTCGATGACCACCCATTTCTGCTAGCTGCTGTATCAGTACGAGTCTTGAGAATGATCTGTCATGATCTGTCACACATGAGGTGTTGCCCTCTGACTGCAGAATCAATGTAAACAAGGATTTCATAGTATCCAAAATGATACAGGAGCCTCACTGGTTCATGGGCAATCCTCATGGCCAAAAACAAATTTTGTTTCCAGTTAAGATTTTGATAGATTCTCCACTGATATTAACTGAGATGAGAATTTTTACATTGTGATTAGGATTTAGTTATAGAGATCATACGCTGTATAGAATTCTGGTTTTGTTCAACACTACCAAGGGTTGCATCACGTTTTGAATGGGTTACATTCTCAACAATTGTGATTTGTAACCTTTGCTGTTGGGTTGAAAAGCCACATGTGTCCTCGTAGTTGGGAGGTAGTGTGTGGCACTTGCATAGCTAATATTGACTCTGAAAATCATTACCTTGGAGGAAGATAAATGGTCCAAGATTCATGTCGGGACCTCTCAAGGGAATATCAACTCCCTTACCTTGTATTCCTGATAGTCAATAGACTTTGATAACCATTACCTAAGAGAGAGATAAACAGTCCAGGATTCATGTTGGGGCCTCTCAAAGGAATATCAACTTCAACACATTCATAATCACCGCATGGTGCCTTCATAACCAATGCCTAAGTTAATTTGGGTTTCCAGGATATGTAACACATTTTTATTTGGGAACTGAAATAGGTCAACATGGAGTCAAGGTCTGAATCACTGATTCAAATTTGCTGGAGAAGGTGGTTTATTTAACTGTTTAATGGCTTCTTAACATTCCAAAGTTTTCTACACTTTAAATAGTTACTAAAGTATAGTTAGGCATAAATTCGAAAGGAAACATGTCTTACTGGCTCTTGGCCCTCAAGTCTGTGCATGAAGATTGCATGAAAATAAAGCTTATGGTTCTGTAGTGGCAATATGGATTCTGTGTTGTTTAAATTTCTACTTTGTGTAAATAATTGATATGCTTCTAGAATTTTTGTGCACTGACTATTGCAACTTGTAGATGCACCATAAAACAAGTTACAACAAATATGAAGCAGAATATTTTTTTGCCTTCACACAGATGGCTGTTGTGTAAACATGTAACCAGCCAAAAACTTATGCTGAGCCCCAGACAACCATACAAGTTGAAAATTAAGTTATAACATCAAAAAAACCCAACTTGAAAAGAAATAGGGAATAGATGCAAAACAGAAATGAAACTCAATTCAAGATATCATTACAAAGCCTCCGATGGTTATAACTTATCACAAGTTTGGGTCAAGTTAACTCCATATAACCATATAACCTATGATGGAGGTTTAACAAGACCATTTTCAAATTTCAACAATCCTATCATGCCAATCAGGTGATTTTATAGCATTTTATTATTTAGCTATACTACACAAACATAACTATTCAAAAAAGGGTTACCACAGCTCCAAATCAAGAGAAGCTACTTGAACTGGACCAGTAAATTCCATGTAAACATAACCTCTGAATGAGGTTCAACAAGACCATTTTCCAATTTCAACCATGCTATCATGCCAATCAGGTGCTTTTATAGCATTTATTGCACTGCAGAAACATAAAGATTCAAAACAGAAATCATCAAAAGGATTTTTATAACACAGTAAAGCTCAAGGAAAAAAACGCTACCATATATTTCTAGATTTTTAATCAAAACATGGTAATATAAAATTCAGGCTTCAAAAAATAATTTGGGTCTTAAAGCTTCATACAATGCACTATAAGCTTATTTATCCAACTTCGTTTTTTTCTTGAATCAGGTAGCAATAACACTAAGTTACATTGGGTTGACAACAGCAAAATTTTAAATTGAGAAACTTCATAAATTTGCTCACAAACCAGTAACACACATTCCAAGTTAGCCTAAGGCCTTGTGCAGCAGTTATCCATGAATTACCCCTTTCTAGCAAGAGGCAAACAACTCATCATGGCTATAAGGGATAGCAAATATAGGAAATACATCAACTAAAACATGCAAGATAAATATATTGAATGTTAGATTTTTTGTTAATCTTCACATATCCTGTAGACCCGCATCTCCTTCAAAGCAAGGTTTGGTCTTACTGTCTATTTCAGGACAGTAGAATAGTACTTTAGGAAGGTTAACTAACCTTTACTTTATGAATAGCCCTTGAGGAAGAAAAAATTCCTTTTAGCCTTTATCTATAGAGAAGTCTTGAATACATTTAATTAAATAATATAAAAAGATATAATGATACAACAAAAATTGTCACAAAAAAGACAGACAGAGGAGAATGCAACAGAGAGGACAGCATGATATTCAAGAAACTTGCATAGGTAAATTGTAGTGACAGTTTGGAAGTGTTGGAGAATTCCATATTATGTAAGGTTGACTCATGCATTTTATTTCCAAAGCACTGCAATTCTCTATCATATATTTTACTCTCTAATATTTGTCCACTGTGAATACATCATACTTTCTACTAAAATTAAAATATTTCAGTGGATGGTATGCCTTTTATTTGCTGTGCATTAATGCCTTAATCTATAAATTTGATTCCAATTGCTGAGCACTATAGTGTTGCGAACACAAGATCAATATCTCTCTTAGAGCACTAAATTTTTACAGTCATAAGCCTTTACAACGAACCTATACGACCATTACAATCATCTACATGTGACACCAATAAATGAGCTACCATATACAATGTTAGAAGCCCAAGTTCATGTGACAATCCTACATTTATAAGTATAGTGAATTAGTTTAATAAGTTGAAAAGACTTGTTTTCAAGACAATATTTAATATATTTTAGTGTTTAGAAGCTTAGGAATTCCAATTTTTTGGAAAGAATTGTTTTCAATATATTTAACTTCTACATTCTAACTCACTAACACCTAATGCTTAACTCACTAACTCCCTCATTCCCTAATTCATTCATCCTAGTTTACCACCAAGCCATTAAACCCTTAGTCTCTAGTTCACTAATACCATAAATTTAAGTTAAGCGTAAACCACTAATCCAATAACCTCAATCCATTACCATAAACCCTTTAATACATAATTTATTACCCATTAAATCAATAAGCAAACTACTAATCTATTGAACCCTTCACCATTAATGTAATAACCAACACTTTTTCTAATGATTCATCCTTAACTCACAATTCCTTAAACCATTAATCAACTAACCAATATTCCCTTATCACTAATCCATTAATTATTATAGTTTTAATTGTTCATTGACTATAATTAATTATAATTCAACATAAATAAAATATAACTATTTAATTATAATTCAACATAAGTAAAATATATGTTTTTTTGTTTATTCTTAAGGAAATTTTGCCTATCTAATACGAAAACATAGAAAGTTAGAGGCAACAATGATAGTTCTAAACATATTTGATTTATCTTGATTTACCTTATATCCATTGGGATTTCTATAAAATTTTACCTCCAAGTTAGGCCAACTCCTTTTTTAAGATGTAATGCAAAATATATGTTTCTGTAGAAAAATCAAGCTCGCAGTGTAATATCCAGATCAATCATGGTTAAGAAAAGCATAAACAAGAGGTGGGATCTTGATAAGACTCAACATAATCATGGAATAGTGTCGGAGCATTGGAAAATTGTAAGATGATAAAAAGTAAGATTTGTAGGATAATTATTAATTTATTTCTGAAGGGTGAGAAGATGAATAATCAAAGCAGATTATTGTAGATATTACAAAACACACCAATCTAATAGCCTATGGCCTCTGCTTTTTTATTTGGCTTGGGATTCTAAATCAAGTGTGCAGTGGAGTTCCTCCAAGGGATACTTTAACATTGATGGGCAAGGATTGCAGGCAGGAGAAGAAGGTCAAGGATGGGCAAGGATTGCAGGAAGGAGAAGAAGTTCAAGGGCCAAACAGCACAAGGAAGCAAAATGCGAAGATTTTTTTTCAAAATAGTTAGCAAATATATGTTTTTTTGGGTTTATTTTTAGGAGGACAATTTGTCTGTCTAATACAAAAACACAGAAAATTAGGGACAACAATGATTGTTCTGAAACAGATTTGATTTATCTAGGTTTGAATCGGGTACTCCGCACCTTCTATCCATTGGAATTTCTATAAAAATTTGCCTCCAGGGTAGGCCAAAGCCTTTTTAAAAGAGGTGATGCAAAATATCTATTTCTGTAAAAAAAACCAATCTCGTAGTGACACATCAAGATCAATCATGGTTAAGAAAGCATAAACCAGAATTGGTATCTTGATGGCACTCAACAGAATCATGGAATACTGTAAGAGCATTGGGAAATCGAAATATAAGAAAAGTGATCTTTGTAGGTTAATTATTTCTAAAGGAAGAGAAGATGAATAGTCAAAATAGATTATTGTAGATACAAAGCACACCAAACTAATAGCCTAGGGCCTCTGCCTTTCTATTTGACTTGGGATTCTAAATCAAGTGTACAAAGGAGTTCTTCCAAAAGGGTTGGGTCTTGCATTCCTTGATAGTTTAACATTGTGCCTAGTTGTTTTGAAGATTCAGATTTTAAGGTAGGTCCTATTATTTATCCAGTGCAGCTTCATAGTTTTAACTCCACTTTTGAGGTGTCTTTCCACCTGGTGTTGCTTCACAGTTTTTCTATATTGTATGATCCTTCCTATTGAATGGTCATTGTTTATTTTTTTTAAGTTCAGACCACTCCATGCTTCATATTTCCTTTACCTGACAAGCCTGAGGCTGTGCTTTTCTTTGATTGCTTGAGCCTTGTCATGAACAAAAGGAAAAATTTCATTAGTACGAGAAAGGAAAATGTGTAAAGCCAGACACTTTGATTCTCAAAGGGGTTTCAAAGATCTCCTCCAAAAGAGGAAGATATGAGGAGCAACCTACGAAGCAGGTGGTAGACAGAATAGGCATCTTGCTGAAATATATGTTAAAGAATCTTCAAGACTAGGGGCAGAGTGGGAACCCAAATAAAGAATAGGAGAATCCACAATGTATTCCTCACAGATCCACTCCCTGGAATCCTAAACAGAGACTTAGGAGGTCTTTTTATTGGTTGCATTGGACTCGGATTCACATTCAAGATATTCTAGCTAGCCAGTCGTATACTTGGCTGATAAGGTATGATGATGCACAATACAAGCACAATGAATGGAGAATCAATCCTGCAAATGAAATATTGGAGAATGGAGCTCTAATCAAGGGACTAGAAAAAAGAAGTGGAATGAAGGTTGTACAACTTGAGGAATCCCCAGTATCCCACTGTGATGAGAAAGAAAAAAAATCCATCCAACCAATTTTGGGAAAATGGCTGCAAAGAAGTCAAGGAGGGATGGAAAAGGCAAGGAGAATGAAGAAAGAGAGACAAAACAAAGTACATACATTGCAAATACAACAGTGACTGAGAGAGAAGAATGAAGCAAAAAGGCCCAAGGCAACAATCCAGGGAAGGTTTTGCAGTTGTTTAAGAAGGTTTTCGTATGTTATCAAAATTTTTATCATGGGTTGCAAGATGGCACCATCCAAGATAACAAAATCTTAAAGGCTATCAATCTGATCTCTAGAAAGCAAATCAATCCAACTATAAGGAGGTCAAATTTTGTTACAGGGCAGAAATATATAGTGGAGAAATTCATATCATGCCATTGGAAAGATGTCTAGAATATAATGCATTAAAGCTCTAAAGGCCACTTCCAAACCACAACAGGGGATTTGGTTGTGGGCACTCCGATTTTGTATTAAAAATTTTGAATCAATAAAAGGAACATCTTTTAATTACAAAAATAAAACAAGCTAGTATCACTATTGATATCAAAGAACATCGCAAGGCAAGGCAACTTTGGAGAGACCAATCTAGACGTAAATAAGAGAGAAATCATGTTTAAAAAAAATGCATACCAGGCTTCACAGAACCTTCATGTTAGGACTTGGTTCAAAGGCCATACCACTGCCTTTCCATACCTTGTGACCAGTTCCATGAAAGCTAGAAAGACTGATCCCTCTCTTTGTTTCCTCATCTAAATGAAAGCTAGGAAGACTTTTCCATGTATTTTCACCAATATTGTAAACAACCACCTCCATCACTAGAAAATCATTAGTTACAAAACACGCACGATCCCCAACGCCTACGCAGCACATAAACGGATATTCGGGCTCAATGAAAGTCGGGTATTCTGGCACATAAATGTTCACGTTAGGAGGCTTCTTTCTCCACATTTTTTTGATGAAATTGTGTGATGACAGGAGATTATTCCACTGCTTTGAGACGCTACAAAATCTGCACACACATTCCACTGGCAGCAATGACAGTATTTCTTCTTTCAAATGATCATGCAGATCATTGTAGGTTGCTGAGAAATTTTTCGACTGCACCATTTTCAAACAGATCGTAGAACCGGGAAAATTGTAATTCAAGGCGTTATAGTTAGAATGCCTTTTTTCAATATTTGATAACAAAGCTAATGGTCTATTCATAAGGAAGGTAGGAAAATTTAATTTTTAGGTTGATTACGTAATTGAAAAAGAACAAGCAATACACAACAAACACCCATGCAAATTAGAAGGCTCAAAGTACACCAGAGCCATGGTTGTAGCTAGTGTGACTTTCTTCTTTGTCTAAAATGGATCTGGTTGAAACCACAAAAGGCCACATATAAAGCCCTGAAAATTTCAGGATTAAATCTCATTGATTTTAAAAGGAAGAAAAACGTATTCCTTGAAACCTTTATTTTGAGAATTCACTTTTATAAGACTCTACACACACATCGTACTACCCAGATTCTGAAAAGTAAATTTTCAACTGTAAATTCAACATGCAAGCCCTTGAAAATCTAAAGGGAACAGAAACAGAAGATGAATGCTGAAGAAAACGTAAGTGCATACCCTTCATTCACTACAAAAACCCTAACATAAAATTAACCAACAGTTGCCTACAAAATCTTTACTCTCACCATCTTGATAGGCGGGGCATACATGTCTGTGCTGCACGAACCTGGTAAGAAAATAACCCAACCATAAGAAATGAAAACCCACACTTTGAAAGATTTTATAGAAAAATTATAAATACCATAAAGTATTTAAGCCTAAAAAAGATCCAGACTCACTTCATACCAGGTAGTTTCAGAAAGAAACCAACCAAACAAAAAAAAAAGCAAGACTATTTTTCTCATGGCTGTGCTCCTTTCAGTTATTATTTTATGGTCTATTATGGTTTTTCTTAGGGGTACGAGAGACTTTGGGTACTCGTTAGATCGTCCTCTTATTATATTAAAAGAGTATATGCATCTATCCAGCTGTGAGCCTGGGTATATAGAAATTTTGATACTTCCTAAAAAACAAAAGAGAAATACCTTAATACTGGTAGCGTGGACATACCTAAAGTCAAACCCCCGACAGTCGTTCACTTAGCAACACTGGGAAACCCTGAATCAATTCCACTCTCTGAAACCTTTCCTGAGATAACAAAGAAATACTCAAGAATAAGAAACGATGGGAAAAGGAAGACCTTCATAAGAAGGGCAAACTGTCAAAGTTGCTCAGGGGTTTTCCCTTAAAACAGTGTCGCGCGAGCTATTCTATTCTCGATCATCTTAGCAGTGTTAAGTGGGTCGACTCACAAAGCTCTAATACTTGTCCCTCTATTCCAAATTTCTCACCAGAACCATTTAACCATTCCTCCCTCCATTTTTGGGCTTCCTCTGTTAGAAGAAATTTACTTGAACCAAAACATCTTGACTGGAGAAATTCCATCAAATGTTGGAAATCTCACTTCGCTCTCCAGCTTATGGTTAGCAGAAAATAAATTATCACGAGCAAAACCCGCTTCCATAACTAATTGTCGTCGCCTCTCAAATCTGTATCTCCATCACAATCAACTGCATGGAAAACTGCCAGCAAGTTTATGCAAGCTACAGAGTTTGGCATACCTCTACCTTACCAGTAATATGTTTGAAGGCCCTGGACCCAAACATCTTGCAATGAATGGCGACAGTCTTATACAATTTGATCTATCTAATAACCTCTCTATTCGAACCCTTGGGGGACAAAACTGAAGGTTTATCGGACACCGTAATGAACCCAAAACCCTGCTCATTGCAGACTTTGCAAATGTGGGTTTTGAACTTGACTACCGAAGCCTTGGTTTCCACCGCTGCCTCCACTGTTGCCCTGTTCGAATCCTTAAACACAGACATACAAACCCTAGTCTCCAAACCCTCTCGGCCTCTCTCATGCCCCTATTTTCAAACATTTAAGATCCTAAAACTTATTTTTCAAACTAACATCTGGTAACAGGCCAAATGGAAGATTTTCATTGGTTGGAGGAGGTGCCACATGTCTAAATTTTATTGGCTAGAAGGGCGATGAGAAAGGCTTCTCATTGGCTAGGGTGAACAGTGTTTGCTCACCCCAAGCCAACAAAGAAAACGCCTCTCGCGTAATTATACTAGCAATTGCACCGGGGTGCAAGGGAACGTCGAAAGGAGGAGCTGTGAATTATCTTGTGCTACATGTAAGGGTACATAATGAATGTGAATTTATGGGGTGTAAAATCTCACATTGAAGAGGAAAACGTATGAAATGGACATGTTATTGATTACATGGATTGTTGACTTTTATACTATGGAACATAATTAAGGTCAATGCATTTGCATCATCTTTAACCAAAGGGAGTCAATGCTTTGGAATAATGTTGGTGTAAACATGGATATTGCATGATTCAACTAAATCTAGAACCAACAGGTTGCCAAGAGCTGCCGCAGTATTTTGAGCAAATTCTTGAGTATTAAATGAAAATGAACTATCCAATCATGGGCAACCATGTACATACCCCATAAGTAATAAGTAACAACTCATTCCAAGGGCTTTTAGCAATTCAGTGCATGTTGTTGTGCCCACCTCATCTCCCTCTACTCTTTCCATATTTCTTGCTTTCTCAGCAACATCCTTGATACTCTGCCACTCAGCACAAAAATATGGTGGTGAACATCCCAAGTTTGATGGATCACTACACCCACACTCTTGCTGAGAATTCTGTCCAAAATCTCAAATCTTGCGCTCAGTTCATTGTGCTCCATAATATGACTATGTTGCCATCACGAGGGTTTTGGAAGTTCGGAGGATGGGTGTTTAACCAAGTGATGCCAATGAAAACTTCCTCTTCATATTTTTCTCTTAAGAATGCAGCTCTCAACCTACCCATTTCCTTCATTTTGTTGTTTTTCCTTATAACTTCATGTAGCCACTGGATGCAAACAATAATGGGGCATTGCCTTAAGCAATGATGTTTAGTTTTCATTTGACATGTTCTTAGATCAGTTATCTTAAAACTTATCTTATGTCACTACATGTATCACTTATTATTTATTATGTTATGTGTAATGATGTGTGTTGTTGGAATATTGATACGTATAAAATTTCAATTATTTGTATTTCAGTTTTCATATTTTTTAGTTTTTAGTAATTCAGGTGGGGTTCCTCCATGTCTAAAACCTTGACGACGTCCTCTATGATGTTTCCTAAAATTCCCCCAATGCATTTCCCTGCCCCTACCTCCCAGAAAGTTAGCAGAACATTACTTTGCACTACCCATCAACGTAGAGCAAGTTTGGGCAGAATATCTTAAAGCGAGATTTGTTAAATGAAGATCAGGCACTACTGTAAGAGCTACTAAATAAGATTAAAATTGCACATATCAGAGTCCCTGACATGATGTGCAATGTAACTCTTAGTTTGATAAAAGATAGCACAAGAGGTCATGGCTTGATAAAAGCAGTGCATGAAAAATGCAACATATAACTGCTACTAAAATATAGTTGATAAAACTAAGATAATGGGGTTGGTTTCAATTTGAGTAAATTGGAAATTTTAGAAGTGAAGAGTTTTTGTCCTGACTTCGATTGTTCCTTTCAGGTTTTTCAAAATGTTCCACTGTAATGTCTGAGCAATTTGACTCAGTAGACAATTTAGGATTTGGATGATTTTTGAGGGAAAATATTCTCTTTGTTCCGTTTCGTTTTATTTTTTTACATGATACAACTCCGAATAGAAGACCTAGGCCACAAAGGAGCATTTTTATAGCTTAATTTTTACCACAATACCATTTCAATGGGAAAGGCAGTTGTTATAGCTTCACTTAAGTTTTCGAACGATACAGCTCCTATAGAAATAAAGTTCCATTAGAAAAGGCAGTGTTCAGTAAAATTCCAATCTTTAAAGAACTTGTGGATTTTCCCTTTAAGACCAAATTTTATGTCCATTCAAGCCAAACAGTGCCATCCATGTCTTTGGATAGGTACTATATACTTTAAAATTAAAACCCTGGAGACAATATGTTAAAATTTCAACCTAAAAGCCCTAAAAAGGGCATAAATCATCTTTTGAACTAACAAATTTTCACAGCTACTTTGTAGTAAGAAAATTAATACATGCTGAGTGTAAAATATATAATATTAGTACCAGAGAATTCAGATAATCAATCCAAAGAAAAGGAGGAGGAGAAGATCCACATACCTTGCAAGAAATCACAGTTCTCGGCCTCCTTCCTGACAACATCTAAAATAGAGTCAATGAGCTCGGCGCCCTCAGTGTAATGGCCCTTGGCCCAATTATTACCAGCACTAGACTGGCCAAAGATGAAGTTATCAGGCATAAATATCTAGCCAATGAGACAATACCTGACGCTATCTATGGTGCCGAGCTCCAGATCCACGAGCACAGCCCTGGGCACATAGCGTTCCCGGCTGGCCTCATTGTAGTACACATTAATCCTCTCCAGTTGAAGATCCCTGTCTCTACTATACCTTCTAGTGGTATCAATCCCATGCTCATCGCATATGACTTCCCAAAACTTGCCTGTATGTGCAAGATCTCACGCATTCTCGCTTCGTAAGTACGGAAAAACAATGACTAGACAAAGCGTACCTTAGTGAAACCCAGTACTAAATATCCAATAGTGTGGCGTCTATTGGGATCAAATATTTCTTGAAAATCAGTAAAGATAGATAAGGCGTGGCATCTTGACAGTTGAAAGTAATGAAATAAAAACCTCAGTCTAGTCCATCCACAAATCCAAGACTCTTAAGAAAATAAGTTGCAGGGTACTAAAAGCAAATGAATCGAATCGAAAGCTCACTCTGAGATATTTACAGATCCAGTGCTTTATGACTTGTAGAGCTTAGAAAAATGGCAGGGATTTTGCAGAAATAAAGAAGTAGCGCCAAACTACTAGTAGTCCTCCCAGCCACGACTCTCCTATCTGTTAAAAAAAATAAAAATGAATGACAAATCATGGCGCAGAACTGCCAATTCCTCATTGTCCATGGAATTTCCAACTCATCAATCCCACCCATTGAATTTACCAGTTCAACTTCTTCTCTTTGGCACGAAGAGCTGCCTTGGTGGTCCTCTTTTTTAACTGAAGATAATCGATGCAGTCTTGAGCAGACTTCCCGCCTTGTATACGATAGGCCCTCTTGTTTTACAACCAGAGTCTAGAAATGATAGAATATCTAGTATCTCTGCAAGCATGTGGATTGAAGAAACTTGATTTCCCTCAAGCTCGTAAATACAAAACCACCTTCTATTCACCTCTAGGGGAAGCCCTTAGGTTCCCAAAACCCTGATCATTGATGGGGCTCATTGATACTCTTAACGGTTCCCAAATCCTAAACCACCAAACATTATGAAATCTCGTGGCACGTATTTGAAGACGTAATGGATGAGCAACAGTCCGAGCTATACGAATTTTACACTTTTCAATTTCGCAGTGCACATAAGGGCGCCAAGATATCTGATATAATGCAAGATGGTTACACTTGTCAATTTTGCACTGCATAGAAAGGCGATGAGAAAAGGTTGTGATTGAGTGGGGTGAACAGTGTCACCCCACCCCACTATAGAAAAGATAATGCTTCCGACGTAATTATCATAGCATAAGTGTCAACAAAATACATTACCACCAACAAAAGATATCTGATATAATGCAAGATGGTTACACTTGTCAATTTTGCACTGCACAGAAGGGCGATGAGAAAAGGTTGTGATTGGGTGGCGCGAACAGTGTCACCCCACTCCACTCCAGTAAAGATAATGCTTCCGACGTAATTATCATAGCATAAGTGTCAACAAAATACATTACCACCAACAAAATATAGTAATATAGATTGATTTAAGAGCTGGCACAAATCTTTCTTTGAAAAGTAAGAAGCCTGAAGAGGAGCGAAGACAATCAGTGTTTTTGGTTATTGTCGACACAAAAAGAGAAAAATTACAAATCTCAGAATGACACATTAAGGATGGAGATCAGGAGGAAACACTCAAAGTGCAGCAAAGAGAGCATCACGTTCATGCATATGGTAATCAATGTGTACCACTCGACTCTCCAAGGTGCGAAGATGGTAATTTGTGCATTTTTGTTGGCACTAAAGTCCTTCCACAGAGTCAAAGGTCTCATTATGCACATGCCCGAGGTCGTTGATATAGGCAACCAATTCGTTTATGTCCTCGTACCTCTGTTCCCTCAGTGTATCAATGTTGAGATGTATGTGATCCAGCTGGGTCGCGATGGACTCCAAGGTGACCAGACTTCTACGTGGCTCAGTGAGCGAGCTGGAGATAGAGCCATATTTGTAGTGGAGTGGCAACTCTCAATCGACTCAGAGTCTGAGCTAGGCTCCCCATGTTGCTGGCGTACATCCATGTGTGGCCCAGCACCCCCCTTGCAGACTCACCCTCTCTGTCAAGGCATACTACCAACTCCAACACCACCTGCATCACTCCCATGGACTGTGTACTGCTTTACCCGAGAAACACCCCACTAGACATTGAATTGAAAATATTGAAATAACACACCACTGAAAATTCTAGAGTTGTTGAACATGATTACCCAACTGAGAAGGATCTCAAAGTCCTGAGCACCAACACCACAATGACGAGTAGTGAAGACGTAAAAAGACACAACACAAGCCCCGGGGCCCGCAAAGCTCATACATCCCCAAGAAAGGCACTTGAAACTACTCCCCCCATCCGACTGGCGATCCAGTGAAGTGTGCGCTAACCAAAGAAGAATTCGGGCTGAGGAAAACTCTGCGTTTGCACCCGACCCACACAGTCCAGGCCAAAGACCAAATAAACCATTATGTTAGATAAGGAAAATGTCCCCCGATCCCATGGCCATGTTGGATGCAGGACTCAATTTCCCTCCCTTCCGCATTCAACATTCAACAGCCTCGTCATGTTCTGCTGCCCCAAGCCACAACTTGAGCCAGGATGAAAACAAACCACAACTTGTTCTCTCTCGGCACTCTCTCCTCATCGCCCAATGCCTACGAATGATTTCTTGTTGGTCCTTGTGTGATATTAAACTCAACTCGCGAGGAGTAGGATACAGGTTCTGAAGCCCATTCATTGCATTCATGCAGTGTGTGGAGGCCCCTCTAGCACCAGAATCCAATGCATTGCCAACTAGCCCCTTAAATGATCACCCCCATCGGGGGTGTTAATTTTGTTCTTCAAATAATATTTATAATAAATTTCTTTGAATAAGAAAGGATGATATCCAATTTTAAGATCACTATACAAATAGTTTAATGGGTTATATGATATTTGAATGGAGGCTCTTATGAGTAGAATTATGTAGAGGTTTTTCTTCTCAATCCATCACATAAATCTTATATATTCCTAATGAGTTTTGAACAAGCTAATATAGTTCATTTTCACGAGAATTAGTAGGTTATATGATATTTTTTATTTTATTTTTTAATATATTTATAATTAATCTTATTGAGCCTAGCAGATGGTGATAGAGTGTTTTGTTAACGCACTCTATGGTGTAAAGGTGACTTGTATCATTGGTTCGAAACTCCGTGGGAAAAAATCCAACCATACTAAAGGATAGTGTGGCTCACGTTGGATGCAATTCTTGCCTAATTTAGAGAGATTAAATACCCTTAGATCATGGAGACTCAAACCACAGATTAAACATGCTAGAACTCACATAACTTAACAAACAAACAAATAATAATTTTATTCATTCAATTTAAAAATAAAAATAAAAATAAATAAATTACCAAATAAATATGTTTCTTTTCTTGGAATTCTCCTTTACTATAAAATATATTTTGAATTTTGTGATTTTTTGTATATGAAATAATAATGATATACATCTTATTTTGTAGTGTTTTAAAACTAGCAATTTCACCACATGTTGCAAAGGAAACGTCGTAAGGCAATAGCATAGGGATAGGAAACTATACAAAAATGGGGGCTGCACAATCGTTGACAGGAATACATATCCTTTAGTAGCTCCAAGGGGCATAGAAGTAAACTATATTTTTTAAGCATAAAACAAAACTTTAAACCACATGTTAGGCATTCGCATGAGAATTATTCACTAAATATTGCATTACTTCTATCTATGTTTAGAGGACAATGATATAATCCGTTGTGTCTCTCAATAAGGAGGAGGAATCCATCGATCTTTGGAACTGTTTCATGCACTTGTTTACCGCCTTCCCAAAAAATGTAATAATAATCATGTAAAGAGGTTCAAAACATAATAATAATTGTCCCCTCATCACAATAAACCTCTCCCACTCATGTGAACTTTATTTTTATTCTGCATGGCTTCCCGCGGGGTTTCTTCCAATTGCAAAGAAACATGAGATGCCAACTTTATATTCTTGGAACCATTTAAATCATTGCTGGGTTTCTTAGGCGAATCAAAGGTTCAAAGAAAATGCTTCAAAAAGAGCCACTCCAAGGTTGATTACGATCAATTGCTCATCTTTGATTCATAAATAGGTTACACATCATACATAAAGCTTGCTTTCTCTTTAAATACCCTAACATATATTCTTAACCATTATAATCTGTGATCATTATATCCTTTAAAGCCCATATATAAATTTTAAAAATGTATATTCTTTAAAACTCATATACAAATGTTTAAAATGTATATTGAAACATGATTGCAAACCCTATGAGCCTAGACCATTATATCATTTTCTTAATATAAAATTCTAAAGAAATATTTAAATACAAAAGTGAACTCTAAAAAATATATATAGATAATAGGTTTCTTAGTATCAATGAAACACTTTTGGTCTTTTGGTTTTTTTTAATGTTAATCCCATTATCAATAATAATTCTCATAGGATTAATTTCATTTTCACACCAACCTTCACATTAAGTAATCTCATTGATAAGACTGTTCAAATCACAACATCTCTGACATTATATGATATGTGAAATAAATTTTTACTGAACATTTAGTTGTAATTTTGTTGGTATGAATTTAGTTAATTAATTTATCTAAGATCTCATCCTTCTAGAGAAACTTACTCACCTTATGATTAGGCGGGGAGATTTTTTTTTAATTTTTTTTCTTGTTATTCATTTCCTTATGAAATGTATACTATTTACTTTTTAAAATGTAAATGCATTTATGGAATATGTGTACTCCTCTCTCATTTTGTCCAATGGAGGCATAGATTGCTATAACTATAGAATATAAGTTTAAAATATAAAATCTAACTTGAGTTTATGATGGAGGTAGCCAATCACACTTGACTTAAACCTAGTTGCCCATGTATAAGTATTTTGGAGTCAGGTAAGAGGGCATAGTGAAGACTTCCCAATCGTTTTGATTTTGAATTATTCATAGACCATCAAGAATTCATTATGGAGAGTTTATATGGTAGGAATATCCAAAATTGTCTAACCATGCCTCCCCATGGGAATTGGTTAGCCAACATGGTGAAGAGAGATACATATTGACTTCAAAAGTAGAAATACCATTAGTTGAATTTCCCTCATTTTGTTCTTAATCCTTTAAACAATTGATTATACGTTAGCTTTTCTTGAAACAATTGATTATACATTACACCTCTAATGGCTCAAATTTTCTTGATTTTTGTCCTTATTATCAATTATATGAAGGACTTTTAGCATACTAGGGAGGAAATTTCTATAAATTTAATGCTCAGGTTCTCTCCAAAATGCAAAATAAATTTTGGGTCCTTTGAAAGGAAGGGCAACTAAGAAGGATTTTTTCATTTTCATTGTGTGTATTTTTCTCTTATTTTGATTTTTGGGATTCCATGGGGTTGTTGATGCATCATGGATTCATGATTCCATTTTCTGGGAAGATGATGAAGGATTTTTTCATGTTCATTGTGTGTCTTTTTCTCTTATTTTTCTTTGTGGGATTCCATGGGGTTGTTTTTGCATGTGGATTCCATTTGATAGCAATATTATGTTATCCACAGATGGTGAAGATGAAAATATTGGAACTCATTGGGTTTTTCTCTTCGCTGGATCTTCTAGATATTAAAACTATAAACATCAAATGATTTTTTGCATGGTTTTCCATACTAAGGTCTACATAATGCACATTGTATAAATCTAACATGTAAGGTAATTAAGAAATTGCTATGTTTCTGGGCAGACAATTAGGAAGACATGTCTAGCTCAATTTTAGATATGAAAATCTTGGAACTCATTGGGTTGTTCTCTTCCCTGGATCTTTTCGATATTAGAACTATAGACATCAAATGATTTTCTGCATGGTTGTCCATACTAAGGTCTACATAATGCACATTTTGTAAATCTAACATGTAAGGTAATGAAGCAATTGCTATGTTTCTGGGCAAACGATTACGAGCACATGTCTAGCTCAATTTTAGATATATCTACAATTGAATTGGATATGCTTTGATACATTTGGTTATATATGATTTACAATGATAAATATTTTCATAGGCAGAGGTTCACTAGTGAGGTTGGGGGAGTTTTAAGTAGGTCACTAGAATTTCATCCTTTTTGTTTCATTCCTCACCTACATGCCATGAACTTCACAAGATGAGGCTCGGTGTACTTTTTTGATGATTTTGGTAGAGCAGAGGCCACTAATAGATACCACTCTTTGCCCAAATTACCAAATAGACCATATTTTTTAAATCACCTTTGGCTCAAAGAGGATTTATGTAGATCTAAATATGTTAAAGCTATGCTTCTAGCTTATATACCTTTGGTATTTAAGCTATATAGAGATGTCCATGTAGGGTAAGATTATGATTATAGGAATATTTCAAACTCTTGATGCATTCAATTTATGTTACTTATAACTTTGGCATAACTCTGCTAGGGGTTGAATCACTCATTCACAGGTTGGTGTTTGGCATGCATATTAAATCCTTAAAAGATTTAGACTGAAAGATGAGAATATTATTGTGTTTATGTATGATGGAATAACAAACCAACATTTTTTGGCTTGGTGCTACTATAAAATGCCAAACATTTGATATCATTATAAATATTACTACCAACTGAAACTATTATCACATAAGAGTAATATACCCACCTAATCAAACTTAAAACTAACTGTTAAACAAAATTTTGTCACCGTCCCTGCAATCCCCATCCCGAACATTAAAGGGCCATTTTTGTGACTTCTATGTAGTGTCATGCCTTGCAAAAAGTGTCATTGCATCCCTTGCCATGAGAAGAACATTTTCTCTTTTGACTATTCCTGGAACAGGCTCTCAAAAACATATGATTTTGGGTCGGTGCTAGCAGGCAGTTATGGCCTTGTGCCCATAGATAAATTAACACTTGGCCTTGCACCCATTGGCGCTTTGTCCCAGTGGACTACCAACATTGAGCTGTTTTTGGAATTTTTTATAAAATGGAAGCAAATTTTCCATTCCCAACCACTTCGTGAGCGTAGTCAGCATGGGTTGTTCGACTGAATAACGTCGAAAATCTTCCTTTGGCTTCTTATTTCCTACATTTGAACAACCTCCCAAAGGATAACGCCTCCCTTCCACCATATGAGGGATCCCAACCTCCTTAATAAGTCTTATTCTTCTCCCTCAACCCTTCAATCCCCCTCCTCTCTCCCTAGAAGATAATTCCCTTGCTTAAAAGGAAAGCAAGTCCCGCTCTTTATTTTATCTGAGGAAAAGGGTTTCAAGGGTCACTTCCCACCTATTCATTGACCTATACTCTACAAGTGACTTCCTAATCTACCGGGACTCCACCCATCGGTGAAAGTCCGTGAAGAGCAAGGAGCCTTAGCTGTGGTGACAATGGGCTAAGCCTCCACCATTTCCCTTGTCCTAGTAGTTGCCCTCTTAGGAACCCCTTTTAGATCTACTACTAGTTTGAGTGGTAACAAGTTGTTCACAATTCCATTTGTGAACAACTCTTTGGTATGCCCACTTTTGCCATACTATAGCTCCAAGATGAGAAGTCTAGGGCTATGGAGGCTGCCCTTTTTCTCACTGAATCAATCCTCTACAATATAGTGAACTAGGGCTAGTTGGTTGGCCCACTTGACTGTTACTTTAGTCCTTCAAAGTCTACAAATCCTTAGGCCCTATACACCTACCCTTCTACCAGTTTTGTTGTCCTTCACCAGAACAAGAGTCAGGGCTCTTCTTTGATAGTAACCTAAAAACCCTCCAAATGTACTTGGCCTACCATCAATTTTTCCAACCACAGTCAATTCCTTTTACTGATCTAGGGCCCACAATATTGTCTTCATCTAGGGCTCTTCAAATCTTCCACCTAACAATGGTTTGAGTCCTCTCAAGATCGTTGTTCTTGTGTATCGACAATTTGATCTTTGTTGCCAATCTATGAACAAATATGAACTACTCCTCTTATCATACTTCTAACAATTTGTAGATGATTGAACTAGGGTCACAAATCAGCCACTAACAGTCAATTCACTAATTTTTATAGGTTTCTTCAGATATTTGTCTAAAACTCTATGGAAAGTCCACCAAAATCAACTCCTCTGCATGTCAATCCATTCTTCATATGGCACATTTCTTCTGCATGATCAATCTTCTGCTCAGGTTCCACCCTCCTTTGGATCTGTTGTCTCCACACATACTGAATCTGCAAACCATCTTCTAGATATGCAGTCTTTATTGCATAAATAAACCTCGCTCTAAGGGTCACAACCCATCTTCTTCTACGCAAATTTGTCACAGTCTTAAGGTCATACCTTATGAACTAAACATGCTAGCAAATTGTCCTAACTAGGGCATTCTACTTATGTACTTATAATTGTTGTAGAAAAAACCCTATCCACACATAGAAAAAACATGACTCTTGCCTTCATAAGAGACTCGACCTAGCTCATATGGATCCATAGATTCTGGGCATTTCTTTGATTGAATCTTGACATGAACTTCAGATCTCAATGCCGATCCTCAAACTAGGGTTAACTCAGTAAATATTACACCTGCGTTGACTTCTGTTATGGCTCTAAATTACAGTGCAAGCCCTCCTCCATTTATGTTGGTCTTTATCACAGACCTCGCGGCCTACTAACCACCACAAGGCAATATGGTATCAACCCTCTCTTCTATTTCATGTAGAAAACCTAACCAACGAGATTCAATCTGATCTTGTAATCATGTACTAAAACAAGATACCGAATCCTTCCTACAATTTATGGAAACAAAACACAATCGCACAATCACATATAAGTAAGAGAAACAAGTTATCAATCTCACAACACAAGATGTATCTGGGGAAGCAACTGCTCAAAACTCTCTATCTCTATTTTGTATTAAGTTAAGGAATCATGAAACAATACAATGCTTAATCTCTCTTGAGATTCTCCAGCACTCTGCCAATTATCTCCTGTTGATCTAGGAAAAATCGTTCTAGTACTTAGCCTATTCTCAGCCTTCCTTCAGCCTACCTTGCTCACACAATTCCTATGGAATTATCTCCATATTAATTAGGAAAATCAACCTTCCTTGATTGTGCAATCCATCATGGCACATGGGAAATTTTCTATAAATACAACTGATAGTTATATTCCTCTGAATTGTGTTACAATAAGGATTAAGGGTCTTTTTATTATTTAAATTAAGATAAAACCCTAAAAAACCAAAACCCTAACCTGAGGAGATGTAACACCAAGAGTTTATGGGCTCCATTGGGGTTAGTTGGGAAACCAAATTCTCGGGGTCATAACTTGGTCATATGATCTTCATTTGACGCACATGATACCTCGTTAGAAAGATCTCTTAGAGGACTACAACTGCTAATACAATTTCTATGAAATCACCAAACCTTTCATGCCCAAAAGACATTGTTTGGGGCCTCAAAATGGGTTCGAAATTTCAGGACCTGAAAAACTGACAAAAATAGTAAATTGTGTTATAATTAAGGAAAGTGAAAAACTGAAAGAGACAATGGTGAGGGCCCAAGTGGAATAGGCAAGTGGCCACCAATATCCACCTCGATCACCTTAAATCGAATTTCTTGAGCTAACTCAATCATCATGACTTAGTTAATTGACAGAAGTTGTTATGAGACGAAATTACAATTTATTGTCCAATTTATTTAAGGGAAAAAATAAATTAGACGCCTCAAATTCCTCACTCCTGGTACATCATAATTCCTCACCAATGTGGGTGCATTTTTTTTGTCCTTTCTAGTCACCAATTTCACTGTTTCTTGTTGCAAATTTAAACTCTCCCTCTCAACAAGAAAGGAATTCAATCTATTCCCATCCGATACCTTTGGAATGTTCTGCATGCTACACTTCTCTAGTGTTGTTTGCACCTGCAAATCCTAAAACTAAATAGCCTCTGAGAAACTGAATCGGTATAATGCATCTGTCATTAGAGTCTTCTGACTGCTGCTAGCTACTGCACCTATCTAGTACTGGATTCTCTGCATTGCTGCTGACATCTGCATCTGTGCCCTTTGAACTATTTCTAACTCTATTTGTGCTCCAGTATTTGACATCTATCACTCTGATTTCTGTCTTGTTGACATCTGACTACATCAATTTAACTGATCCTTCCTACTACTGCTATACTGTGGGCTCCTCGTAGCCAGGTTCGATACATGAGACACGCCATCTCAATGGACCTTGCGCAAATTTCTTATCTTGGGATTATGTCTACACATAACCCCACCTTACACCTCGAGGTATGGTTGCTCCCTCTTCCCATATGGCTTGAAATCTCCCCCTCGTGGAGGTCTCTACTTGAGTGGACGTTTCCACTCAGTCTCCCCTTTGCTTCTCCAATTGTAGCAACTACTCCACAACCTTCTAAGACTGCTTCTCATGAGGATGCATGTTGAGAGGTAATTTATGCTCTGTCTAAACCACCATGTCTCTAACTTCTTCCTTTCTCCTCAAATATTTGCATGCATCTGGTACCTCAAGTGCATATAGATTCTTGACTCGCGCACAATGTAATTGTCCCAAAGTTACAAAAAGTTTCTAAAAAAGAGTTGATTTCAAATCGATGATATCTCCCTCATCCGAGCTCTGATTTGACCGATTTTTTTTTTCCCATTTCGGTATATTTTTGCAAGGAATCCAAATATTCTATTTGTGTTCGAAAATTTTACACCAAATCTTCAGATATTCTCTACAAACTCGCTGCCCAAAAAATTCCTGCTCTAATACCATGTAGAAAATCTAACCAACAAGATTCAATCTGATCTTGTAATCTACTAAAACAAGATATTGAATCCTTCCTACAATTTACGGAAACAAAACACAATCGCACAATCACAAATAAGTAAGAGAAATAAATTATCAATTGCATAACAACATGATGTATTTGGGGAAAGAAACTAATCAAAACCCCTCTATATCTATTGTGTATTAAGTCAAGGAATCATGAAACAATACAATGCTTAATCTCTCATGAGATTCTCCAACACTCTGTCAATTGTCTCTCGTTGATCTAGGCAAAATCGGTCTAGTACTTAGCCAATTCTCATCCTTACTTAAACCTACCTTGCTCATGTAGTTCCTAGGGAATCAACTCCTTATTAATTAGGAAAATCAACCTTCCTTGATTGCGCAATCCATCATGGCATCCCAATGACTTTATAATTGTACATGGGAATTTTTCTCTAAATACAATTGATAGTTATGTTCCCTTTAACCTCTGTCTCAACTGGGTATTCCTCGAAACTAACATGCATGCAACTATTAATAGTGAATTATCAATTATCTGATTAATCACTCATTGTGAATTAAATCTAATTTAATTCACTGGACCTCTCACTAGCTCATCACTCATTTAGAACTAGTTAAACTGATTTTAACTCATTTAATTGAGTTAATTACATTTGCACCCCACTAATGCATGAACTTCAACTGGACCCCAAAAATATTATAATCCCTCTAAATGCCTCATATTAGACCCTCAACTCTAATTTCTTGAGCTAACTCGATCATCATGAATTAATTAACTGACACAAGTTGTTATGAGATGAAATTACAATTTATTGTCCAATTTATTTAAGGGAAAAACAAATTAGACGCCCCACATTCCTCACTCCTGGTGCATCAAAATTCCTCACCAGTGTGGGTGCATTTTTTTTTTCCTTTCTAGTTTCCAATCTCATTATTTCTGGTTGCAAATTTCAGCATATCATAATTTGATACGACCTTCACACAAAGACACCATTGAAATCACATGCCCATATTATCATGAGAAACCTCTCTTAAGCTCGATTTGCCAGAAGAGAACCAACAATATGCCATCCTACTTCCTAGCACAAACCGACCATTAAGGTATGCAAAATTCTTCTAAACCCTCTCATGATAATCTTGCTCTTGGAGGATGATCATGACCTCCCTTTAGAAACCCTTACTTGGCCCTCGTACTTGACCCACTTTAGGAGTACATCTCTATTCACCGCCTTGATGTGCCAGATAGTGGGAATACATGTCAAACATGCTAAGATGTGCCCAGTGATAAGGCATGCCAAGATGTGCAAGCTAAGGTTGTGTGAATGCGTGTCAGGGACTGTCAAGACAACAAAAGGGAGAAAACAGTTAACTACAAGGAACTGAACACATAAGAGGGTTAATAAGTCATCAATTTATCTTTTCCAAGAGGGGCATGCTAGGCACACCAACACTAGGTGGAAATAGGTGCAAAGTGCAAAGTCTTAATGCATTTTAAGTGCCAAGTATTCCTTTGTTGCTTCTCATCTACTTTCCAACAATTGATCATCACAAATAAATTTAATGTTAAACCATGCTAAATCATACCAAGGCATCTCAACGTATTCCATACATGCTAAGACTTTCCAAGCACCAACACGTGCCAAGCGCCAATATGTGTCAAGGAATAGTGTTATGCATGTTATGAAGTGGAAGGGAATGTTGAAGAGTGCTAATTAAGGTGTGCTAGAGAGTGATAATGCATGTTGATGAGTGTTAAGGAGTACTAGGAAAAAACATTAAGGGAGCACGCACTAGGTAAAAATTCATGGAAGCTAATGAATATGAGGAATGTGTACTGCCAGAGACTAGTGTTAATGGTCAGTGTTAGTTTTCATGCCAAGGAGGGAGTGACAAGGTATGCTAAGAATTGGTAAGGCATGCTAGGGAATATCAAGGCATGCTAAGAATTCCCAAAGTGTGCTTGGGAGTTCCAGGGTGTGCTAATTATATCATGTGCTAATTAATAGTGCCAAGATATGCCAATACATGCTAGGTGCTAAGGATGTGGAGGAGGGTGCCAGGGTATGTCAATATGTGTCAAGGCAACAAAAGGAAGAACCAATAAGAGGGTTAATAAGTTAGGACTTTATATTTTTGAAAAGGGTCATGCTAGGCACACTAATAATAGTTCCCAATACATGGCAAGTGGCATTGTGTGCCAAGTGCTAATGTATGTCAATGCATTCAACCAAGGTGTTCCAGGGCATGCTAGGGACTATATGCAGCATGCCAACACATGCTAGGATAGTTCCATGTTGTGTTACTGCATGCCACCATGTGCTTGGGTGTCAGTGTCATCACAAGATGTTCTAGGTACAAATATGTTCCAAGACATGTGGGGTGCTAATAAATGTTAGTGTGTGCCAAAGCATTACTTTAAGGTGTGCCTAGATTTGTCTAGGATTGTTAGGTCTTTCTCATTAATAGAATTTTTAGAGCTCGATTATGTATTAAATAATATATTTCCTACACATAATAGTGGAACTTTATCTAAATGGAATTTTCTATATAATAAACCTAATAGATATGAATCATGTGTTGACTCATAGGAAATCTCTATTCGACTAGTCATTACTTGAGGGAAATGATACATGCTTATTACTTCTTAAAAAATTGACTGACCCTAACCACTATGGCCTTGGACATATTATAAAAAATGCTCCACAATAATGGTATTAAATCGTTATTTTTTTGACAAAAAATATATTAACAGGCACATAGCGTCATCGAAAACTCATTGGAATGATCAATGATGATGAACATTTTTTGATCATCACCAAAAGTAACAAAAAAAGCATTGGTGAGGGTCATTAAAAGTTCGTCACTAGAAATGTCACCAAAGAGAGAATTAGTGATGGGCCTTTAATGACCCTCACCAAAAGTAAAATGTCTTTGGTGACGAACCATAAAGGACCATCACTATATACACTTATAGTGACAATTTTTTAATGATCAATGATGACAGACATTTTTTGACCATCACCAAAGTAACAAAAAGAGCATTGGTGAGGGTCATTAAAAGTTCGTCACTAGAAGTGTCACCAAAGAGAGAATTAGTGATGGGCCTTTAACGACCCTCACTAAAAGTGTCATTGAAAATGTATTTGGTGACGGACCATAAAGGACCATCACTATATACACTTACAGTGACGGTTTTTTAATGACCGTCACCATATGTGACATTGGTGATGGACCTTAAAGGTCCGTCACAAGCATGACCCTCACCAATGTGCTTTTTTCTTGTAGTGATAAATCATCACACAAGTGAAACACAAATGAACGTCGATATCTAAGGTGGAAACCTAATTCGGGAGAAAACCACCACTGTTGTTGTCTCTGTCCTCAATATTTATTATACAGAAAACTATTTACAATATTGTACTGATGTAGACTCATATCAGTATGTAGGCATATACCTGTAGAAGGCTACAACCTTCTCTCATTTTCCAGCTGCTACTGGAAGGGAGCTACAACCCCCTAATCTCGTTTACTAGTTACTACTGGAAGGGAGCTTCAACCCACTGATCAGAACACTAGCTTCTACTGGCAGAAGGATTCTACTTACATACTGAAGGCTTCAACCCTTAGAAACACTGCAGACCACATTTCATCAGTTTTCATACTGGATCAAACAGCATCAACACAAGTCTTCAGAAACATCAACAATCATAAAATTTACCCAATAATTCAGTCAGAACAGTGAGACCACTGTAACCAAAACTTCAAAAATAACCCACACTTCAAAATCAATATGAAATATCAAACTTAACCCTAAACATTCACCATCTCAATATGCATAGGCTACTTTACTTCATTGAACCCACATGTATACAAGCTTTCCTTCACACCAACCAGTGTATAGATATGTGAATACATTTTTTTCAGAATATGATCTGTCTTAGATTCAGATCTGAGTCATTCAGTCAGATATCTTTTTAAAATTGTAGGACCCTTGATCAATCAGTCATCATAACATATATTTTCTCACTCATTGATCATATTTTGTCATAATCATCTTAGCAGCGTATACAACAATTAAGCAACCCAGATCTGCATGAAGAATTCACTGACATATAATAGACAAATAGCAGGAATAACAGAAAAACCTATGTAATAAGCTTCAGAAAACCATAAATTCCATACGTGGCTTTTCTGAATCAAACCCGCCTATATACACACTTTTGCTGAGATGGACTAGCATATGGATCTACAAATATTAATTCAACAGAATGTTTTGACATCTATAGAACTTACCCAACTTTCTTCACTCCACTTCAGAAAACATGCGCCAGGTCTCAAATCTAATCATCTCTTCAATGGATCATACAAGAACATAGTATTTTCAGGTCTAGAGATCTTGATCCATAAATCTATCCAAGTGTGCATCATAACTTTGTTTTTATCAATAAAACAGAGTTCATCCTATGCAGACATACTTCAGAGATAATTATTCAGTATCAACCCTTACACATGCACACATTTCACTATGATCTTCTTCTCCTTATATAAATTTAGCCTTTATCAATACCATGCGTCAAAACCACACAATTTTGAATGATATTCTTTGGATAAAATAAAATAGACGACAGAACGCTCAAAATTGTGGGCTAATACCATGGTAATGCCCCTTGGTATCATAATTTTAGAGCACAAAATACATACACGACTTGGATCGTCCTTATCCACATGGATACGCGACTTCTCTTCATAAAATTGCATATATACTAATTCTAAATGTATACGCAAGTTTCCTTCATAAAATTGGCGTATACATTGAATCCATACGCAAGTTTCCTTCATCAAACCTGCGTATACATTGAGAAATATTTTCCGTTTCATTTTCATGGCACTTATTGGAATTCCTTTCTCTGTCACGTCTGAACTAGCCTATAGAAACATCATTTTTACATCTTTATCAAAGACAACTCATCGAGTAGGTTTCCATCATGGATAACAATTGCATCATATTGCAAAAAATATCCCCCTTCGGACTTGATGGCAACCATGGTGGTGTTTGATCACCATTATAGATAAATACATTAATCATAACCATTATTCAAACACCAAAATACTCTCCCCCTTTGACATCAAGGGAAAAGGATGGATCAATACTGAGACACGATTTCTCTTTCCTTGTAGAAAGAAAAGCTCTGCAGATCTGATGTGCACTATATTGACCGTGCTCCCCCTAAGTTCATGATGAATCTTCAGAAAGATTTTTCAATAAAGTATATGACTCTATAAATCAACTGAGTATGAAATTTCCTATCACCAAGGACTCATGATTACATCAATTATCCAACCAAGTGGAATTACATATTTGACTGAGCTACCCAACCAAGTGGGTTTACAATTTTTGGCTCAACTACCCAACCAAGTGGGTTTACAATTTGACAAAGTCCTTACATGACTGAATATAAAAATTTACATCATGAGTATCAACATTTCCTTTTGCATCAAATTATAGAAATGGATTTCCATAACCAAGACCAAAATAACTCAAGAGAGAAATCATAAATGAAAAACCAAATCAGAACCCCAACAATGCATCCTCTTCAACAAGGCAGGTGCTCCTCCTAAGCTTGTCCATCCTGAACACTTTCAACAACCAATTCATCAAAGAATCTATATCAAAGAGATAAATATCAGAGAATGATACAAAAATATGAATACTGGATCAAAACAAAGATTACCCAACATCACCACATCTGGTCTGAATGCTAACCTAGAAAATATATGTCAGCAAAACCCATACGCAGTATTATGCACTGAGACTCGCGTATATATGCAATTCTCCTTTATGAAACCTATGTATCGAATTTACTCTTATGAAATTAAGTAGATTTGATCAGAGAGGAAGAGACAACTCCCAGCTTCTGTCTGAGATATACGAATGCTTCCCTAGGAAGAGGTTTAGTAAAAATAGCAGCAACTTTTTCTTTGGAGGGAACATACTCCAATTTAACCTTTTGTTCAAGCACTTGTTCACATAGGAAGTGATACTTGATAGGAATGTTCTTGGTATTGGAATGCATAATAGGATTCTTTGAGATACTAATGTCACTTGTATTATCACATAAAATGGAGATGGTAGGTGAAGATTTGATTTGAATGTCTTGTAAAGTCTACATCATCCAAAGTAGTTGTGTGCAACATGATGCAGTAACCACATATTCTACTTCTGATATAGATAAGGCAACAAAACTTTTTTTCTTGCTGAACCAATATACTAATCAGGGCCCCATATGAAATGCACCACCACTAGTGCTTTTTCAATCATCAAAATTTCCAGCCCAATCCTCATCTGTGTAAGCATGAAGAGTGAGATCAAAATTCTTTGGATACCATAGACCATAGTCTTGAGTCCCTTGTAGATATTTTAATATTATTTTTACAGCCTAAAGGTGTGACTCTTTTGGATTAGCTTGGAATTGTCCAACAATCCCAACTGCATGCATAATGTCAGGTCTTGTCCCGGTTAGATAGAACAAACTTCCAATCATGGATTTGTATTCAGGTTGATTCACCATGGGAGAATCATCATGATAACTGAGGTTACACCCAGTTACCATTGGTTTAGTTACAAGTTTCCAGTCTTCCATCCCATACTTCTTCAGAATTTGCTGAAGATATTTTTCTTGTGATAAAAATATGCCATTTGTTGCTTGTTGCACTTGTAATCCAAGAAAAAATGTTAGTTTCCCAAGTAAAGACATTTCAAATTCTTGTTGCATAACAAAAGTAAATTTTTGACTCATGGACTCTTCATTACTCCCAAAAATTATGTCATCAACATATACAACTACAATTAATAGTTTATCATTTTCAATTTTTGTGTATAAGTTGTTATTAGTAGATCCCTTTGAAAAACCTTGTTGATGAAGATATTTGTCAAGACGATAGTACCATGCCCTTGGAGCTTGTTTGAGACCATATAAAGCCTTTTTAGGTTTGCAAACAAGTTTTTCATCATTTCCCAAAATGAATCCTTTTGGTTGTTCTATATAAACTTCTTCTTCTAGATCACCATTGAGGAAAGAAAATTTAACATCCATTTGATAAACTTTGAATTGTTGAAAGCTTGAAATGGCTAGAAACATTATTATGGCTTCAATTCTAGCTACAGGAGAAAATGTTTCTTCAAATTCTATACCTTCTTTTTGAGAATACCCTTTACAAACAAGTCTAGCTTTGTTTCTAATAACATCTCGATTTTCATTTAACTTGTTTTTGAATATCCATTTTGTTCCAATAAATTTTTTATCATGATGTCTTGGAACTAATTCCCAAGTGTGATTCATTTCAATATGATAAGGTTCTTCATTCATGGCTTGAATCCAACATTCATCTTTGCTAGCTTGATTGACATTTTGTGGTTCAATAGTGGATATAAATGCTAGATAGTTAGGAGATCCTACAGGAGTTCTTCTAGTTTGGACACTTGATCCCTTTTCTCCCAAAATTTGAGATTCTGGATGATTCTTTTGAACATACCTGGATGGAGCTTTTTCATATAGATCATATTATTTTGCTTCATATGGTTCCCCTTACATGTTGTTGCTATTTTATGTAGGAGGATATACATCATCATCATTTTCATTTTTTGTTGGTATTTTCCCTTTTAGGAGCTAAGAGAGACTCATCAATTACAACATCAAAGCATTCAACAATATATTGAAGTCTTTTATTGTAACATTTATATGCTTTAATTCTAGAAGAGTAAACAAGAAATATTCCTTCATCTGCTTTAGGTTCAAATTTACCAAATTTTTCATCATTGTTCTTGATAAAAAATTTGCTTCCAAAAACTCTAAAATTCTTTACAGTTGGAAGGTTACCATACCAGAGCTCATAAGGAGTTTCATCGTTGTTCACATGAACATGAGCCTTGTTAAGAATATTTACTATGGTATGTGTTGCTTCTCCCCAAAAGGTACCTGGGGTTCCAGAATCATCAATCATAACACAAGCCATTTGTTGAACTATTCTATTCATCCTTTCTGCCACGCCATTTTTTTGTGGGGTTCCAAATACATAAAACTATGTTTTTATGCCATGTTGTTCACAGAAATCAAAGAATTCATTTGATATATATTTCCCTCTTTGGTTAGATCTAAGACATTTTATTTTTAGATCTAATTCCTTTTCAACTAGGGCTTTGAATATATGAAACTTTTCAAATGCTTCATCTTTGTGTTTTAGTAACCCAATCCAACACATTCTAGAGAAATCATCAATAAATAGAATAGGTCCACATAAGTCCACATAAGTCAGTATGTATGAGTTCAGGAGGCTTACTTGTTGACCATTCTTTGGCATTGAATTTCACTCTAGTTTTCTCACTGAATTGGCAAGATTTGCATATGGTATTTTTAGGCAGAGTGATGTTGGGAAGATCACGAACAACTTTGAGTTTGCTAGATTTTCTGATTTGAGAGAAGCTCAAGTGCCCCAATCTTCTGTGCCATAGCCAATTTTCTGAAGATTTACCTAGGTAACATTGTTCTTTGCAACCTTTCAATACATACAAATTTATTGGTGTTCTAGTTCCTTTTATTACCATTTTTCCTGTGTCAAGTTCAGGTACCACACATTATTTGGAACTAAAGACAACTTCATTTCCTTGATCACACATTTGAATCACACTTAAAAGGTTATGTTTTAATCCATGCACATATATAACATTGTTAGCTTTAACCTTTCCTTTTATAAAAACATAACCTTTTCCTTTATTGACAGCAAGATTATCATTTCCAAAGGTAACATTCTTTTCTCTTTCTAGAGAATTGCATGCAAGGAGTTTATTTCTATCACTTTTCATGTGTTTTGAGCATCTTCTATTGATGTACCATTGATTTTCTTCCCCTTCTACAAATAAGGCTATGCCATAGTTCTCAACCTGTAAGTCCTTCTTTCTCCATAACTCGGAATTTGAAGGTATATGATCTTTTAGTTGAAGTTTACTCTTGCATTCAGATTCTTCATGAACAAAGTTACTGAAATAAGCACATTCAATTTCATTTTGAAGAAGAGAAAATTTGTTATAAGTATTCTTCTTTATTCCAGTCTCATTTCTTTTCTTTCTTGCTTCTTTGGTCATTATGTTTTTTTATGCAACACATTGAACAAGTTTATGAACAAAATTATGACATGAGAAACATTTCCCTTTAAAGAAGAAATTCCCATGATCATGAAACCTTCTATTTGTGTTTACCTGCTGATTGGTATTTCTCTTATTGATATTTCTACTATTGTTCTTTGTATTGAAGTGGTCATGTTTTACCTGTGAAGTTTCTCTGTTCTCTTGCTGAGTGACGAAATGTTCTAGGTTGGATTTAGCTTCATTGAGATAGCTTGGTGCTGAAGACTGAGAGGATTCTTGGATATATCCAAGACCTGTCTTTACAAAAAGAGAATGTTGAACCTCGATAATTTCATCTAAGGTTTCAGTTCCTTTAGAAAATCTAAGATTTAAATTTTTCTCTTTCTCAATTTCCTTTCTTAGACTTACTATTTCACATTCTAATTTCTCATTGTGCTTCTCCTTTTCTATAAGCTGATTCTTTAAAGTACCTATGGAAATTTTGTTTTCTTCCAAACATATTTTGAGTTGATTAATTTCTTCAAGAAAATCATTTTCTTCTAGACCATCCGTAAAGGTATCTTTTTCCTCATTAGAGTATTTTTCAAAAGCCATGAGTAGTCTAACATCTTGATCAGATTCACCTTCTTCACTATTTCATAGCCCATCACTATCTTCATGAGTATAATAACTTTTTCTATTGATAAACCGATTCCTATTTCCTTTTTCCACTTCCTTTCATTTTTCACGATTTTCTTTATGGGGACACTTAGCAACATAATGACCAAATCTTCCACAATCAAAAAAATTAACAAGAAGCTTACCTATGAAACTTCTAGTGCCAAGTTGTAGCTTCATTACAAAATTTACCTCATCTTCTTCTGAAACATACCCTGATCCTTCCGGTTCTTGTACTTCCTTTGCAGAAGCTCTAAAGATAGCTTCTTTGACTTCAGATGGACCTCCTTTTATCATTTCAAAAGAAGCCAAAATACCATGAAGTTGAACAATAGTAAGAGTTTGTAGATCCTTCTTTTCTTCAATAGCAGACAGTTTTGACTCAAATTTAGAAGGTAGAGATCTTAAAACCTTTTCTACCAGAGTAGTGTCAGTTATGGTTTCACCTAGATTTCTCATACGATTTACAGTATCGTCTAGACGTAAAAATAAATTGGCAATGCTTTTCTTGTTATGGATCCGAAGATTTTCATATTGAATTCTAAGAGTTTGGATTTTAGCACCTTTTACCTTTGTATCACCTTCATAGCTTAGAATCATTTTGTCCCATATCTTCTTTGCCGTATTCAACTACATGAATTTGACAAATTTGGATTCAATTAGACTTCCCAATAATGCATTGACTGCCTTTGCATTAGTTTCATAGTTCTTTCTTGCAGTTGCATCTGTTGGAACTGAGGTTGGATATTGATAACCTCCTTCAACTATAGCCCATCCATTTGATCCAAGAGACTGAAGATAGGATCTTGTCCTTGTCTTCCAGAAGATTAAATTGTTTCTGTTGAAGAGAGGAGGCCTAATAGATGTTGTCCCATCTTGATTTATCATCTTAGTTGATCTTCCTTCTAGTAATTAAGCTTCTTTAGAAGGATCCCCTCTGATACGAATTGTTGGGAAAAACACTGAGAGTGGGTGAATCAATATTCAGATCTTACTGAAAATATTTTAAATTTTTCTTTACAGAATTCCATACAAGGCTTTGATGAACCCAACTCACATATACACGCATATATACTAAAGGAAAATAGCGTATACTGATATAATTTTGCAGATTAGAAAAACTTTTCATGAACAATATTTAACTTTGTTTACCATTCATGCATCTGTTAGATAATCAGTAAATATGTGTAGTAACAACACTATAAATCATCATACAAGTGCAACACACATGAACACCAATATTTAATGTGGAAACCAAATTTGGGAGAAAACCACCGCTGTTGTCATCTCTATCTTCAATATTTATTATAAAGAAAATTGTTTACAATATTATACTAATGCAGACTCATATTAGTATGTAGGCATCTACCTGCAGAAGGCTACAACCTTCTCTCATTTTCCAGCTACTACTGGAAGGGAGCTACAACCCCCTAATCACATTTACAAGTTACTAATGGAAGGGAGCTTCAACCCCTTGATCAGAACACCAACTTCTACTAGCAGAAAGCTTCTACTTCCATAATGAAGGCTTAAACCCTCAAAAATACTGTAGACCACGTTTCATCAATTTTCATACTAGATCAAATAGCATCAATACAAATCTTCGTAAACATCAATAATCATAAAATTTACCCAATATTTCAGTCAGAACAGTGAGACCACTGTAACCAAAAGTTCGGAAATAACCCAGACTTCAAAATCGATATGAAATATCAAACTTATCCCTGAAGATTCATCATCTTAAAATTCATACGCTTCTTTGCTTCACTAAACCCGTGTGCATACGTGCTTTTCTTCACACCAACCTGTGTATAGATCTGTGAATACCGTTTTTCAGAATATGATCTGTCTTAGATTCAGATCTGAGTCATTCAGTCATATATCTTTTCGGAATTGCGGGACCCTTGATCAATCAGTCATCATAACACATATTTTCTCACTCGTTGATCATATTTGTTAATAATCATATTAGCAGCGTATACAACAGTGAAGAAACCCAGATATGCATGAAGACTTCATTAACAGACAACAGAAAAATAGCAGGAATAATAGAAAAACCTCTGTAATAAGCTTCAGAAAATCGTAACTTCCATACGTGGCTTTTCTGAAGTAAACCCACGTATATATGTGCTTTTAGTGAGAAGAACTAGCATATAGATCTATAAATATTAATTCAGTAGAATGTTTTCACATCTATAGAACCTACCCAGATTTCTTCACTCCACTTCAGTAAACATGCACCAGGTCTCAGATCTAATCATCTCTTCAGTGGATCATACAAGAGCATAGTCTGTTCAGGTCTAGAGATCTTGATCCATCAATCTATCAAGATGTGCATCATAACTTCATATTTATCAATAAAATAGAGTTCATCCTATGTAGATATACTTTAGAGATAAGTATTTAGTATCAACCCTTACACATGCACACATTGCACTATGATCTTCTTCCCCTTATATAGATTTAGCCTTTATCAATACCATGAGTCAAAACCGCAAAACTGTCGATAATATACTTTGGATGGAATAAAATAAATGACAGAACACTAAAAAATGTGGGCTAATACCATGGTAATTCCCCCTGATATCATAATTTTAGAAAGAAAAAGGCATACACAACTTGGATCATCCTTATCCGCGTGGATACATGACTTCTCTTCATAAAAAATGCGTATATACTAATTATGAATGTATACGCGGGTTTCCTTCATAAAATTAGCGTATGCATTGAATCCATACATGGGTTTCCTTCATAAAACCTGTGTATACATTGAGAAATATTTCATGTTTCATTTTTCTGGCACTTATTGGAATTCCTTTCTCTGTCACATCTGAACTGACCTGTAGAAACATCATTTTTACATATTTAGCAAGGGCAACTCATCAAGTAGGTTTCCATCAAGGACAAAATATTGCATCATATTGCCAACATATCCTACCATGATAATAGATGACTTCATCTTGGACTGAATAGCCCTCTTCATGTATCTGGTTATCAAGTATCATGCATGTGAAAATATCCTTTGAATAATCCACCAACAGTTAGGATTTACAATATGGATCAATATTCCATAGTGATAGCGCTGATGATCTATCACATAGAACATCTGTCATATGGCTGCTCTTCTCCTTGACATATCCCATGCCAAAGGTATATATTGAAAGGTTGCTGCTATTCCCTCCTTGCTGCTTTTCTTACATATGCTCATGCTCAAATAGAGGCTGAGGCTTTTGGAAGTTAGTCTCCCATGGGATGCTATCATATATCCAAAAATTTCTGGGTTTACCCAAAGCATGCATGTGTGGCCACCATATTCTATCATGTATGGAATATTCCTCTTCAAATGAGAATATATTCTTAGTCTCCATAGCCAAGGAATGGTCTCCTTGTCCCATGATACCAGTGTCATCCTTCAATCATGTAGCATTTCCTCTCAGCGTAGTATGAGATGTGAGAGTGGGTAATGATGATAGTGGGAGAATGCCTCCCAGCTCCTTAAGCCTTCCCATGACTCTCAGCATTGTATCATGATCTTCTAATGCTCCCATTCCTCCTAGATCTATGAATGGTACTTTATGATGTGATACATATCTCACCAAATCTAGATTAGGTAGTCTTGTAGGTGGTTTACCACAAGATAGTGATGTCTCATTGACAATTCTCATCTTCATAATCGATGCGACCATCATGTCCCTGCTTCCACTATGAAAATTCAACTATGTTTCATGTGTGGAATATTTATGATAGTTGGGTACCACTCTTAATGATGCAAGAGATCCTATAATTATAGCCATTTCTCCACCCTCACCCCTTTGTGATGGTGGATCATCTCCTGCTATTCCATCACTGTGACCCCTCTCTTTTTCTTATTCTTCTGAACCTCCTCATCATCTGAGAAGACCTCTATGTACTGTGCCTTTTTCTGCTACACATCTGTGTCCGAGTGCCCAAGATTCTTGGTATGTGAAGCAAACATTCCTCCTCCTCAAATCTCTTCGGAAATCATCATCAAGAGGATTTTTTATTTTGGCTCTCTTTTGAAATAGGATCCTTCTCATCTTTTCCATTTGATTGAAAAGAAGGCTTATGCTGAAATGTTTCCTTTGCTTTTGGCAAGGCATCTTGAAGATATCTAGCCCTTTCAATGGATTCTTGAAGGGTAGTGGGCTTGGTAGACTTAACCAACCCATGAAGAGGTTGATCTAACACATGAATGATCATATATACACTTCTTGCTACAGATAAATCAGGAACCATAACAGAAAGTCTTAAAAATTCAAAAAAATAAGTTTCTGGATTACCTGATTATTTAAGCTTTGCAAGCCCCATGAATGGTGCTTCAGGATCTCTTCTGTCAAACCTCTCCACCATCCTACTTTTGAAATATAAATATACAATTACATTGGCATGACCCAATGTAGACAAGCCATGAAACCACCAATCGCGTGCTTCACCCTCAAGGTGCAGCGCTGCTATCTTAATGGCCTCCATTTCTAGAACTTTGTTCAACTGGAAGTAGATGTCAAGCTTCTATACCCATGATTTTGCAGTGCATTTGGATGACCCATCTAATTTGGGTAAGAAAAATTTGCCTATAGTGCGTTGTAGGTAATGATTCTGAATGAATCCACCACTTCTATTGTGATGCCTGGGTCTCCTATTTTCCTTTACTTGAAAAAATTCTTGAAAACTCAAGTGGTATTTGAATCTTTGATTTTGAGACTCATACTCCATGAAATAGTCTTCAAGGAATTCTCGCTCTTGAAACCCTTCATTTCCCATTTTCAAGAATGTAGGCATTGTAGAGCATTGGGAAACTTGTTGTTGCTACACTGGTTGATCATTCCAGTGATGAGAAATTCTAGAGCCTTCACCATGAGGAAATCCTTTAGGGGATTCCTTGTATCTATCCATCCTCATCTCCTTTATTTCTCTAGCAATGACTTCTGTAGCTCTAAGAAGTATCTTTGGAAACTCCTTCTCTTCATCTTCTCCTCCAGATAAAGGGGTTTTACCCTTGTCTTCTTTGTCATTTGTATAATCAAACTTCTGGTGTATTCTTCTTTGATACCTCTTCTCTCTATCAGTAAGAGGATCTCCTTCTTTATATGACATATTGGCTTTTCAGGATGCACAGGCCCTGTGAAGATTATGCTCTAGTACCATTTTAATATTCCCAAATGGGAAAACCATGAATATAGTGCAAAATGCTAGAACAATAGTGTAATTCATCATATAAAATAAATATACCAATATGGAGACCTTTCATACGCTATAATAGTAGAAAAATATGCATAAATAATGGGCCATAACATATATAATAAGAAAGAACAAACCTCCAATGGACAAAATCCCTCAAAAAGAGGTGCTCCTATTGTATATAAAGACTGGAAGACTGTTACAGAGCTTTTTTAAAGGCACTTCTATAGAAAATGGTTATACAACAGATCGAAGGCTGATATGTGCCTCAAAAGGTAGATCCAATGCACATCTTAGCACTATACAACCCCCTTTGAAGAACCCATTAAGGGTTTTCAGCAAAACACCATATACAAGATGGGGATCTAGGCCCTAGGGCTGAAGATCCACTACAAAATATAGATCTAGAAAGTGTGGCTGATTTGATATTAACAATAGAATAACCTCCTCCAATAGATCTTGTAAATGAAAGTAATATCCCTTTCAATAGAAAACTAGCTCTCCAAATGGTGTGCCAAACCACCCTGCAACTCCTCCTACAGAAATAATGCAGATCTGCAAGTAAACTGTGTTGTAGGGATAAATAAATGGTTAGCCTCATGCCAAGATCTGAAAATATGTACAAGGGCCTTCCTTATTGTCTTCCCAATGGACATGAAGCCTTCTCCACTGAAAATAAGCAATGAAATGACCCAGATCTAGTCTCCACTACTGCAACTTGCAAAAAAACTCAACCCTTAACAGGATCTACATTGTAAATGAAAGATGAAGCTTGGCTTGAAGCCTGATAGTGGATAATTTAGTACAAGACTCCCCCAAGATATTCTCAATGGAAGAGGTTGGATTCCTGATCAGGAACACCCAGTACTAAACATCACTCAATCTCAGCTAAACAAGAAGAGAAAGATATATGTCTAAATAGACCATATTTTCAAATAAATTCATATACATCAACATAATGAACAATGGATGCCATCCTCTTCCTTAAATAATATATGAGCTTGCAAACCCTAAGTCCCATCCAATAATAGCACTACTTCCATGCAAAGCATATCCATATAAAACTGCGTTGTCTCACATTGATGACCACTCCTCCATGACAACATTGTTGATTTGGTCAAAGTTGACCCAGTCAAGGTGTTTCAGCCCCTTTTCACACCAAAGGGTGCTCAATTAAGTTACCAAGATTTATCCTTTTCACATTGGCATTGATTTATTTATTATTAAGGATAATAATGGACCTCCATTGTCCTCTTGTTCCTAAAACAAAGCAGCAAAATAATATTTAATATTCCAACTAGCTCATGGCTAATTGGGAATATTACAAAAGTTCGGTGAATATGAACATAGATGATGGTTGGATAATTAACAGGTGGTGGATCCCTGCCCTTTCCTCTTAGGAGGATTTCTTTTTCCAAGTAAATAATTTTTAGTGGATTGATTATTTTATTTTATTTTATTCTCCTTATTTTATTTATTTATTTATATCTCTTATAATTATATATATATTTTCCTATTTATAATTTATAATTTATTATTTTATATTTATTTATTTATTGATTATATATATATATATATATATATATATTGATATTTTGATTTATTTGATTTATTTGTTATATATATATATATATATATTCAAATTAAAGAATTATTTAATTTAGATATTTATTTATTTATTTAGTAAAATAATAATAATAAATTAAAATAAATATATAAATAAATATATAAATTTAACATTAACCTTATTTTTACTCTAATAAATAAATAAAAATTAAATTTCTCATGAGGTGAATTTCGTAATTAATCTAGTCAAACTAACCCTTATACTATAACAACTAGTTTGATTCTCTCTCCAACTACTTAAATCGCAAGCCTTTATCTGTGCTCTCATTTGGTCCTGATGATAAACCATAATATTTGGTTTGAAACACGTCGACAATGTTTTTCATATGTGATTTTTACCGAAATATTTTTTCACTGTACATTTGGTTGTTAAAACTTTGAGTTTGTGGCCCCTGCCATGGTCTTCTAGAGACAAAGCAAAGATGTTCTACTGGATTTGAAGTTTCTTCTTCCTGGAAGACAACCTTAAGACCTAGAATATAAGGGGAACTTTTGGTTTCATGATTTTCTAAGCGAATGACACAGGTCTCTATGACTTTTAAATCAAGAGAGCACTCTCTTAATGAATGCTTCTTACTGCATTTAGGACAGAAAACAGTGAAGGCATCAGTTTCTGATTTCTACTTATTTTGTAATTTAAGGGTTTCTATCTGTTCACTAAGACTCCCTAAGATATATGTTTTAAATTCATCAAGCATATTTCAAATTTTTTCCCTACTTACTATTTTAGTTGTAGATTTATTCACTCTAAAGAGAATAGGATCTCTTGCGTTTTTTCCAACTCTTGATTTTCCTCTTGAGAAATGAATGCATAATTCACCGATTTCAGGTAATGTGAGTTGAGAGATGTCTCCCGTCCCCATCATGTTGAGAATGTCTATCCATTCATCTCTAATGTCTTTTAACAAGAGAGATTTTAAAGTATCTTGATCTAAGTTTTTCATTCTAGCTCTTTTTATGTTGTAATTGAATCTTTCAATTAGATCTTCCAGGTTCTCATCCTTTTTTTTCATCATCTTGAATACTTCATCCTTTCGATTAAAGGGTATGCAATAATCCAAATATCTTTATAAAAATGCACTTTTCATATCATTCTATGTCCTAATGGATTGTGTGATTAAACCCATAAAACATTTTAAAGTTGCTCCTTTAAGTGTTGTAGGAAATAGCTTTGATTTTTGAGAGTCTTGTAAGTATTCATAAGATATACACAAAACTTCAAATTCAAATAAAAAGGTTTCAAGATCTTCATTCTTTAATCCATGGAAATTTGGAAGAATGGAAGGTGAAATATTTTTCATTGTGGCATTTGTATCCTCATCAACTATAGGAAATCCAAAAGAATTATCATCTTCCCCATTTCTTATGTTTTCTTCACCTCCTCCTATGTTCCCTCTACCTTGTCCTCCACCTCTTCCTCCAATTCTTACATTTTCTCCATTTATAATTTCTCCTTCTCCTTCTCTTGCCATTGTAGATTCCTCAAAGCAAATATAAGGTTATAACTGTAAAGTTAATTGACCTTCCTCTAGTTCTTCTATCAATGGGATATTGAAGAAATTTTCTTCTTCTTCTTATCCACTAGGAATTTATAACTCTTCAGCTAGAATATGTTCTCCTGTAGAGGTGAAAAAGGCTACTCCTTCTGTTGGAGATCTAGGATCTTCTTCCTCTAAATCGGCCTCAGTGGATGAAGTTGGAGATTCTAATGGTTGGATTTTTTACCTTAAGACTTTAGGGAGTCTATGTCTGGTGAAATATGGAATATTAGTTTGAGATGGTGGTGTAGCACTTCATGGTCTAGGTGGGGTGAGTGGTGTTGTTGGAATCAAACTCCTGCCTCTAGCTATGAATCTACCCCTAGAATATTTTTCTCTACGCATATCATTTTTTAAGTCAATTTAATGTCTTAAATTTCTATCATAAATCATCAACTAAGGTTAGTAATATGATGAAGTGTGGTGCACTATATATGCTTAGTGAACCTTCTTTCTTACTTCGTTGTGTATGTTTTTATATTGTTTTGGGGGGTTTTGTTTCTTTATTTCTAAAGGGATTAATCTAAAAAATGAAAAATATTTTAATGATCAACTAAATCTAATGAATTTTAATGTTAAAAACTAGTTTTGAAGGAAGGAAGAAAAGGAAATGTTCTTTAACTATTTTAAATTGCATAAAAATGAATCAAACTTTGAATGGTTAGAACTTGATCTAAAAACAGAGAATTTTTTCTAATGAATTTGATCTTATGGAATTAAAGCTAAATTCTATTCCATCTTAATCTAATTACTCCGTGGATTGAAAGCATCAATACTATGATTTAAGAATTGAAATGACAATGCTAATCTAAATGGAAAGCAAATTCAAAGCAATTGAAAGGCAACTATGATTTACTGTATGACCAAATACTTCACATATCATTCAATTGGAAGATGATAAAGTCACCTTCTTGAGATGATTACTCAAACACATGATTATACATTTAAACTAAAAACTTAATCTGAGAAAGTAGTTAAAAAGCGTGTAAAAGGAAACTAACTATTGTATGACCAAATACTCAAATATCATTCAATTTTGGAAAATGACAAAGCCATCTTCTTGAGATGATTTAACAAGAATCTGATTATACATTTAATTAAAAATTTAATCTAAGAAAGCAATTAAAATGCATGTGAAAATGAAACTAAACTACTATACAAACAAATACTCAAATATCACTCAATTTTGGAAAATTACAAAGACATCTTCTTGAGATTATTTAACAAGCATCTGATTATACACTTAATTGAAAATTTAATCTAGGAAAGCATTATAAAAACGTGTAAAAGAAAACTAAAATAAATGTATGCTCCAATGCTTCAAACAAAATCCAATTTCGAAAATAGAAAAACTACTTTCTTGAGATGCTTCGATAAGCATAAGATTACATAGTTAATTTAAAACTAATTCTAAGAAAGCGTTCATAAATTGTTAGGTCCCTATACAGCTAGTATAGTCCCTTATTGTTGTTAGTGTAACCCCCATTTTGTTATTATTGTGCCCTTAAATTATTATTGTTAGATCAGCTAGGATTACATTGTGGCCCACTAGGATTACATTATGGCCCCATGGACTCCTATATATAGAAAGGAGGTTTTGTAAATTGTATCATCCAAGAATTGTTCATTTATGTAATGTATTGGAGGTTTCCCCCTCGAATTGGCTTATTTCTAAGGCGTTGATATCTTTTTCTTACATTTTTGGAGCTGGTTACACAACATTTAATCTATAAAAAATTAAACAATGTGATCTAAGGATCGGCTGCAAGTTAACTATAAAAGAAATATAAATCTAACTATGAATTGAAAAAACATATCTAATAAAATTCAAACTAAAACAACTAATGAAACCTCTTTTCTATATAGGGGCCCTCTACAATAGAACGAGTTGAAATAATAGTAGACTAGGCCACATCAACAAGGATATGGAACAAATGAACATGGTCTTCGTATTATCACAAGCAGAGCTTTAAGGCGTACACAACATTCATAATAATTAAGGCTATTTTTCTTTTTCAAAACGACTGGTATTTAAACAAATTTTAATGCAATTGTCTTGAGGTATTTACACCCACACATGGAAATTATAATTGAAACACAAAAGAAAAATCTAAGTAGCTAACTCTCGATTTGCTACGTCAGAGCAAATCGAGAGTCATTCATTATAGGATCATGTCCTTTGACCAAACTTTGACCGCGAGCATAGGCACATTTTTCTATCGAATTCAAATAGGTGGATAGGATTGGATCTTTGTGTGGATCATTCCAAAGATTCTCATGTGACTCATTCCTTCATTCGCTCCTCAAAACCTATCGATCCATCAGAGTAGCTGCGGAAACAACAACTAGCTACAGAATAGCATGCGTTCTATAACTTAGTTACAAAAATTCATTTAAATAAAGAAAAAAAAAATACAAAATAGAGACCATTCAAATGTATTCTCTGAGTTAAAATATGTCATTTATCATTGATTGGAGTTATGGATTTATGAAAAGGTAGGAAGAAGTGATGAAAAAAAGGTGTCAGAGAAAGAACAACCTTGAGATTCAATGATGTCCTAGATGATATATTTTGTCTCGTCAAGTATCTAAGTGTGTGATCACATCGAATTCTTATCATTGTTCACATTATATTCACTAATCCCACACTTAGCCAAATTTTGAAAAATTCCTGGCAACTTAGTCTCATCCGGACTTCCTAAACTATGCATTGTGCAGTCCTAGCCCTCAAGCTACAACTTTGCCTCTCAGAAATATGTATTTCATTTTTAATTCCTAATTGGATTGTGCACTTCACAATTTTAGTGCTCAAGCGCGAGCTTGGCCTATAAAATTGCGCAATTCCTCCCTCCAAATGCATTGTGCCATATCTAAGATCAAGCTCAAATAACGATCTCTTGTCTTGTGTAATTTTGAAATCACCACGCCTTTTATTCCTCCCACAACTCTGTAGTTGGATGAAACATTTTGAAACCTGTCATCCTGACTTATTGACTCCGAAAAGTGTGAAATTTACCTCTCCTGCCTAGTCCGTACTATGCATTCTTAAGGCTTAAGCTTCAAGCCTGAGCTCTTGAGTTGTGAAATTGAATAATCACCTGGGCTAATCTATCTTCCAGAACTGTGCACTGGGAAAAATCTGTCCTCAAGCCATCATCCTCACTTCGTAAACTATGCAATATTTTGGCTGAGTCCAAGCCTGAACTTGCATTGCACAGTCTCAAGGATCAATTCTAACACTTGACTACCTGAGCTGCAAAAATGTGCAGTCATTAATCCTCTTCCTCTGCCTACAAACTGGTTTCGGCTCAGCCATTAGAAAAGCACGCATCATCTTAGACTATGGTTTTATGACACTGATGTCATCTTGGCATGGGTGGATTGTATATGCAGATACTCTATTTTTGTATGAGAATATGTTGAAGTAGGAGGACATGATAGAAGAAACCTAAGGAGATGAGGAGAGAAGATGATCATCAATAAATAAGATGAGGAAACACCAAAATATAATAGAATATGAAAGATCAAGATCACATGGAGACTCGTTATCTTCAATTCATAAGGATGAGGAAGAAGAAGAACATGCACCATATCTTTGAGAAGGCACAAAGAAGGCAGTAGAACATAATGGCTTGACATTTCCATTTCATCATGTAGTCAATGTCATCAGGGTAATGTCATGTCGTTTCATGGGTCATCATGTGCCACATCATTTTGTGGAATATATAATTCAATATTGGAGGAATGTATTATAAAGTGGAATTCCAAAGAACATGTAAAGAATATGAAGAGTCAAGAAGAGTTGAAAAGTAATGGGAAGTAAAATAGTCATGAGTGTAGTTAAAGAATCACAAAGAAGATGAAGTATCACCTCCACATTGGTTATATAAACACCCTTATTATATTATCAAAGGACCTTTTCATATTGGTTCATCCTACAAGGCATTAAAGAGACAAGCTAGTTCTTTTGTGGAGTAAGGAGTGGCTCTAATGCTCCACTATTGGAGCTAGTGGTGGTCATTGTATACATGTTCCTTGGAACCTTTACTTAATAACATATGCCTTGTATATATTAGGGTGACAAAGAGGCACACTCTATGGAAAATAAGGAAGAAGTCAACTTGGAGGACCTCTTCTACAAGATTAACTCCTATATTTGGTTGTAACTCACTCCATTTCTATTAATGCAAATAGTTCCCTATTTTCCTCTATATGATGTTATGATTTCATGTATTTTTATGCAATGTTGATCCATCGAATAAAGTGATTAGATGATGATACATATATGTCACGGATATTTTACTTGTGTTGTTTGATTGTGTAGTATGTAGTTATAGTGATCAGAACGATTCCTCAGGAAAGGGTAAGACAACCAAGTGAAAGTGTAAGATCAACCAAGTAGATGGTGAAAATGGAATGAGAAAACCAAGGATCATCTTGTAGAAACAAGATGATAAAAATTAGAAATAATGAGATATAGGATGATCTGGGTGGATATTTATGGACACCCACCTATTCCATGTAAACGTCGAGTCAGTTTCATCAGTTTCATTGTTTATAGCAACATCTACTATTTTTAGCAGTTTTTCGAGTCTTGAACTTTCAGAGCAGATTTGACCCCCTAAGCGACACTTTTTCAAGGTCCACACGAGGCCCATAGTTGTAAGTTGGGGCCTACAACAAATCATGTAGTACTCAGAGAGATATTTCAGACAAGGTATCGTATGCACCAAACAGAGATAATATGACCAAGTTACGACCCTGAGAAGTTGCCTTCCCAACTAACTCCAACGGAGCCCACAAAATCTTGGTGTTCCATCTTCTAGGATTAGGTTTTTTCTTGTTTAGGGTTTTCCTTCGCTATCAAACAATAAAAATCCCCTTAAGCCTCACTACAACATAGTTTAGAGGCATGTAGTTGCCACATCTCTTCTCAGAGATAAGCTACCATCGCCCAAGCTAGTTTATTTCCATTTTGTTGGTATGCATATTTCATTTCTTTGATATTAATGAAATTAAGTTTTATTTCTACTACACCTCTATATTTCTATTTATACGTATATTCTATTACATCCCTGCATAAGTGAAGATGAGCGGTATCAAAGTGGTATGCTCTTTCTAAATTTTTCTTTGCATTTCCCCAATGAGATTCATGTATAAGGAGCTAGGGCTCGATCTAATTGAACCTTTGCAATATTAGCCTCGCAAACCTGGATGACTCCCATGGCGGAAGAAAATAAAGACGAAGTAGGAGATCCTTTCAAAATATCTCTTGAGAAGGCCCTTGAGAAACAAAGCAACGTGATGATAGATAACATTGCCCAAATCCTTTAACGGCTACCCACAAGTGATTCATATTAATCTAGTAGCCACTCCAAAGATGCAAATCCTTTTAACATACAATTTAGCTTTGACATTCCCATAATTGAAGGACAAATAGATGAAGATGTCATAGATAAATGGTTTAATTTGTTGGAAGGATATTTTTCAGTTCATGATTTTTCCAACTAGGGAAAGATTACTTTTACACTCTTAAAATCCACCCCCCATATCTAGGACTAGTGGGAAACCTACTATGAGAAAAAGGACAAGGGGGAACCGTCATTATTTTCAGTCGCACCCACTTGGAATTGTTTCCGAGGCGTCATCAAGGAATATTATTACCATTTCGATATCTATGAAGATAAATACATAAAGTGGACCATGATGTGGCAGGGAAGGGACCAATATGTACTGGAGTTCACAAATGGTTTCATTCGCTTCGCACGAAGCTCAATATCAAGGATTATGAGGGGAATTTGGTACTCATGTACCGCAACTGTTTACATAATTACATCCAGGATGAAATGGAATCCCTCGACATCTCCTCGCTTGGTGTCACCTATCGATATGTGATCAAGCTTGAGAATAAGTTTAAAAAAAGGAAGTGGGAATTTGGATCTGCGCATTTGAAGGAGGGGAAAGCTTCCCCAAAACGTCATAACAAAGGAAAAATCCAAGGCTCGGTGACCCAAGACAACCTATCTAAGCCCAAAAGAAAAGAGCAACACCACAATTATAAATAAGGACATGGGAAAGTGGTGTGAGTTCCATAAGTGCTCTGCTCACAAGACAAACTAAGTGTCGAGCCAAGCAGTGACTGGTGGCCGAAATGAAGGCTTTTGAATTAGATACATGCTCTGAATATGAGTTAGAACCCGATAATTTGAATTAAAAATGGAAATATATTATTGATATGGAGCCCAGTGCCACCATTTCCACCACCAAGATCCATAAGGATGGGCACGGAGATCTAGAGGAGGAGGAGCACCTCTTCCAATTATAGATGATGGTGAAGAGTTCTCCGTTGCAGTTCATTCTCGACAATGAGAGCCAAAAGAACCTCATTTTTGTAGAGGTTGTGAAGTGGCTAGGCATATGGACCACAACACACCCGCATTCGTACACCATAGGGTGGCTTCACCAATGACAATATCTCTATGTCATCCAACAATGCCGCCACCCATATGGCGTCAATCCCTTCATAGATTAGGTACTGTCTAATGTTTCTCCTCTCAAATTTTGTGATCTATTATTATGCAAACCATACTTGTGTAAGTGACATGATTTGTATGAATCTAGGATTCACACTATTATTATTACTTTGGGCAATAACTTGAGCAGGATATAGGAGGTAGCACTGCCTATTGCCATCTCTATGATCACTGCAAAGCAATGCAGTAAGATCATCTCCCAAAATGGGAAATTTTTTTCCTTATGGTTCGTCATTAGGGCCAGAAGAAGATTATGTCTAAGATCTCTAAAGAGGGCTCCTCTGCATGATAGTACTAGATGAACAAGGTCATTGAGTACATGGACATCTTCACCACTCCCATAGGGGAGCCTCTACACTATCAGGTAAAGAACACCATCGATCTGAGCCTGGGCATGCCACTACCCAATGGACCGATCTATCAACGTTTTGTTCTCGAGAACGATGAAATCAAGAGGTAGATTCAAAACCTACTATAGAAAGGGAACATTAGGCCAATTTCATCACCCTATGGGAGCCCGACTGTGTTGGTACAGAAGAAAGACGAGACCTCTGTACTTTTTATTTACTATCGGGCGCTAAACAATATCACTGTCTAGAATAGGTATCAGAGCTCACGGACTAATGACCTACTAGACCAAGTAAAAGGGGAAAAATATTTCAGAAAGATTAACTTGAAGTTCGGTTATCACCAGGTACCAATCGAACCCTCCGATGTGTTGAAGACTACCATAAAATACAAGGAGGGTCTTTTCGAATGGTTCATTGTGCCTTATGGATTTACGAATGACCCTGCAACCTTCATGAGACTGATGGATGCCATCTTGTGACCCCTCACCATGTCATTCTTGGTGGTGTATTTGGATGACATCCTGATCTTTAACCAAAGTTGGGAAGAACACCTCCACCACATTCGACAGGTCCTCCAAACACTACGGCAATGCAAGTTGTGGGCCGATTTGGAGAGATGCACTTTTGGCATGACCCAAGTTCAATATCTAGCGTGCATCATTGATGATCATTGTGTGCATGTGGACCCAACCAAGATACATATCATTCGAGATTGGCTAGACCCAACCTCTCTAAAAAATCTCGGTAGATTTTTGGATATTGCCAACTTCTACTGCAGGTTCATGTTGGGTGTCTCTCATATCACTTTTCCTTTGGTTCAAGTCACCAAGGTAGGGGAAAAAGCAATGTTTTTTTTATATGAATCCCTACAGAAGGCATCCATCGATTTGAAGCATCAAATCTACTCTACATGAGTGCCTAAATTACCAGACCTGCAACAACCATTTGAGATCGAGATAGATGCCTCTCACTATATTATTGGTGCAGTTATTACGCAGCAGGGGCATCCAATGGCATACCATAATGAGATGCTTCCAAAAATACCTAAAATTATCCCACATATGATAAATATATTTATTCCATTGTGCAGGTTTTCTGAAAATGGAAGCATTACATTCTATGGAAGGAAACGATCATCCACAAAGACCACTGACCCTTGCATTTCTTACAAACACATGGGAAGCTGCAGAATGATCACCATCATAAATGGTCCACATACCTACAAAAAATCCATATGAACATTAAGTAAAAGAAAGGAAACACGAACAATGTTGCAGACTGTCTCAGTCTCTTGCCGGTCATGGTGCTAATCACTGTGCTCGACTTTTGTGGGAACAAGATTTCGAGGTGGGAAACTCTTTGTAGGAGTGCTCCAGAATTTGGTAACACATACCAGACACTCATAGAAGGAAAGAATGTTCAAAATTATCATGTTCAGGATGAACTATTATGCCACTTGGGAAACATGTGTGTTCCTTCAAGCGAGTGTTCCAAGATTATTTGGTAAGCACACTACAATCGGGTCATTGGACATTTCGGGATAGAGAAACTATGGAAGTACTATAGACGTATTTTTATTGGTCGAACATTTGACAAGATGTTGGGAAGTACGTGCGATCTTTCACTTCCTATGCCATTTCAAAACCATCCATCAAGAAGAAATGAATTCATCTCCATGGATTACATGTTAGGGATTCCTCCTACTAAGCATGGAAATGACTTTGTTTTCATGGTCATCGAAAATTCTCTAGGATGGCCATTATGGAAGCCTGCAAAAATATTATAAAAATAGAAGACACTGCTAGAATCTTCTTTGAATGAGTGTGGGTGCACTTTAGGATCCCACAACCCATTTTCTAATATCACAGAAGTAGGTTTATAAGTACATTTTTGTCAAGTCTCTGGTCGATGTTGGATACCAATCTCACTAAGTCCACGAATTTCCACCCCCAAAATGATGGCTACATAGATGTCGTAAATAGGATGATAAGTACAACTTGAATCATCCTTGCACAAGGGATGAAAGCTTCCTCTATGTCCAACACAACTACAACTTAGATCTCCATATATCAGCTAGCCATAAACATTTTCTTGAGGGGTTGGGATTCCAAATACTATGCCCCTTTGATGTCGCCGTACCGTTTGCAACTACTTAGGCCAATTCGGCTCATGTCAAATCCAAAGCTAATAGGGAAAATACATTCATTGAGTGCATTCAGCATTTCCGCCAGTAGGTCCATGACATATTGGACAAATCCAACGCTAAGTACAAGCAGTGACATAATCAACATCAGGTGCCACACAAGTTCCAGGTGGGTGATAATTTTTGGCTACATTTCCAGAAGGAGTGCCTCATTGGAACCAACCGAAACCTTTTCCTGCTGCCATATGGGTCATACACCATTACCAAGATTATAAGAGAAAATTCCTTTGAGTTTAGCATTCTACCATTCCTTGGTCTGCATCCAGTGTTCAATGTGAACCACCTTGGGCCATTATTTTGCACCATTTTTTGATACATTCGACATTGCACAACAACTCACAACCATAGAGTTAAATCCAAACTCCATGAAACAGGCCATAACTAATAATATCATGGGCACATAGATCCAAAGCACCTGAAAACATAGGATCTTCCTATATCGAGTTCTTAAAGAAGGCCAATTCATCACCAATGGCGAGCGGTTCACCAGGGACCAAGTTCAACATAAATTTCCTCACATCATAGAGGCTTTGCACATAATGGGGGTCATTTCTTCCTAAGGAGAGATGACTAATCCAGGTGGATATTGGTGGCCATCCACCTATTCCACCTAAAATGCTAGTCAAATTAATCATTTTTTTTGTTTATAGCAGCATTTACTATTTTTAGTAGTTTTTATGGTCCTAAAATTCCGGAGAAATTTTGACCCCCTAAATGACATTTTTTTTAGGTATGCAATAGGCTTGTAGCCATAGGATGGGGCATATGAAAAATCCTATAGTACTTAGAGAGATATTTTCGGCAAGGTATCGTACGCACCAAACATGGATATTATGACCAAGTTAAGACCCTGGGAATTTGGTTGCCTAGCTAACCCCAACGGGGCCCACAAACTATTGGCATTCCATCTCCTAGGGTTAGGTTTTTTGTTTTTTATGGTTTTCCCTTGTTTTTAAGTAATAAAAATTCCCTTGAGCCTCATTGTAACATAGTTCAGAGCCATGTAGCTGCCACATCTCTTCTCAAAGATAATCTATCATCACATGACCTAGTTTATTTCCATTATGTTTGTAAGTATATTTCAATTCTTTTATATTAATGAAATTATGTTTTACTTTTTTTGTATTTCTATATTTTTTTTTATATTTTTATTCTACTGCATTCCTGTATAAGTTCGAATCCTAGGATAACAATTTTTTCATTTTTTTACACAAGGTTGAAACATGGGAAACTATGCTTGAAATTGGTTTCATTTTTAGACAAACTTGAAACATAGGAAAAAAATATGCTTCAGATAAGTTTTCATTCCCCCAGCATAATGGCTCAATTGAAGGTACATGCCCCCTAATGTTCATTTCATTCACCTATGTAGACTACTGGTTTCTAATAGGTGGGTGGAATGAAGGTTCATTTATGAGATCAGGTAAAATAATTGACTTGGAATTTACAATATCTAATCAAAGACTCGAATAGGAAGTGTTTCTGTTTCATTTTTAAAATACCTTGAGATAGGAAAAGAACTATGCTTAATATTGTTTAATGTTTATGTGAGATTCAAACGTAGAGGAAAATAGCTCATAGGAACTAGTTTCATTTTTTAACGAGGATGACATAGTAAAAGAATTTTCCTCATGGGACCTTGTTTCCCTTTATAATGAGCTTGACACAAGAAAAGGAAATTTGGTCGGGGTCCTTGTTTCATTTTTTACCAAGCTTGACATAGGAAAAGGAACTCTACTTTGAAAACCATCACCATGACCTACAAAAGGCCATGGCCTCCAAGAGCTTCTCATCATATGGGAGACAAACGATCTCACAAGGTATGAATGGATCAAATGGATATATCAGACTCCAGTTCCCCCAATAAATGATGCACTACATCACTGAATAGATCATCAGTAGATGCAGGCATTTAACATGTTGGCACATAATTAATCTATGGTAAGGGAGATATCACTTGCATATAAGGACCACTTAGGGATGTTCGTTTATTGGGAGTAAAATTAGGACCTATGAATGAAATTTGTTTAATTGTCACGATTATTCCTTCACATGGGAAAAACATCACATGAAAGAGTGAAGAGATAAGAGCTCCCATAACATAAACCTAGTCACACCCAAGGAGTAAATTAAAATCCAAAGGTCCTTGGAATACCATCACATCCATATAGGCAATATTTCCTCCAAAAGTAATAACAAAATGAGGAAGGATCCCTAATGGTTGATGATTCCTCTATTAAAATCCAACAATTTGCGGGTAATGGGCACAAGTTGTGCATAACCTAAATCTTTCCAAGAAGTTGAGGACATAATACTAACAGATGTTACTTTGTCTATGATTGTGCAAAGTACAACCATATTGTAATCTTGTAATATGATCTCAAACGGAACGTAAGGAGGAAGACAATATCCAGCCAGTCGACTCCAATCAAAGGAAGTCACTGTTAGCTCTCCAAAATTTGTAATATTGGCAAGAAAAAATGACAGAGGACAACATCAAACCACTTTAGAGTCCAGGGCCTAGCCTTCCTAGACTCAGAGACGACTCTCTCTTTTCTTTATGATTTCTGATTTAGCTTGATGATTATAATTGTGTGGATACTAGGCTAGTTATAGATATTATGAAAACTATTGGTTTTGATTGGTTGGTTATTTAGACAAATAGAGCCATGAAGCTTAATCCATTGGGCTATGGAGTCATAAGAGGTTGAATTATGCATCAAATTTTTCAAGGGGGCATTCACAGGGCAAGCTAACAATGCAAATTGGATCTTACTGGCAGTGTGAATATGATATGAAAGAAAGCAGTGACTTCAGTAATGGCTAGGAGAAGTTAAAAATTGTTTAACTATACTTCAAAGGAAAACATTAAGATAACAAAATCAAATATAATTAAGGTGTTGTCTCAGAAAACCTTTATCTAAAACTATTTTTCTTGTAATCAAATAAATTCATGGATGAAATGAAAAGACAGAGGAATGAACATCACCATTAACATAGCTCATGAATCCTGTGAATGGTCTCTATGTTATTAATGCCTAGCTCAAAACAGTTACAGTGCTAAAATACAATGATATTTTACAACACTAAGTATAACAAGGTTCCAACCCTTGATAATGAAAATTTGAGTAGTATTTAACTAGAACTTGAGTCGGTTGCCCTAATCTACTTGGGTCAAACTTCATTTATTACAAAAAACCTAAAATTAAATAGGCATGGCCACGCAAGGCTTGAGAAAAAAATATGTGACAAAATATTGCCGGTAAAATTAATTTTAAGAAACCGTTTTATGGATCTAAATGCATTGATGGCTCTGACATATGGTCCTTTTTTTTAAAATATTAGCGTTGGGTAATTAAGTGTGGTGAAATGCTGGCTACTTTCATTTATTGATGCTTGTGCTGATGTGCTTTGCTACCCCTTCAGTTTCTACTATTATATCTCTTCATCAATTCCCGACTCGACCAGTTGTGTCTTTTCCTCGTGAAGTTCAGCCTCGCCCTACCTCTTTCCCCTTGTTGGGTCTGACTCGATTCTTTCTGTCATGTGTAGCCTATTTCCTCATAAATGGCACACACAACTTATATGCCCGGTTGTGGGTGGATGGCAGTTGCAGACATGGATGGAATGGAGGATGATGGAAACAACTTTTCAGAGGGGACCGCAAGTGCTAAGTGGTAATATATAAGGGGGGTGTGAAATAGTAGAAGGGTGACACATAGCATGTAGGGGGTAAGTGACAACACCCATTTCAGACCCTCTACGCCCCGCCCCCCCCCCATGGTCAAAGCTCGAAAGATGAGGGGAGTGAGAAATGCAACAAGGACCGTCAGATGAGGAGGGGTTGAGTGGAGATGGAGGAAAGGTGGAGAGTCATTAGAGGTGGAATGATGTGGCACAAAGGTGGGATTGAACTAGACCCTTTTTGCATGAAACATCATAAAAAAATCATTTACCCAGGCCTGAAAATGTTTAGATTTTAGTTACGAACCTTATTGCATCCATAAGAAATTACACAACGTCTTTTCTAGAGTTTAGGTTATAAGAAATGAAATTGGTGATGTCATGCGAAGTATTGAATCGACATGGCAGGTCAGGTGGTACCAGACTATAGCTCGCAGATCACAACTCTTAATATGAAACAGCAGATGTAGACTTTAAAGGATGCGAAGTGCAAAGCACGGGGAGGAGGTAAGTGACATGGTAGGGGAAAGTGGGGCCGAATACATCACATATCATAGATCTTAGCTTCTTTTTATAATATGTAGGGGTTGAAATCCAAAACTTGTGAAGTGAGGGGAGAGGGACCCACCTACATTGCGATCGCAAGTCGAAAAGCTTCTGTAGTAAGGTAAATTTTATAATGTCTTATATGATATGTGTTATGTATTTCAAACAACTGAGAAGTGGGGGTCGGAGCTGCTATGGTGGTGCCAAATGCCACATCACAAATTAAAATAAATACATTGTAGGCGCCTAAACGGTAATTTGTAATGTTTGCAAAATGTGATGGATAGTGGGGGGGGGGGGGGGAAGGGGTGACGTGTCCGATGGACTATCCTACTTTAATCACAATCGGGGATATGGGAAAAGTGGATGAGAAACAATGATATAGCTATGAAAAAATGAAAATTAGAGAAATTGATTAGAACTGGATCAAGGACCTAAGGATTAGCTCAAAATTCAAAATTACAGGATTGGGTTGAGCCCACGATGGTTGCATAGGTCTCTTCTTCTTGATTATGGTGCCGCAAATGGTTCAAAAAATGGACACCGTATGAAGATTTTATTGCACTTTGAATGTCGAGTGGGTCCGGGGAAGCATGAAGGGGCCAACCCTCCTCCCATGGAACCTCATCATATGACCAGTGTGGGAGCTTAATGTTAAGAGCGCTTAAGGAGCCTAATCTTAGGTTTAATATTTAATTAAGCTTCAGTTAAGTGGAGTTTAATATGGTGGAGATTCTAGAGGCACTCCCAAATTTAGGTGGACTTCCACTTTTAGTGGAGTTAACTGGCAGTTGCCCCACATTTAGTGGAGGAAATTGGGGCAAAGTTATTTTGGTCATAACTCTCTCATTATTGAACAAAATTGGATGAAATTTTGGTCAATTTTGGGTCTCTTAGACCTTCAGAAGACTTTGGGATAGGTTTGAGGTAGAATGGAAGTGATATTAAGTAGATTTTATTTTAGGGAAGATGAAGGAGCCAGTAGGGCCACCATGAGACAAATTCAGTTTGAGGCCTACCCAGGGGAGTTAGAGTCCTTTTTAAGAGTTCCAATAGTCTAAATTGGATAATTAAGATGTTCTGAATCTGATAAAATGTTTTGTAGATTCTATAGAGAATGTTTTTAGGCCGAAAAACTTCAGTAAATTTCTAGGGGCCATTAGTGCCATCTTTTGCCAGTAGCAGTGCAGGGCTTAGAAAGAGCTGCTTGAGACCATTTGCAGTGAACCAATGGTCATTATTGACTGAAAACATCATTATAAATCTATTTACAAAGGTTTAATCAAGTGCTAAATACTTTTATAGGTCGAAAAATGAGTAGAGAAGTTTTCCTCGACCCTAATGCAAGGGGGTGCCGATTGGTAATTGAGGCGAAATCGGCGCAGCCAGAGGCTGTTTCTGATGAAAAAATACCTGATCTAAAAAATGTCTCAATAAATTGTATGTATTTAAAGAACATACCACTCATTTTAAAGTAAAATTATGTAGCTTTTACTTGACAACTTTCCGAAATTATTTACTTGAAAGTGGTGTATGAATTTTTACTGCTTATGTGTCTTAACTTCATTTTTCCTTGCTCTAATTTAACATATATGACAGAAACATAAAGCAGAAAATAATCATTCAAACACAACAGTAATTTTAATATAGGAGTTCACTCAAAATCTTGTCGGCTACATCTCCTTTGAGCTTGGTAATCTTGACTCAGCTCTTTGGGATTATGGTAAGTTTTTTACATAGTAAATGCTTAATTCCAATAAATAAAAAAATGATCCAAAGGACTGAAAATACTATTTAAATCCCTCTAATGGCTGTCCAAAGTTTGCAAACATCTTTAGGCTCTTGTTTTCACGATTTTTCTGTAAGTGCTCTAAGCTACTATGAGCTTCTAAATGGCATAAAATCCCTCATAATTCCATTTCTATCACTGAAACCACTACTGATGTACCAACTGAGAAAATTCTCAAATTGAGCACTGCAATCCCAAAAATAGGCTATCCTCCACGGTTTGCCCAGGGCAGCCCAAAACTTGAAATCAATTTCTAGAGTTGTAGAAGTTCTAAAAATGTTCTAAAACAACTTCCATTTGTTCTGAAATGTCTGAAATAGCCACGTTAGACTATTCATTCATAAAAAATGGCCTCCAACTTCTCCGATTTCGCCTCAATCACCAATCAGCACACCTTAGCACTAGGGTCAAGGAAAACTTCTCTACTGATTTTTTGACCTCTAAAAGTATTTAACACTTACTAAAACCTCTGTAAATAGATATAGAGTGATTTTTTCAGTCTATAATGACCACTGTTTCACTGCAAATGGTCTCAAACAGCTCTTTCTAAGCCCTGCACTGCTGCTGGCAAAAGTTGACACTAATGACCCCTGGAACTTTACTAAAGATTTTCAGCCTTAAAACGTTCTTTAAAATCTCTGCAAACCATTTTATCAAATTCAGAACATCTGAACTATCCAATTTAGACTATTGGAACTCTGAAAAAGGACTCTAACTCCCCTGGTTAGGCCTCAAACTGAATTTGTCTCATGGTGGCCCTGATGGCTCCTACATCTTCCCTGACAACAACGCTGCTGAATATCACCTCCATTCGACCTGAAACCTATCCCCAAGTCTTCATATGGTTGGAAAGACCCAATATTGACCAAAATTTCATCCAATTTGGTTCAATAATGAGAGAGTTATGACCAAAACAACTTTGCCCCAATTTTCTCCACTAAATGTGGGGCAACTGCCAGTTAACTCCACAAAATTGGAAGTCCACCTAAATTTGGGAGCGCCTCCAGAATCTCCACCATATTAAACTCCACTTAACTGAAGCTTAATTAAATATTAAACCTGATATTAGGCTCCTGAAGTGCTCTTAACATTAAACTCCCACACTAGTCATATGATGAAGATCCATGGGAGGAGCGCTCGCCCCTCCATGCTTCGTCGGACCCACTCGGCATTCAATATGCAATAAATTCTTCATACGGTGTCTTTTTTTAGAATCGTTTGTGGCACTGAAATCAGGAAGATGAGACCTATGCAACCATCATGGTTTCAATCCAATCCTATAACTTTGAATTTTGAGCTAATCCTTAGGTCCTTGATCTAGTTCCGATCACACCTCCCAAATGAGAAGCTTTTGGACCCCAGAAGCTCTCTTGGATTACTAAAACTGATATGTACAACAAATTAGAGTACTTTACCCTCTTCTCTGCAACCTCCAAACACTTGCCTTGCATGGCTAGTGACTTTTAACCACATCTAGAAAGAAATTCACACTTCACTTCCTTGATGCGCTTATCCTCCTGTAAAGAGCTACCTTTCTTGCACTCACTCAGAACATTTCTGGCGAGAAATTTGCAGAAGGAATCTAAGCATCGCTGCCTTGATCAATGATCCAAGGTGGCTCAAACATAAGTCATGCAACATGCGACATCAAGAACAATTTTCCATAAAATGTGCTATACAATTGACACAAAATCAATGTAAAAAGTGTGCAACACAATCGACACAAGTTGACAAACATGTGCGACACAATCGACACAAGTCGATAAACAACATGATACATTTTGACAACCACATGTGCATGCATCAATGTACAATGAAACTATTTATAGTTTTCTATTTACACATACAACTTCCATGCACATGTACACCTTCAACTCTTCCTTTCAAGTACCAACAAGTACATAATCCCAAAAACATGTGGGTGACTAAAGAGCTGAACTAAGAGATATTTCTGCAATATATGTGAGTTTCATACTCATCTTTTACACCTCCATGATGAAATTTTGCAACAACAAAGAAATTGATTGAACTGAACCACATTTATATGCAATCTTGCATCAAACGTTTAAATAGAAATACATGCATACATCCAAAATGTGCATATGTACAAAGGAGTATTTCTTACTATGTTAAGAAGTTCATCCACTTCTTTCCAAGCCACCTCCATGACGAATTTTTCTGCTGCAACACTTCTTCATGTGAATCTTCCATTTTCACATTGATAATGGAATCCGCAGTTCCACTTGCACCAATCTTCCTGTCCTCTTGTTGTATGTGCTTTGGAAAACTAGTTGGATGCAAAGTCCAACAATGGGAGACAACATGTCCCCTCTTTTGGAAAAATGTGAAAAATTCATGCACCTTATTTGAAATTTGTCTTTGCCTCATTTTCTTCCTGTATGCTTTCTTCTTCCTCCAGCATCTCGAAACATGATGGTTAAATCGACCACAATATGTACAACAAATATTTCTTCCATTTAGGCATGAAAAATTATCACAATTTTCAAGAACACAATCAAATTGATCATGAGAATTTTTATACCTCTTGTGCTGCTTTGAATGTTCATCCTTTTTTTCTTCATGAGAAGATGAACTAGTAGAGGCTACAACTTTCATTTGCAGACTAACATCATCATTCTTATCTTGAAAACTGTATGAACTTGCATGCATGCCATAAGCTGCATGTTTACCATCTTCTTGCTGCAACAAAGGCTTAAATCAATGAAAATAATCTTTGAAACAAATTTGACATATTTTCATCTTAGAACTTGGAATAAAAGTTCTCTTTGAAATAGCCTCACATGCCTTCATGGCTTTGGAGTCTTCGCCATTAAATTGCACATAACCAAGAACAAGATTCTTGGGTCCTTCCTCAACCAAAATGGGATTAACCATGCCTTGTGCATGCTTGCCTAACCCTTTGCCTTCATAGCCCATTTTAATCATTAATTTGGACCCTATTCCCTTGTATTTTTTTCGAAAGAACCAACACATCTTTCTAATGAGGAAACTGAAGACAAGTTAGAATGGATTACCTCTTCCTCATGCATTTTCTTGGTCAAAGCCTCTTGGGCTTGATGGAGTTGCCTCTCCATTTCATGAAATATTTTAATAATTTCTTCCTTCTCTTCCTTCATGGCAAACAACTATTCACGAAGTTCAGTTTTTTCTCGTTTATCGTCAAACAAAATTTTCACTACGTCCTTTGATATAATAAAGTCACACTTCTTATCATCATCAAAAAATCTTGTGAAGGAGGAAAATTCACTTGTAGAAGTTGTCGTTATGATGCTAATGAAGAAATTAACGTCAACAAAGTTCTCAAAGCTTTCAAAACAAATGACAAGCTTTTTTAATCAAATGGTTGTAAAGACAAACTCTTATTCAAGCAACCAAACAACAAACAAACTCCAAGAGCTTCTTAACAAACAATCGTCAAAAGGGTTTGTTTTCCAAGGGTTAATTTGAGGTCCTTTGGGGTAAGGAATATGCCTTAATGACTTTTCTTCCCTTTTTTTCCTCTCCAAGACTTAGCTAATTAGTAGCTATGCCCAAATCTCAAGCAAACTCAAACAACAATCAGTTTGCAAACAGTGAAACACTCAATCTTTTACACTGTTTAAACACCTTTCCAGCTATAAAATCAAGCAACCAAGTGCTCTGTCAAGCAAGAAATATGACAGAAAACATCATTATAAATCTATTTGTAGAGGTTTTAGTAATTTTTAAATACTTTTAGAGGTCGAAAACTCAACAGAGAAGTTTTCCTTGACCCTAGTGCCAGGGGTGCCGATTAGTGATTGAGGTGAAATCGGAATAGCCAGAGGCCGTTTTTTATGAAGGAATAGTCTAAATTGGCTATTTCATACATTTTGGAACCAATGGAAGTGGTTTTAGAACATTTTGAGAACTTCTATAGCTCAAAAAGTTGATTTTAATGTTTGGGCAGCTTTGGGCAAACCGTCGAGGATAGCCAATTTTTGGGGTTGTAGTGCTCAATTTGCGAAATTTATTAGTTGGTATTTGATGTATGATGTGTATTGGATACAAAAGTAGTGGTTTCAGTGACAAAAAAAGAATTATGAGGGATTTCGTGCCATTTAGAAGCTCAGAGTATCTTAGAGCACCGATAGAAGGAATCATGAAAACAAGAGCCTAAAGCTGTTTGCAGAATTTGGACAGCCATTAGAGGGATTTAAATGGTATTTTCATTCCTTTGGCTCATTTTTGTATTCATTGGAATTAAGTATTTACTTTTTAAAAAACTTACCATAATCCCAAAGAGCTGAGTCAAGATGACCAAGCTTAAAGGAGACGTAGCTCACGAGATTTCGGGTGAACTCTTAGATTAAAATTGTTGTTGTGTTTGAATGATTATTTTCTGCCTTATGTTGCTATCATATATGTTAAATTAAATCAAGAAAAAATGAAGCTAAGACACATAAACAATAAAAATTCATACACCACTTTCAATTAAATAATTCCACAAAGTTGTCAAGTAAAAGCTAGAACATTTTAATTTAAACTGAGTGGTAGGTTCTTGAAATACATACAATTTATCCAGACCATTTTTAGATCAGAAATGAAGTGGAAAAGTGGAGAAGGTAAGGTTTTTGTGGTTTTCAAAGGAAATGGAATGAAAGGAAGTGTGGCAGGTGGCTGGGTCCCACAGCCATTGCACATCACACTTCGACATCTTTAATTTTCACCCTTTGTGCCTATCTTGCACACTTGCGATCTTTGATTGATATTTTAATCTCTGTCATTGATAGATGCTCAGATCAACCGTCAACACTTCTCGCTTGTTGTGGTTTATCTGTTTTGGTTGCGTCCATTCATTTCTTAGTTGTTCATAGGATACTTGCCTCACGTTCATGACTCTGCCTTTGATTTTTTTTTTTTTTCTTTAATTGCTTCCCTGTCGCCTTTGTCTTCGCTAATGATATAATGCTGCCTTTTTCCTCTCTTCTACCTTTGTTTCCTTTTACTCTTGCTTTGGGAAAGATTTTGAATATTTACATCTATGTACAATATGAAATTTTTTTAAAGAGAAAGTACATAGTCACCTTGTGATATTGTAAATTACAAGATTGTAATAGTGACCATACTACTTGGATGGGGTGTTGTGGGAGTAGGAGAAATTCCTTCTTGTGCTGTGGGAATGGGATAAATTATCTCGTGTACCTTGGGAACGGGAGGATTTCCCTCTAGTGTCATGGGAACTGGAGGATTGTTGCCTTGTATCATTGGAATGGGAGGATTTCCCCCCATTTTTTGAAACCTGAAGAAACGAGAAGAACCTAAGCAATATGAATTTCACTCTTAATGGGAAAAGTATGATAAAAAAAGGTGGGATCAGGTAAGCCATTTTCTCAACTAATGGCTGGTGGGGAATGGACTCATGGGATTCATGTTCAGAGAGAGTCGGATTGACTGGAGATGGATTCTTATCAATCACTTCACCAACTAGTGTAGGATGGGGAGAAATATTTTGATAACCAACGGGAAGACGAAGATGAGAAATTGTAAGGTTTTCCAACTCTTTTAAGGCTTTATCTATATAATTACAAAGGTGACTATGATTATTCCATTCACATAACCTACAGAGGAACTTAACTTTGTCCATTTTTCCATGGACCTTACTATCACTAGTTGATGGTTTATCATGAGCATGATCTCTAGAGGTTGATGAAAAAGGCTAATGTGAGCCTATGGAACACACTTCTAATGCCCTGGAAATACCAGGATAATCTCTTGGAAGGTGATCACCCTTACATAACTTGAAAAGGAATTTAACTTTATGGGGATGTTTGGAATATTTTTCAATACTAGTTTCATTTGTACAAATGGTTGCTTGGTTCCCCCCTGCTTATTTTTCTTCTTCGTCATCATCCTTTTTTTCTTCTTCTTAGCTTCCTCATTACTAGAATCAATAATTTCACCACGCGAGGAGGAAGAAAGGGATGAAGAAACAATAGGTGAAGAAGGCAAAGGGAAAAATTTAGGATCAACTTGTTGAGGAGGAGGACTTCTTGGTTGAGGAGAAACTTAGATATTGAGAACAATAACGGTCGAAAAAAACCAAACTAGAAAACCAATGGTTAATCCAGGAAGGGAAACTTTTTCCATATAAGGAGCATCATTATTTCCAAAATGAGGGAAAGGACTAGGATTTTTGTCATAGGGGTTTCCTTCACTCTTGGACTCGAGAATGGTTTTCATTAGTATCATCCAAAGGTCTAGTAAGGGGTTGTTCCACACAAAGGATGTTATTCCGCATTCAATAAATTTATTTTAGACATTAACAACAAAAATAAATAAAATAGGGGTAATTTGGGAATGCAGGTTTACCAAGAAACCATGAACTGCAATATACACCTTGGCGAACAAAGGACTTAATACATGTACAAGAAATTTCCAGGAATTTTGTGTTCAGTGTGTCACGATATAGAAGGTTTTTGACCCGGTTGCCTAAGGTGTCGATAACAACCTATAGGGGATTTCCAAAATATGTGGAAATGTATTCCATAGTAGTGTTGTCTAATGCGTAATCGTTTGATGAGACTGTTCCCATATACATTTCATGAGTGGAGCACCATCCAATATACCCAAAGGTAAGCATAGTACGATTTGATACAATTACGTACGTGGAACGAGATATCACCCTTGGGATACAACCCTGGAAAACAACAATAGATCCTACATTTAATGACGTCAGAAAATGTTTGTAGCCTAGACATATAAATTTTTGCGTTAATGTTACAAATTATGCTTAGGCTTATTCAACAAATTTAACATTTACCTTCGATCAAGTTTTAGTTTTATGTCTCACTGGGAGTTTCACCTTAATTCCCTAAAATACAATCTAGCAAGAATAAATGAAATCTTTCTTATTCAATGAAAATATATTTAAAGGAGGGAAGAGACAAAGAGTATGAAACATACAAAACACAACAAACAATATGCAAAGTGTAACTCCCTTTTCATTGTGAATGTTCCTAGTGCTGATGCACATAGGAAACCATGCATGCAAATGAAAATATTTTTCTCTTCAGTTCCTCTTAATCTTTGAATATTATGAAAACTAAAATTCATGTCCAATCACTAAATGAAATTTTTTTTTGAGAAAGATGACTAAAACACCAATTCATTCAAGAACTCAATGATAAAACAAAAGAAAATTTTTAGTGACATAATGATAAGATTAAAGGAAATTGTAACTAAATCCTTATAAAAGAACTTAAAATAAAATAAAAAACCAAATGGAGGCTTCAAAGTGGCCAGAAGGCACTCAAAGATTTAAGGGAGAATAGCTGGAACAAAGCTAGACAAAGAGAAAATAAAAAAAAGAGAAAATTTGTGCATGAAAATGGTCCAACGTAGGTGCATAAGAGGAACGAATGTTATGCAATGGAGTCACAAATAATGATCTACAAGCATACAACGCTTTTTCCCTAGACCAGACGGAGTGTTGGTCAAGAAATAAAAATTTCTTACAAAAAAAATTCAATTGAAACTCAATTAAGGGTCTTCCTAGGTCTATAATTGACTGAATATGATAGTGAAGGTGTAAATAAGAGCTAGAAAAAACACTAAGGCAAAAGAAAATACCAAGGGAATAGTTCCCTAGTGGAGTCTCCAATTTTTTATATGGAATCTATTACTACAGACAAAAGTATCTTCCATAGATTAGGTGGCCTAGCCTAGAACATTAGAAAGACAAAGAACATATGCTTTCCTTAAAGGAAATAGACAATGGGATGAAGCCAACCTGGAATCCTTCCTATGCTTCACTCCTTTCTTGGCTTGTATAGTCCAATCCTAGATTGGATCACTATAATTAGAACCTCCAAAATCAAATAATTAAAGCCAATGATCTATGACACCTATGTAGCATCGTCTAATCAATTCTTTCAACAGATAAACATTTCATCGAAATACATGAAATCATAACATCATATATATTGAAAGAAATAACTCTTTGCATTAATAGAAATGGAGTGACTTGCAACCAAATATAGGATATGATCTTGTATAAGAGCTCCTCCAAGTTGACTTGTTCGTTCTTTTCCAAAAAGTGTACCTCTTTTTCACCCTAATGCATGGAATATTGAATCTTCAAAGTAGCAGCATGAAGGTAGAATCTATCTCCAAAATCCAACCCCTAGCTCGTGGATGACCACAAATATATAGAACAGGATGGTAAGTTGGGGGTTCTTATGCATTTACCAATATAGGATTGAAATCCACTTCTGATGGGAGGATGAACTCAAGGAATAAGGGATGAAACATCGAATGTAGGATAGGATAGGATTCAAGACTTTCATTTGAGGCAAATATTTATAACAACCCTTGGAAGCTTCTAGAAGAGGAAGCTTCAAGATTCTTTTTATTTTTCCTGAATTTATATAATGAACACACCCCCAACATATGGAAACATGTAGGTGATCAGTCCACCCTATTAAGGGAAAACCTGTAGGTGAACTTAGGTCTCCAAGCTAGCAAGATGTGTTGGTTCTTAAAATCACTGAAATGATGCAGTTTTAGGAAGAAACCTAGGGGTTAAGTAGATTCATGGTTAGGGATTTTTGCAAGGATGAGAACAATGGGTAGAATGATGTTGATTTATCCAGTTGGTAGGTCTATTGACTAGATGTGACAAAAGGTCCTATAACGCATAGCATGGTTCACATATTCATTTTACCAGACACTACATCCTCCTCACATCGATTGAAAACAAAATTTATTTAGTATTTCATAATACAATGATTATGATAATTGTTAGGTCAAGAGAATTTGTAGCTCAATGATTAGAGTTTAGTATTTTTTCTCTTAGCATACACCTTTGTAATGGGATATCATATGCATGAAACAAAGATCGTATGTCAAAGTTCCAATGACATATTTAGTAGCATTAAAGGAAAAAATAGAGGAAAATAAATTAATGTAAAGAGTAACATTTAAAAATTGTTTTCATAGCCAACATTCCTACATATGACGCACCAAAAGTGCTAAGGCATCTACGTCAATGATTAACAGGTAAGATTTGAAATAACTCCATCGTTCACACAATAGAAGCTCTACTTCAACCACAATGTCAGTGTCATGCACCATCGCATACACGAAGGACCTCATTCCCCCACACATACTCTATTCTCATGCATATACTCCACCCTTAACACAAGGAGACATAATAATATTCAGCCACCACCCCGCCACTCCCGGCCTATGTGAAGGACTTGCAATCTCATCAATTCTGGTATCATTGAGCAGAGATGTAACAAAAATATGTCAATGTAAGATCACTTTCAACTATGAAAAGAACGTTTATTCTTTTGCACATACTCCGTCCTGAACACGGTAAAATCCCCATACATATAAACATAATATTAATTGGAGATTTGTTCTACCCCCTTGTACCTATCAAAGAACCTGAAGACGCTTTAGTTTTCACATCATTAAGAAAAGAACTAACATTATAATATTAGTGTCATAGCACTCACCCATAGAATGGCCACTCACAAAATTACTTTCATTTTAATTTTAAAATGAATTATGGCACTTACAAATACTCAAAATAAAATTCACCATACAAGAAAAATGCATTCATCAAAGTTTCGTTAGCTAATAAAAAATTAGAAATAATATTAGCTGAAAAATAGAAAATTAATTTGGATTTTATGCCAAAACACTAAAATTAAGCTTTTTCACGATAATTTTTGAAATTACAAAAGAAAGCCAAATAATTTAGACGGAATGAAATTTGACCGCAAGAAAATGTTATAGTCTCTGGGAAGGCAAGTACTAATAGAAATTATTAATTATTTCTTGAAAGAGGGCCGCCATGAGATTATTTTTCCGGGTGGTGCCTCTTTTCTTATGAGAGGGCTATGGTGAGTCTATTTTTCCAAGTGGTTCCACTTTCCTTGTGGATTGTATTGATTTGATAATCTGTTTACCCATATATGATCGAATTCTATTTTCTTTTTAAATATATATTTTTTTCCCTTTTCCAATATTATTTTTTCCCCTTTTCCTTGGAGGTTGAATCCATCTTCTGCATCGATAAAAAAAAGCGTATCACAATGTCTTATAATGTGATTAAGTTTTTGAGGAATTAAAACATAGCACAATGGCTTGTAGTGTGATTAAGTTTTTGAGGAATTTTTCTTTTTCATCGCCAAACATGAGAAATTTAGAAATTTAGTAACCCGAGGGACTTGTATCTATGAAGTAAATTAATTTATTGGTTTATTATAAATAAATGTGTGTCTAAATGTATCATAAATGTAATTTTGTGTTTAAAAATAATAAAATAATACAATGTTTACCATAAATAAAATATTTTAATTTCCACACTCATTTATATCCATTTTATTTGGAAATAAAGTAATTATATATATAGCATTTTATTATAAAAAAAAATAATATAGATTTTATATTAGAAAGGAAAAGTAATTCTTATCTCATTATTAGGTTTATTTTTTGAAACCCCAAGCGATAACTTAGTTGGTCATGTTTTTGTTGTTAAGTACCTTTCCTATGAGGAAGTAATTGGGTAAAATATCCTTGACACCCTTACTGGTAGGCCTTGCAAGTTTGGCTAGTTTACTATGGATGTAGTAGTGGATGTAGTGGCAACTCAGTGTCTTGAACCATTATATATATATATATATATATATATATATATATATATATATATATATATATATATATATATATCGATTTGGGAAATTTGTATTTCATTCATTTTTTAATAAGGATTTGACATGTAACATTTTAAATATTAATAAAAAAAAGAGAGACAAAAATCAAGTGAGAGAGTCCTATGGATATATGTTCTGTAATTTCAAATATGATTGGGGCATGTATCCACATTTTAATGTGTATATTAAGAATCATAAATAAATATTTGAATATCAACTATGTATATGATATATGGAACATAATCACAGAGACACACACATACATAAATAATTTTAACATAGATTAGTTGATCTAAAGAAAGAGAATTATATAAAGAGATTTCTATAGATATATGATTTCTACTTCTAAATAAGGTTGGGAAATATATTAACATTTTAATGTGTAGAATGTGGACCATAAACAAAATATTTCAATGTTGATTATTTAGATACTATATAAAGCAAAGATATATATTTGTGTGTTAAAAAGTTTAATATGCATTTTATATATATAAAGGGAGATAATTCTTATTTCATTAATAATTTTTTTTTAAGGGAGATTTGTAATTCATTCATTTTCTAATATGAAGTTTAGATGTAAGAGTTTAAAAATATTTATGACAAAAATAATTGTATATAATGAAAGAGAGATTACTATATATATATGTTTTCCATTTCCAAATATGATTGGGTCACGTATTAACAATTTGATGTCTAGAATATGAATTATAAATTAATATTTCAATGTCAACTCTATTTATACAGTAGAAAACTATATATATATATATAGTGTGTGTGTGTGTGTGTGTGTGTACTAAAAATAAGTTACAAGAGCCAAAAATAAGCAAATATTTCAATGTAACATTTCTTTAATTTTTGGATTTAAATATTGGTTTGCATCTTGAGATATTTGGTTCCTCTCAACCTTTGAAATATATGGAGTTAAGGTGAATCTACCTTGGTTATTTATAATTTTTAAATGGTATATATTGACTCCATATTAAGAATAAAATAAATTAAATATTTCGTACTCAATCAAATTTGAATATATATATATATATATATATATATATATATATAATGGATTACACATAATGTAAAGTCAATAATATACCATTTTTTCATATAATATTGTTATTAATATATATATATATATATATATATATATATATATATATATATATATATATATATATTTTAAATATCACATCTTAACTAAATATATAATGGATTCACATAATGTAAAGTCAATAATATTATTTTTATATGCCATTTATTAATTTCATCTTACATTATAAAGAAATTACATATCTTTCTCAAACTAAAAAAATAAGCCATATTTTTACTTTTACATTGTATCCATGGTCCACATTAATTTTTTGAAGTATTATTTTTTTAAGTCCCTCGGATGAACCACATTAACTGGTTTGAAACGTCAACCTAATCCTAATGTTCACCTAATCCTAATAATGTGATTTTTCAGAAAGTATTTTTATCTATACTATTAAATTAACTAATTAACTAATATTAAATTTATATATATATATATATATATATATATATATATATATATATGAATGATATGATATGATATATAATAAAAACTATTTTTATTATATTGAATCTATATATGTATCTATAATATATAATAAAATATAATAACATCATTAATATTAATTTCTAAAATTAAATTTTAAAAATTGTTGAATAATATCAACTAAGTGCTTTAGATTTCAATATAAGAAAATTGTCCTAATCCTAGATAAAATTATATTAATAAAATAAATAACTAAGAGAGACAACATCTAAGCAGATTAAACCAATTTAAAATCTAGATGTATTAAATCATAAAATCACACATTAAAAAGAAATCTTGACAAATGTTCGTTTAAACGGTTGTACACTAGGTATATTTAAGATTATGTAGTTCTGATAGTTTTGGTTACATTGTTAAAATGCTTTTTTTCCATAATAATTAATGATAAATAAAACGAAATTAGAATAAAGGATTAGGTATATTTTAACTATCAGAACATGTACATTTATCACGAAATCACTTTAAACATTCTAATGTTTATCTATTATGTTTGTTTTGGAGTGATTTATGAAGTGATCATCATTTTTATATTCCAACATTATAGGTAGAAAAAATAAGTTTATATATAGTTTAGTTTTTTATGGGAAATATTTTTAATGTAACATTATATTTAAAAATAATAAAATAATATTTATTATAGAAAATTTTAAAAATATATATAATTTTAATTATAAATAAATATTTCAATTTTACAACTTTTATATATATATATATATATATATATATAATAACAAATTAAAAATCAATAATAACTAAAAACCAATATCCACCATAACCAAAATATATTAATTTTCACCTTAATTTTATATATATATATATATATATATATATATATATATATAGAAATATAATTCTTATTTCATTAATATTTTTATTTTTTAATTTATAATTTATTCATTTCTAATATGGAGTTCACATATAACATTTTCAAATATTAATAACAAAAATAATTATGAAATAGAGAAAGCAACCTATGAATATATTTACTTCAAAATATGATTGTGGCATGTATCAACATTTTGATGTATAGAATGTTAATTATAAATAAATATTTCAATGTTAATATATATATATATTATAAAAAAATTTATATATAAGGAGAGGTAATTATTATTCTATTAATAATTTTTTTTTTTTTGAAATATTTATTAATTCATTCATTTTTAATATAAAGTTGAAATGTAACATACATAAATATAATATTTTAAAAAATTATAACAAAAATAATTACATATAGAGAATTCTATGTATATATGTTTTCTACTTCTAAATGTAATTCAGATATGTATTAATGTTTTTATGTGTAAAATGTGAATTGTATATATATATATATATATTATTCTATTGATAAGTATTTTAAAGATATTTGTAATTTATTCATTATTTAATATGGAGTTGATATGTAAAATTTTTGGAAATATTTATAACAAAAATAATTATATATATGTAAAGAGAGATTCCTACCGATATGTGTTTTCTATTTCCAAATATAATTGGGTATATACTAGCATTTTGATGTGTAAAATTTGAATCATAAATAAAATGTTTTATATATATATATATATATATATATATATATATATAAATAATGTGTTGCTCAATATAGTTCATAATAAGTCATATATATAATGTTTATAATAAGTCACTTCATTTTCCATTTTAATTTTATATCAAATTTATATACAAATAAAATAATTAAAAAATAAAACAAAATGATTTTTTTTAGCATGAAAGACAGATGTAATTTTTTCACTATTTAATATGATGTGTAATTTATTCTATTTTTAAGTCACACATATCTATCAGAAAGCAATAAACATCAAATCAACAAAACAAAACTACCATGATCTCTAAATGTCCCTATCTATTTTTTATTAATAAAAACAAAATATCAAAAAGATCCCTGTGAATCACTTACTTTGTTAAAAAGACCCTACTAATTTTCATATAAAAAACCAATAACAAAATTATTTAACTGTACGTCTCTCAATATATATATATATATATATATATATAGATGGATTCGAGTCGAAATACACTACTATGTGGATCCTATAGAATTGACCGCCTTCGATGCATATTATTGGACTATTCGAGATATATATTAATAAATTACAATTGCGTATTCTACTATATGTACATTATGCAGGATGTATTTAAATAAAAACACTTTAGAGCGACGAAATTTGCGGGTTGCAGTCACTGACCAGAAACTCCATTGTAAGTGGGTGTTTGCACGAAGTAGGACACTCAATTTAAAAGGCAGGGCCAATGAAAATTTGTTTAGCTAAGGAAGACAACAATGGTCGTTTCTCTCCATTATGTAATGCATGACATGCGTGGCTTTCTCGTCAGAGAGGTGGTCGGAGATTTTTCTCCAGGTAGTTTAACCCTACCTGATACAGCGACAGGCGTTTCACACATTTGTAATTGTAGCCACTATAATAACTAAAAACCAATATCGTCCATAACCAAAATATATTAATTTTCACCTTAATTTTATATATATATATATATATATATAATTCTTATTTCATTAATATTTTTTTTTAATTTATAATTTATTCATTTTTAATATGGAGTTCACATATAATATTTTTAAATATGAATAACAAAAATAGTTATGAAATAAAGAAAGAAATCTATGAATATATCTACTTCAAAATATGATTGTGGCATGTATCAACATTTTAATGTATAGAATGTTAATTATAAATAAACATTTCAATGTTAATATATATATTATAAAAAAACTTATATATAAGGAGAGGTAATTATTATTCTATTAATAAATTTTTTTTTTCTGGAATATTTATTAATTCATTCATTTTTAATATAATATTGAAATGTAACATACATAAATATAATATTTTAAAATATTATAACAAAAATAATTACATATAGAGAATTCTATGTATATATGTTTTCTACTTCTAAATGTAATTCAGATATGTATCAATGCTTTTATGTGTACAATGTGAATTGTAAATAAAATTTTCATATATATAATTTTAATATGGATTATATATAGAGAAAAATATTATTCTATTGATAAGTATTTTAGAGATATTTGTAATTTATTCATTATTTAATATGGAGTTGATATGTAAAAGTTTTGGAAATATTTATAACAAAGATAATTATATATATGTAAAGAGAGATTCCTACCCATATATGTTTTCTATTTCTAAATATAATTGGGTATATATTAACATTTTGATGTGTAAAATTTGAATCATAATTAAAATGTTATATCTATCTATCTATCTATCTATATATATATATATATATATATATATAATGTGTTGCTCAATATAGTTCATAATAAGTGATATATATAATGTTTATAATAAGTCACTTCATTTTCCATTTTAATTTTATATCAAATTTATATACAAATAAAGTAATTAAAAGTAAAACAAAATGATTTTTTTAGCATGAAAGATAGATGTAATTTTTTCACTATTTAATATAGAGTTGACATATCACATATTAAAATAATGTTATTAATATGATATGATGTGTAATTTATTCTATTTTTAATTCACACATATATATCAGAAAGTAATAATAGAAAAAATTGAGTAATTTTAACATCAAATCAACAAAACAAACCTACCATGATCTCTAAATGTCTCTATCTATTTTTTATTAATAAAAATAAAATATCAAAAAGATCCCTGTGAATCACTCGCTTTGTTAAAAAGACCCTATTAATTTTCATATAAAAAACCAATAACAAAATTATTCAACTGTACGTCTCTATATATATATATAGATGGATTCGAGTCGAAATACACTACTATGTGGATCCTATAGAATTGACCGCCTTCTATGCATATTATTGGACTATTCGAGATATATATTAATAAATTACAATTGCGTATTCTACTATATGTACATTATGCAGGATGTATTTAAATAAAAACACTTTAGAGCGACGAAATTTGCGGGTTGCTGTCACTGACCAGAAACTCCATTGTAAGTGGGTGTTTGCACGAAGTAGGACTCTCAATCTAAAAGGCAGGGCCGATGAAAAATGTGATTTAGCTAAGGAAGACAACAGCGGCCGTTTCTCTCTGTTACGTAATGCATGACATGCGTGGCTTTCTCGTCAGAGGGTATCTTTTACAGAGATGGACAGAGATTTTTCTCTAGGTAGGCTATAACCCTACCTGATACAGCGAAGCCCCGACCGATAATTTCAAGCAGTTCAGGTTATGTATTTTTCTCTCCATCTTTCATTAATGCTTTTCAGGCCGTATTCTGCCCTAGCAGTTTATATATCTTCACTCAAATTTGCGATTTCTTGCGATTTTCAGGGGTTTCTCTTAGTTTTCCACGGTACTGAAACATACCTATGCTGTGAAGTGCTAATACTATGCCTTCGGAAGTAGAGATCGTGATCCCGGAGCCTTCTCCGGCTTTAGAAGAAACGGTCGGAGAAGGAATTGCGGCACTGCTGAGAACAGAGGAGAACATATGCAGCCAAAAAAGGAAAGATCGAAAGAACGATCATGTAACGGCGGATTTGGGACTAATTTCTGATGGAATCGACGGTCTTGAAGTTATTCCGGACTGTTATATTAGACCTCCCAGTGACAGGCCAAGACTAAAAGAGGTGGCTTTTCCGGACATTATTCCCGTGGTGGATCTTGACAATTTCAGCGTCCCTAGTAAGCAGAGGGTGATTGGCAATATCAACCATGCTTGCCAACAGTACGGATTTTTTCAGGTGCTTTGCTTTCCCTTTCTTTTTTTTTTCAAAAAGAAAAAAACGCTGTTTTATATCATGAAAAATAAAAACAGTGCATAATACAACATAAGAAGTGTAGTGAATAATCACTTTCAAAAATATGCAACATTGCCCCTAAAACCAAAAATAATGTGATTTGGAAAAACATACCCATCACATGAGACTCATAATCAAGCAGAGAATCGTTGATAATGTGTGAAAAGATCCCCCTATTGCCAATTGAAGTAGCATGGAGAGAAATGAGAAACATATACCAATCATGGAGACAGTCCAGCACCGTAGAAGTGAACCCCTACCCACCAAATCGAAGAACAGAAATGGAGAATCAACTATATCCGTAGATATGAACCCACAGTTCATACACTACAGTCCTGACATCAATAACCACTCCATCGATAAGCCAGACGTCCCACGGCATTTACCCTAGCAGCATATGAAGCGGGGCATATAGTTGAACCATAAAAAACATGATAGAATCATATAAAGTTATCTATCCACCTTGGGATCATCAGCTGAAAAAATAGGAACCTCCCTGAGGTCAAGAAGTTCATCCAGGGAGAGGGATTTTGTTTTAGGCCTCCCTCTGAAGTGTCTGGATGCAGACTTCGTTTTTTTCCTCACCGTAATATTGCAACCCGAAGCCGGCCAGATAACAATATCAGGATTCCTAGGGATGTTCTCAAATATAGTGAGGGTAGCGAAGTCAAGGTTCGGGTTGTTTAAAAGGGATTCGACATCACATCCAATAGTATTTATAGGTGATTCCGATAAGTCCTCATTCACAATATTATGTGGAGAGGGAGAAGAGCGGGGAGGGGATGCACTTTCCAGGAGAGGTATGGACGGGGATGTATATAAAGAAGCAATTGTGAGGCAGGTTTGATGATGGTCAGCAATAGCAGTAGAGACATTAGGTGAGCCCGATAAGTCCACCTTTTCGGTATTATGCGGAGAGGGAGGAGAAGGGGGAGGGGATGCGTTTTCTAGAGGTGGCATGGATGGAGAGGTATATAATGGCGCAGAGATGGGACAGGTTTGATGGTGCTCAGCAAACACAGTAGAGGCATGCGGCATTTTATCCTTCCTCATTAGATAATTAATTAGGATAATTTAGATTAAATTAAAATAAATCTATTTTAGTATTAAATAAAATCATAAAATTGTATAAATTTATTTTAATTTTAAATTTAATACATACTTAAAAAAAAACAAATAAAATTGAATTGCAATTCTTTTAAGATCATTTATATCTCGTAAATTGTAGTCACTTTTAATAAAAATATGTACCCAAAATGAATCGTGACGATATCTAACGCTATTGATACCGTTGAAGAGTTTGAGGGAAAGGGAATTTTTTTTCATTCACATGATTTATATTAATTATTTTATTTATATTTTCTATTAAAACATTATTGTATTGAGAAGTGTTTTATAATTGAGTGTGAATGAATATTTATATTTTCAAATAATAAATTAATATTAATATTAATAAATTAAAAAATCGATAATAATTAAAATTAATAATTTAATTGTAAATCAAATAATTTATTTTTTATTTTAACTTTATAGTAAATTAATAAAATGATAATATAATTGAATATAAAAAAAATTACTTCTACCATTATAGAAATATATAATATAGAATTGATAAGTGATATGTAAAAATAATATTGATGATGATGATGATTGGCTTAAGATGTGACTTATTTTAATTTAATATATATATATATATATATATATATATATTTTCAATTTTCATTGTTTTATTATATTTTAAGATAGAACTGATATATAACATATATATTTATATGGAGAGAATATCTTATAGATATATATTTTTCATTATAAAATCTCTTTTGGTAATAATCACATATAATGGAACATTGTCCACGCTTTTCGAACCAATCATTTTGGTTCATCATCAGGACTAGGTGAGAGATCAGATCAAATCAATAAGCTTAAATAGATGTAGAGATAGATGTAGAGATGGTTAAACTAGTTGGTTCGAAACGCGTCGACAATGTTCCATTATATGTGATTATTACTGAAAGAGATTTTACAATTTTATATGGATCACAGAAGCATAGATTCTAAAAATATATTTGTCATGTTAATATTTTAACGTGTATAATGTAAATTGTAAATTAAATATTTTAATGTTAGTTATAAATTAAATATTTTAATGTCAATTATAAATTTTTTTAAACATTTTCTTAGTATGCTACTTAAAACCTACATAGTTTCATTTTAACTCTGGATGTACGAAGTAGCCCATTTTAATTTAATTGTTTTTTTTATATTTTCAATTTTCATTATTTTATTAGATCTTTAAGATAGAACAGATATATAGCATTTAAGAAAATATTAATAACCATATATATATAAAGAAAGAAAATATCTTATGGATATATATTTGTCCTCTTAATATTTCAATATATATAATATGAATCATAAATTAAATATTTTAATGTCAATTATATATTACTGAAAACATTTTATAATTAGTATATTGCTCAAAACCTCCATGATTTCATTTTAATTCCAGATGAACCAAATATTACACTCGAAATATTGAGATATTACGATCTCTAAAAGATATATATATAATTTATTTTAGCCAAAGATATTTTATAACGTAATATAGGAATGATGATGTAATAATTAGTTAAATAAGATAGCTGAAGAATTACGGTGAAAATGAGTTCGGATAGTTCGGATAGGGTATTTGTCCGTGGTCGCAAGGCTTCTTTGACCATAATCACAGAGCATGAATCTACCTCAGCATTTCACGAAGGAAGCTTACTATGTCAAGATTTCTCTATACGATGAGTAAATTGGGTTTTTTTCCCTACTTGGAGCCTAATCCCTTATCATCAGTTTTGGGATGTCGATCTAAACCCTCTGCGCTTGGAGCCAGAAGAATATTGTAAACACGAAAAATCCCTCAAGGATATATTTTCTGCAATTTTGGCTCTCTATTTTTTTTTGAATGCTGCCTCTTAGACTCATTTAATTTTTTGCAGATAACGATAATAGCTAGGACGTATGGGCGTCCCACGTCGTTTTTATCAAGAATATTCCAGATCATGTCAATGCAAGGGCGAATCAATGGCTATCATTGTTTCTTCTTGTCGAATCTAGTTGTTCTGAAGCGATTTTTTATCACTATCTTTGCTTTGACCTTTCTAGCAGGTTGGTTCTACTATTAGAGAGCCCACACATATATTTTCCTTTGGTTTGGAATCAGATGGGGCTCAAATCGAAGCGAATGATCCTGTCCTTAGTGGATGTATGGAGAAATTCCTCGAATCAAACCCTCAACTGCAAGAAAGAGCTTCTTTTTCTAGCAGATCTATTTGGAAAAATGGCTTTGTCAATCGATTTGGACGAATTTAAACAGATCCCTTCTCAACTACTGAAGTTTAAGGATAACTTAACATATATGAGGCATCTCGATTGCATGAATCCAAATCAGGCACTATGAGCCCATTTACAAATTTTTATTAAAACCCTTACTGGAAAATCTATGACCATGTGGGTTTGGGATGGGACGAGGTACTCAAGCTGAATATTTAAGAAAATATGGGTATTCCAGCAACGCTTCAAAGTTTTATTTATGGAAGGAAATCAATGCAAGAGGATACCGGGACACATGAAAATGGAATTAAGCGTGACTTAGCTATCATGTTAAACATGAGATTACACGGAGGATGTTGTGGATATAGTAATATTAGAGGTCCAATTTCTTTGAAGGAAGCGGTAAAAGGAAGGGTTGATCAATCTGAAAAATTTAATCATATTCCTACTGTCCGTCTATCTTATATCCTATAATGATGGAGGTGCTGATTTTGACTTAAAAAAAATTAAATAAGTAAATAGATAAATAAATATGTTATAGGTCAACTATCCTTACTTTGATTTCCATTCTAAAAAAGTTGTATTGGGTAGCTTTCACAGTTTCTTCTGGCCCAAGCTAAAGGCCATTCATCAATGGATATTTTCCACTTGGACTGAAAACTAGGATATTCATTTATATTTTAGGGAATTTTTTTTGTTGTAAAACTTGATACAACAAAAGATTTGGATTATGCTTTAAAAAAGGGTCTACTATTATGGGTGTGCTTTAGGCTACTCCTATGTCAAATTTGGCATCATATTGTTTTAAAAGTAATTGACAACTCACTTGGTAAGTTCTTAAAGGTGGATGGTGACATACTTACAAAAGGAATTTTTTCATTTGCTATGATAAGGATACTTGTAAAGGTAGAACTTATTAAAGGTTTGCTTGATCATATTATCATGATTTACAATAGTATTATGTAGTCCTAATCAATAGATTTTGAAAATACTACATTTAAATGTCATATTTTCTTCAAAATGAACATTTGCAAAATTTACGTCCAAGGGAAATAAACAAGAACAAAAGTGCAATGGATAGCAGTTTTGAGTTTCACACCATATTGAAGCAGAGGAGGAAGAAAATCCAAAGAAAAATATAATCATAGTTCCGCGGAGGAGGATGGATGATCCTAATGTCATCAAAGTCAGCAATTACTATAGTATATCTCCTATAGAATGAGAAGACTATCTATAAAAGAGAGGCTAGTGGCACAAAAAGAATTCATGCATTCCAAGTCAACAATGACTATAGTGTGTCTGCAATAGAATGAGAAAACTATCTCAAAAAAGAGGTTAGTGGCACAAAAAGAATTCATTTATTAGAGAGTTTTGATTGTGATAAAGAAATCACTATAAATGAGGAAGCTAATGAAATGGCTATTGTAACTTCCAATTGCAACTATGAAGGTTGGAAAAAAGTGGAGAAAAAGAAGGGTAGAAAAAGGTAATTTAGTGTTTTTTATTTTATTTTATCTTTCCTTATGGGGTACCGACCAATGGTTGGTTTTATACAATTTCTTTTATATCATCTTTTTGTGATGATTATTGAGTGGTCACCAATCACTTATTTTAGAATAAGTGAATATGCTTTATAGAATCTACACTATATAATTTTCACTAATTTATTAATGAAAATTGCAATTTAAGTAATATCTTGTAATCGAATATTACATCAAAAAAAAAAATTAAGATATATTTACTATATAAATTAAAATAATAATAATTTATATTTGTAATCATGAAAATTGAAAACTTTATATTTAAATTTTTAAATCATAATTAATTTTGAAATTTTATTTTTATTAAATTAATTTTTATTTTATATCTTTTGAAATTGACTCAAATAAAAAAAATATAAAATTCAATTCAAGTACAAATACATTATGTTGTGGAGCATATACGTGTTGGAATTTTTGAATACAATCAGATAGGCGAAACACGTTTCCCCAATCACAGAGAATACAAAGAATATATGGAAATTAGACAGTCACATATACACAGGCAGCGTAAAAAAAAAAACACAGGAGCAGAAATAAAATTTTAATTTCAATTCAACTCAGGAAACTTATGGAAATTACATTAGTTATACAAAATCGTTGAAGCCTGTAAAACTATTCTAATCAACGTTGCTTCAATGTTGAATGGATGTTCAACAACATTTGTCCTTGGGTTGTCAAAAGACCCATTTCTACATTTTATCGGCATGCAGGCCATATTCTACTTATAGACAAAAAAATGCAAAGATGCATTCAAACACACAAACTGGAGGATCTCAAATATTATTTGTTCTAGCTCTGAGTTCTCATCGCATCTGGCTCCTTATCGCAAATCACAGATCGGTGGTTTTAACTTTAGTTGTGGCGCAAACACGGTTAAACGTAACTATTTGCGATTGTGAAGTGACGTGGCATCGTTGCATCACATATCATTTAACATAGCATGTGGGCATTCAGTGGAAAGCTTTAAATCTTGCAATGTGTGATTGCACGATAGCATCACAAAACAAGCAACATATGCTGTGGCACTTTAAGGGAAAACATAAATGGTTGAAAATGCGATGTGTGATAGCACGATCACATCACATGTCAAATAAATTAACTTGTGGCTGCGAAAAGGTAGGTGGTAAACAATGTGAAGTGCGGAGAGTGAAATACAAAGAAAATGAACGTAAAACAAAAGTTTGGTCTATATGGTAAGGCATAAGTGGGTCCTGTCGGATGTTGCATCAGCAGTAGAATAAGTTACGATGAATGGGTTAAGGTTAAATAAAAAGACTTGCGATTGTGTGCTGCGGGAAAAGGTAAGTCCATACGGTAGATGGAAATAAATGCAGAGTTAAAGGAATGGGTACTTTGTTGAAATTTTGCATGGATTGCGTGAAGACGCCTTCAGCTTCTTGGATCTGCTGCTTGTCCTTCTCTGCACAAAATTGATGGAATTGTGGGCTGCTGCCGCTTATCATTCATGGCGGTGGTTTGGAGTAAAATTCCAATAGTCCCCCTTAATTACAACTACTGCCATCGGTCATTCCCAAAAAATTTCTGATATACTCAAAACTCTTCTGTGCTAATGGCTTTGTGAGGATGTCAGTAAACTATTCCTCTATTCTGCAATGCTGCAAAACAATCTCACCATTGTTAACCAATTCTCTTATAAAATGATATTTTGCATCTATGTGATTTTTTCTTTTGTGGAAAACATAATTCCTTGAGAATGCTATTGCTGAGCTATTATCACAATAAATTTTTGTTCCCTTGCCTTGCTCACGACACAAATCTCTCCAACACCCTTCTCATCCAAACTGCTTAGCATGCTGCTACCATTGCTACAACATATTCTGCTTCTGTTGTTGATAAAGCAACTATTGGTTGTTTCTTAGAAGCCCATGAAATGGTTCCCAATCCCGAATGAAACACATTATGAGATGTGCTCTTTTTATCATCTACACTTCCAACCCAATAACTGTATGTGTAACCAATCAACTTAAAATTATCAGTTCAGGAATATAGAACACCATACTCCGTTCCATTCACATACCTCCGAATTCTTTTGGCTGCTTGCTAATGTGTCTCCTTTGGTGTCTCCATGAAATTGGAAATTAAACTTACAACATACATAATATCAAGCCTAGTTGTAGTCAAATACATGACGCTGCTAGCTATGCTCTTATATAATGTCGGATTGACATTCTTGCTGCAATATTCTTTGCTTTACTTCAACCCCATGACATTTGGAGGTATAGCTGCTTTGCTGTGCTGCATGTTAAATCTCTCCAAAACTTCTGTAACATATTTCTCTTGGGAAATAAAGATTCTATTTTCATTTTGGTTTACTTATATGTCCAAGAAGTATCTCAATAAACCTGAGTCAGTCATTTCAAATTCACTCTTCATGATTGATTTAAAATCAACAATGAGAGAAACTTCATTTCCTGTGAAAATTAAATCATCCACATATAAAAAACCAATAAGGATCTTACCGTATTTTTCTTTAATGTAGAGTGTGGGTTCACCATCACATTTTTCAAACCCATTTTATGTCAGGTAAGCATCAATTCTGCTATACCATGCTCTTGGTGCTTGCTTCAGCCCATAAAGAGCTTTCTTCATCTTGCACACTTTGTGCTCTTGGCCTTCAATTTCATAGCCTGGATGTTCAACATATAACTCCTCTTTCAACACTCCATTCAAGAATGTTGATTTTACATCCATTTGGTAGACTTTCCACTTTTGTTGTGATGCAATGGACAACACTATCCACATTGTTTCTATCCTTGCAACTGGTGCAAAGGTTTCTTCATAATCTCTTCCTTGTTGTTGCTTATAGCCTTTAACAAAAATTCTTTCCTTTTGTCTTTCTATCTTTCCTTAAGCATTTCTCTTGGTATTATAGAGCCATTTTACTCCAATGACTTCTTTACCTTTTGGGAGGTCCACTAAATCCCATGTGTCATTAATTTCTATTTCACCAATCTCTTCATTCATTGCTTCAATCCATTTTTATTCTTTTACTGCATCTTCAAAATGAATTGGGTCATCTCCATTTTTCTTGCTCATAGATTTCACTCAAATTTCTGAATCTTGGTCTTCTTGGAGTGCTTGGAGTTCCACTTGAACTCGAGGGAGTTTCTGATCCCTCTGGTGTGCTTGGAGAATCACTTACTTGATTTCTCATGGTTTTTTTGTTTCCTACTTGTGGTGTGCTCTGTTGTGCTTGTGTAGGTGGAGGAGGAACCACCGTGGAGGAATTATTTGCTGATGTGCATTCCTCTTGCTCTTCGGGAGAAACACATGTCTTCATGTTCACTGTTTTCTCTAAAATTCCATCCCAAGCTTCATCTTCAATAAGTTGCACATATCTGCACTTTCTTGGTGGATGGATTATAGAGTTTGTAGGCCTTGGACTCATCACTATATCCAACAAAGATACACTTCTGCCCCTGGTTGTCTAACTTATTTCTTAGCTGATATGGGACATGTGATATGCCACACATCCAAATAATTTCATGTGAGTGACAAACTGTTTTGTTCCACTCCATGTTTCTTCCGGAACTCTGTTCATAACAACTTTGGTTCGACATCTATTCAAAGTATACACTGCACAGTTGACAACTTCAGCCCAATACTCATTTGGAAAATTCTTTGCCTGCAGCATACTTCTGACCATGTCCATGATGGTCCTATTCTTCCTTTCTTCAACATCATTTCACTATGGTGTGTACCTTGTGGTAAACTACTTGTGTATGTCATTTTCCCTAAAAACCGTAGGAAATATTTGGAGATATATTCTCCACCTATGTAATTTCTTAACACTTTGATGTAGTACCCACTTTTCTTCTCAACAAGAGCTTTGAAGTGGTAGACCTATTCAAACACTTCACTCTTTTGTTTCATGAAATACACCCATGTCTTTCTGGTGTAATCATCTATAAATTTCAAAACATATTGACTACCAGCTAAAGATGAAGCTTGCATTGGTCCACACAAATATCAGTGGACAATCTCTAAGGGTGCCTTTGCCCTCATAATCTTTCCTACTGGAAATGATTCTCTGTATTGTTTGTCTAACATGTAGCCTTCACATAGGCTGTGTATTTTCTCAATCAGTGTTAATCCTTTTACCATTCATTTTATATGCAAGAGGTTCAAACCTCCAAAATTGATATTTCCAAATCTCAAATGCCATAACCAGTTTTCATCTTTCACTTCTTCTTGAAAGACCTCTTGTGTGAGTGTTGCTACCACACCTCCTTCCTTCAATTATGTTTTGAGCTTGAGAGGAAACAATCTATTCTTTTTCATGTGCACTTCTGCAATGACTCTTTTACTTGGAGGTATGTCCATGATTGTGCACACATCATTATTAAAAAATACTTTGTATCCCTTGTTCACGAGCTGTCCAATCCTTAGAAGGTTACATTTCAGGCCAGGTACATAATATACATCTGGTACAAACTTATTTTCTCCCTTCCTTGTGAGTATTGATACTCTTCCTTTTCCTAGGACAGAGACTTTGCTTGTAGTCCCCGTTGTCACTTCAAACTTCACATTTTCATCCAGATTGGAAAACATTTTTATGTTTCTAGTCATGTGGTTACTACAACCTGAGTCTAAGAACCATACATCTTCATGTTTTTCTTGTGCTACATTATATGTTAGAAGAACATTACTCTGGTTCTGACTTTCTTTTGCAAAATTAACATTTTGCCTATTATCCATGCCATTTTGTTTCTTTCTACATTCATTTGCACAATGCTCGTACTTTTTACAATAATGACATTGGACATGGGATTTTCCATACCTTTTTCCATGTGCTTGACTCTAACTTGAGCCTTTGCTTTGATTCTGGTTTCTTCCCCTTCCACTTCTTCTTACAAGTCTGTTTCTTCCACCTCGTTGTGGGCTTCTTCTTCTTCCTCTGTAGTTTGATCTTCCTCGACCTCTACCTCGACCAAAATAAAATTGTGTCTTAAAAGCATGTTCCATTGAGGATTTTTCTATTTTGTTCAGTCTATGTTACGGAGACATCAGGGATGCACAAATCTCATCCACTGAAAATTGTGAGAGATCCTTTGTCTCTTCTATTGCCACTACTATGGCATTAAATCTTGAGGGTAAAATTCTAAATACTTTCTCCACTATTCTTCTTTCCTCAAGTGTCTCTCCATGAGACCTTATCGAGGTAACAAACCCAATCAAATGTGTGAAGAATGAGTCTATTTTATCAAATATTTCATAGAGAGAGTTTCAAAATCTCTCCTCAGCATTTGCAATTTTGTTGTCTTCACTTTCTCCATGCTTTGATAGGCTCTCTTGAGAATACCCCATGCCTCCTTAGACTTTGTTTCTACTGCAATACTAGGGAAAATACTCTCATGCACTGCTTGAAAGAGATAGAAGAGGGCTTTGGAGTCCTTCTTCTTATTATCTCTCAAGAAGTCTCTTTCTGTTACTGTCAAAGCAGCCAACACTGCTGCATCTGCTAGTTGTTGGAAACCTTGTTCCACCAAATTCCATATATCTTGTGAAGCAAATACAGCCCTCATTGTAATGGCACAATAATCATAATTCTTCCTATTAAACTGTGGTAGTTGGGGATTTGTCAGGCTTGTACCTGTTGCTGCCATTCTGACCGTGTTAAAAAAATAATCAACTTGATTGTGTAAAACAGAATATTTCTCGCTACTGGAGAAATCCGATTCTTCAAATCAATCTTATAGCTTCTACAACAAAGAGAGAAAGCTCATGCTTCTTTGACTGAGGGCCTAGACCTACTCTGATACCATGTCAGAATTTCTGAATGTAATCAGACAGAGGAAATATGTTTCCCCAATCACAGAGAATACAAACAACATGCAGAAATTAGACAGTCACATATACACAGGAAATGTTATAAAAAACACAGGAGCAGAAAAAAAATTTTAATTTCAAATCAACTCATAAAACTTATGGAAATTACATTAGTTATACAAAATGGTCGAAGCCTGTAAAACCTAATCTAATCAATGTTGCTTCAATGTTGAATGGACTTTCAAAAACATTTTTCCTTGGGATATCAAAAGACCCGTTTCTACATTTAATCGACACGCGGGCCATATTATGCTTATACATAAAAAACATGCGAAGACGCGTTCAAACACACAAACTAGTGGATCTCAAATATTATTTATTCTAGCTCTGAGTCCTCATCGCATCCGACTCCTTATCGTAGATCTCAAATCAGTGGTCTGAAACATTAACTGTGGCATGAAGATGGGTAAACTTAGATATTTGTGATTTTGAAGTGACATGGCTCTGTCACATCGCATATCATTTAACATAGCCTGCGGGTGTTCGACGGAAAGCGTTAAATCTTGCAATGAGTGATTGCACGATCGCATCGCAAAACAAACAACATATGTTGTGTCACTTTGAGGGAAAACATAAATGGTTGCGAATGTGATGTGCGATATCATGATCGCATAGCATGTCAAATAACTTAACTTGCAGGTGCGGAAAGGTAAGTGGTAAACAATGTGAGGTGCGCTCTGTGGGTGGCTTAAATGGTGGGAAGTGTGGAGAGTGAAATACAAAGAAAATGAACACAAAAAAAAAGTTTGATCTATGTGGTAAGGTATAATATGGGTTCCCCTAGATGTTGTATCAACAGTAGAATAAGTTACAGTGAATAACTTAAGGTTAAACCAAAAGATTTGCGATTGCGTGCTCCGGGAAAAGGTAAGTAAATGCGGTAGATGGAAATAAACGCAGAGTTAAAGGATCGAGTACTCTATTCAAATTTTACGTGGATTGCGTGAAGATGGCTCCAACTTCTTGGATCTACTGCTTGTCCTTCTCTACACAAGATTGATGGACTTGTGGGTTGTTGCCACTACTAATTCATGGTGATGGTTGGGAGTAAAATTCCAACAATACGATTGACCTTTTGTAGATGCGTATATATATATATATATATATATATATATATATATATATATATATATATATATATATATATATATATATATATATATATATATATATATATATATATATATATATATATCTCTCTCTCTCTCTATATATATATATATATATATATAGATTACAAGAGCCAAGTGGTGGGGATTTCTCTACTTTTATGTTTCTTTGCACTAGTGTTTTCTTAAGCGTTATACTTCTAGCATGTATTTGATTGGAATTTGAATTGTTGAAAAAGTTCAAGTAAAATTGTAACATTTGAAAAACCAGATCCATCCTTTTTCCACTAAGATCACAACCTGAAATGTTCTGTAGGGAATACAACTCTAAAGAACAATTGGATCTTGAAATGGAATGTGTCGCTGATGGCATAAAATAAAACTTAGATGGGTCTCCCTCATCCGGATTGGAGACATATTATCAGGATAGATCATCTTAATCTCCACCTCCTCCTAGTTCATTCTCTAACCCGTAGATTTCATTTTAGTGACTCCTAGAGAATTTGATGGGGTCTTTGTCATGAGAACATTGAAATTACATATTTTTCATCCTCCTTCACTAGGAAAGTCTGGTTTCTTTGCATGGTTTACAACCACACCCTGTGGATAACCCAAACCAATTTTCAATTTATTTTTGATAGGATTATCTCCTAAAGAGAGGTCCACCAGCCACTTCCCTGCATCATCCCATTTTAAAGGACCTGGCTTGGAATGTGGTCCTACAACTCACCTAAGAGGGGATCGATTTGCCTTGTGAAATTTAAAACTAGATACACTAGTATTTACATGTCTATTATCATAATCAAAATTACCATATTCAAAGGACCTCATTGCATGTGAAAATTTCATGCTACTTAGATATTCCATGTATGTGCTAGTAGGTTTTTTTATGTCCTAACATGCATTTGTAACTAAAATTAGACTGTATTATCTCTACTGATCAAGAGAGATACAATTTCTATAGTAACTGTCAACAATGATAAATTCTTTGACAAATCTTCCATTGAAAATCCTCAAGACGGGAATGCCATATGTTTTTCATAGACTGGATGATTCTCCAATTGAAAAAGCGGCTCGTAGAGAATCATGGTACCCTCACACCTTGTCCTCAATAGTTGGATCAATCCAAGGTGAAAATATTTGAAGAGACAAAAACCTTGGGCTCGACACTTTGGTAGTAATCATTGAGTGCTCTTGCACCTTTTGAATGGATGCACCATGTACAACCTTGTTGGGTTTTGTTTGTGGAATTCCCTCCATCTTCGTATGAATTTTCTTTCGAATTTGAATAAATATGGTGCACAGTGAGTTGAATTAATCCACAGACCCAACCAATTCTATTGGTTATGTGCAAGAAGATCATAATCACAATAATTAGAAGCAAACCCAATTTGAATAATGGCCAGAAATCATGAATAGACATTGAATAGTTTCATAGAACGCTCAGTACTGCATCAGAGATATCCCCTGTGACGAAATAATAGGTTGTCCATAAAAGTGTGTTGGGAAGGTTCAATAACAACATGAGAAATGACATGTATTCTACACTTTTGGTGCAAATGACCAGAATATAAATGATCAATTATTACATAAATGAAAATCTAATTCATTAAACAACTTTCATCATTTAACTAGTTTAACTAATAGATGAAATGGTTATTCTACTTTATTATATAATCTAGAAACAAAATTATGATTTTTAATTATATAATTTAGGAACATGATTATGATTTTTTTATTAATAAAAATTATTTTTAATAAAAAATAGATTGAGAAGCTTGACATATTTCTAAAACACTTTAACCTTCATAACTCTAACCTTCAATTTTTAAAAATCTCTATCCATTTTAAACAAAATTATTGGGACATACCAAAAAAATATCATTTTTATGAGTTAGATTATTCTATTTCAAAAAAATCTATGGTTCTACAGAAACTAGAGTCCACATATATAATAACCTCTTGCACGAACTTCTGTACTTATAAGGAAAAGTAATATAGAGAACTTATAATCATATGTATTGTTGAGGAATGTAGATGAGTTCTTACAATTATTGACAAAGGAGACACATACATTTCAATTCACATTACCATGCAGACAGTTGTAGTCATTAATTTTCTTGAAGCAATTAGTATGTATTACCAAAAGTGTAATTAGTACCACCCCAACTAACGCCAAGATCATTATAAAAGTGAAACTCATGGTTTTGAGCTGCACCAATAGTACTGTGACATCAATTTAGATTTTCTGCATTCTCATTCTGAAAACCTAACCGCGTTCTGCAGTTGTGGTATGTTTACTTAAATTTTCATGATGAAAACTCAGGGGCATAATTCTATAGTTGTGCTAAGTTGTCAAAATATAAAATCAATAACCACAAATCAAATGTTACAAGGCCATATCTTAATTCGATAGAGATTTAGGCTTAGTGTTGTAAAATTTTCTTTTTTATTCTTAATATACCAATAGTAAAATTTATCTCTCCATCTCTTGAGTTAAATATTTTGAAACTCGTAAACATTCAAAATATATTCAAAATCGCTTAATTCCATAAAAAGACAATATATAATTTTTTTTGGAAATGACATCTCAAATAACCCGATCCCCTCTCATATTATGGAACCTAAGCTAAACTAAAATGCACCCTGCACCCTTTGGAATGAAGCTTGTCTGTGAACATCGAAAGTCTAGTGATTACCTTCTTCTTTTCGGGATTAAATTCCAAGTAGCACACCAAGCAGAAGAACTCGAAGATAAAGCCAACTCCATTAATCCTGAGGATGAGAATACTGTTGGGTTTAAAAAAAGGTTTTAGTTTGTGACAGCTACCCGAAAACGTCGTCACACTTTAGAGTAGTGACATTTGCGAGTCATTGTCATAGACTAAAGTCTAAAAATCCATCGTGAGTGCATGTTAGCATGAAGGAGGACTTTCATTTTAAAAGGTGAGGCCAATGAAAAATGATTTAAAGACCACAAAGGTCATTTCAAGATAAAATATCACATTGCAAACTCTATTCAAATTCTATATTCTCAATCAAAGAAATTACATACATATTTATACATAAAATAGTCTCAAGATAGGAACTCTATCTTGGATGCACAATAATGTGGTTGAGAGATTCTCTCAACCACACACTAAACTAGGAAAAAATATATTCTAGCTACTTCCTATTATGTAGGAACAAAATCCTCTATTAGAGAGTTACAACCATAGACAAGTAGTAATTAGATATTTCTAACTCCGCCCCTTAACGACTACTTGTCGTCATAGAGATTCACAAAGTCTAGTTGTGCTGCCGCATCGGTCACATCGGGCTTAGACGCACTATTGTCTATTGGAGCAACATACATATTTATACAAATTCTATATTCTCAATAAAAGAAATTACATACATATTTATACATAAAATAGTCTCAAGATAGGAACTCTATCTTGGATGCACAATAATGTGGTTGAGAGATTCTCTCAACCACACACTAAACTAGGAAAAAATATATTCTAGCTACTTCCTATTATGTAGGAACAAATTCCTCTATTAGAGAGTTACAACCACAGACAAGTAGTAATTAGATATTTCTAACTCCGCCCCTTAATGACTACTTGTCATCACAGAGATTCACAAAGTCTAGTTGTGCTACCACATCGGTCACATCAGGCTCAGACGCACTATTTTCTGTTGGAGCAACATGCATATTTATACAAATTCTATATTCTCAATAAAAGAAATTACATACATATTTATACATAAAATAGTCTCAAGATAGGAACTCTATCTTGGACGCACAATAATGTGGTTGAGAGATTCTCTCAACCACACACTAAAATAGGAAAAAATATATTCTAGCTACTTCCTATTATGTAGGAACAAACTCCTCTATTAGAGAGTTACAACCACAGACAAGTAGTAATTAGATATTTCTAACTCCCCCCATTTTTCGTGATAGAGATTCACAAAGTATAGTTGTAATTCACAAAGTCTTGTTGTGTTCAAACATAACAAAGAATATGTCGACGTCCATATAAAGAAACAACTGTCCACCGGAATGCATGGGTACCAACCGCTGCAACCGCTAGTCCTGTAGGATGTCCTTCGCATACATGATTCTGTCGACCATTATCACTGCATATATGTACCTGTATCTACAAATCCACCACCATCGGGCGAATCACATGTGAAGAACCTCCAAACAAAGAGATACCAGCGCCTTTCTAAACCAAATATTCATATCGAAATAACAATCGCTAACAGTTGCGTTGATTTCACCTTTCGAAGCAACTGTCAGATAGAAAAGTGCGTCGACCCTCTTATGCTCAGACACACCAATATCTGAGACAATGAGCCAGGATTTACTAGAGTCCACCTACTTGACCGAGCACAAAGCTCTCATGTACACGTGGCCACAAAGGCACTTTTAGCCACAAAGGCGATCTAGCCACAAAGGCTCTATGTGTGGTTTCTGGCTCACCACCAACCAGCCACAAAGGCAATATATGTGGTTTCTGGCTCACCACCGACCAACCACAAAGGTGATATATGTGGTTTCTAGCTCACCATAAACCATCACTTTACAGTGACAAAATATGGTTTTAGGCTGACCATAAACCATTACAAAGTGGTTTTAAGATCACCATGAACTTTCAAATGCCTTTACAAGGCTTACATTCCATACTTCAACATTTGTAGTTTCTGGGTACATATAATGACCACTGCAACAACCATCTAGACATGCTTACAATTCAACCGTGTAACTCATCATCAAGAGTCTATTCCAAAAATCTCACAAAGACAGACTCTTAGAGACTTGATTATCCATCATCCTTTGCCGCTTATCATACCTTTCACTTCCACTGCTCAGGCGCTTAGCCTTGAGGAAATACAATGTAGCCACCAAGCACTATCCTTTGATGTCATTTTCATTGTCATTTCTTCCCATATCTGGTAATAAATCATTCCTGCAAATAGATTTGTCTATTGTTGGAATGGAAAATTCCAACATAGATTTACACTCGTGAAACTAGTTTGCCAGGCTAAATGTCACAAAAATCTAATTCTTTTAGCTAAATTTACATAAATGCATTTACACGTTAAGTTAACCGGTTCTCAACATGAAAGAAGAATAATTCACGAAGACAATTTGTTTCATCAAAAGAGATATGTTGAAACTTTTAGTTTCATCTTCACCATACTGCCCTTGACTCACTTCACTGTTGCACCACGAAACCATGCTAGAAGTGTGTTCAACCTTCAACCAGGTTGATCCCAAACAACGAAAGCTGGAAGCCTCCCAACAACTCTGTGTGCTTCCGCACCTCATCTGACACTGAAAACTGTCTTGCATATGAGTGAAGCCTCCACCCGGATTGACCCTTCTACGCACTGCAATCCAAAATACACAACGCAACTCTGTAGGAAATCTACACATTCATATAAATTCCCCATTTTCTACACCACCTAAATCGATTACCTCTGCAACGAGATCTCATCATCCCTGCATAAAAAAAAGCTTTGTCCTGTAGTCAAACATATTTAAAGTGTGGCATTGGAATCATCTCCATTGCCAGCCATTCCTTCCAAGCAGATATGGTAACCTCCACAAATCACTTCAAAATTAAAAAAAAATCAAGGAAACACCTCCGCTGTGCATGAGGTCCTCAAGCTCGGCCAGTAATACCAAGAAAGAATGACGAACCAAGAAACACCAAGAAATCAGCCAGTCAGGATCTTATCAGCCAATCAGGTGCTTATCACTTTGGATTTGTAAAGGATCTTCTTTCACTTTGATGAATTGTTCTCAACGGTTAGCACCACCTTCCCTGGCTCTCCAATTTTGAAAGAATGATGAACAGGTTCTTCATTGGGGGAAAATTTCTTAGTCTTGTGAATAATCACTGTATAGCTCATTTTTGCACTTGAACAAACTGTGGACTGTAGCTCGCGAAAGACAATGAATTCTACAATTTTGGTAGCCAATCTACCAGTAAAATCTCACTATTCAGATTTCTGAACAGCGATGCAACAATCCCATACAGCGACAACTTCCATTCTTCCTTCTTCGAAATGGCAGCATTGGCATCAAATTCACCAAAATAAAACTTCAATATACAAATTCACTCTAGCTGTCATTCTTTTCAATATGAGATGCTTACACCTCACCTCGGCACAGCTTCGATCCACGACCTCTTCTCCATTCTAGGCCACAATCCTACCACGACTTCATCAAATGCTGCTAAACGCAGCAAATGATGCAAATTTAATCCTCTCGATCGTCACGGTTTTCAACCACAGCGGCTCCATCCTTTCGACTTTCTGCTCCAACTGAAGTGACTGTAGCAGCTTCAATAGAAGGCACAACGACATCAACAGAGAGGATACTGCCTTAACAGGCTGGGCCACCTGTACAATGAGGCAAAAGCACAAAGCCAAAAAAAACACATTCGACGTGCTCATCTTTCTCAAACCAAGACACACTCAAAGCGTCTATAATATTCATTCCAATTCGGCAATCACTGCTTTTGATGCAGGTGATTCGATCTTCTTGGCCTCAGCCGCTTCTCTCGGCAATCTCACGAATTATGATTTATCACAGAAGGGGAAAATACTATTACACCACTGAAAACTGAAGCTGAGGAAGTCAATTAAACGCTGTATAAGTGTCATTCAATGCACATATATGATACCAATGCATATATACCAATTCAACGCTGTGTTCAACAATCAAATACTAGTGCACTAATCAATGACTGTAAGATGTAGCAATAAAAATTTAATGTTACCACCTCCCACGCACACTCTCTGCTTAAGAGGATCATAGAAAGACTTGGAAATTATTGTGCTGCTGCAACGGTCACATCGGGCTCAGACGCACTACTATCTGTTGGAGCAACATCAGATCTACGCCCTCTCGTCAACTATTGAACGGTAAAACACGAACCCCGTGCGTTACAGTTCATGGCAAGAGTAGATGCGGTCTGATTAATGAGATTTACGTAGGCTCATCTAATACGCAAATCGAATATCAAGAAGTTCTCACCCATGTTCATGCTTTCAGCAAATGCGTTGGCAGTGTTGGCAGCCTTCAGACCCTTGACTGCATTTCTTCACGACTTCTCTTGATGGTAGCATTTCAGCTGACAACGCTTCTCTCAACCCGACACCAGTTCCAGCCTTCGTGCATTCAAGAAGCAGTAGCACCTTCAGGCAGCTCACTAATCACGGCCTCAACACAATCTGACCAATCCAACAAAATTTAATAAAACTAATACAAATACTATCATTTATTTTCCTATGCCCAGGAAGGGCCAAAGGACCTTGCAGGCTCTGATACCAAGATAAAATATCACATTACAAACTCTATTCAAATTCTATATTCTCAATCAAAGAAATTACATACATATTTATACATAAAATAGTCTCAAGATAGGAACTCTATCTTGGATGCACAATAATGTGGTCGAGAGATTCTCTCAACCACACACTAAACTAGGAAAAAATATGTTCTAGCTACTTCCTATTATGTAGAAACAAACTCCTCTGTTAGAGAGTTACAACCACAGACAAGTAGTAATTAGATATTTCTAACTTTTCACTATGTTATGGAATGTATGACATGGATATCTTTATGGAATGTATGACATACGTAGGTTTCTCGTCAGAAAGCATTTTTTTGACAAGTGGGTAGAAATTTTTCTCCAGCTACCTGATATAGCGATAGGCGTTGCACACATTTGTAATGGAGCTAGCGTATTTATCCACCTAGACCCGAGCTATAATTTGAAGCAGTTTGGATTATGTATTTTTCTCTCGGTCTTTCGTTGTTTTTTGAAAGCGGTATGTTGTCCTAGAAGTATAAATATTTCGACAGAAATTTCAGTTTTGTTCCAATTTTCATTGCTTTCTTTTAGTTTTCAATGGTCTTGAAACATACATTTGCTATTAAGTTCCAATTATTTTCCTTCCGAAGTCCTGGAGCTTTCTCAAGTTTTAGAAAAAAAAAATATAATTTTTTTTTTCTATTTTCACTTTTCGCTAATTTTATTATTACTATTATTATTATTATTATTATTATTATTATTATTATTTTATGTTATTTCCACAATTAAATATAAGTGAAGAGTGAGTTAACAATTAACTTTTGCCACTCAATCTATTTTTACTTGACACAACAACAACAAAAAATGCAATGTATATATATATTTTGAAAGAGAAAATATTCTATAGATACATGTTTGGTAATTTTCCATATGAAATCTCATATATTAATATATTAATGTGTAAAATGTGAATCATAAATAAAATATTTTAGTGTGAACTATATATATATATTATATAAAACAAATAAAAATCAGCTATGTATATATTATATAAAACAAATGAAAAGAAAAAATGAAATTATAGTAAATGTTGGCAATATGATGCAGAGTGTTGTCCTTGATGGCAACCCACTCAATGAAGATGAAGACATGAGACTGTTGGCATGTGTTGTCCTTCATGGCAATCCACCTGATGAAGTTATTCTTGACTTGATAGACTTGGCAAATGATGTAAATCTGATATGATATGATGTTTGTTGTCAATATGATGATGGGTGTTGTCCTTGATGACAACCCACTTGATAGAGTGTTGTCTGTGAATGGCAACCCACTTGATGAAGATGATGGCAACTTACTTGATGAAGTTGTGCTTGATAGAATATGTCTTGATGAATTAAATCTGATGTATCTACAGTGAGTACAGAAGGTAATGAAGAAAGGAATCCAGTATGGGTTAGATCTATGCTGAAAAGAGTATGTCTCAAGGCATACGTGGATTTGTCTAGGGGAAGTCGCGTATGCATGCGGGAAAGAACGTTCCAAGTCGCGTATGGGCAAAAGCGCTCATAAAGTGCAAAACCAGGGGTAACCACCATGGTATTGACCCATTGTATTGGGTAATGATTCGTCTAAATGACCCCGTCCAGGAATACCATCGGAAGTAATGTGGTTTTGGCTCATGGTATTAAAAAAGGGTAAACCTATATAAGGAGAAGAAATTCATTGTGCAAATCATGAGTGTGGGTGCAAGATGTCTGAGCTTGAATGAATACTTCACTCTGAAGTATATCTGAATGGAAAGGGTTACAATTGAATGATAGATCTGAATGCATGATGCACCAATGATGAAGAAGGGTATCTAGATCTGAAATGTACTTGTATTTGCTAGATCTGTTTATGGAATGATTAGATCTGAGATGAGGCGAACTTCTGTCTAGAGTAAAGGGTAAAATCTGTGTGATGTATCTGTTCTGAAGAATTGCATTGACCTAAATATCTGAAGAACCATACGCTAGTTTGACGCAGAAGAAGCGTGTATATACGCGGCTTCGCTGAAGAGAAAGCGCGTATGCGCAGTGAAATTAGCTCTGTAATATGTACAGAAGTATATGCGGGTTGATGTGATTGGAAGCGCGTATATACGCGGTATCAGTGAAAGGAAAGCGCGTATGCAAACTAGGGTTTGCTGAAGCATGAGTATGAAATGTCTGATCTGTTCTGCTGTGTTACTGCCATCTGTCTGGGTTATCTGAATTGACAAGTATATGATGGTGATGTATGTTTGAGCTTAAAATTATGGAGTGGGTCCAGTCTGAAAATATGATGAAACGTGGCCTGCAAGTGGTGTCCTAAAGGAAGCTTTGGATCCAGTGTGAAAATTGATGAAACGTGGTCCATAGAGGTGCTGAGGGTTGTAGCCTTCAGTCAGGGGGTTGTAGCTCCCTTCCAGGTGAGGCTGGTAAACGAGATCAAGGGGTCGTAGCTCCCTTCCAGGAGAGGCTGGTAAACGAGTCAGGGGGTCGTAGCTCCCTTCCAGGAGAGGCTGGTAAACGAGCGCAGGTGGGTGCCTGCGTGCTGGTCAAGTCTGCGCCCGCACATATGTTGTAAGATGTTTTCTCTATAATAAAATATTGAAGGCTGAGCAACTGCAGCGGTGGTTTTCTCCCGACTTGGGTTTCCACCTAAAAATCCCGGTGTTCATGTGTGATGCTTATGTGTGATGGTTTATTCTGTTCTTACTGCACATGTTTACTGTTTATAGAACATCTAATGAATGAATGATGGAATGATATAAGTGAAGAATTAATGGCATTATTAGATCTCTGTGTATACGCGAGTTTTATGAAGGATATCCGCGTGTATACGCTAGTTGGCATCAGCAAAGTAGCGTATGGGTTTTGGAGCATGAAAAAGTAAAAGTTTTTGAATATGCAGTAAATACTGATTCACCCCCCCTCTCAGTATTTTTCCCAACAATTGGTATCAGAGCAGGTCCTTCTGCAGAAGCTTGATCGCTTGAAGGAGATCCGTCGCAATGGGAAGTCAAGAAGGAGTAATGTCTATAAAGCCACCTCTATTCAATGAAAGCAATCTGATATTCTGGAAGGTACGAACAAAATCATATCTGAAAAGTCTTGGTGCAGATGTATGGGCAATCGTGGAAGAAGGCTATCAATATCCGACAAGTATTCCTACTGATGCAGCTGAAAGGAAGAAGTATGAAATCAATGCCAAAGAAGTGAATGTCTTATTAGGAAGCATGTCTGAATCAGAATTTGCTAAAGTGATGCAGCTACATTCAACAAAAGAAATATGGGACAAAATCATTCTGAGCTATGAAGGAGATACAAAGGTAAAAAGTGCAAAACTCCAAACTCTTCGAATCGAATATGAAAATTTGAAGATGCATAGTGATGAAAGTGTTGCCAGTTTCTTTCTTCGTCTAGATGATATTGTAAATCGGATGAGAAATTTGGGTGAAATCATAACCGATACTACTCTGGTGGAAAAAGTCTTAAGATCCTTGACTTCAAAATTTGACTCTAAAGTTTCAACTATTGAAGAAAGGCAAGATCTGCAAACTCTTACTATTGTTCAATTACATGGTATTCTGACTGCTTTTGAAATGAGACAAGGAGGTCCTTCTCAAATCAAAGAAGCTGCTTTTAAGGCGTCTGCAAAAGGAAAAGAAAAGGAAGTTGTCAAGGAATCCAGCTATATATCCCAAGACGAAGAAGCGAATTTTGTGAGAAAACTCCAATTAGGTACTGGAAGATTCAAGGGTAAGCTTCCCTTCAAATGTTTTGATTATGGAAGAGTTGGTCACTATGCTGCTAAATGTCCTTATAAAGAAACATCTGATAAAGGAAAAGAAGTAGCAAGAAGGAATAAGAACCGATCTAGCTCTAAGAAAAGTTACTATACTAATGAAGACATTGATGGGTCATCTGATAGTGAGGAAGAACGTGAAGAAGATCTTAGACTTCTCATGGAATTTGAACAAAGAGAAGAAAACGATACTTTTGTGGATGCTCTAGAGGACAATGACTTTCTTGAAGTGTCCAGTAAAGATGAAGAAGATTCTGACCAAGATCTGAAAGTGCTCATGGCAAAGAAGCAAAAGAAGAAGGTTACTCAAGGAAAGTAGAAGCCTCAGAAATCATGTATAGCAGAAATTGAAGGAGATGAAACAGGTATTGATCGTTGTTCTTGTATTTCACTTACCTGTATATGCAAAGGTTATGTTAGTGAAAGTGACAGTATGGATCTAGAAGAAGTTGTCAAGATTAAAGATGAAGATCAGCAAAAATCATCTAAGGAGAATGAATCTATAGAAAAGTATCAAAGGTTTCATGCTTATGCATCCAATCGAATGAAAAGACTAGCAGCAGAAATTAACGATCTAAATACAGATCTCGAAAAATAAAAAAAGAAGAATGAAGGTCTTGAAGCTGGAATCATCTCTCTACAAGCAGATCTTGAAGCATCAAGTAAGAAGAATGAGGAACCTCTACAATCATTTGAAAAGGAAGGGCTTGAAGCAGAAATCATCTCCCTCAAGGAAGACCTGGATAAATCAAATAAGAAGAATGCAAGACTTGAAGAAGAAATCATCTCTCTCAAAGAAGATCTGGAAAAATCAAATAAGAAGAATGAAGAGTTGCAACAAACATGTGAAGAAAACGAAAATTGGTTGAAAGAAGAGATTCTAAATCTGAAGGATCAAGTAGAAGATGGAAGAAGGAAAGAAGAAAGCATGACAAAGCAATGTCAAGCCTTGGAGGTTGAGGTAAACATTCTCAAAGGTAAATTAGAAGAAAAGGTTAAACTTTTGAGGTTTCAAGAGAGTACTAATATTTTGGACAATATTCTGAGTAATCAAAGGTCTCCTACTATCAAACTTGGTCTTGGTTTCCATGAAACTGTTAAAGGAGAATCTAGCTCACAAGGAAGTGCTAAAAATTCAGAGGATGTCAATGCAAAACCTGAAGTGTTGAAAGAGACAAAAGGTCAACCAACAATCATGAATTCTCAAAAGATATCATTCAAGAATGTTCAATGTTTTAAATGTCATAATTATGGGCATGTTGTAGCAAATTGCAGAAGCAGAATATTTCAGCCACAAACTAACAGATCCTACATAGAAAGGTACTCTGGTTTCTTCAAGGGATATTGTTTTTCATGTAACAAGTATGGACATAAAGCAGCTGATTGTAAAAGGAGGAAGATTATAAATACTCATTATGATTCTTATGCTTATTTCTCTAGACACATGAGATGTTATTCTTGTAACGAGTATGGACATGTAGAAAAATAATGCAGGTTGAACAGATCTGAGAAAGTGGACAATTTCCAGCACACAAATAGAAAGTTCAAACAAATCTGGAAAAAGATGGAGGACCGATCAGAAACGTAGTGAATATTGACCCTACTGCAGTCATCCGCTTCTGAAGCTGACTTTTCTTATTGACTGTAGGAATTATGTGGGATACATTATGAGATTTAGTAATGTATCGTCACAGGGGGAGCAATGTATGATGTCTCTCATGGTTGATTTGATTTTTCTGGTTATATGTAATTCTGACAGAGCATCTGATATGAAGAAGACAGGTACAGGAAGTACAAGTTCAGGGGGAGATGAAGGAATGTGAAAAAATTTCTATGCTTCACTTTCCATATGCGGGTTCTATGAACAAAAGTCGCGTATACACGCGAGTTACAGCAGACACAGTCGCGTATGCATTTATGATAAGAGAATTGGGATGATAGCTAAAGATCAGGAGCAGAGGTTCAGGGGGAGCATCAGTCTGACTGATAACTATTGTATTGTTTGCATTAATCTGGTTACAGTCATGCTAATGAAATGATATATGGTTTCACTTGTTGAATATTATGGATAAAACCTGTTTGCTTTTTGATGAAGAGTATTCGTTGCTGAGATGAAAGTCTTATAATTTAGAGATAAGGACAGATCATGCAGAAATTGTTGATGATGACTTGCTGTTGAAGGTGTTTCAGGTTGCACAAATTAAGGAGGAGCCTTGGCCATTTGGGAAGGATGCATTGGATGCACATTTTCAGGGGGAGAGTGACATTGCTGAGTATAATGCATTGTTGGCATTATGATGGTTCTGAAATATGTTCTCTTTCTTGAGGACTTTCTGGTATTGGTCATAAATGGTCATATTTGTAATTTGATGAAAAGGTCTTGTTGAGACCCATGATGTAAAATTGTAATATTCAGTCATATAAGGACTTGTCAATTTTGTAAACCCACTTGGTTGGGTAGCTGAGTCAAATTTTGTAAACCCACTTGGTTGGGTAGTTGAGTTGAAATGTGTAAACCCACTTGGTTGGGTACTTGAGTCTCATATGTAAATCCACTTGGTTGGATATTTGGTGTAAGTATGAGTCTTTTGTGATAGGAAGTTCATAGAGTCATGTACTTCATTGAAAAATATGTATGAAGATTCAGCATGAACTCAGGGGGAGCTTGGTCACTTCAGTATACATCAGATCTGCAGAATGCTTCTTCTACATGAGGAGAATAGGGGGAGAGTGAGTTGGTTTTGATCCGCCCTTTGCCCTTGATGTCAAAGGGGGAGAGTGACATGGTGTTTGAATGAAGAGAACGAATGGTGTCAAAGAATGGTGAGAGTGACATGGTGTCATTGTATTCTTAATGTACCTATCTGTTGTGGTGATCAAACACCGTCGTGGTTGCCATCAAGTCCAAAGGGGGAGATTGTTGGCAATATGATGCAGAGTGTTGTCCTTGATGGCAACCCACTCAATGAAGATGAAGACATGAGACTGTTGGCATGTGTTGTCCTTGATGGCAATTCACCTGATGAAGTTATTCTTGACTTGATGGACTTGGTAAATGATGTAAATCTGATATGATATGATGTTTGTTGGCAATATTATGATGGGTGTTGTCCTTGATGACAACCCACTTGATAGAGTGTTGTCCGTGAATGGCAACCCACTTGATGAAGATGATGGCAACTTACTTGATGAAGTTGTGCTTGATAGAATATGTCTTGATGAATTAAATCTGATGTATCTACAGTGAGTACAGAAGGTAATGAAGAAAGGAATCCAGTATGGGTTAGATCTATGCTGAAAAGAGTATGTCTCAAGGCATACACGGATTTGTCTAGGGGAAGTCACGTATGCACGCGGGAAAGAACTTTCCAAGTCGCGTATGGGCAAAAGCGCTCATAAAGTGCAAAACCAGGGGTAACCACCATGGTATTGACCCATTGTATTGGGTAATGATTCGTCTAAATGACCCCGTCCAGGAATACCATCGGAAGTAATGTGGTTTTTGCTCATGGTATTGAAAAAGGGTAAACCTATATAAAGAGAAGAAATTCATTGTGCAAATCATGTGTGTGGGTGCAAGAGTCTGAGCTTGAATGAATACTTCTCTCTGAAGTATATCTGAATGGAAAGGTTTACAATTGAATGATAGATCTGAATGCATGATGCACCAATGATGAAGAAGGGTATCTAGATCTGAAATGTACTTGTATTTGCTAGATCTGTTTATGCAATGATTAGATCTGAGATGAGGCGAACTTCTGTCTGGAGTAAAGGGTAAAATCTGTGTGATGTATCTGTTCTGAAGAATTGCATTGACCTAAATATCTGAAGAACCATACGCTAGTTTGACGCAGAAGAAGCGCATATATACGCGGCTTCGCTGAAGAGAAAGCGCGTATGCGCAGTGAAATTAGCTCTGTAATATGTACAGAAGTATACGCGGGTTGATGTGATTGGAAGCATGTATATACGCGGTATCAGTGAAAGGAAAGCGCGTATGAAAAATAGGGTTTGCTGAAGCATGAGTATGAAATGTCTGATCTATTCTGCTGTGTTACTGCCATCTGTCTTGGTTATCTGAATTGACAAGTATTTGATGGTGATGTATGTTTGAGCTTAAAAGTATGGAGTGGGTCCAGTCCGAAAATATGATGAAACGTGGCCTGCAAGTGGTGTCCTAAAGGAAGCTTTGGATCCAGTGTGAACATTGATGAAACGTGGTCCATAGAAGTGCTGAGGGTTGTAGCCTTTAGTCAGGGGGTTGTAGCTCCCTTCCAGGTGAGGCTGGTAAACGAGATCAGGGGGTCGTAGCTCCCTTCCAGGAGAGGCTGGTAAATGAGCCAGGGGGTTGGAGCTCCCTTCCAGGAGAGGCTAGTAAACGAGCGTAGGTGGGTGCCTGCGTGCTGGTAGGAGTCTGCGCCAGCACATATGTTGTAAGATGCTTTCTCTATAATAAAATATTGAAGGCTGAGCAACTGCAGCGGTGGTTTTCTCCCGACTTGGGTTTCCACCTAAAATATTGGTGTTCATGTGTGATGCTTATGTGTGATGGTTTATTATGTTCTTACTGCACATGTTTATTGTTTATAGAACATCTAATGAATGAATGATGGAATGATATAAGTGAATAACTAATAACATAATTAGATCTCTGTGTATACGCGAGTTTTATGAAGGATATCTGCGTGTATACGCTAGTTGGCTTCATCAAAGTAGCGTATGGGTTTTAGAGCATGAAAAAGTAAAAAGTTTTAGTTTTCCCTAAATACTGATCCCCCCCCCTCTCAGTATTTTTCCCAACAGTAAAAACATATTATTCATGTATTGTTGTGACAACTACATTATTGCTAACTAGCTGAATTACTAGTTAAGTAATTTTATTGTTATGTTAATGCAAAAAATGAGACAATTAATGTTATTTTAATTAAAAAACTGTTATGAAAAATAACTGGATAACAAAAGTAAAAGATGTTGACGGTAAATGTTTCCAAGAACTGAAAAGAGGTTAGGGAATAGTTAGAGATAATTACCTAGTCCTCTAGGATAAAGGACTGATTCTAGAGAGGAGTAGGGGTTCTGTGATTGGAAAAAGGAAAGAGTGAGAAATTCTTGAGCTGGTATTAACCAGTGGAGTTACAGTTAGAAATTTCCTGAAACTTCTGGTTCTGACTGGACTGGGTGTCCTGAGGTCACAGTAGAAAGAATATTCCACTGTTAACCCAAACCATTCAGTTTGGAGCATGGGGGCATGGAGGATGTAATAGCCTCACTTGATGGTTGGGAGGACCACAGCTGAATAATTTACATTCAGATAAGTATACATGCAGAGCTAAATATGATAGTTTTATGTGATTTGTACTTTTTAAAAATATTGTTATTAGAATGGTATGTACAATAGTGCAAAAGTTGTTGTATTTTCAATTGTTTAAATATTAGTAACTTTATTTTTCATTGTTAGAAGACGAATTACTTTAAGAACTATTTACTGTGATATTTCTCCCCTAAATGTATTGTTATAAAAGAATGCAGGAATTCTAGAAAAAATTTAGCAGTATTTGATGAAATAGGAAAATAATTACCATAAACTAGAAAAGTGAAGCTATGCATAAATTTTCAAATTATGTGTACTTTTCAAAGTAATTTGACCTACTAAGAAGAAACAAATCAATCTTAAGAGAATCAGGGTTCTATATATTTCAGAATGAAAAACATTGATGGTACAAACCCTTATCATTTCAAATATTTGTTATACTATGTCAATAATTCCTGCTAGTGAATGGGAAAGATAAAATAGTAATGTTTACAATCATTTCAAAGCTACAATACTATTATATTTAACTGTACAATGGTAGAAACCAGTAATAATAGAGGAAGACTGTCAGGTAAGGGTTAGGGTAAACAACCCAGTCCCAAAACCTAGTTGTCTCTCTTCTATATAAATTAGAAAAATACTCGAACATTGGAAAAATGGTGGTCCAGTCACCTAGGAGAATCAATGTAGAAATGTATACATTATTCACATACAAGAATAAACATATTCAGAATAAACATTATATCCATGTAATAGCAGCATTATGCTAGGGATTAATCAGGTAAAGTTTGCATGAGAAATTCCTTAAATATAAACCATAGAAAACAACCGACGAAGTAATTCATACTTGGCCTTGAAATCATAATAGAAAACCCAGAAAATGCATCGACAAACATGGTCAAATTACAAGGATTGTACATAGTTTATATAAAACGAAATTATAATTTTAAGGAAGAAAATCGAGTTCTAACACAACAGTTCCATTGATGTTAAAGCATTCGGGATAAACCCAGAACGTTCAAACTGTGGAAATCAATTCGAACCATAATCTTCAAAGCAAAATGGAAAACCCTTTAGCAAAATTTACAGTTCCAAGGTGGAATGTTCCATATAATTTCCATTAATAGATATTACAGTAATGTTCCCGTGAGGAATAGTAAATCCTGAAGGGGATTGTTCGAGCTTCTGAGACCAAAACAAGAAAATTTGTATGCATAAATCATCTTAAGGACTACTCGGGTACAAAGACAAAACCCTCGAGGCATACTTGGAGAAGTTCGGAGCAGAGTAAGTAGAAACCGAACCTTGTTAACTCAAATTTTCCACAGAAAACAAATTTCTATGAAGCTTTGAAACCTTACTTGCCAAAATGAAACGGATAAGAGAAAAGAATTTAACTGAAATGATATGTATTATGGTTAACATAGTTTGAATTTGATAAGAATGTAAACCCTGCATTCGAACAACTTACCTGAGAAGAGTGTCGAAGAAAATTTGGTTTCCACTACCCTCGTAATCCTGTATCACAAAGAAGAAAAGGGATAAACAAGCCATAATCATCTTAGCAGCTAAACCATAATCTAATTGAGCAAAACGACAAAAAGAGGGTTTCAACAAAACAAGTAATACAATGAAGGAATTAATAACTTGAAGGCATAACTAAATCAGAGATCGGATGAAGCAGAGCCTAGAGAAAATATTCAATGGTAGGCTAGTTTATAATATGTGAGCCTCCTCCAAATTTTGAGTCAAGCTCGGCATTGCCATGGGCAACCAGATCGTCCATTGACACAAAGAATCGACCATAGTGGCGGAAAAACCCCAGTGAACTAGCACTTCACACTAAAGAGATTGAGATGCAGAGTAAGCCAAATGCGAAGAACTAAGGCTTGGCGAGATTTCCTAGGCCCAGTTCCCACCTGAACCCAAAGTCATCAAACCAATAAAACAGTCAACGGCGTGGATCGATTTTTGTTACATCGTGATCTTCACAGGTTGTGTATATCGCACAAGTGTCACAAAGAAATTCGGGTAGAAATCAAGATGTATAAATGCCCAGTACAATACAGCTGTGACCAAATTAACAACGAGATGACAAGTAAGGCGGAGGTGTAATAAACCCATAATGGTTTGTTAATTATTTTCTGATAATTACTGTTAATTAATATATCAGGACTATTGAAATTCTGAAGTTAATATGTTACAGTACGAATAATATTAGCACCTCTATTATATCAGATTTTCAATCTTTCCTTATATTGTATAGATTTAGATATTTACTATATGACAAAGTTAAGAAGGTTAAATTTTTTTCTATGAAGTTTGAATATAAGTGACAAGTGATATCAGAGTAGCGTTCATACGCTAGGACCCTAAGGGTCAACTAACGATGATGTAAATGATGCACAAAGAGAGAAAGAGAGAATTTAGCCATCTAGCAGAAACATTATGAGAAGAGGAACCCCACTGCAGCCCCCTCAAGACACTGGGTAAACCCAAGTACAACTAGTGATGAACCCAGAGCTGTGGGTCCAGCTAAGTGTCGAACAACAACAGAAAACTAGTTGGCTGTTAGAAGAACAATAGCACCAAACCAGTTACCTGTTAAATACTGTGCAACAACTGCATTATTAAATGGTGCATGTTTGAAAATATAATGAGCGATTACTGCAAGACCAGGAAAAGATTTTAAAAATTATGTCAGATAAACAAAACAAGGAGGTGGAACATCCTGGTACTGATAGAGGTGCGCAAGAAGAAAATGAGCAGAAAACAGGAAATAACACTACAAAAAGGGTGGAAAGGAGCCCATCTAAGAGGGGTAAGAATAAAATTTTTAATGAGGAAGAATATAGCAACTTGTAAGATCTGCAAGAATTCAAGAGGCAGAAAGAAGAAATTCAAGGAGAATTTCGTAAAATAAAACCACCAGCATTTGATAGTGAGGCTGAGGAGGTGGCAGAGGCATGGTTAATAAAAATGAATAAGTATTTTCAGGTGTATGAATACAATAGCAACCTGAAGGCCAGATTAGCAATATACCAGCAAAGAGAGAAAGCCACTCTGTGGTGGGAGGAGGTGAAAAATGTATGTAGTATTGAAGAACAAGAAGGAATCATTCCAGCAATACTTCAAGTACAAGTACCTAACTGAAATATTTTATGATGAAAAAGCTAAAGAATTTCATGATATAAAGCTGGGAAAAATGACCATGGATGAATACATTACTAGGTTTACCTCCTTATTACACTATGTTCCATATCTTCGAGAGGAGAAGGCTAAGGTGTAGGGATTTCTGAGCAGTCTGCCAACACACATGAAAGAAATAATAGAATTTGTAAATCCTTAGACTATGGATGAAGCCATTCGTAAAGCTCGAATGTGCTATCAACAGTCCAAGGCAAAAGGGGAGTTTGGCAAGACTTGGTAGCCAAAGAAAGGACAAAAAATTAATTCGAGTTTCAAGGGTGCCAAAAGTGGCAATTTTAAGAATTCTGCACAAAATTCTGGAAGCAAACAGTTTGGCAGAAATCATCAGAGGACTAGATGGCCAGCAGAAGAAAAGCCTACAGAAGCATCCAGCAAGCCTGAGCAAGGGCAGGTGACGAAACCACCTTTACAATGCTAGGGTTGTGGTGAAGCACATTACTACAAAAAATGCCCACAGCGAGCATGAAATGAGGTTGTAGAAAACTTGCAAGAAGCTTCTACTGTGAGTGGTGTAGTATGAAACATTCCCTGTACTGCGGCATTGGAGGACCGGCAAGCGGATTATCAACCAACGATGATTGAACTGGAAGGTAAAATACTAAATTAACCTGTTTCTATTTTAGTAGATCCAGTGCAAGTCTGAGCTACATTAGTCCCAGAGTGGTAGAATTGTGTAAATTGAAAGATCAAAAATTTAAAAGTTCCTGGCTAGTATAGTTAGCCACTAGGGCAAAGCATAAATTGACTGCTAGAATTCCAAACTGTATTATAGAAATTTCGAATCAGCAGTTGCAAGTAGATTTGAATATTTTTCCATTAGGATCCTATGATGTTTTATTAGGTATGGATTGGATGGAAATGAGCAACCCTTTGCCATTGATGTCAAAGGGGGAGAAAAAAAAGAGGGGTTTTTAAAAGGCAAGCAGAGGAAGTATGTTTCCATCAATGCCAAAGGGGGAGACTGTTGGAAATGTTGTCATTGATGGCAAAGGAGATGGCAAAGGTAAAGACAGGAGCAGCACCTAAACTATCCGTAAGGAAAAAGAGACAGAGAGGTAGCAGAGGCAGCAGAAGCAACAAAGGAATTAGAGACAGAGCAATGGAGTTGAAAAGCAGTGTAATACAGTTTGCAGATGAATTATTGAGCAATTATTCATTAATTGAGTTTGTATGGCATAGACTTTGATTGAAGACTAAAACCTTGTGGTAAAGACTTAATATTCTTGGGGATGAGTTGGAACATTGCTTAAATGGCAGAAGAGGGTTGGAGAGGGAGCCCGAGAGCTAGAGAGAGGCAGAGAACCTCTTCAGTAACAGAATAGGAGAATAATGGCCACCGAGTTGAATATCTGGCTGTTATGAAATTGTAAGAATTTGTTTGAGACCTACCACCTGTATATATACATATATCTGTTTATGAAGAATTGTGTATTTACTGGTGAGATTCCTGCGTGAAGTTGCTTTAGATTCTTGAAGGATATGGACTCTATAATTCGAGCTAAGAGTTTGTCTGTGTATTCAAGTCCGAGGATGAAAGAATTTGTAATTATTTAATCTGCAAATTGAGATTAATTTTGCCTGTGTGTAGTTGGAAAACCTGGTGTTAATACTGTCGACATCGTATCTCGAATTGGTCGACAGATGAGCGATTGTGTGACTATGTGTCTTCTTGGTTGAATCACATGAAACTTTGAATTAATATTGTTGTGAAATGGTCGAATTAAATCTTGTGTGAACCATATTCTCTGTGAACGAGTGGCTGTGTGCACTCTGCATAAGAATAGATGGAACTGAGAAAAGGAGCGGAACTCTGCGTTGGAGGCGGAACCATAGTCAAATGCACAATATGAATGGAGGCAGAACCATAGTCGAAACAAAAATTATATTTATATAATTGAAATGCGATGAATATATATATATAATTGAAATCTTTGGAGAACGAAACTCAGAGTAAAAGCGTTGGATCGGAACCTGGAGTGGAGAACGGAACCTTGCGAGAGGAACTGTGAAGTGGTTTAGCGTGAACAGTAAAGGCCATAAGTAGATTTCATCGCACCGCCTATCGACCATAAGTGGTATTGCCCGGAGGAGCAGCAATTCCATTGATTGATCAACACGTGTCCTCGACCGACATTCCAAAACTGCCGTTTAACGTGCGCCTTTGCGCATTTAATATCGTACCAGGACACGGAGCGAAATGGACAGGAGCCGTCGATCTGGTGGGCCGACATCTAACGGTGATCACTTGTTGAACCCGCACGAAGGTTAATAAAGGAGTCCGGTGGTTAACAAATAATTGGTGAATTTTCCCGCTGCGGTGGTGAATTGGTGGCGCGCTGGCAGTGGTGCATGGTGGAGCCACCACAAAGTGGTGTTTACGGGGGCTCCCATTTCTCCGTACACATCAAATGGGGTGAGGCCCCGCAGTTCATCATAGCCGTTGATCGGCGGTCAACGTGTGATCGGCCAGTCAACTACGGGGGGTACCCTCCGTGTTAACCTCCGCGCTCTTCAACCCCCTGCACTCCGTCGATCTCCAATCAACCTGTGCACTGTTTAACCTACGCCTGTTCACCGTGCTGCTGCCTGCGAATTGATCTCTCGTTCGGGCAGTTGGAACTACATTCCAACAAGTTGTATATGGTTAATTGGCGTGATATGAAATATGAAATATGTGAACAGTGCCTAATACATATACACGAAGATGGACTGTCAGGTTATAATATTATATGGTGACGGTAAAGTTAATTCCTTGGGCTTAATAACAATACAAGAAGTCTATAATTCTGGAGGCGGTATTATATGCATACCTACTCGAGTTTGCTACCCCTGCGGGACTTAAAGGGAATGGAGCTCCGTTTGATGCGAATTGATACAACTATGATTCAAACCATATATACTTCAAGGAGAAAGAGGAAGTATATGATATAATTAAGTTATATCAAGAGCATGCCGAGACACACAGGAACAAATTTGACAGGTGTTCAAGCACAGGAATCTGGAAAATATTCAAAAGTGCAGTAAACAGGTGAAATGTGCATATGAAAGTAAACAAAGAAGATGCAGAACAGTTTCTTAACAACAATACAAAAAGACAAAATCCAGTAAAGTCAAAGTTCAGAAGAGGAGCTGAGTGATATTGAAATATGAAATTAAGAATGTAAATGTAAATGATGTAATTATTTTTTATTGTTTGTGATGCAAAGGCAAGTATCCTAAAGAAAATACAAAATCCCACTGTAGCATGAAATTGTGTACATATTATTATGATTTTTAAATTGAGTTGGATAAAGAAATGAGGAGGCAGAAGACCAAGGGGTATGACCATTCATTTCGAATTCCTAGAAGAAAACAAACAGTCATCAAAAATTCTATAAGTAATATCATTTTGAAATGCCAAAGAGAGAGTTAGAAGAGAGAGAGAGAGTGAGTGAAGAGAGTGCAGAAATGAAGAAGTGAAGCAGAGAAGAAAGAGGAGCTGAGCAGAGAAGAAGGAGAAGCTGATAGAGAATCTGAGAAGATGCAGAGATGATACAGGGAAGATATGAGAATAGATGAATAGCAGAGCATATGGAATAGAACAGAGCTGATATCCAAGGTAAATCAGCAAGTGTTTCTCTTTTGAAAGAGTAAGGAAGTTGGAGCTTCCCTATCAAGTTGTAGCTTGATAGATGTCGATTAAATGGCGAGGTTAAGAACCTCCATAGGTTGAGTGCCTGAAAATAGAGTGAGTTGAGCTGTTTCACCTTAGAGTTATTAACTTGATAAATTAATATGATTGCATGGCTGTGGCTGAGGTTGGAGCCTCACCTGTGGGTTGGTGCACACGAGGAAAATTAATGGGGAGTTGAAGCTTCCTTGCAAGTTGTAGCTTGGGCAAAGTAGGAGCCTCACTGTGGGTTGGTGCCTCTGACGAGAAAATCGATGGTGAGAGGGAGTTGGAGCTTGCCTTTGCATCACAACAATAATAGATGTAGTTTCTCCCATGGGTTTCCACTTATATCTGGTGTCTCTGTGCATGATGTCTATGTGTTGATGTGTTTTATCTAATCTGCTTAATACTTGTTGCTCACATATTAAGACTAGTGTTACATTAACAAATATGTTTGATACTTTCTGCTCACTAATAAAGATTGCTCACATATTAAAGTTGATCATGAAGTGAAGGTGTAAATAAGTTTTAAGAGAAAAGTTTTAAAAGTCCATGTATTTGTTAAACTGATTCATCCCCCCCCTCTTAGTTTAACTAAGGGTTCAACAGGAAAAAAATTGGACCCTAATGGACTGTAAGGAAAAAGTTATTTATTACAGAATGCATGACGAAACCCGGAAGGAAATTCAAGGAATCAGAAAGCCATTACAGCTATGCCCAATAACAACATCCCAAATGAATAAATGTATAAGGAATGGGTGCCAGTTATATGCTATTCAGGTGGGGTATGCATATTCTAAGGAGAAATCGCCTACAATGGAAAGTATACCGGTGGTGCAAGAATTCCTGGATGTTTTTCCAGAAAATATACCTAGATTACCACCAAAAAGAGACATTGACTTTACTATAGAATTAATGCCTAGAGTTTCTCTTGTGTCAAGAGCTCCTTATAGAATGAGTGTGACGGAATTAACCGAGCTGAAGATGCAGTTACAGGAACTGCTGGACAAGGGTTATATTCGCCCAAGTGTGTCACCTTGGGGAGCATTATTTCTCTTTGTGAAAAAGAAAGACGGAACCATGCGTATGTGCATGGATTATAGGCAGTTCAATAAATTAACAGTTAAGAATAAGTACCCTTTACCAGGGATTGATGATCTATTCGATCAAGTGAAAGGGGCCACAATGTTTTCCAAGATCGATTTGAGATCTGGGTACCACCAGATTCGAATCAAGGAGGAAGACATTTGCAAGACAATATTTTGTATAAGGTATGGCCATTACGAATTTGTAGTGCTACCCTTTGGGTTAACAAATTCACCAACAACCTTTATGAGGTTAATGAATGGGGTCTTCCATCCTTTCCTGGATAATTTTGTACTTATTTTTATTGATGATATCTTGATCTACTCCAAAAATCAGGAAGAGCATAGAGAACATTTGAGGATTGTGTTGGAATTACTAAGGAAACATCAGCTGCACACAAAGTTCAGCAAGTGTGATTTATTTAAATTAGAAATCCAATATTTGGGACACGTTATTTCCACAGAGGGAATTGTTGTTGATCTTGAAAAGATTAAAACAATTATGGAATGGAGAGTACCCTAGAACACGGCAGATATTAGATCCTTTATGGGGCTAGCTGGATACTATCGAAGATTTATTGAAGATTTTGCTAGAATTGCTTTCCCTATTACTTCCTTGCAGAAGAAAGGAACATTTTTCAAATGGACCACGGAGTGCCAAATTAGTTTTGAAAGACTAAAACATCTCTTGATTACAACTCATGTGTTAAGGGTAGCTGACCCGAACAAAGAACTTGAAGTATGTACGGACACAGGTAAAAAAGGTGTTGGGGTTGTCCTGTCTCAGGAAGGAAAAGTGATAGCTTATGAATCTAGAAAGTTGAAGGATCATGAGAAAAGATACTCTGCATATGATTTGGAATTGACAACAGTAGTTCATGCGCTCCAAGTATGGAGACACTACTTGGTGGGAAAAAAGTTTGTATTAAAAACAGATCATAGCAGCTTGATGAGTTACTTCAAGCAAGAAGATTTGAACTTAAGACAAGAATATGGAATGCTTTCCTGAGTGATTTTGACATGTATATTCAGCATTTCAAAGGGAAATAAAATCAAGTATTTGATGCATTAAGTAGAAAACTACATGGTACATATGAGCTATATTACAATCAGCTAGAAAATAGATTTTGAGAGCAAGTAATGAAAGAAGCACAAAAAGATCCTGGGTACTAGTTTTTGTGGCATCAAATGGAAGAAAGAAAAAAGCATGGAAGCACATCTGAGTATGGAATAAATGAAGATCAAATGTTAACCTTCAAAGGTAAAGTATATGTACCTAATCGGTTGGACCTGAAAGAGATGATAATGAATGAATATCATCGCAACAATTATGCAGGTCATCTGGGTTACCAGAAGATGTTGACTGGAATTAGAAAGGTATTTTTCTCGCTTGGTATGCGAAATAACATTACAGAATACCTAAGTAAGTGTTTGGAATGTCAGCAGGTGAAGGTAGAGCATCAACATTCTGCAATATTGTTGCATCCCATAGCCATACCCGAATGGAAGTGGGAGGTTATATCCCTAGACTTCATCACAGGCTTACCGCGAATCAAAAAGGAAAAATGATTCGATAATGGTTGTGGTGGACAGATTGAGTAAATCTACACGTTTTATACATGTACAGTCTACTTACAAGACTGTATAAATAGCTGACATTTTCATGAAGGAAATTTTTAGATTACATGGAATTCCAAACACTGTCATTTCAGATCGAGATGTCAAGTTTACTTCTGATTTCTGGAAAACCTTGTTTTCAAGATTGGGAACACAAATAATCTTCAGTACTACCTATCACCCCCAGACCGATGGTCAAACGGAGTGAGTGAACCAAGTTCTGGAAGACATGTTGCGCATGTATGTGATGAAGCAGCCAACTAAGTGGGAAGATTACCTGCACCTTGTTGAATTTTCATACAACAACGGTTATCAGGAATCTCTAAAAATGAGTCCTTTCGAGGCCCTGTACGAGAGGCAGTGTTGTACGCCCATAAATTGGAGCAGCTCTGAGACAAAGCTAATGTTGGGACCCGAAATGCTTGCGAAAATGGAAGCAGAGGTGAGGAAAATAATACAAAATCTGAAGTTTGCTCACGATCGACAGAAGATCTATGCAAATAAGAAAAGGTCTTATCATGAGTTCACAGTAGGAGACCATGTGTATGTAAGGATCAAGCCAAAAAGGAATACCTTACAGTGGACCTCTTGTGCCAAATTGGCTCTCAGATTTTGTGGACCATTTGAGATTTTGGTGAGGGTAGGACCTGTAGCCTATTGGCTAGCATTACCCAGCCATATCTGAGTACAAAATGTGTTTCATGTGTCCCTGTTGAAGTGTTATGTACATGATTCGAAGCATGTAATTCATTGGCAGCATATAGAGGTAGGATAGTAATGAAATCCTAACTTGTAATATGTTTTCCTTTGCGAGAAATTTACCTGGAAATTGTTTATTGTTTTAGATAGAACCGGATGGAGAATTCCTGATCGAGCCGCAACGCATAGTTGACCAAAGGGAAATCATGCTCCGAAAGCGAGCTATCACCCAGGTGAAAGTGCAATGGAAGCACTTTAGCCCGGATGAAGCTACTTGGGACGATGAAGGGTTCATATGGAAGGCTTACCCAGAACTCTTTTCAGAGTTAAAGTGAAACACTGAGGACGGTGTTACTTCCAAGGGGGAAGTTGTGACAGCTACATTATTGCTAACTAGATGAATTACTAGTTATGTAATTTTATTGTTATGTTAATGAAAAAACTGAGACAATTAATGTTATTTAATAAAAAAATTGTTATGAAAAATAACTAGATAAAAAAAGTAAAAAAAAAACTGATGGTAAATGTTTCCAAGAACTGAAAAAAGGTTGGGGAACAGTTAGAAACAGTTACCTACTCCTCTAGGATAAAGGACTGATTCCAAAGAATAGTAGGGGTTTTGTGATTGGAAAAAGGAAAGAGTGAGAAATTCTTGAGCTGGTATTAACCAGTGGAGTTACACTCAGAAATTTCCTGAAACTTCTGGTTTTGACTGGACTGGGTGTCTTGAGGTCACAGCAGAAAGAATATTCCACTGTTAACCTAAACCATTCAGTTTGGAGCACGGGGGAAAGGAGGATGTAATAGCCTCACTTGATGGTTGGGAGGACCACAGCTGAATAATTTACATTCAGATAAGTATACATGTAGAGCTAAATATAATAGTTTTATGTGATTTATACTATTTAGAAATACTATTATCAGAATGGTATCTACAGTAGCGCAAAATTTGTTGTATTTTCAATTGTTTAAATATTAGTAACTTTATTTTTCACTGTTAGAAGACAAATTAATTTAAAAACTATTTACTGTGATATTTCTTCCCTAAAAGTACCATTGTAAAAGAATGCAAGAATTCTAGAAAACATTTAGCAGTATTTGATGAAACAGGAAAATAATTACCAGAATCTAGAAAAGTGACACTACGCATAAATTTTCAAATTATGTGTACTTTTCAAAGTAATTCGACCTACTAAGAAGAAAAAAATCAATCTTAAGAGAATCAGGGTTCTATATATTGCAGAATGAAAAAAATTTACGGTACAAACCCTTATCATTTCATAGATTTCTTATACTATGTCAATAATTCCTACTAGTGAATGGGAAAGATAAAATAGTAATGTTTACAATCATTTCAAAGCTACAATACTATTATATTTAACTGTAAAATGGTAGAAACCAGTAATAACAAAGGAAGACTGTCAGGCAAGGGTTAGGGTAAACAACCAAGTCCCAAAACCTAGTTGTCTCTCTTATATATAAATTAGAAAAATACTCGGACATTGGAAAAATGGTGGTCCGGTCACCTAGGAGAATCAATGTAGAAATCTATACAGTATTCTCATACAAGAATAAACATATTCAGAATAAACATTATATGCATGCAATAGCAGCGTTATGCTAGGGTTTAATCAAGTAAATTTTGCATGAGAGATTTCGTAAATATAAACCATAGCAAACAACTGAGGAAGTAATTCGTATTTGGCCTTAAAATCATAATAGACAACCCAGAAAATGCATCGACAAACACGGTCAAATTCCAAGGATTGTACATAGTTTATATAAAATGAAATTATAATTTTAAGGAAGAAAATCAAGTTCTAACACAACACTTCCATTGATCTTCAGGATAAACCCAAAACGTTCAAACTATGGAAATCAATTCGAACCAAAATCTTCAAAGAAAAACGAAAAAACATTTAACAAAATTTAGAGTTCCAAGGTGGAATTTTCCATATAATTTCCGTTAATAGATATCACAGTAATGTTCCCGTGAGGAACAGTAAATCTTGAAGGGGATTGTTCGAGCTTCCGAGACCAAAACAAGAAAACTTGTATACATAAATCATCTTGAGGACCACTCGGGTACAACGGAAAAACCCTCGAGCCCTACCTGTAGAAGTCGGGAGAAGAGTAAGTAGAAGCCGAACCTTGTTAACAGAAACTTTCCGCAGAAGAAAATTTATATGAAGCTTTGAAACCTTACGTGCCAAAATGAAACGGATAAGAGAAAATAATTTAACTGAAAAGATATGTATTATGGCTAACATAGTTTGAATTTGACAACAATGTAAACTGTGCATTCGAACTGCTTACCTGAGAAGAGCGTCGAAGAAAATTTGGTTGCCACTACCCTCGTAACCTTGTATCACAAACAAGAAAAGGGATAAACGAGCCATAATCGTCTTAGCGGCTAAACCATAAGCTAATTGAGAAAAATGACAAACAGAGGGTTTCAACGAAACAAGTAATACAGTGAAGGAATTAATAACCTGAAGGAATAACTAAATCGGAGACTAGACGAAGCAGAGCCTGGAGAAAATCTTCAATGGCAGGCCAGTTTATAAGATGTGAGCGTCCTCCAAATTCTGAGTCAGGCTCGACATTGCCACGGGCAACCAAATCGTCCATTGACACAGATAATCGGCCACAATGGCGGAAATACCCCAATGAACCAACACTTTGTACCAAAGATATTGACATGCAGAGTAAGCCAAATGCGAAGAGCTAAGGCTTGGTGTGATTGCCTAGGCCCAGTTCCCGCCTCAACCCAAAGTCATCGAACCAATAAAACAATCAACGACGTGGATCGGTTTTTGTTACATCGTGATCTTCACAGGCTGTGTATATTGCACAGGTGTCACAAAGAAATCCGAGTAGAAATCAAGATGTATAAATGCCGAATACAATACAGTTGTGACCACATTAACAATGAGATGACAAGTAAGGCGGAGGTGTAATAAACCCATAGTGGTTTGTTAGTTGTTTTTCAATAATTACTGTTAATTAATATATCAGGACTATTGAAATTCCAAAGTTAATATGTTACAATATGAATAATATTAGCACCTCTGTTATATCAGATTTGCAATATTTCCTTATATTGTATAGATTTGTATATTTACTATATGAAAAAGTTAAGAAGGTTAATTTTTTTTTTTATGAAGTTTCAGTATAAGTGGCAATTGCTCAAAACCACTCTAGATCCATTTTAATTTTAGGTGTACCAAGTTTTGCACTCAAAAAGAGGTTTTCATTTCCAAAAATTTTTATCTCTTTATGAACTTCGTAAATTGAAATTAAGATGAAGCTATACTCTGGGTGAGACACACATATATATGAATATTTTAATTAAAGTTTATGTTGAAATATTTTATTGTACCAAAAGATACTTTATAAATTAATATAAGAGGGATATTGTCACAATTAATTAAATTAAATGTTGTAATCAAACACTACATTATAGAATAATAATAATAAAATAATATAAATTAAAATATAAATTACTATATAAATTAAAAATAATAATTTATATTAATAATTATAATTATTGAAAATTTTAACTTAAATTTAGTTAACAAATTTGATAATTACAATAAACTATATTTGTAAGTGTGTTATCTCTGTCTACATGTGATGCATATCACATTCAAAATTAGTGTAAAAACATATCATAGAAACATATGAATCATATATAATTGATAATATATTTATTTTCAAAATTTTGTTAAAATTAAAATTATATATATGGATATAAAATTCATATTCAATATAAATAATATTGGAAGAAAGAGCATGTGAAAATCTTAATTTGGTGTTGCCAAAAAAGTACGATACAATCCAATTTCTTAAATACAAATCTCTTCTCAGCTGTATACTAAAAGAAACTTGCATTTCTAAGGTATTGGATAAATATAAAATAAATACCACATCTTTCTCTTAATATATATATATATATATATATATATAAACTAAACGGTTAAAAAATTTAGTTAATATGAATATCAAATATTAAATATAATATAAATATGTATATCCACGGGACTTCATATAAGTTTATGACAGTGTCACTTACTTATCCATTAATGTAATGTGACACAGATATGTGTGTCCATGGGACTGCACATAAGTTTGTGACAGTGTCATTTACTTATCCATCAATGTAAAATTCATTGTGCTCTAAAGGTGTCCAGCAGCGGAGTATTAGATCTGCATGTTCGGTTCCTCGTGCATAAAATATTTAGTTAATATGAATATCAAATATTAAATATAATATAAATATGTATATCCACGGGACTTCATATAAGTTTGTGACAGTGTCTCTTACTTATCCATTAATGAAATGTGACACAGATATGTGTCCATGGGACTGCACATAAGTTGTGACTGTGTCATTTAATTATCCATCAATGTAAAATTCACTGTGCTCTAAACGTCTCCAGTAGCGGAGTATTAGATCTGCATGTTCGGTTCCTCGTGCATAAAATATTTAGTTAATATGAATATCAAATATTAAATATAATATAAATATGTATATCCACAGGACTTCATATAAGTTTGTGACAGTGTCACTTACTTATCCATTAATGTAATGTGACACAGACATGTGTGTCCATGGGACTGCACATAAGTTTGTGACAGTGTCATTTACTTATCCATCAATGTAAAATTCACTGTGCTCTAAACGTGTCTAGTAGCAGAGTATTAGATCCGCATGTTCGGTTCCTCGTGCATAACGGGAAAAATGGCATCAGATATTAAAAGGAAATGATATGTTTTGAGATTAAAAGGAAAAGATATGTTTTGAATCTCTTAGTCATCCATTAATTCAACTCAGGGAAAAAAATCTCGTTGCACTCTAAAGCTTCCTTTGATAACTTATAATTGAGCTCCTGTTATGTTTTTCCAGGGCGACCATACTCTGATCATTTTGAGAAATTAAATATGGATTGGTCAATATGTTTTCATGGATTTCATAGCACTTGTTTTCATGGTCATGTGTTCTCAGATCATAAATCATGGATTGCACGAGACGGTGATCCAGAGAATGCTGAAATTTGCCCGAGAATTCTTCACAATGCCTGCGGAATATAGAGCAGATTTGTATTCCGAGCACCCTTCACGCACTGTACGCTTGACGAGTAGCTTTAACATTCGGAAAGAGAGAGTTTTAAATTGGAAGAGCACCCTGAAACTTCATTGTTATCCTTTGGAAGATTATATTGATTATTGGCCTACAAAACCTTCTGATTACAGGTTGATATAAGAGAGCTTCATTATCGGATTCCTTGAAAATATATATTACATTCGTTGCATATGGTATATCATTAAGTATAGCAATGTTGTATTTGGCGTGAATGCAGAGAAGTTGCCACTACATACTGCACGGAGATTAGTGCAATGACACTACGTTTGCTAGAGGTCGTATCAGATAGCCTGGGAATCGAACCCGACTTTATAAATAAAGCTCTTGGAAAACACGGCGAAAATATGGCAATAAATTATTACCCTCGGTGCCCGAACCCAGAGCTCACCTATGGCTTACCGAGTCATATAAATTCCAGCGCTCTCACGGTTCTTCTTCAGGATCAAGTATCCGGCTTACAAGTACTTAACAACAGAAATTGGATTGATGTTCAGATAAAATTAATGAAATGGCTCTCCAGGTGAGAACCTGGAGAGTGTACAAACACACTCAAATAATCTAATACATGATTCAAGAGAACAACCTAGTATATATAGGCTTTCTCACAAATTGGTGGTTTGAACCACTCCCTGAATATTAGGATCTGAGATCTAGAATTAGAATCTCAATTCTATCCTAACTTAACTTTCTCCATTAATTTCTAACACTACCCCTTAATGGAGAAAGGGTACAGAACAATAACATATGATAAGATACGCCTGCCGGTCTAGTCTCAGCTAGGCTTACAATGGTAAAGGACATTAAAAAACTTGGTAACAGAGTTTTCATCTTAGTCTTCTTTGCATGAGATCCATGCTTGTTCATTTGTGGATGAGGCTTCATCTTCACTTTCTTTGCCCTGAGATAGTGATGTATCTTTGCCTCATTTATTCCCCATTGATGGAAAGCTTGAATGCTTATCCTCGCCCTTTTGAAAGTTATGATAGGCTTAATAGAAAATTGTTTTCTCTCACCATCTCTGGTGTCACGCATGTAAATTTCAGCAGTGTTGTCATCTGCACACACATAAATATTGATGAGATTATCACATTTTAAATTTTCTCCAGCTCTGTCTTCTTCTGCCGCGTCTTCGCCATCAGCTTCATGTGGCTCATCAAATTGATCTTCAACACTTTTTTCATCTTTACATCCTTCCTGAAGATCAACTTGTGACTCTTCAATATTAGGATCTTGCACAATGGATTGTGCCTCTTGTTTCTCGTGGTCATCTACAGAACCACATTGTTTTTCTGAAAAAATTCCAGACTTAAAAATACTACTCATGCTAAAGCCTCCAAATGCCAACATGAGAATATCATCATCATCATCATCAGAATAAAAAATATCTAAGAATATAGACATGTTGTTAAAAGGTCCAGCTTATTTGGTTTTATCTTGCTTCCAGATTTCGACTCCACTCAATCCTCTTATGAGCTCCAACAACCTCGTTACCACGCAGGCAGGAATCCTCCATTTGGCAGCTCTTCAATAGTAGAACCTTGTAGACTGTGGTTTCTATGCCACGCAGGGCTTAGTGCCCTCATCTCTTGCAACGAGCAACAAATGACCTCTCAACAAACTGACAACGCTATCAATGTCTAATTCTGATGCATCGCAGCCCAAACAACCTTACGCAGTAGGCTCAAAGCAAGAACACTGCCCAAAAAATAAAAATAAAATCCCACTGCAATCCACACACCTGCTCATGGAAACACTGATCTGCTCGGAAAAATCCTTTACGTAAAGGAAGAACACTCTTTAATTGAAAGAGCCTTTTTTGAAAAAAAATTCAAAAAAACACTCATTTTAAGAACTTCATTAAAAAAATCTCCACTCATAAAAGAATCATGAAAAATTCTCTTTATAAAAAAAAAGAATTCATGTTCTTTTTAAAAAAAATGCATATATTAAAAAATTCCTTTAAGTGAAGTTCACGTAATGTAAAAGAAACGTTTCACTTTTGGAAATTGGCGCGACAGTTTCAAAGGCCTCTCCGCCTTCTTCCTACAAAAAAATAACTCTGACCATCGTTTACCAAACGATTGGTTTGATTCCGCATGAAAAATTTGTTGATTTGCTTGACTTTGCTTTAGCAGCAGACACTGAAAAAATTGTGAAAAAAAACCACGTGAGAAATTATTGATTCTGGAATTCAACCAATTACCATTGTTTCACAACTAGCAGCACTCATCACAGACATTCTGGGCAGTGGTTGCATTTCTACAGAGTCGCAAGAAACTGAAAAAATTCTTCGGTAGTCATCACCAATCTCGTCTCTTTCTCATACAGCAGCAGCGTTCTTCTCTGCTTGGGAGCTCACCGGTGACGCAGTCCACAAATTTTAGACCCACAAAACATGATAGCAATACAGTTTTTCCTGCCGGATGCAGCATTACACAGGTCGTTGTAATTTATCTCTTGAACTCAGTGGCTCTACTCACGGAACTAGCAGCAACAATATTGGCATAGAGTTCACAAAAAAGAAACACAGAGAATTGGGCAGATATACCAGATTCTGGGGCCGAAAATCTAGGCAGATCTATGCTGCACTCCTCCTTTCTTATCTTCACAACCAAAACGCGTGGGCTCCCTTCTCGTGCCTTGGCAGCGTTCAGCAGCCAGCCTCTTCGTCATAGAAGCAAAGGCTCGAACCCTAGTATAGATTTCTGCAGGCGCAAACTCTATAATCGATCTCCACAGCACGTTGTTAACAACACAATAGATTCAAATTGCATTCCGAGCTCTCTTCATGCAGATCGCTTCTCAACACGCAACTTTCGATGGAAAAACAAATAATAAAATTATACAAATGCACTCATTTATTTTCCTATGCCTAGGAAGGGCCAGAGGCCCTTAAGGGCTCTGAAGCTTTGATACCAAAATAAAATTAATGAAATGGCTCTCCAAGTGAGAACCTGGAGAGTTTACAAACACACTCAAATAATCTAATACATGAATCAAGAGAAAAACCTAGTATATATAGGCTTTCTCACAAATGGGTGGTTTGAACCTCTCCCTGAATATTAGGATATGAGATCTAGAATTAGAATCTCAATCCTATCCTAACTTAACTTTCTCCATTACTTTCTAACATGTTCAGCCCATTGCAAATTCCTTCGTAATCAACATTGGGGACCAATTACAGGTAAAGCACTGGATGAAATCTGTGATCAGTCTAACCACAGTATATACTCAAATAGCAAGTTTTTTAATCGTGCAACGATACAGTTCTCTCCTTGTTTCAGCTTTTGAGCAATGGATTATACAAAAGCACAATCCATCGCGTTGTAGTGAACTCCTTGGCATCACGTATGTCCATTGCAATGTTCTACCGCCCTTCAAATGATGCAGTGATAGAGCCCGCCTCTTCATTGATCAACCCCGATAATCCTGCTCGTTACGAGAAATTCACTTACAAAGAATAGTATCGCAAATTTTGGAGCAAAAATCTTGACGGTAAGACCAATCTCAAATTTTGGTTGGACGGTAAGCCCTGCTTGGATTTGTTCAGGGTTAACAATGCCACAAGGCTTCCAAAACATGAAATATCCCCTACATGATTTCAACCGGCTGACTGTTGAAATGTTACTTTCAACATTGGCTGTGCATAGTCGCTTTCTATTTTCTTCTCCAGGTTTATGTACTCCCAGCCGCTTATTTTGAAAAACAAAGTCTTTTAAATTGTTCGGGACAGTCTCTGTTTTTGGCAAAACAGAGTACTTTTATTTTTTCTTACAGCCAAACAGATATTTTATATGTACGCCGACATTTTTTTTAACCCTCGTGGTCCCCAGGTGGAACAGTGTCTTGTTGATGTGTCGAGTTCCGCAAGCGGAACGTTTTCCCTATAATACAATGACCTTTTGTTAAGGCCCGATGCCATCACACAAATCACATGTTATATAAAAATCGCCCTCCACTTTGAGCCGAGGCCTGTGGGTGGTCCCACAGACCACACGACATTGTTTTATACAGTCGCAAGTTATGAATCGGGAGCGTTTTTCTTATGCCCCGATTGCACTATCAAATGGCAGACCCGATCCATAATTGTGGCGCAGTTTATATGTTCATCGCGTCTGGTTCCAAATCGAAATCGGAGATCGCAATGTTTTTGCACAATGCCCGATCGCACATGTTTGAAGTCCGGACCCGATGCCATTTGTTATGGTGGATTTAATTGTTGATCGCATCCGATCCCAATCAGAGATCGGAACTTTTATTTTGATCGCATGTTTTGTTATGAGCCCGGACCCGATCCAGGTTATGCAGAGGATTTAAACTATGGTCATCGCGTCCGACTTGTAATTGCAATCAGAACTTTTGTTAAAACCATTTGTTTAGTTTTAAAGCACGAACCTGATGCAAATATAGAATGGATTAAATCGCGCGTTCAAAGCGCATTTGTTATGTGGACCCGGAAATCTTTTAATAGATTGGTTTTAAAAGTATTTTAATATAGTTTCGTAATGTTTTGTAATGTGCATGACGCATATAAAAGAAAAGGCCCGAGAGCCTGTAGTATGTATGTCATGTTTTATTTGATATGCATAGTAGTGCGTGAATAGGAAAAAAACACAGTAGTGTATTTTCACAGAGATAGAGAGTTTGTTTTGTTTTGAGAGACAATGAAGTTTAGTGCACTGTGTTGACAACAGTCACAACATTTTGTAAATCCCTCTGTGTTGAGGAAGACATTGTAATAGTTTTTTTTGAAATAAATAGAAGTTTTTTTTCAGTGTGGAAACTCTGTCTCCTGTCAAGAAATTTTTATATTTCTCTGTGTTGAAGAAGGGAGTTTACTCTCTCCATTTATTGTTCTGTAATTTTCAATATTCCAACATGGTATCAGAGCTATTCCAGGCTCTTTGAAGATCAAAGAAGCTGAAGGAAGGAGTTCTTTGTTGCAGCAGCCTCTTCAGCAGTGTGAAGTCTCAACCCAAAAGAATTCAAGGTATTTCTCTATACAGTTTATTGTGTTACTGTTGCAGAACAGTGAGCTATTTTAAATACACAGTCAAGTGTTTTTTGAATCATAGTTAAGAGTGCAAAATGGCAGGAGCCAGCACTGATATGGGTATGGAAAATATCCATCTCTCAATATTTAATGGGAATAATTATGACTACTGGTCAATAACTATGAGAGCTTTATTTGTCTCCCAAGACTTATGGGAATTTGTTGAGGATGGCTTTGTAGAGCCAACAAATGAAGAAGAGTTTGAATATTTAACTCAAGCAGAGAAAGAGTTGCTGAAAAGCATTAGGAAGAAAGACTCCGAGGCTCTCTTCTTATTGTATCAAGCAGTGCATGAGAGTGTGTTTCCTAGGATAGCAGCAGCTAAGAAATCCAAAGAAGCTTGGGAAACTCTCAAGACAACCTATCAAGGCATGGAAAAAGTGAAGACAACAAAACTTCAGTTGCTGAGGAGAGACTTTGAAACTCTCTGCATGAAAGAGTCAGATACTATTGACTCATTCTTCACTCATGTGATTAGAATGGTCACACAAATAAGATCTCATGGAGAGACTCTTGAAGACAAGAGGATTGTGGAAAAACTCTTGAGGAGTCTACCCTCAAGATTTGATGTGATTGTCACCACCATAGAGGAGACTAAGGATCTCACAAAGTTCACAGTGGATGAGCTACATGCATCACTAATGACTCATGAGCAAAGATTGGGTAGGAGTGAAAACTCATTTCTGGAGCATGCCTTTAAGACCCAAATGTCTTTCGGAAGAGAAAGAGGGCAAGACAGAGGAAACAAAAGAGGAAGAGGCAGAAGCCAAAACAGAGGTGGAAGGAACAGTCCAGCGAATGCTCAAGGAAGGGGCAGCTATCCAAATCAGCATCAAGGTCAAGGCTGCAGCCAACAAAGTGGTCAACAGAATGCTCAAGGACAGAGGTATGATAAGTCTAATGTCCAATGTCATTATTGTAAAAAATATGGTAATTATGCTAATGAATGTAGAAAGAAGCAGCGTGATATGGGAAGTAGAACTAGTGCAAATTTCACTAGAGAAAATATCAGCCAAGATAATTTGTTTTTAGCTTGTAATATGGCTGAAGAAAAAAGTGAGGATTTATGGTTTCTAGACTCCGGTTGTAGTAACCATATGACAAGAAACATAGCAATGTTTTCTATGTTAGATGAGAGTGTGAAGTCACAAGTCACACTAGGAACTGATAGCAAAGTTTCTGTTATGGGAAAAGGGAATGTAAATGTTCTAACAAGGAAAGGTGCAAAGAAATCCATAGCAGATGTCTATTATGTTCCAGGAATGAAGTGTAACCTCTTAAGTATTGGACAACTTGTTCAAAAGGGGTATAATGTATTTTTTGAGGATGATGTTTGTACCATCATGGACAAACCACCCAGCAAACAATGTATTGCTGAAGTGTAGATGACAGGGAACAGAATTTTCCCTCTTAGAATGAGAGAAGATCTAAAAAATGAAGAAAATATAGCAGTAGTGGCAAAAGAGGCTTTCCAAAGCGAACCAAAAGATGAAAATTGGTTGTGGCACTTGAGATTTGGACATCTCAACTTTGGAGGTCTTAACTTGTTGAACAGAAAAGGAATGGTAAGAGGTTTACCATTGATAGAGAAGTCGGACAACCTTTGTGAAGGTTGTATCTTGGGGAAACAACACAAAGAAAGTTTTGCTTCCGGGAAAAGCATAAGGGCAAAAGCACCCTTAGAGATTGTCCACTCAGATTTGTGTGGACTGATGCAAACTCCATCACTTGCTAGCAGCCACTACATGTTAACATTCATAGATGATTTTACAAGAAAAGCTTGGGTTTACTTTTTGAAAAACAAAAGTGAAGTGTTTGAAAGGTTCTGCAATTTCAAAGCACTTGTTGAGAACCAAAGTGGGTTGCACATCAAAGTCCTAAGGACTAATAGGGGAGGTGAGTATATCTCTAAATATTTTCTACGCTTTTGTAGAGAAAATGGTATTCATAAGCAGTTTACAACAAGATATACTCCGCAGCAAAATGGAGTAGACGAAAGGAAGAATAGAACCATAATGGACATGGTGAGGAATATGTTAAAGGAAAAGAATTTGCCTAATGATTATTGGGCTGAAACTATACATTGTACAGCGTACATTATGAATAGGTGCCCTACAAAATAAGTGATGAACAAAGTGCCGGAAGGGGCATGGAGTGGCACAAAGCAAGGTGTCACACATATGACGGTTTTTGGATGTGTGGCTTATGCACACATTCCGGATCAGCTAAGGAAGAAGTTGGAAAACAAAGGGGAGAAATGTATTTTCATTCGATACAGTGAGGAATCCAAGGCTTACAAGTTATATAACCCATCCACCAAGAAGTTTATTGTGAGCAGAGATGTTCATTTCATTAAAGAAGAAGCTTGGGATGGAAGCATAGAGAAAACAATGAATGTTAAACATTGTTATCTCATGATGAAAATGATGATGAATTGGCTGAAATACATCCCCAAATAGCAGCACCAACACAAGAGCAGCAAAGCACACCCTTGAGGAGAAAGGAATTTTCTTCTCCAAGCACACCACAAAGAGGAAATTCAAGTGCTACCTCATACATTTGTACACCTAGTGAAAGAGGTAAGAAGTTCAGAAATTTGAATGAAATTTATGCACAAGAGACAGCCTGCTTTATATTGTCATGTTGAAGACCCTATCCACTTTGAAGAAGCTATTAAGGATAAGAAATGGATAGAAGCTATGGATGAGGAGATTAATGCCATAGAAAGAAACAAGACTTGGGATTTGGTTGAACTCCTAAAAGGTAAAGATGTCATAGGAGTTAAATTGGTATACAAGACCAAGAGTAATGCTGAAGGCAGAATAGAGAGACACAAGGCAAGGCTTGTTGTAAAAGTTTATAAACAGAAGCATGGGATAGATTATGAGGAAACTTTCGCACCGGTTGCTAGAATTGAAATCGTGAGAGCAGTGTTGTCCATAGCAGCACAAAGCAAGTGGAAAGTTTACCAAATGGATGTGAAGTCAGCCTTCCTAAATGGAGTGTTAATGGAAGAGGTTTACATTGAACAACCTCTCGGCTATGAAAAGAAAGGCCAAGAGCACAAAGTGTGCAAGTTGAAGAAAGCTCTTTATGGGTTGAAGCAAGCACCAAGAGCATGGTACAGTAGAATAGACTCCTATCTACTGGAAAATGGATTTGAAAAGTGTGAGGGAGAACCCACCCTCTACATCAAAGAAAAAGATGGTAAAATTTTGCTTGTAGTTTTATATGTTGATGATGTTATTTTCACAGGTAATGATGATTACCTTATTGAAAATTTTAAAACAGTCATGAAAGAAGAATTTGAAATGACTGACATGGGTTTGTTGAGATACTTCTTAGGAATAGAAGTAGAACAAGATGAAAATGAGATTTTTATCTCACAAGAAAAATATGTTAATGAAGTGCTAGAAAGATTTAATATGCAGGAGAGCAAAGCAGCAATCACTCCCACAGTGATGGGATTAAAACTCAGCAGAGAGGACAGCAGCAAGGATTTTGATCCTAGCTTATACAAGAGCATAGTTGGCAGCCTCATGTATTTGATGGCAACTAGGTCAGACATAATGCATGCTGTTAGTTTAATTTCCAGATTCATGGAGAAGTGAAAGGATGCACATTGGCAGGCAGCGAAGAGAATTCTGAGGTATGTTAAAGGTACTAAAAGGTTTGGTATTTTATATACTACTTCAGAATGTTCAAATTTAGTTGGATACACTGACAGTGATTGGGATGGAAGTGTAGATGATCGGAAAAGCACTTCCATTTATGTTTTTCACATGGGTTCAGGAGCCATTTCATGGGCTTCTAAAAAGCAGCCTATTGTAGCGTTGTCTACAGCAGAGGCAGAATATGTGGCAGCTACAGTAGCAGCGTGTCAAGAAATTTGGATGAGGAGGATGTTAAGGAGTTTGTGCCAAGAGAAGACAAAAGGAACGGTGATTTTTTGTGACAACAGCTCAGCTATTGCATTATCTAAGAATTTTGTGTTTCACAAGAGGACGAAACACATTGACACAAAATTTCATTACATCAGAGAATTGGTAAGCAATGATGAAATTATTTTGGAACACTGCAGAACTCAGGAGCAGTATGCATACATTCTGACCAAGCCATTGGGATAGAAGAGTTTCGAATTTTTTAGAAAATGATTGGGTATGACTAATAACCCAACAGTTGAAAGTAAGGGGGAGTGTTGAAATGTTACTTTCAACATTGGTTGTGCAGAGCCACTTTCTATTTTCTTCTCCAGGTTTATGTACTCCCAGCCACTTTCTAAATTTGCTGAACAGTCAGTTTAGATTTTTTTTGATCGACACAGTCTGTTTATTTTGAAAAATAGAGTCTTTTAAATTGTTCGGGACAGTCTCTATTTTTGGCAAAACAGAGTACTTTTATTTTTTGTTACAGTCAAACAGATATTTTATATGTACGCGGGCATTTTTTTAACCCCCGTGGTTCCCAGGTGGAACAGTGTCTTGTTGATGTGTCGAGTTCCACAAGTGAAATGTTTTCCATATAATACAGCGGCCTTTTGTTAAGGCCCGATGCAATCACACAAATCGCATGTTATATAACAATCGCCCTCCACTTTGAGCCGAGGCCTGCGGGTGGTCCCACAGACCACGCGACATTGTTTTATACAATCGCAAGTTATGAATCGGGAGCGTTTTGTTTATGCCCTGATTGCACTATCAAATGGCGGATCCGATCCAGAATTGTGGCGCAGTTTATATGTTCATCGCATCCGATTCCAAATCGCAATCGGAGATCGCAATTTTTTTGCACAAGGCCCAATCGCACATGTTTGAAGTCCAGACCCGATGCCATTTGTTATGGTGGATTTAATTGTTGATCGCATCCGATCCCAATCGGAGATCGAAACTTTTATTTTGATCGCATGTTTTGTTATGAGCTCGGACCCGATCTAGGTTATGTAAAGGATTTAAACTATGGTCATCGCATCCAACTTGCAATCGCAATTAGAAATTTTGTTAAAACCATTTGTTTAGTTTTAAAGCGCGGACCCGATGCAAATATAGAATGGATTAAATCGCGCGTTCAAAGCGCATTTGTTATGTGGGCCCGGAAATCTTTTAATAGATTGGTTTTAAAAGTCTTTTAATATAGTTTCGTAATGTTTTGTAATGTGGGCGGCGCATATAAAATAAAAGGTGTGAGAGCCTGTAGTATGTATGTAATGTTTTATTTGATATGCACAACAGTGCGTGAATAGGAAAAAAACACAACAGTGTATTTTCACAGAGACAGAGAGTTTGTTTTGTTTTGAGAGACAGTGAAGTTTAGTGCACTGTGCTGGCAGCAGACACAACATTTTGTAAATCTCTCTGTGTTGAGGAAGACATTGTAATATTTTTTTTTGAAAGAAATAGACGTTTGTTTTCAGTGTGGAAAATTTGTCTCCTGTCAAGAAATTTTTATATTTCTCTGTGTTGAAGAGGGGAGTTTACTCTCTCCACTTATTGTTCTGGAATTTTCAATATTCCAACATTGATGTTCCAGGATGCGACCCTATGATTTCCCTTCCTCTTCACATACGTACGCAGGCATTGTTAAGCACTCTGTCTTAAATCAATAAACACTAGATATATATGCTTTCATGTTTGAAGTTTTATACATATAAAAGAATATGCCGGGATATTGATCGGCTTTGCTAAGCGTGTAACTGTGATATATGCATTTTCTATTTCAAGGTATATTGATCGGCTTTGCTAAAGTGTGTGACTGTGATATATGCATTTTTTATTTTAAGGGGAAAGTTCTGATGTATGCATTTTTCATTTTAAGGGGAAAATTTTGATATATATATATATATATGTTGATTTTTCTTTTCAATTAATTATTTTTTTAAAGAGATGACAATAGGTTTAAACTTTTGTTTGAAAAACCACTATTTATGGAGCATCTTGCCTGGGCTACACTAGCGGTAACGCTACTGTATTTTTGCTCCAAAAAATTAGAACCATTACGATTTAACAATGCCTAGTATTACCATCTATTCTATACTTTGTTAACATTTCGTTATATAATTTTAAATTAAAATATTATATATATATATATATATATATATATATATATATATATATAATTGGTACATTTTTTATTGTACTGAAAGGTGTATTCTATAGCTCCGTATGATCATGATGTGTAAGTATGTCGTAAGCCAAAATGAAAAACAAAAAACAAATTAAAAATAAAATCCAAATAATGTTGGTTTAAAGAATAACTTACACAACCATATAAATAAACAATTGAAATAAATATAAACAATATAAATTTAAGATATGAAGAGTTAAGAACACTAAAAAAAGAGACATGGTAAAAAAATAAAACTATTTTTTTTACTTACTAGGGAATTATGGTAAATAAATAAAAATATAAATAACTAGAGGTATGGTAAATAAATAAAATCTTTTTTTATATTTACTCCATAAACCTCTTTATATTTACAAAAAACTCAAAAAATTTAGGCGATTCCTATGGGCCAAATACCATGGGACAATTTATTGTTTATACCATGAGCTAAATACCATGGGACAAATTATTATTAATATCATGGGCCAAATACCATGGGTGAGATACTATATTTATAAAAGTGGTATAAAAAGGTAAGGTAAATAAATAAACATATATCAAACAGGAGTAGAAATCAACATCTAATTATATATGAAGGCTATGGACCAAAATAATAATAATAACATGCAAAAAAAACATTATTAACTCTAACATTAATATTAAAATAACAATATTATTATTATTATTATTAAATCTAATATTCATATTAATATTATTAAATTTAATAACTTTATTGCGAAGAGAGGCCCATTCTATAGCCTAGTATTAATGTCTTCTCTAAAAATAACTTACATAACCATATAAGTAAACAATTACAAATAGATTTTAACATTATAAATTTAAGATATGAAGAGTTTTAGGAACACTCAAAAAAGAGATAAGGTAAATAAATAAAAATATATGGTAAATAAATAAAACCTCTTTTTATATTTACTCCATAAACCTATTAATATTTACAAAAATTCAAAAGAAGTTTTATTTAGGTGAAACCTATGGGCCAAATACTGTGGGACAAATTATTATAAATACCATGGGAAAAATACCATATTTATAAAAAAGGTATAAAAAAGTAAGGTAAATAAATAAAAATATATCAAATAGCAGTAGAAATCAACATCTAATTATATTTAAAGTCTATGGAACAAATACCATGAACCAAATTAATAATAATACCATGAAAAAAAACATTATTAACCATAACATTAATATTAATATTATTATTATTATTACTAAATCTAATATTTATATTAATATATTATTATATTAAAGTTATTAAATTTAATAACTCTATATTAATACAATATTAAATTTGTTATATATATATATATATATGAGACAGGGAGGAACAAAGACATATGAGACAGGTGGGGAAATAGAGGGAGTGACAAGGGAGAGATGGAGATAAACTAAAGGAGAGGGGAGAATAAATAAAGAGAGAGAGGAGAAGAGTGAGAGAGGTAGAGAATGGTAAGATAGAGAGAGGGAGACATAAAGACGCAGGTGGGGGAGAGAAAGATGGAGAGAGGGAGAGAAAGGGAGAGAGAGGAAACATGAGAGGAGGAGAGAGGGAGAAATAGAGAGACAGAGTTGGAGGGAGAGAGAAGAAGAAAGACATAGAGAGTGAGAAGTGGAGAGATAGGGAGTAACAAGGGAGAGATGGAGAGAGTGTGTGTACATTTAGGGGTGAGATAAATAAACATAGAAGGAGTGATGGATACAAGGGGCTTAGCTGGTTACTATAGAAGGTTCATCAAAGATTTAAACAAGATGGCTTCGCCATTATTTGGGTTACTGGCCAAATATTCTGAGTTTATTTGGTCCAGTCCTTTTCAAGAGTCTTTTGCACTTATTAAGATGCAGTTTACTACTGCCCCCATCCTTCGAGGTCCAAATTGGACTCTACCTTTCCACATCCACATTGATGCATTCAAAAAATTTGTAGGGGCAACATTAGGAAAATTAGAGGACAAAATCCCTTATGCCATTTATTTCATTATCAAGAATTTGTCCAAAGCTGAGATGAATTATATTGTTACTGAGAAGGAGATGTTGGCCATTATCCATGCATTGAACAAATTCAGGCATTATTTCACTAGATATCAGACCTTTGTTCACATTGACCATGCAACCATCAAGTATTTAATGAACAAACCTGATGTTAATGCTAGAATAATTAGATGGTTGTTACTTTTGCAGCAATTTGATTTGACTATTGTTGATAAACCTGGAAAGGAAAATGTTGTTGCACATTTTTGGTCTAGGTTAGTTCTCCCGGCAGGTGAAGAAGGAATGGTGGATGACCACCTACGAGATGAAAACCTCTTTGCCATATCAACACTCTCATCATGGTTTGCTAATATAGCCAACAACTTGGTTTTTGGGAGACTCCCTCCTAATATTTCATTCAGGGAGAGGAGAAGAATCATCAGAAAAAGAGCCCCTTTCACATGGATTGGAGGGGATCTCTTCAAGCTAGGCCCTCATAAAATCCTAAGAATATGTGTGAGCTAGGAAGAAGTTTTTGATATCCTCTCTGAATTTCATGACAACCCATGCAGAGTCCACTTTTCTCCAAAGAGAACTGCTTACAAAGTGTTGCAGGCAGGATACTCTTGGCCTACCCTTCATCAAGATTCCAGAAGATACACTAGTAGGCGTGACTAGTGCCAAGGAATGGGGAAACCCACACAAAGGGATGAAATGCCTTTACAACCTCAAGTGGCTCTGGAGCCATTTGAAAAGTGGGGCATGGAATTTTTTGGACCTATCAATCCACCATCTAGACAAAATAAGTATATCATAGTCTACACTAGTTACCTGACAAAGTGCGCTGAAGCAAAAGGAATGAAGGTGGAAATGAAGGAGGAAGTAGCATAATTTCTGAGGGAGAATTTGTTTTAAAAATTTGGATATCTCAGAGAAATATTCACTGATCAGGGGTCACAATTCACCTCTCACCTCATTGAGAATATTTTGAGGAAGCACAATATTAAGCATAGAACTTATACTGCCTATCACCCTCAGGTGAATGGCCAAGTAGAAATAACTAACAAAGCTTTAGAGAGAATCCTCACTAAGGTTGTGAGCAGCAGCAGAAAATATTGGGAAAATAGATTGGTAGAAGCTACTTGGGCCTACAACACTACTTGGAATACAACAACAAGATTCACTCCTTATGAACTAGTCTATGGTAAGAAATCTTTACTTTCAGTTCAGTTTGAATTCAATACTTTAAGAATGGAAGATGAATTAAATCTAGATCTAAGAAATGGACAAAAAGAGAGGTTGTTGCAACTAAATGGATTGGATGAGTTTAGAATGCAAGAACTTCTTCACACAGAGGTAGTTCAGCTGCAAAGGAAGGTATGGCATGACAAGAACATCAAAGAAAAGACCTGCCAAGAAGGAGATTGGGAATTTTTGTATGATTCAAGGTTTAAATACTTGAAATGAAAGCTTATGAAAAGATGGTTTGGGCCTTACAAAATGGAGAAATGCTTTGATAATGGCGCAGTTCAAATCAGGACCATAGATGAGGAAGGCATGCCCATGCTTGTCAATGGTCATAGACTTAAAATTTACAAGAAGCCTTTGTCAAGGGTAGAATTCATAAATTCAATAAGGAGAGAGGTGTATGTGATGGGAAACCCCATAGTTTCCCACACCTCCTTAAACAAAAAATAAAAGAAAAAAGAATAATCTTGTGGGTTGAAAACCTCGATGGAGGAAGACCACTTGCTAAAAAAAACGGGGGGGGGGGGGGGGGAATTAAAAATTAAGATCCATAGGTGAAAACCTCTATGAGGTGGCCAAGGCAATTTTGTGGGTTGAAAGCCTCCATGGAGGTAGCCCACTTTCTTTCAGAAAGAAAAAAAGAGAGAAAAACAACAAAACCAAAAAATGCATCTGCATCACTATGATTTTCTGTGTTTTCTGTTTTGCAAGTTGTTAATGGTTTCTAGAAAACACAAGGAAGACTTCATATTCTTTTCCCTTATTCTATCTTTCTGTACATCCCATAATTCTCTCCATTCATCTTCATAACTTCCTCCATCACCTCCATACACCACACTCCTTCGTTCCAAAGCACAATGTAGCAAGAGAAGCATCACACAAACATACTACTACAAACATCAGGAAGTTCCTTCAAAAACAAAGTTGTTGATGGACTGCCAAGAACACCAACAAGGGCAGCTGCATAACAGATTACAGGAGAATGATAATGCCACCCATGACATTTCAAGCACCCCACATGACATCCACAAAAAAGAGAAACAACAGACAAAGATTAAAAACTCATTTAGGAAGTTTCTCCTTCAGCAAGCTGCTCACTTAGAGAACAGGAATATGGTGAAGAACACAGCATATAAAAAGACTTGTCTCAAACATCCAGCTCCTAAAATTGCCTTGGAAACAACAGGTAAACCAAGTTATAAGGTCTCACTCCTTGGCATGCATTCATAATAGCTAGAAATAATTAAGTTGGAGACGTAGAGTTTGAGGGGCAGAAAGGTGGAAATTTAACTCAGCCACCACCATAAGGTATGGATGGAATAAAACTAGGAGTACACGCCCCCTGGGTATGCAAAAGAAAAAATTTAAATTAGTGGAGTAGAGGAGAACTAGGGGAGGAAAACTTGTAGTCCATCATGAATTACCAGGGAGGAGGAACCAATTGTCTACGACAGAATTGGAGTTGAGCGGAGTTATATTGGCACTCCAAATTCTGGTTGCGTCTTCTAATAAAAGGAGATTTCGTCTCATCCAAACTAGTGAATTAAAAAAATTTAGAGGGAGAGGACCGACAGAAGCATGTAGCACTTGAAGAAAAATAAGAACCAGAAAGAAAAAAAAGAAAGAAGAAACCTTGGGTAGAACCAAAAGAAACAAGTAGAACCAAAGAAAACAAGAAGAACCAGAAGAAGAGGAGGAAGAACTAGAAGAAACAAGAAGAACTATAATAAGAAGAGAGAGAGAGAAAGGGCTAAAGAAAAACATAAGATATGGCTATAGAAGTTATAGAGATAGTAGAAAGTGGGTGAGACACAGACTCACAAACCATCGTCATATCCCCTCACTACAAAAAGATAATTGCGACCATAGCTCCTCTGAGCGAAAAAATAAAAAGGCAGACCTCTAGGTATTTTGGAGTTGACAAGAATCAGAGAAAGCCAGAAACTTCTCCCATAAGCCCGATCATCATTGAAAAATGACCAAGGGGGGAGGAAATAATGAAATAAATATTTATGTAGGAGCAACTGCAGAAGGCACAAGCAGAGAATGTAGCACTAAAGGCTTAATTGCATCAAAAAGAGGAGCACGTAGCCACCATGGCGGACTTACGCATAGAAGCCCTTCAGCACAAATTCCCCTCTGACTCATATGCTATGTACCTCAAAGAATAATCGCTTCTATTTGAAATCAACACTCTAGCCTCCCATGGATCACTCTATTTCCAAGATTGTAGGAAAGTCATGAAGTCCTACAAGCAAGCCAACATAGCTGATTAGGAAAATATGGAAGAGTTTTATATGCATAACTTTGAACTGACAAATCTGGAGATTTGGGACCCCAATCCTACAATGGAGGATATGCAGTTAATGGCTCTAGCATCTTGGATGGTGAATGAGGACAATAGAGTGAAGAGATATGGAAGGTCACAGGAATAAGAAATAAAGAACCCTTATATCTCAGACCAGAAGTGTTCAGCCCAAGAGGATTCATCCTTAACCATCGATAGATTGAAAATGACCCTGCAATGGTTGAAATATACCTTCAGACTCAAAATGAGGTGATAGGCCACTTTTATGATATTTCTAGGCAGATAGAAGAGGAGTGCATTATGGCCAGCCAGAGGAGATGGAACAACCTCCCACATAGCCTCAAGAACATGGAGTATCATACTCTAGAAAGACTAAGGGGTGCATTGGAAAGGGCACCCTTATAAAAGAGGGCCATGCAGGACAAAAATATCCGACGGTTGGGACTAAAGCTCAGCACACCTTTGCAGTTGGGGTTGATTGATGAAGAGGAAATAGATGCACAAGATAGAAAATGGGAGAATGCAAAAAAGAATGAATGATTTCACCCCTTTGGGGAAACTCCCACACTTATTCCTCCAGAAATCAAGGGGGATGTCAAAGCTTTGAAGGAAATGGAGGAGGAGGATTAGTTGCTCAAAGGATGAGCAACCATTCAGTAGGGTGGTTATGATGAGCTCCATCATTAGACATATTTGGAGGGGTTAATAGTCACCTTTTTGCCTTCTTAAATCTTGTTTTCTTGTATTTTTATTATTATTTTGGTTTATGATGCTAGTATAGGTGGTGATTAAGGCTAACATACTCTAAGTGCCTAATATAAGGTTGAGTGCATAAAATAATGATTTATTAACCATTTTTATAAATATTTTATCACAAAGACTTGGAGGAGACAGGAAGGAGAAAATATAGGACGATTGTTGAACCTCAAAGGCAGCCAAATGATCCAAAATATTCTCTCTAGCAATTCGAATTCCACAAGCAGCCGAAGGATCCCCAATGATTATCTCCAGCAATTCAAATTCCAGAGGTAGCCGAGCAACTCAAAGAAGAGAGCACTCAATCCTGGTTTACTTGGAGTGATGTGGAATCAATCACCATTTTCTAGGAATATTTTGGTAGCTTCCCTGTAGAATAAATAGAGCAGAGCTAGAGCTAGGAAGAGTTAGTTTATCCTAGTCTCGATTCCATTTAGAATTATTGTTCTAAACTATTGAAGATTTCTATTTTATTCAGGGATCGAAACATTCAGAGATGTATGTAGTTATTCTTTTATGAAATGAGCAGACTGATTTCATTTGATTCATTTAAGTTTAGAGGGCTAGGCTTGTGGGTTAGGGCCCAATCCATGAGCCTCAACTTCTCTGCTGTTATTATCTTTTCCTTCCTGTCATTTAGCTAGTTTTTCATCTACCATTAAAGTTATATATGATTATCATAAGTTTCATTTCTATTTAGATTTTGTGCCGCTATAGTTTTAATTTCTTATACATGGTGAAATAGAGGAAAAACTCCAAAACTGTGGCCAAGATTCCCCCCTTTAATCTATGTAAATATAGTTTGAGTAGGGAAGACCTTCCCAGAGGCCAAAAATTGTTTTCAGTTTGAGTTCGGGGAAGAATTTGTATTTACCAAGTCCAAGCCTTTCCTTCACTGTTTCACCCTGCATTTATGTTTGTTTCACGTGCATGAATCCGCAGGTGTGTTTCACTTCTGAGCACTATTGTTACGCTTCCATTCCCCTCCTTTACTTCTCACCTTAGCACTGCACTTACCTTTCTTTCAAACAAACTTAAGCCCTTTTGCCTTATTTCTTTGTTTTTCTCCATTCACGTCCGCCTTACCCTTTTTACGAAAAACACGTGAAAAACCATATAGAACCACCGAAAATCAAACCTCCAACTTTGCTCCTCGAGACTCCCACCAGCATATGTCACACTTCTCAATCACAACATTTAACGTTTGCCTTAACACTTATTTCCCATTCCCTGCGATTGCGATATTACGAAATCGCAATTCGCACCAGTTACCTTCTACCATTAACACTCACCGCTCATTCTTTGTCATTAAGAAATCGCAAATTACAACTCTTATCTTTTTCCACCGCCACATCATCCCCATCGCACATTGCATCCCGCGAAAATTACCACATCGTAAATCACATCTCGCATAACTTATCACATTACAAATCGCCGCTCGCAACCTTTACCGCAGCGCAAATCGCACTTCGTACATTTTAGTTTATTCCTGTTAATCCTTTCCGCTATCCTTGTAAACTTGTGATATTGAGATTAATGACCCGCCACATCACTCTTTGCACTTAGCACTGTGCACCATTTATTTTATTCCCATTAATCCTTACCGCTATCCTTGTAAGCATGCGATGTTGCGATTCTCAACCTGCCATGTCACTCTTCACAGTTCACACTGCGGACCACTTAGTTTATTTTGTTAATATTTACTACAATCCATTTAAACTTGCGAAGTGATGATTACAATATCGCACATCACAAATTTTATTGTCCATCACATTTATAAGTTCTTCTCGCTCCGAAATCATTTATTGTGTTATGATAGGGTTTCCTAAGGGTTTAACCCCCTCTGTCCACTCCAAAGCCATTTATCATGCTATCATAAATTTTTCTAAGGGTTTAACCCCCGCTTTCCACTTCCAAACCTCATTTCATGTGTTAAAAACCCCATTAGACCTGTTGGCCCTTTTTCCTCCATCTAAGATGCAAATTAATTATTTTTAATTTAAAATTAAGGCATGAATAGTTTAGTTGTATTGATAGGAGTATGGAAGATAGATCATAATATAGGTCGAGTGCATTTAGCCATTTGGCCAAGTTAAGTGTGGTGTAGAATTAATTTCCTTTCTGCTGTTTGTTTTCTGTAGATTAAATTACTTTCATTCTTGGCATTCATTTTTCAGCAATTAGTTCAGTTTCCTTTCTGTCATTTCGTTCTAGCAATTTACTTTCCAGTCGTTCTCATAATTTAAGAAATATCACCCTTTCATGAAGAATAAGAGGATGACATGAACATATTGCATCTATTGTGTATATAGCACTGTCACCTCAAATTTTGTACAAACCCTGGGTTGATAAAGTAAAGTAGGGCATCCCCTGGGAGTTGCAGCACTCTTGGTGCAATACCAGGGATCACCAATAACCTTCCCCTTTTTTTGTGGGAGTGGTAGAGAAACTCTCCTGTACCATGGGAACAAAAGGATTTCCCTCCAATGTCATGGGAATAGAAGGATTTTCCCTCTTTATCATTGGAATGGGAGGATTTCCCCCCAGTTCATTGAAACCTAAAGAAATGAGAAGAACTCGAGCGATATGAATTTCAATCTCTAAGGGACATGTACAATCAAATGAAGGTGGAATCTAGTAAGTGAATTTATCAAAAATTGGTTGGTCAGGAACGAACTCATGGGACTCACGTTCAGAGAGAGTGGGATTGACTGTAGATGGATTCTGATCAATCACTTCATCAACTCATGGAGCATTGGGAGAAAGATTTTGATAACCAGCCAGAAGAGGAGGATGAGAAGTTGTAAGGTTTTCCAACACTTTTGAGTCTTTATCCATATAACTACAAAGGTGAATAGGATTTTTTCCTTCACATAACCTACAAAGGAACTTTATTTTGCCCCTTTTGCCATGGACCTTACTATGACTAGTCTATGGTTTATCACAAGCATGATCTCCAGAGGCTGATGATAAGAAAGTTTGATGTGAGCCTATGGAACACACTTATAATACCTTCGAAATACCAAGGAAATCTCTTATAAGGTGATCAAACTTACATAACTTGCAAAGGAATTTAACTTCGCAGGGCTGATTGGAATATTTTTCAATAATAGTTGCATTTGTAGCAACGGTTTCTTAGTTTCCCCCCAGCTCATTTTGCTTCTTCTTCTTCTTCATGTTTTTCTTCTTCTTATGTTCATGGTTACTAGAATAAATAATTTCACCATGCCAGGAGGAAGAAAGGGATGAAAAAACAATAGGTGAAGAAGGAAAAGGGCCAACTTTAAGATCAACTTGTTTAGGAGGATGAATACTTGGCTGATGATCATTTTGGATATTCATAACCCTAGGGGTTGAAAAATTCCAAACTAGAAAACCAATGGTTTATTTGGGAAGGGAAAAATTTTCCATATAAGGAGCACCATTATTTCCAAAAGGAGGAAAAGGACTAGGATTCTCGTCAGAGGGGTTTCCTTCACTGGTAGAATGGAGAACTAATTCCATTAGTATTAACCTAAGATATACTAAGGATTTATTCCACATGGATGATTTTATTCTGCGGTCGATAATTTTATTTTAGACATTAACAAAAAAAAAAAAGTGGGGTGTGGGGGGGGGGGTGTAATCTAGGCATGAAATTTTACCAAGCAACCGTGAAGTGCAATATACACCTTGGCGAACCAAGGACTTAATTTACATACATTAAATCACCAATAATTTTGTGTTCCTTGTATCACAATATACAAGGTGGTTGAATCGGTTACCTATGGCAAGCATAACAACCTATAGAAGACTTCCAAATATTCTCAATGGTAGATGGAACTGTAGTCTGTAGAAGTGTTTTATAATGCCAAATCATCTGATGAGAGTTGTCCCATATAATTTCAATGTGTGGAGTACCATCCAATATACCCAAACGTACATAAAGTACGATCTAATGCACTTACATACGTGGAACATGATATCACCCCCAGGATACAATGCTGGAACACAATGACAACTCCTACATTTAAAAATGTTGAAACACGTGTCTAGCCTATATATATAAATGTTTTCGTTAATGTTACAAATTCTCCTTAGGTTTATTCAAATTTTTTTAAAATTATCTCTGATTAAGTTTCAGTTTTATGTCTCACCGTGAGTTTCACTGAAATTCCCTAAAATGCAAGCTAGCATGAAGAAATGAAATATTTATTTTTCAATGAAAATATATTTAAAGGAGGGAAGAGACAAAATTACGCAACATACACAATTCAACAAACAATATGCAAAGTGAAACTCCCTTTTCATTGAGAATGTTCCTAGTTTCAATGAAAAAACGAAACCCTATATGAAAATGAAAATATTTTTCTCTTCAATTCGTGTTAATATTCAAATATGATGAAAACTAATATGTATGTCTAATCACTGATTGAAAAAAACTTTTTAGAACAACGAGTAAAAAAATATTTCATTCAAGCACTCAATGATCAAACAAAATCAGTTTTCTAATGACATAATGATAAGAAAAAAGGAAAATTTAAAGAAATCCTTATCAAAGGAACTTAAAAAAGAAAGGAAAACCAAATGGATGCTTCAAAGAGACCACACGACACTCAAAGACTCAAGGAAGAACAACTAGAACATATCTAGACAAAGAAAAAATCAAAACAAGAGAAAATTTGTGCATGAATAGGGGCCAACACAGGTGCATAAGAGGCACCAATGTTATGCAATGCAAACACGAAGAAGGATCTGCAAGAATGAAATGCTTTGTCCTTAGACGAAAGGGACCGTTGGTCAAGAAATAAATAATCCTGACACAAAAATTGCAATTTAAACTCAACGAAAGGTCTTCCTAGGTATATTATTGACTGAATATGACAGTGAAGGTACAAAGAAAAGGTAGGAAAAACACTAAGGAAAAAGAAAATACCAAGGGAATACATCGTTCTCGAGGGTATTCTCAAATTTTTTATACAAAATCTATGACTGCGGACAAAAGTATCTTCCCTAAAATGGGTGGCCTAGCTTAGAACATTATAAAGACATAGAAGTTATTGTTTTCCTTAAAGGAAATAGATAATGGGATGAATCCTACCTAGAATCCGTCATATGCTTCACTCCTTTCTTGGCTTTTAGGCTCCAATTTTAGCTTTCGTCGCTATAATTAGAACCTACACAATAAAACAACACAATCAGATGGTCTATGACATATATGTAGCATCATATAATCATTTCATTCAATGGATAAACATGGCATAGAAAAACATGAAATCAAAAAATCATATATAGTAAAACAAAGAAATCTTTGAATTAATATAAATTGAGTGAGTACAACCAAATATAGAAGTTGATATTGAATAAGAGCTCATCCAAGTTGACTATTTCCTTCTTTTCCACAAAGTCTACATCTATGTCACCCTAATGCATGGAATAACGAATCTTGAAAGAGCAACATGAAGGTGGAATCTATCTCCAAAAGACAACCCCTAGCTTGTGGATGGTCACAAATATATAGAAGAGGATGGTAAGCTGGGAGTTCTTATCCATTTACCAATATAGGCCCGAGATCCACTTTTGATAAGAGGATGAGCTCAAGGAATAAGGGATCAAAACTTGAACGTAGTATAGTATATGATTCAATACTTTCATTTGAAGTAAATATTTATAACATATCCTGGAAGCTTCTGGAAGAGGAAGCTTTAAGATTCTTCTTAGTTTTCCTTAATTAATAGAATAAACACACCCAGAACATAGTAAACTTGTAGGTGATCAATGGACCTCGGTAAGGGACAACTTGTAGGTGAACTCAGGTCTCGAAGCTAGAAAGATGCATTGGTCCTTAAAATGACTGAAATTATCTAGTTTCATGAAGAAATTTAGGGGTTAAGGAGAGTCGTGCTTATGGATTTGTGAAGGGATAATGACAAAGGGTGAAAGGATGTTGATTGATCCAGTTGATAGGTCTATTGAATAGATGCAAAAAAAAATTCCTATAACATGTAGTATGGTTCACATATTCATTTTACCACATACCATTTCCTCCTCACATATATTGAAAACATAATCTATTTAATATCTCATAGTACAAGTAGCTTTTATAGTGCAATGATTATAACAATTGTTAGGTCAAGAGAATTTGTAGCCCAAAGATTAGACTAATATCTTGTTGGCTTCATAATTTGTTCTCCTAGCATACACCTTTCTAACGGGATATCCTATGCATGAAACAAAGACCATATGTTAAAGTTCCATTGACATATTTAGTAGAATGAAAGGAAAATTTAGAGAAAAATTTATTAATGTAAAGAGTAGAATTTAAAAATTGGTTTCACACCCGACAAGCCTACAAATTAAATTAAATTAAATTAAATTATATATATATATATATATATATATATATATATATATATATATATATATATATATATATATATATATATCACTATTAGTTAAATAAGTGATTAATATATTAATAAAAAATAATAATCTGAAAATACAATAAAACTAGCCATTTTGATTCAATTTTCAAAGTCAAACTAGTCGTTATCCTAACGTATAGTTTGGCCATTTCTAAATCTATTTAAACATAACGTTCTGATATGATCTCTCACCTAGTCCTGACGATGAACCACACTGGTTGGTTCCAAACACATTGACAATGTTCCATTGCATGTGATTACTACCGAAAGAATTCTATAAGCCTACATATGTTGTGTCGAAAGTGATAAGACATCTACGTCAATAATTGACATGTAGGATCTAAAATCACTCCATTTTCCACCCAATAGAAGCTATACACAAAGGACATTGTTCCCCCACATATACTCTATTCTACTGCAGATACTCCATCCTCCACACAAGGAAACGTATTAATATTAATTTTAAATTTTTTTAGCCACCGCCCCCCCCCCCCCCCCCGGCCACCCCTCCCGCCTATCCATTGGACTTGCAACTACATCAATTCTAGCATCACTGTGCAGAGATGTAAGAAAAATATGTCAATGTTAGAGAAATTTCGCCTATGAAAATGACCTTTGTTCTCCCGTACACAGTAAAATACCCATAAAACTAAACATTGTAATATTATTTGGATATTTGTTCCACCCCCTTCGAAATATGGAAAGAACCCACGGATGCTTCAATTCTCACATCACTAAGAATAGAACTAAGATAAGAGTGTTACCTTCATAGCACTCACCCATGTAATGGCCACTCACAAAAGTACTTTTATTTTAATTTTAAAATAAATTATCGCACTAAAAAAAATTAAAATAAAATTCACTCTACCTATTAAAATGTGTTCCATCAAAGCTTCCCTAGCCAATCGAAAATTAGAAATAATATTTGTTGAAAATTAGAAAATTAATTTCGAGTTTATGCCAAAATAGGAAAATTAAGCATTTTCTTAATTTTTTTGTTGAAATTATGAAAAAATGGCCAAATAATTCGAGCTCAATGAACTTTGAGAGCAAGGCGAATGCTATAGTCCCTGGCGAGGCAAGTACTAATAATGAAAATCGTTTATTCTTTCTTGTAGGAGGGATGTGGTGAGGTTATTTTTTAGGGTGGTGCCTCTTTCCTTATGGGAGGGCTATGGTGAGTCTTTTTTCCGAGTTGCTTCCTCTTTCCTTGGGGATTGTATGGATGTGATCATATCTCTACCCATATATGATTGAATTCTATTTTCCTTTAAAAGAAAGAATTCATTTTCTATTTTCCTTTTTTGGGGGGTTCAATTAATCTTCTGCATCCATAAAAAACATAGGAGGATCACTTGTAGTGTGATTAGGGTTTTGAGGAAAAAATTTTGCGACCTTGGGAGGGATTTATATCTACAAATTAAATTAATTTATTTGTTTATTATAAACAAATGTGGGCCTAAATGTAACATTATGTTTAAAAATAATGAAATAATACTTACAATAAAAATATTTACCATAAATAAAAGACTTCAATTTCCAAACTAGGTTTACATCCACTTTATTTGGAGATAAAGTATATATATATATATATATATATATATATATATATATATATATATATAGATATATATATATATAACACTTTATTATAAAAAGTTTGATATAGATTTTATATTAAAAAACGAAAATAATTCTTATCACATTAATAGGTTTTTTTCTTTCAAACCCCGAGCGATAACTCACTTGGTCATGTTTTTGTTTCTAGGTAACTCATATGTGATGAGGTAACGAGATCAAATGTCCTTGACGCCCTTATGGTTAGGACTTGCTGGTTTGGTTGATGAGTAGATCCCTTCAGGTTAATCTACGTGAAAATTAATGTGGATGTAGTCGTGGATGTCGTGATCTACCTGAAAATTAATGTCGTTGTAGTCATGGATGTCATGTCCACTCAGTGTCTGTGAACCACAATTAATTTTTTTTTTTGGGAAATTTGTATTTCATTCATTTTTTAATATGGAGTTGACATGTGACATTTTAAATATTAATAAAAAGAAAGAGAGACAAAAAGAAAGTGAGAGATTCCTATAGATATATATTTTCTAGTTTCAAATATGATTTGGGACTGTGTCCACATTTTTATGTGTAAATTGAGAATCATAAATAAATATTTCAATATAAACTACGTATATGATATATGAAACACACACAAAGACACACACATACATATATAAGTCTAACATAGGTTATTTAATCTAAGGAGAGAGAATTATATAGAGACAGTTCTATAGATATATGATTTCTACTTCTAGAAATGACTGGGACATATATTAACATTTTAATGTGTAGAATGTGCACCACAAAGAAAATATTTCAATTTCAACTCTATATGTACTATATAACACAAAGATATATATTTGTGTGTGTTAAAAAGTTTAATATGGATTATATATATATAAAGAGTGATAATTCATTCAGATGTAAGATTTTAACATTTTGATTTCTAGAATATGAATTATAAATTAATATTTCAATGTCAGCTATGTTTATAACATAGAAAACAAGATATATTTCAACTATGAATCAAATATTTCAATGTAAGATTTCTTTAAGTGTTGGATTTAAATATTGGTTTTCATCTTGAGATATTTGGTTCCTCTTGGCCATTGGAATATCAGCAGTTAAGATGGATCTACCTTAATTATTAATATTTTTTTAAATGTTATATATAACCTCCATATTAAAAATAAAATAAATTGAATGTTTGGTACTAAATCAAAATTAAAAATATATATACTTTTTTACAAATTTCATATAAAAAATTACACATAATGTAAAGTCAATAATATGCCATATTTTTTTTCTCCATAACATGTTGTTATTAATATATATGTTATTGAACTATGACATATTAACTAAATATATAATTAGTTACACATAATGTCAAGTCAATAATTTTATTTTTGCATCTCATTTACCAATTCCATCTTAAAATGTGAATAAATTACATATCTTCCTCAAAATAAAAAAATAATTTTCTTTTTTACTTTCATATTATTTTTATATTCAATCCATAAGTCACATTAATTTTTTTAGTAACCGATATTGAATTTATATGTATCTATGATATATAATGAAAAATAATAATATCATTAAATTTAGTATTAATTTATTAAATTAAATTAAAAAAAATAATTGACTATTAACAACTAGGTGCTTTAGATTCTAATATAAAAAAAGTGTTGTAATATTAATTAAAATTATATTAATAAATTAAACTAAAAAATAAATAATTAAAAGAGACAACATCTAAACCAATTTAAAATCTATATCTATTAAATCATTAAATCACACATTAGAAAAATAAATGCTTAAAAAAATGATTTAAAGGGTTGTGCACTAGCTGTATTTAAGATTATGTAGTTCTCATAATTACGGTTACATTGTTAAATAAAATGGAATTATAATAAAGGATTAGGTATATTTTAGCTTTAAGAACATGTAACTCTTTCACGAAAGCACTTTAAACATTCTAATGTTTATTAGTATTTTTTGGAGTGATTTATGAATTGATCCTTATTCCCATATTCCAACATGATACTTATGACAATAAGTTTATATATATAGTATAAGTGTATATGTAGTTTAATTTTGAAATATTTATACTTACATCAATTTAGTATGAGAGATGTTTTAATGTACTGTTATATTTAAAAATAATAAAATAAAGTTTACAATAGAAAATTAAAAAATAATAATAAATAAATAAAAACAATATTAATTAAAAAAAACATTACTTCAATTTCACTTTAATTTTATATTCATTCTATATATAAATAAAGTAGTTAATATATATAGAATCGATAGAATCTATGTAAACTTAATATATATATATATATATATATATATATATATATATATATATATATATATATATAACTTAACTAAAAAAATTAATGTTAATTTGACATCGATTATATATATAAATAAAGAGAAAGATCATTTTTATTTTATTAATAGGTTATTTTGAGAAACTTATAATTTATTCAGTTTTAATATGGAGTTGATATGTAACATTTTTAAATATTAATGACAAAAATAATTATATATTGGATAAAGAAGCCTATGGATATATGTTTCTACTTCCAAATATGATTGTGGCATGTATCAACATTCTAATGTATAAAATGTTAACCCTCAACAAATATTTCGATGTTAACTACATATATACTATAAAAAAAACTTATATATAAGGAGAGATTATTTCTATGCTATTAATATTTTTTTTTTCTTGGAAATTTGTTAATTTATTTATTTTTAATATAAATTTTACATGTAAAACAAATTCTCACACACACATATAACATTTTCAATATATTTATAACAAAAATAATTATTATTGGGGTATGTATTAATGTTTTTATGTGTAAAATGTGAAATATATATATATATATATTCTATTGATAATTATTTTAGATATATTTGTAATTTATACACTATTTAATATGGAGTTGATATGTAACATTTTAGGAAATATGTATAGAAAAATAATTATATATATATGTAAAAAGGGAGATTGCCCTGGATATATGTTTTCTATTTCCAAATATGATTGGGGCATGTATTGTGTAGAATCTGAATCATAAATAAAATATTTCAATGCTATATGTGTGTGTTGCTAAAAATCAATATAGATCTATCTTAACTTTGAATTTCTCAAGAGCTATCACGAGTATAATATTTCGGTGTGAAAAACATTTCTTAAGCTGTGGATTCAAAGAAAGATATTTAATCCCTTTCATTATTTCACAAATTTGGATTGAAGATGGATGAGTTAATGGTAGGAACTAATTCTATCTTGAGAGCATCCAAAAGCATATGGGATGGAATTACAATGAGAAGGTATATCAGGTTGAAAATAATTACATATCAACTCATTTTACATATAATACTTATTCTTAATTACTTGGAGAAGTGCTCTACAACTTAGCATGTGAAAGATGTTGTCATGTAACATTAAATTTAAGAATAATAAAACAATAATTACATTAACAAATTAAAAACAAATAATAACAGAAAAAAATAATTTCGTCCATAATAAGTCACTTGATTTTCCACTTTACTTTTACATCAAATTTATATATAAATAAAGTAATTGAAACTAAAAAAAATGATTTTCTTTGTAGTATGAGGTATAGATGCAATTTCTTCACTATTTAATATGAAATTGACATATCACATATTAAAATAATATTATTGATATGATATGATGTGTAATTTATTCTATTTTTAGTTTATATATATATATATATATATATATATATAATAGTAAAGTTGATTAATTTTAACATCACTATATATATGTATATAGAAAACATAAGGAGTTCTAATTTAACTAATAAGTTCTTTTCTAATTCAAATATAGGGGAGATTTTTAATTCCTAGAATTTTTAATATGGAATTAAATGTATACTTGTAAATAAATAGATAGAGAAAGATAAAGAGTAAGAAATTATGCTATGGATGTGTCTTCTATTTAGGAACATGAGGGGTATGTATTAACATTTTATTGTGAGCAGTGGGAATCATGAATACAATATTTCAATGTAAACTAAGTATATATTATATAAAAAAAAGTAAAAAAATATAAAAATATTACAAACAAAAGGTTTTATTAGTATGTAGCTCAAAACCACCATAACTCTCGATCTACCAAGAACCAAAATGAATCAATTTTTTCATGAATACAATATTTCAATGTCAACTAAGTATATATTATATAAAAAAAGTAAAAAAATATAAAAATATTACAGACAAAAGGTTTTATTAGTATGTAGCTCAAAACCACTATAGAAACATAACTCTCGATCTACCAAGAACCAAATGAATGAAATTTTTAGAGGTGCAAACCTTTCCTCATGTTTTTCACTAAGAAATAAAATTTGCACTAAAAAAATTGCATGTGTCTTGGAGCTTGATCTAGAGGGTTTTTTTTTTCTCTTATTTTTTTTTTCTTTTTTTTGTAAATTTGGTAGTACCTCGCTATTTTGTATTTATAATTGTAAAGCGGGTTACAAAAGATAAAAATCAAGTCTGTGGCCTCAACTTGCCCATAGGAAAGCAGGTCTGTTAGCCACCTTAAAGCGTTATTCGTCCATGAGCCTCATTAACTAACTGATCGATTACACAATTATCTACAAGCTGGGGAAATATAAGATGTCCGTACAAAATATAAAATTGCATCTAAAAACCATGAGAAAATTCTAAAACAACTAGCCATCTGAGGAGTAAACCGGAGCAGGATCCTTCACTGTAGAACCAGGAATATCCACTTGTTGCAACTGCTGAAGCTATTTCTCCATGCGACCTACCCGATCATCTATTCGACTAATTCGATTAGTAGCCTGATACTGAGTAATTTTTATATGATTCAGCTGATTCAGAATGTCATATAGCAGTTCCACAATCTGTGGCTCAATCCTAGCTTGAGTGGGAGGAAAATTCTGCATAGCCTTGGCCAAAAGGCATTTGACTATCTAGTAAGTATGGACAGTCTGCTGGAACAAATTGAGATGACCTCGAGTATTACCAGGGTCTGTTATAAAGTCCAGGATCTCTGCTTCCACTTTATTATCTTCTGGGTCAGTTTGAATTTCCCCTTCCTAGCCTCGGATCTCTTGGCGAACAGTGGATGAATTACCAAAAACATAGTTTGCAGTGAGGGTTTCTAGGACCTCTTGACGTGAATTCTGACCACGTTTCTTGGGACAAGGCTTAGGCTGGGACTGTTGTTTACCTTTAACAGAATGGGGACAAGAACGACGTTTCCCCATGTTGGAGAGTGGACGATAGATGAACAAAGACAAGCATGAATAAAAAATTAAAGAGTGGATGTCAGCAATGAAATAACCAATGGACTGCCATTGTGCATAGACGAAATGATTGCCACAAGGACACGGTAATGAAAACCACAGAACCCAATTCCTTAGTCTGATGCCCTGGACAGAAACAGAATGCATAAAATCCATAGAGAATAGGGCAACGACAGCCACCTCCCAATCATCACGAGGAATCTAGAAATGCCAAAAAGACGTATGGCCACAATTGATAACATGGAAAGAAAGTCGCTTCCCACCCTGAGTACAACCATACAAGAAAAATTCCATAAATCCAACCCACTGAAGGTTCCGAAAACCAAAGCAAGACACCACCCAGCCACTAGAAATGAACGAACGAGCATATATACAGATAAAAAGAAAACACCGAACCCAGTTGCGTCCGCTGGAACAAGAAATGAGAATACCCCCAAATGCCTCAGACACCTGAACAAAGAACTGAAACAGCCACAAAATAAACCTTTGAAGTTTAACCCACCCAGCAACAGGATGCAAACAACGGCAAACTCTGATCTGAGCTGCAACGAGAACAGAGAAGCCACTATAAAATGGACAGGGATCCCAAAAACAAGGTTCAAAAGGGTGCAAAAGAGGAGCAGCAGAGCTATAAGCCATCAGCGAATTCCAAATAAACAGAGCTTGCTACGGATTAAACATAGCCCTTACGACATCAAAAATGAGAGATAGAAGAAATACGAATACATACCCCAACAGTGTTGGGAAAAATACTGAGAGGGGGGGTGAATCAGTATTTAGTGCTGACTGAAATTTTTTTACTTTTTCTTTCTTTTAAACCCATATGCTACTTTACTGAACACAACTCGCGTATACACGCGATATCATTAAGAAAACTTGCGTATGTCCAGAGATCTAATTATGCATTTAAATCTTAACTTAGATCATTGCATCATTCATTCATTAGATGTTTAGTAAGCAGTAAACAAGTGCAGTAAGAACATAATAAACCATCACACATAAGAAACACACATGAACACCAAGATTTAAGGTGGAAACCCGATTCGAGAGAAAACCACCGCTGCCGTCATCTCAGTCTTCAATATTTATTATATAAAGAAAACTTCTTACAACCATGTACTGGCGCATACTCATACTAGCACGCAGGCACCCACCTGCAGAAGGCTACAACCTTCTCTCGTTTACCATCCTCTCCTGGAAGGGAGCTACAACCCCCTGCTCTCGTTTACCAGCCTTTTTTGGAAGGGAGCTACTACCCCCTGCTCTCGTTTACCAGCTACCACTGGAAGGGAGCTAATACACCCTTACTGAAGGCATCGACCCTCAGCACCACTGCAGACCACATTTCATCAATTTTCATGTAGGATCAAACAGCTTCAACACAACCCTTCACTTATCAACAAACATACTTTGCCCAATACTTCAAGCAGAACAGTGAGACCACTGTAACCAGAATATCAGAGATAACCTAGACTTCAGAATGGATATGCAGATGTAAAATCAACCCTGAACATTAATTCAAATACCATACGTTGTTTTCCTTTATGTAACCCGCGTATATACGCGTCTTTATTCACTCCAACCTGCGTATGCTTCAGTGTATAGTAACTTTGTATACGCGACTTTTCTTCATCATTTCCGCGTATGCACGCGCTTTCCTTTTCACCTACTAGCGTATTCTTCTGTGTATGCTTTCTTTGAAAATTAGTTCAGACTCATATTCAGATATGAGATCAGATTTCTGTTCAGACAATCTATCAACGATACAGAACTGTTTATGCAGTCATTAGTCATTGAATCATCAACCAATCAACCAACAACTTGATATTTATTCAACATAATCAGTAGCACAATCAACAATTAAACAACCCAGATTTGTATGAATACATCATTGACAGATTGCAGTAAAACAACAAAACAAATCAGACATTTCATTCCACATACTTCAGTGAAACCCTAGATTCCATACGCGCTTTTATTTCACTGAACCTGTGTATATACGCTCTTTCACAGAGACAAACCTGCGTATACTTCAGTGCATTTTATTTTTAGAAACCCTGACTGCCATACGCGCTTTTCTTTAAGCGGACCCGCGTATACACGCGCTTTTCATGAAATGAACCTGCATATAGATCTATAAAGGATAAACTTTTCATAACAGACCACATCTATAAACTTACCCAGATTTCTTCAATATCTTCATTAGACTTGTGCTAGGTCTTCATCATTTCTTTTCAGATCATCCTAGAGATTCATCATTTCTAGATCTACAGATCTTGAACCTTCATCATATCCATAGGTGCATCATAGATTCATATCTATCAATTAAGAACAGAGTTCCACCATGCAGATATACTTCAGAGTGAAGTATTCATTAAAACCCATACATATGCACACTTTGCACTATTATTCTCTTCTCCTTATATAGGTTTAGCCTTTATCAATACCACGAGTCAAAACCACACAACTTCCGATGGTATTCTTGGACGGGATCAAATAGATAATCCAACGCGAAATACTGTGGGAAAATACCATGGTAATGTCCCCTAGTTTTATAAATTTAGAGTGCAAATAGGCATACGCTACTTGGTACGTACTTTTCCACGTACATACGCTACTTCTCCTTTACAAACCCGCGTATTCTTTGTGACATATCATATTTATCATTTCTCTGGCACTTACCGAAATTTATTTCTCTACTACTTCTGAGATGCTCTGTAGATACATCATATTTTCATCATTAATAAACTCATCAATTAGGTTTCCATCATCTTCATCAAGTAGGTTGCCATCAAGGACAACACATTGCATCATATTGCCAACAATCTCCCCCTTTGGACTTGATGGCAACCATAATGGTGTTTGATCACCACAACAAATATAACCATTATGTGAACACCATGATACTCTCCCCCTATTCAAACACCATGACACTCTCCCCCTTTGACATCAAGGGCAAAGGGTGGATCAAAACCAAAACAAGGTTTTTCTTCGCATGTAGAAAGAAGAGCGTTGTAGATCTGATGTGCACTGAAGTTACCATGCTCCCCCTGAGTTCACGTTGAATCTTCAAACATATTTTTCAATGAAGTACATGACTCTATGACCTTTCCTATCACCAAGGACTCAAACTTACATCAAATATCCAACCAAGTGGATTTACATATGATCAATGTCCTTACATGACTGAATATTACAATTTTACATCACAGGTCTCAACATGACCTTTTGTAATAAATACCAAAAAGAACTCAAGAGAGAGATCATATTTCAAAACCATCATAATGCCAACAATGCATAAATATTAGCAAGGCTAATGCTCCCCCTGAACCTGTACACCTGTTCTTGAGCCATTTTACTCCTTCATCTCCCCCTTAGCTTATGCATCCTGAACACTTTCAACAACAAATCATCAAGGTATATTCATCAAATATCATAGAATGAAACATAAATATGAGAGCTGAAACATCACCAGAGATACCCAACAGCACCATAGCTGTGCTGAAGAATGCTGACCCAGAAAAATTTGTCAGCAACCACCCATACGCGGTTTTCTTTGTATGTACTCGCGTATATACGCGACTATCTTTCCGAAAATCCGCGTATCCAATTTAATCTTCTGCATTTAAGCAGATCTGATCTTCTGCATGGCAGAGACTACTCCCAGCTTCTGTCTGAGGTTAGAGGTTTTGTAAATATATCAGCAACTTTTTCTTTGGAGGGAACATACCTCCAACTTCACCTTTTGTTGAAGCACTTGTTCACGTAAGAAGTGATACTTGATGGGAATGTGCTTGGTCTTGGAATGCATAACAGGATTCTTTGAGATACTGATGGCACTTGTATTATCACACATAATGGAGATAGGAGGTGAACATTTGATTTGAAAGTCTTGTAAGGTTTGCATCATCAAAGAAGTTGAGTGCAACATGATGCGGCAGCCACATATTATGCTTCTGTTGTAGATAAGGCAAAAGAGTTTTTATTCTTGCTAAACCAAGATACTAACCGGGGCCCCATATAGAATGCACCAGCACTAGTGCTTTTTTGATCATCAACATTTCTAGCCCAATCTGCATCAGTGTAAGCATGAAGAGTGAGATCAACATTCTTTGGATACCACAGTCCAAAGTCTTGAGTTCCTTGTCGATATTTGAATATTATTTTGACAGCCTGAAGGTGAGACTCTTTTGGATTAGCTTGGAATCATCCAAAAATCCCAACTGCATGCATAATGTCTGGTCTAGTCCCAGTGAGATAAAGTAGACTTCCTATCATAGATCTGTATTCTGGTTGATTCACCGTGGGAGAATCATCATGAGAACTGTGATTACATCCGGTTATCATTGGTGTACTTACAGGTTTGCACTCTTCCATGCCATACTTCTTCAGAATTTGCTTAAGGTATTTTGCTTGTGATAAGAATATGGCATTTGTAGTTTGATGCACTTTCAAGCCAAGAAAGAATGTTAGTTCCCCAAGTAAAGACATTTCAAATTATTGCTACATAACAGAAGCAAATTTCTGACTCATAGATTCTTCATTCCTTCCAAAAATGATATCATCAACATATACAACTACAATCAGTAGTTTATCATTTTCAGTTTTTGTGTACAAGTTGCTATCAGCAGACCCCTTTGAAAATCCTTGTTGATGAAGATATTTTTCAAGACGATAATACCATGCCCTTGGAGCTTGTTTGAGACCATATATAGCCTTTTTAAGTCTACAAACAATTTTTTCATCATTTCCCAAAATAAATCCTTCTGGTTGTTCTATATAAACTTCTTCTTCTAGATCACCATTGAGAAATGCAGATTAACATCCATTTGATAAACTTTGATTTGTTGGAGGCTTGAAAAAGCAAGAAACATTCTTATGGCTTCAAGTCTAGCTACAAGAATAAAATTTTCTTCAAAGTCTATACCTTCTTGTTGAGCATACCCTTTGCAAACAAGTCTAGCTTTATTTCTTATAACCTCCCCATTCTTATTTAACTTGTTTTTGAATATCCATTTAGTTCCAATGACATTTTTGTCATGAGGTCTTGGTACTAATTCCCAAGTGTGATTCTTTTCAATTTGATCAAGCTCTTCATTCATGGCTTGAATCCAACATTCATCTTTGCTAGCTTGATTTACATTGTGTGGTTCAATAGTGGATAGAAATTCCAGATAGCTAGAAGATCCCACAAGAGTCCTTCTTGTTTGTACACCTGATCCCTTATCTCCCAAAATTTGAGATTCTGGATGATTCTTTTGAACATATTTGGATGGAGCTTTTTCAGATAAATCATCTTCAGGTTCTTCATTGGGTTCACTATTTATATCATTTCTATTTGATGTAGGAGGACATATGTCACCATCGTCTTCATTTGTTGTTTCTTCTTCTTCTTTTGGGGCTGCAGGAGACTCATCAATAACAACATCAATACATTCAACAATCTGCCGAAGTCTTTTATTATAACATTTATATGCTCTACTCCTAGAGGAGTAACCAAGAAGTATTCCTTCATCTGCTCTGTATTCAAACTTGCCAAGTTTTTCATCATTATTTTTGATAAAACATCTGCTTCCAAAAACTCTAAAATGCTTCACAGTGGGAGGATTACCATACCAGAGTTCATATGGAGTTTTATCACTATTTACTCGAACATGTGCCTTGTTAAGAATATTTACCGTTGTATGTGCTGCTTCTCCCTAAAAAGCGTCAGGTGTTCCGGAATCATCAAGCATCGCTCTAGCCATTTGTTGAAATGTTCTATTCATTCTTTCTGCTACGCCATTTTGTTGTGGAGTGCCAACTACAGAAAACTGTCTTTTTATGCCATGTTGTTCACAAAATTCAAGGAATTCATTTGATGTATATTTTCCTCCTCGATCAGATCTAAGACACTTGATTTTCAGATCTAATTCATTTTCAACTAGTGCTTTGAAGGTCTGAAATTTCTCAAATGCTTCATCTTTGTGTTTAAGCAACCCAATCCCACACATTCTAGAGAAATCATCAATAAACAAGATATAGTATTGTTCGCCACGTGGTGACTTTTTCCTCACACGTCCACATATGTCAGTATGAATAAGTTCAAGAGGATTACTTGATGATCTTTCCTTGGCATTAAATTGTACTCTGGTTTGCTTACCAAATTGGCAAGATTTGCATATGATATTTTCGGGTGGAGTAATATTGGGAAGATCACGGACTGCTTTAAGTTTGCTTGATTTGTTGATCTGAGAGAAGCTCAGATGCCCCAACCTTTTATGCCATAGCCAGTTTTCTGAAGATTTACTCAAATAACATTGATCTTTGCAGTTTTTCAATACATACAGATTGCTTGGAGTTCTTTTTCCTTTTACAATTATTTTACCTGTATCAAGATCACGTACCACACATTCTTTTGAACTAAAGACAACTTGAGTTCCTTGATCACACATTTGACTTACACTTAACAGGTTATGCCTTAATCCATCCACATACATGACATCATTAGCTTTCACCTTTCTCTTTTAGAAATACAGACCATTTTCCCTTAATTACCGCAGGAGTATCATTTCCAAACGTAACCTTATTTTCTTTTTCTAGAGCACTATATGCAAGAAGTTTGTTTTTGTCACCTGTCATGTGTCTTGAGCATCCACTATCAATGTACCATTGATTTTCTTCACCTTCTGCAAATAACGCTATGCCACAATTTTCAACCTGTAATTCCTTCTTTTTCCATACTTTGGAGCTTGAAGGAAAATGCTCTTTTGGCTGAACTTTGCTCCTACATTCAGATTCTTCATGGCCAAAGTTATTGCAATAACACATTCAACTTCATTTAGAAGAGGAGAAAATTTGTTATAGGTATTCTTATTTTTTTCAATATAAATCCTTTTCTTTCTTGCTTCTCTTGTCATGATGGTTTTATATGCAACACATTGTACAGCTTTATGACAAAAATTGTGACATGAGAAACATTGTCCATTGAAGAAGAAATTTCTGCGATCATTAAATCTTCTACTTGAATTTACCTGTTGATTGGTGTTTCTTTGGAAGATATTCCGGTTAGTGTTCTTTGAATTGAGATGATCATGATTTACTTGTAAAGATTCTTTATTCCCTTGCTGAGTGGCAGAGTGTTGTAAACCAGCTGTAGCTGCTTTTAGATAATTTGGTGCTGAAGCCTGAGAAGATTCTTTGATATAAACAAGACCTGTCTTTGTAAGAGGAGAACGTTGTACCTTGATAATCTCATCTAAGGTTTCAGAACCTTTAGCAAATCTAAGATTCAGACTCTTTACTTTCTCAAGTTCTTTTCTTAGACTTACTACTTCACACTCCAATTTCTCATTGCGTTTCTCCTTTTCTTCAAGCTGATTTTCCAGAGTCTCTATGGTTATTTTACTTTCTTCTAAGCGTATTTTACTTTATTCTAAGCGTATTTTGAGTTGATTGTTTTCTTCAAGAAAATCGTTGTCCTCTAGACCATCCACAAAATTATCCTTTTCTTCTCTAGATTCTTTTTCAAATGCCATGAGAAGTCTAAGATCTTGTTCACATTCTTCCTCACTATCAGATAACCCATCACTGTCTTCATGAGTATAGTAACTTTTTCTAGTGCTAAACCGATTCTTATTCCTTCTTGCTACTTCCTTCCCTTTTGAAGATGTTTCTTTATGAGGACACTTAGCAGCATAATGAACAACTCTTCCACAATCAAAACATTTGAAAGGAAGCTTACCTCTGAACCGTCCTATGCCAAGTTGAAGTTTCTTTACAAAATTTGCCTCATCTTCTTCTGAGATATATCCTAATCCTTCTGCTTCTTGTACTTCTTTCCCTTTCGTAGGAGCTCTAAAGACGACTTCTTTGACTTCAGATGGTCCTCCTCTTCTCATTTCATATGCAGTTAATATGCCATGAAGTTGCACCACAGTAAGACTTTGAAGATCCTGTTTTTCTTCAAGAGCAGAAACTTCTGACTCAAATTTTGCCGTTAGAGATCTTAAAATTTTCTCAACCAAAGTGGATTCGGTTATTGTTTCTCTCAGATTTCTCATACGATTTACAACTTCATCAAGACGTAAAAAGAAACTGACAATACTCTCATCACTATGCATCTTCAAATTTTCATATTCAATTCTAAGAGTTTGGAGTTTTGCACATTTTACCTTTGCATCACCTTCATAACTTAGAATGATTTTGTCCCATATTTCCTTTGTTGTATTCATCTGCATGACTTTGAAAAATTCAGATTCAATTAGACTTCCCGTTAGAGCATTGACCGCCTTTGCATTTAATTCATAATTCTTCTTTTCCGTTGGATTTGTTGGTACTGCGGCTGGATATTGATATCCTCCTTCAAAAATGGCCCACACATCTACTCCCAGAGACTGAAGATAGGATCTCATCCTTGTTTTCCAGAAGATTAAATCGTTTATGTTAAAGAGCGGAGGCCTGATAGATGCTATTCCTTCTTGATTGCTCATCTTGCTTGATCTTCCTTCTAGCGGCTAAGATTTTTTAGAAAGACCCGCTCTGATACCAATTGTTGGGAAAAATACCGAGAGGGGGGGTGAATCAGTATTTAGTGTTGACTGAAAACTTTTTACTTTTTCTTGCTTTTAAACCCATATGCTACTTTACTGAACACAACTCGCGTATACACGCGGATATCATTAAGAAAACTTGCGTATGTCCAGAGATCTAATTATGCATTTAAATCTTAACTTAGATAATTGCATCATTCATTCATCAGATGTTTAGTAAGCAGTAAACAGGTGCAGTAAGAACAGAATAAACCATCACACATAAGCAACACACATGAACACCAGGATTTAAGGTGGAAACCCAATTCGAGGGAGAAAACCACCGCTGTCGTCGTCTTAGTCTTCAATATTTATTATATAAAGAAAACTTCTTACAACCATGTACTAGCGCAGACTCATACCAGCACGTAGGCACCCACTTGCAGAAGGCTACAACCTTCTCTCATTTACCAGTCTCTCCTGGAAGGGAGCTACAAGCCCCTACTCTCGATTACCAGCCTTTTCTAGAAGGGAGCTACTACCTGCTGCTCTCGTTTACCAGCTACCACTGGAAGGGAGCTAATACCCCCTTACTGAAGGCATCGACCCTCAGCACCACTGCAGACCACATTTCATCAATTTTCATGTCGGATCAAATAGCTTCAACACAACCCTTCACTTATCAACAAACATACTTTTCCCAATACTTCAAGCAGAACAGTGAGACCACTATAACCAGAATATCAGAGATAACCCAGACTTCAGAATGGATATGCAGATGTAAAATCAACCCTGAACATTAATTCAAATACCATATGATGTTTTCCTTTATGTAACCCTCGTATATACGCGTCTTTATTCACTCCAACCTACGTATGCTTCAGTGTATAGTAACTTTGTATACGTGACTTTTCTTCATCATTTCCGCGTATGCACGCGCTTTCCTTTTCACCTACTAGTGTATTCTTCTGTGTATGCTTTCTTTCAGAATTAGTTCAGACTCGTATTTAGATCTGAGATCAGATTTCTATTTAAACAATCTATCAACCATACAGAACTGTTTATAAAGTCATTAGTCATTGACTCATCAACCAATCAACCAAAAACTTGATCTTTATTCAACATAATCAGCAGCACAATCAACAGTTAAACAACCCAGATCTGTATGAATACATCATTGACAGATCGCAGTAAAACAACAAAACAGATCAGACATTTCATTCCACATACTTCAGCGAAACCCTAGATTCCATACGCGCTTTTATTTCACTGAACCTGTGTATATACGCTCTTTCACAGAGACAAACCTGTGTATACTTCAGTGCATTTTATTTTTAGAAACCCTGACTGCCATACGCACTTTTCTTTAAGCAGACCCACGTATACACACGCTTTTCATGAAACGAACCTGCGTATAGATCTATAAAAGATAAACTTTGCAGAACAGACCAGATCTATAAACTTACCCAGATTTCTTCAATATCTTCATCAGACTTGCGCCAGGTCTTCATCATTCCTTTTCAGATCATCCTAGAGATTCATCATTTCTAGATCTAGAGATCTTGAACCTTCATCATATCCATAGGTGCATCATAGATTCAGATCTATCAATTAAGAACATATTTCCACCATGCAGATATACTTCAGAGTGAAGTATTCATTAAAACCCAGACATATGCACACTTTGCACTATTATTCTCTTCTCCTTATATAGGTTTAGCTTTCATCAATACCATGAGTCAAAACCACACAACCTCCGATGGTATTCCTGGACGAGATCAAATAGATAATCCAGCGCTCAATACTATCGGCCAATACCATGGTAATGTCCCCTGGTTTTATAAATTTAGAGCGCAAATAGGCATACGCTACACGGTACGTACTTTTCTGCTTACATACGCTACTTCGCCTTTACAAAACCGCGTATTCTTTGTGACATATCATATTTATCATTTCTCTGGCACTTACTGAAATTTCTTTCTCTACTACTTCTGAGCTGCTCTGTAGATACATCATATTTTCATCAATAATAAGCTCATCAAGTAGGTTGCCATCAAGTTCATCAAGTAGGTTGCCATCAAGGACAACACATTGCATCATATTGCCAACAAATAGAACAGTTTGGCTGGTGGATATGGCGTCCAACGTTTTCCTATGCTGCCTCCGAGCTTGCACTACAAAATAACTTTTCATGGCAGAATGAAAATGCCGATGTTGAATTCTTACTATCTTAAAAACATTCTTTTTCCATTCTGACAGCACAAGCTTTCGACCCTGCCAGTTCATTACTCCCTGATCCATCGCACACTTCCATAACCACGGTTCGATCTGTGCCATCATGTATATTAATGGATTGAAGAGGTGAATGCTGCCAGCTGTCGTATCATATTATTACACTCTTGACAGATTCCCACCCGATCGGGGGGGACCTTGATCTAGATTTAAGATGTATCAATACTAGTAATTAAATATGTTCATAATTGAAGCGTGTGTGTGTGTGTGTGTATGTGTAGATATATATATATATATATATATATATATATATATATATATATATATATATATATATCATTTTAATTGTCAATATATTTTACAATATTCAAATAATAATAACAAATAATATCCTAATTATTTAAATAATTTATATAAATTAATGTGGAATGTTATTTCCAAGATTAAGACCTCAATATTATTACTTCCAAGATTAAGACCTCATGGTTGCTCTCACGGGATTAAATGAAATATCAAGGTTAATTAAGGATTTCCCCTATCCTCTACTTTTTTTGGCATTTACATTAATAAGCTCGAAGACTGCTTAAAAGCTAGAAATTTACATTGATAAAGTAGAGGAGTGTTTAGAAGCTACAAGATACCATGGACCAAAGCAAGCTGGTATAGTCATTACTCTTCTGATTCATGCTAAGAATGTAGTCCTTAATACCTACAAGAGAAAAGTCATGATAGTTAAATCCAAGAAGATCAACTATGACCATTTCATTTATGATATCAATTACTTAGAGTAAGTTTCATCAAACAAATATTTACTTACTAAGATTCATAATTAAAATCCAAGAGATCATTCTGAAGAATAAGGATAATATAAAAAACAATAATACTTCGAAATTAAAGGATAAATTTTGGGATGATAAGGAGTTACAAGGAGAAACAAAGCTAAGGTACTAAAAGGAGGTGATCAACCCCACTTTTGGTAAGAAGAAAATGAACATTGAAAATATATGACATAATTCTCATGAGCTTAGAAGTCAAACCTGGTGTTCATCAGTTCCCAAATTACCTTGGGATGAAAGAATCTACCCCTTTGTAATACTAAGAGAGTTTAAGATGAAAAGTTTCTCTTTGATTACCATACCTTTACTTACATCCATTCTTTTTTTTCAAAATATTTGTCACTACCAATTTTTTTTAATTTGTTAAATAAAAAAAACCATAATAATATCAAAATACTTCTATATTTTTTTATTAATAAAAATAAAATATTAAAAAATCTATATTAATCACTTGCTTTCTTTTCTTAAAAAAAAAAAAAAAAAAAAAAAAAAAAAAAACCCTCCTGATTTTAATATAAAAAATCAATTACAAAATTATGTAAAAAAATAAATAACAACATTATGTAACTCTACTTCTCAGAAAATTATGTAACTGTACGTCTCTCAAAAAAATTATATATATTATTGGATTAGAGTCGAAATACACGACTATGTGGAGCCTATACAATTGACCGCCTTCAATGCATATTATAACACTATTAGATTCGACATATATATTAATAAACTTCAATTGCGTATTCTACTATATGTAGATTATGAAATGGATGCCTTTAAATAAAAACACTTTAGAGCGACGAAATTTGCAGGTTGTTGTCACTGACCAAAAACTCCATTGTAAGTAGGTGTTTGCACGAAGTAGGACTTTCAATTTAAATGGCAGAGCCAATGAAAAATGATTTAGTTAAGGAAGACGGAAAGCTTTATTTTTTGGGTTATACTTACGGTGGGTTATATTGCTAAATATAATTTTTTTTTAAATTTAAAGGTGGTTAATATATGGTCACCCCATTTAATAATGTATAGTTTAAAAACTATGTATCATGCTTCATTGCATTTAATAATATATAGCCTAAAAATTATGTATCACTCCCCACTACATTTAATAACTTATACCCCAAAAAATATGTATCCGGTGAAAGAAGACAACAGCAGTCGTTCCTCTCTGTTACGGAATGCATGACATGCGCGGCTTTCTCGTCAGAGAGTATTTTTTTAACAGAGGTGGCCAGAGATTTTTCTCCAGGTAGGCTATAACCCTACCTGATATAGCGACAGGCGTTACACACATTTCTAATGTAGCCACTATATTTATCCACCTAGCCCGGACCTATAATTTCAAGCAGCTCAGGTTATAAATTTTTCTCTTCATATTTCATTGATGTTTTTCAAGCCGTATTCTGTCATAGCAGTTTAAATATCTTCCCTCAGATTTACGATTTCTTGCGATTTTCATGGGTTTCTCTTAGTTTTCCATGGTACTGACACATGCCTATGCTGTAAAGTGCTAATACTATGCCTTCGGAAGTAGAGATCGTGATCCCCGAGCCTTCTACGGCTTTAGAAGAAACGGTCGGACAAGGAATTACAGCACTGTTGAGAACATTGGAAAACATATGCAGCAAAGATAGGAAAGATCGAAACAACGATCAAGTGAGGGCAGATGTGAGACTAATTTCTGATGGAATCGACGGTCTTAAAGTTATTCCGGATTGTTATATTAGACCTCCCACTGACAGGCCAAGACTAAAGGAGGTGGCTTTTCCAGTCTTTGTTCCGGTGGTGGATTTTGACAATTTCAGCGTCCCTGGTAGGCTGAGGGTGATTCGCAATATCAAAGATGCTTGCCAACAGTACGGATTTTTCCAGGTGCTTTGCTTTCCATTTCTGTTATTATCTTGTATAATTAATTAAGATAATTTACATCAAATTAAAATAAATCTATCGTGAGTGCGTGTTAGCATGAAGGATGACTATCAATTTAAAAGGCGGGGCCAATGAAAAATGATTTAGAGACAAAAAAGGCCATTTCACTATGTTATGGAATGTATGACATGCATAGCTTTCTCGGCAGAAAGCATTTTTTTGACAAGTGGGCAGAGATTTTTCTCCGGCTAACCTATAAACCTACCTGATATAGCGATAGGCGTTGCGCACATTTGTAATGGAGCTACTGTATATATAGACCCAGACCCCAGCTATAATTTCAAGCAGTTTGGATTATGTATTTTTCTCTCGGTCCTTCTTTGTTCTTTTTAAAGCCGTATGTTGTCTTTGTTCTTTTCTAAGCCGTATGTTGTCCTAGAAGTATAAATATTTTCACTGAAAATTCTGTTTTGTTCCAATTTTCATGGTTTTCTTTTATTTTTCAATGGTATTGAAACATACATTTGCTGCTGTCAAGTTCCAATTATTTTCCTTCAGAATTATATGTTAGAATTTAAATCCAACTGCCAGCATAGAATAGCAGGACAACGAAGTAAATGTGATGGGAATGAAGAAGCAGTAGGACGACAGAGTAAAGTTTGATGGGAGTTTGAAGAGCGGCGGCAAATGAAGAAGCAGTATGACGATAGAGTAAAGTTTGATGGGAGTTTGAAGAGCGACGACATGAATGCAAAGGTGGTGCAAGCTCCGTTTTTATTTGCAGCAACCACCTGCATTAAAAATTCACCAATTGCATTTAACACAGAGGTAGCAACATTCCAAAGAGGGGAAACAAGGTCAAGCAGCAGGGGGAATGGAACTCCCAGAGGAGCTGACGTCAGTCTTCCACAGGACCCACCTCCTCACAAAACAAAAGAGTTTGGGGGTTTGGGAACTCAAATTGTTTTTACCGCAGTACATGTTTTTTTTTTTACTTTGGTTATATTTTGATATATATTATAAATATGAGATATTTATAATATATAATATTCTAATGTCTTATGTCGTGAGTGAATTGTAAAGATGTTATTTGTGTATTGTAATTTGCCTGAAGCTAGAAATAGAGAAAGAGAGACAGAGAGAGCAATTTTTGCTGTGAGTGAAACAATGAAAGTTTGAGCTGCATGTGTAGCAACCACCAAAATTTTACTTTGTAAATCCGGAACAGAGTTGTTCAAGAATTTTTTTTTATTCTGTAATTGTTAGCAGTTTAATAAAAAAAAAAGTTTTTTTTTCACGTCTCTGTGTGTGAATTTTTTTTTAATCTCTATCTTGAGGAAGAAGAAGAATTATTTTCCTCTCTGTTGTTTGGAATTTTTCAGAAATTCCAACATGGTATCGGAGCTAGTCTAGGCACTCAATGAAAGAAGCAGAGATTGCTCTTCACTGCAGAAGTTGTAAGAAGTTTATTGAAGCGGATTTCTCCAGCAGAGAAAGCTTCTGTTTGTTTTTTTTTAAAACACAGTCAAGAAAATTGTCTGGTTTGCACAGTCACGATGGCAGCAACAGGCACTAGTTTGATAAATCCCAAACTTCCACAGTTTAACAGGAATAATCATGAATATTGGGCTATCACTATGACAGCATTGTTTGCTTCATAAGGCATATGGGAGCTAGTTGAGAATGGCTACCCAGAACCAGTAGATGTAGCAACATTGGCTGCTTTGATAACAGCAAAAAGAGATTTGTTAAAAGATAATAGGAAGAAGGACTCCAAAGCCCTCTTCTATTTTTTTCAATCTATACATGAGAGTATTTTCCCAAGGATTGCAGCAGGAACAAAGTCTAAGGAGGCATGGGATATTCTCAAGATATCCTATCAAGGCATGGAAAAGGTGAAGACAACAAAGTTGCAAATGTTGAGGAGAGATTTTAAAACTCTCTGTATGAAAGAGTCTGAAACTATAGACTCATTCTTCACTGACGTTATTGCGTTGGTTACCTAGATAAGGTCTCATGGAGAGACACTCGAAGACAGGAAAATAGTGGAGAAACTATTGAGAAGTCTACCCTCAAGATTTGATGCCATAGTAGTGGCAATAGAAGAGACAAAGTATATCTCATAATTTACAGTGGAAGAGATGAGTGCATCTTTGATGTCTCATGAACACAGACTAAGCAAAGGAATATATTCCTCATTGGAACAAGCATTCAAGACTCATATGTCTTTTGGCCAAAGCAGAGGTCAAGGCAGAGCAAAAAATAGAGGAAGAGGCAGAAGCCAAAATAGAGGGAGAAACGGCCCTGCAAGTTCGAGTGGAAGAAGCAGCAATCAGAGCTAGAATGAAGACTCAAGCTAACATCAAGCTAATGGACAAAGGTATGATAAATCCCAAGTCCAATGTCATTATTGCAAGAAATATGGGCACTATGCCAATGAATGTAGGAAAAAACAAAATGACATGAATAATAGGCAGAATGCTAATTTTGAAAAATAAAATAAGAACCAGAGTAATGTGTTGTTAACATGTAATGTAGCACAAGATAGGCAAGATGATGTATGGTTCTTAGACTCAGGTTGTAGCAACCACATGACTGGAAACATAGCAATGTTTGCCAATCTAGATGAAAATGTTAAATCTGAAGTAACAATAGGAACTGATAATAAGATCTATGTCAAGGGAAAAGGTAGAGTCAGTATCCTGGCAAGAAATGGAGAACATAAGTTTGTGCCGGATGTATATTATGTACTTGGCTTGAAATGTAATCTTTTAAGCATTGGACAACTCATTCACAAGGGCTACAATGTAATTTTTAAAGATGATGTGTGCACAATCATGGACATACCTCCAACCAAAAAAGTCATTGCAGAGGTGCAGATGACAAGAAATAGGATTTTTTCTCTCAAAATCAAAGCATACTTGAAGGAAGGGAGAAATGTAGTAGCTGTAACACAAGAGGTCTTTCAAGAGGAAGTGAAAACTGAAAAATGGTTATGGCACTCGAGGTTTCGACATCTCAATTTTGGAGGCCTGAACTTGTTGCACAGAAAGGGAATGGTAATAGTATTACCATTTATTGAGAAACCAGACAGCCTATGTGAAGGCTGCATCTTGGGAAGACAACACAAAGAAAGCTTTCCAGCAGGGAAAAGTATAAGGGCAAAGGCACCCTTAAAATTGTCCACTCAGATTTGTGTGGACCAATGAAAATGCCATCTTCAGTTGGCAACAAATATGTTTTGACATTCATAGATGATTACACCAGAAAGACATAGGTGCATTTCTTGAAATAGATGAGTGAAGTGTTTGAACACTTCTTCCACTTCAAAGCTCATGTTGAGAAGCAGAGTCGGCACTACATGAAAGTGCTGAGAACTGACAGAGGTGAAGAATACATCTCCAAATATTTCCTACATTTCTGTAGGGAGAATGGCATACACAAGTAGTTTACCAAAAGTTACACACTTTAGCAAAATGGCGTTGTAGAAAGGAAGAATACGACCATCATGGACATGGTCAGAAGTATGTTGAAGGCAAAACATTTTCCAAATGAGTATTGGGTTGAAGCTACAAATTGTGCAGCATATATCTTGAATAGATGCCTAACCAAAGCTGTCATGAACAAAGTTTCGGAAGAAGCGTGGAGTGGCATAAATAAACATGTCACCCACATGAAATTTTTTGGATGTGTGGCTTATGCACATGTCTTGGATCAACTAAGAAAGAAATTGGACAGTAACGGGGAGAACTGTATCTTTTTTGGATATAGTGTTGAGTCCAAAGCATACAAACTCTACAATCCATCCACCAAGAAAGCTATAATGAGAAGAGATGTGCAGTTTATTGAAGAAGAAGCTTGGGATGGAAGTTTAGAGAATGGAAACTCCATCGAGTTCAAGTGGAACTCCAAGTACACCAAGAAGACCGAGATTCAGAAATATGAGTGAGATTTATGAGCAAGGAGAGGTAAATGATAATGCCGGTCTAAACTCTTTATTTTATTTGTATTGTTATGTTGATGACCCAATTCATTTTGAAGATGCCATAAAATAATAAAAATGGATTGAAGCAATGGATGAAGAAATTGGTGCAATAGAAAAGAGTAATACATGGGAGTTAGTGGATCTACCTAATGGTAAAGAAGTAATTGGAGTAAAATGGGTTTATAAAACCAAGAGAAAAGCTGAAGGCAAGATTGAAAGGCACAAAGCAAGACTTGTTGTCAAAGGCTACAAGCAGCAACAAGGGAGAGATTATGAAGAAACCTTTGCACCAGTTGCAAGGATGGAAACAGTGAGAACAGTATTGTCCATAACAACACAACACAAATGGAAGGTTTACCAAATGGATAATAAATATGCATTCCTGAATGGAGTTTTGAAGAAAGAGGTATATGTTGAACAATCTCCAGGCTATGAGATTGAAGGCTAAGAGCACAAAGTATGCAAGTTGAAGAAAGCTCTTTATGGGTTGAAGCAAGCACCGAGAGCATGGTACAACAGAATAGATGCTTACCTGACAGAAAATGGATTTGAGAAATGTGATGGAGAACCCACACTCTACATAAAATAAAATGGTGGTAAGATTCTTATTGTTGTTTTATAGGTAGATTATTTAATTTTTACTGGCAATGAAGTTTCTCTCATTGTTGATTTTAAAGCAGTCATGAAGAGTGAATTTGAAATGACTAATTTGGGTTTTCTGAGATATTTTCTTGGAATAGAAGTAGAGAAAAATGGAAATTGTATTTTCATTTCCCAAGTAAAATATGTTGAAGAAGTGTTGAAAAGGTTCAACATGCAGAAAAACAAAGCAGTTGTAACTCCAACTGTCATGGGGTTAAAATTGAGAAAAGAAGACAACAACAAGGATTTTAATCCAAAATTTTATAAACGAATAGTTGGCAGCCTCATGTATTTGATTGCAACTAGGCCCGATATTATGCACACTGTGAGTTTAATTTCCAGATTTATGGAAAGGCCAAAAGAGACTCATTCATGGGCAGCCAAGAGCATTCTAAGGTGTGTGAATGGAACGAAGGGGTATGGTATTTTCTACTCCTCATCTGAAAATTTTAAACTGATTGTTTACACAGAGAGTGATTGGGCTGGAAATGTAGATGACAGGAAGAGCACATCTGGATATGTGTTTCATTTGGGATCGAGAGCCGTTTCATGGGCTTCCAAGAAACAGCCAATTGTTTCTTTATCAACAACGGAGGCAGAATATGTGGCAACAACAACAGCAACATGCCAAGTAGTATAGATGAGAAGAATGCTTAGAGATTTATGTCATGAGCAGGACAAAGGAACGATAATTTATTGTGATAATAGCTCAGCGATAGCTTTATGAAAGAATTTTGTCTTCCATAAGAGAACAAAGCATATTGATGCAAAACTTCATTTTATACGTGCACTGGTTAATAATGGTGAGATTGTTTTGCAACACTGCAAAATAGAGGAACAGTTTGCTGATATTTTAACAAAGCCATTAATGCAGAAGAGTTTTAATTATTTCAGAAAATGCCTGGGTATGCAAGAAAACCCAGCAGTTGAAATTAAGGGAGAGTGTTGGAATTTAATTCCAACTTCCCACATAGAACAACAGGACAACAAAGTAAATGTGATGGGAATGAAGAAGTAGCAGGACGACAGAGTAAAGTTTGATGGGAGTTTGAAGAGCGGCAGCATGACTGCAAAGGCGGTGCAAGCTCCGTTCTTATCTGCAGCAACCACCTACATTAAAACTCCACCAACTGCATTTAACACATAGGTAGCAACATTCTGGAGGGGGGCAGTAGGGGGAAGGCAACTCCCGGAGGAGCTAACTTCAGTCCTCCACTGGACCCACCTCCTCACAAAACAAAAGAGTTCCGGGGGGTGAGGGAACTCAGGTGAATGAACTTCATGAAGGTCCCCGGAAAGCATAAAGGATATAAGGTTTTAAACCTTAACATATAGTTTTTTTTTTTTTATTTAATTTTAAACTTGTAGCATGATATTTTAATTTTTAACATGGGTTAATTGTTTTTACCGCGGTACATGTTTTTTTTACTTTGGTTATATTTTGATATATATTATAAATATGAGATATTTATAATATATAATATTCTAATGTCTTATATATATGCCGTGAGTGCATTGTAAAGATGTTAGCTGTGTATTGTAATTTTCCTAAAGGCAGAAACAGAGAAAACAGAGATAGAGAGAGCAATTTTTGCTATGAGTGAAATAGTGAAAGTTTGAGGTGCGTGTGTAGTAGCCAGCAGAAGTTTACTTTGTAAATCTAGAACATAGTTGCTCTGAAGAAGTTTTTTTATTCTGTAATTGTTAGCAGTTTAATAAAAGAAAGTTTTTTTTTCATGTCTCTGTGTGTGAATTTTATTTTAATCTCTGTGTTGAGGAAGAGGAATTATTTTCCTCTGTGTTGTTCGGAATTTTTCAGAAATTCCTACATTATAGATCATAATCCTGGAGCTTTCTCGAGTTTTAGAAAAAAATATAAATTTATTTATTTTATTTTTACTTTTCAATGATTTATTATTATTATTATTATTATTATTATTATTATTTTATGTTATTTCCCCAATTAAATATAAGTGAAGGTTGAGTTAAAAACTTATTTTTATCACTCAGTGTATTTTTACTTGACACAACAACAAAAATATTCAATGTTTATATATATTTTGAAAGAAAAAATATTCTATGGATGCATGTTTGGTACTTTCTCATATGGAATTTCATGTATTAATATATTAATGTGTAAAATGTGAATATAAATAAAATATTTTAATGTGAACTATGCATATATTATATAAAACAAATGAAAATAAAAAATGAAATTATAGTAAAAACATGTTATTAGTGTATTGCTCAAAATCACTCTAAATCTATTTTAATTTTACGTGTATCAAGTTTTGTTCTCAAAAAGAGGTTTTCATTTCTACAATATTTTAATTAAAATTTAGATTGAAATATTTTATCGTACCAAAAAATACTTTATAAATTAATATAAAAAAGATATTGTAACAATTATTTAAATGAAATGTTGTAATCAACTACATTATAAAATAATAATATAAATTAAATCATATATTAGTATATAAATTAAAAATGATAGTTTATATTAGTAATTATAATTATTAAAAATTTAAATTTAAATTGAGTTAACAAATTTAACAATTAAAATAAACTATATTGGTAGATGTGTTCTTTCTATCTACATGTTATGCATATCACATTTAAAAGTAGTGTAAAACATGTCATAGAAACATATCAATCATACATAATTGATAATATATTTATTTTCAAATTTTTGTTAAAATTAAAATTATATATATAAATATAAAATTTATATATACCTCTAGACACAAATCTCTTCTCAGCTGTATACTAAAAGAACTTGCATTTCCAAGATATTAGATAAATATAAAATAAATACCATCTCTTTCTCTTGATATGTTTTAAAAATATTTTTAATATATATATATATATAAAGTAAACTAAACTAAACGTTCAAATATTTAGTTAATATGAATATCAAATATTAAATATAATATAAATATGTATATCCACGGGACTTCATATAAGTTTGTGACAGTGTCACTTACTTATCCATTAATGTAATGTGACACATATATGTGTCCATGGGACTGCACACAAGTTTGTGACACTGTCATTTACTTATCCATCAATGTAAAAATAACTGTGCTCTAAACCTGTCCAATAGCGGAGTATTAGATCTGCATGTTCGGTTCCTCGTGCATAACGTGGAAAAATGGCATCAGAGATTAAAAGGAAATGATGTGTCTTGAATCTTTTAGTCATCCATTAATTCAACTCACGGAAAAAAAGCTCGTTGCACTCTAAAGCTTCCTTTGATAACTTATAATTGAGCTCCTGTTAGGTTTTTCCAGAGCGACCATACTCTGATCATTCTGAGAAATTAAATTAACAACAGAAAACATGGATTGGTCATATGTTTGCATGGATTTCATACGACTGGTCAACTTTCTAATGTGTTCTCAGATCATAAATCATGGAGTGCACGAGACGGTGATCGAGAGAATGCTGAAAGTTGCCCGAGAATTCTTCACAATGCGTGCGGAAAATAGAGCAGATTTGTATTCCGAGGACCCTTCACGCGTTGTACGCCTGTCGAGTAGCTTTAACATTCGGAAAGAGAGTGTCTTAAATTGGAGGAGCAACCTGAAACTCCATTGTTATCCTTTGGAAGGTTATATTGATTATTGGCCCACAAAGCCTTCTGATTACAGGTTCATATAAGAGAACTTCATTATCGGATTCCTTGAAAATCTATATTACATTCGTTGCATCCGGTATATCATTAAAGATAACAATCCTGTATTTGGCGTGAATGCAGAGAGGTTGCCACTACATACTGCACGGAGATTAGTGCAATGACACTACGTTTGCTAGAGGTCGTATCAGATAGCCTGGGACTCGAACCCGACTTTATAAATAAAGCTCTTGGAAAACACGGCGAAAATATGACAATAAATTATTACCCTCGGTGCCCGAACCCAGAGCTCACCTATGGCTTACCGAGTCATACAGATCCCAGCGCTCTCACGGTTCTTCTCCAGGATCAAGTATCCGGCTTGCAAGTGCTTAACAACGGAAATTGGATTGATGTTCAGCCCATTGCAAATTCCTTCGTAATCAACATTGGGGACCAATTACAGGTAAAGCACTGGATGAAACCCATGATCAGTCTATCCCCTAAAGAACAATCACAGTATATACTCAAACAGCAAGCTGTTTAATCGTGCGATGATATAGTTCTCTCTTTCTTTCAGGTTTTGAGCAATGGATTATACAAAAGCACAATCCATCGCGCTGTAGTGAATTCCTTGGCATCGCGTATGTCCATTGCAACGTTCTACTGCCCTTCAAATGATGCAGTGATAGAGCCCGCCTCTTCATTGATCAACCCCGATAATCCTGCTCGTTACAAGAAATTCACTTACGAAGAATACTATCGCAAATTTTGGAGCAATAATCTGGACGGTAAGCGCAATCTCAAATTCTGGTCGGATGGTAAGCCCTGCTTGGATTTGTTCAGCGTTAACAATGCTACAAGGCCTCCAAAAGATGAAATTTCCACCACATGATTTCAACGGGCTGACCTTCCAGGATGCGACCCTGTGATTTTCCTTCCTCTCCACGTACGTACGCAGGCATTTATAAGCACTCTGTTGTAAAGCAATAAACGCTGGATATATATGTTTTCATGTTTGAAGTTATGCCGGGATTTTGATCGGCTTTGCTAAGTGTTTAACTATGATATATGAATTTTTAAGCGCAAAAACTTATATATTTTGATTTGGTTTTCAGTTAATTAATTTTTTTTAAGAGATGACAATAGGTTTAAGCTTTGGTTTGAAAAACCATTATACCATTATATTATATTTATTGAGCATCTTGTCTGGGTTACACTGGTGGTAATACTATTGTATTTAAAAATATATATATATATATTTCAAACATTATGATTTAACAATATTCTAATACTTAGTTATATAATTTTAAATTAAACTATAATATCTACATTATTTTATATATATATATATATATATATATATAATTTTCACATTATATAGATTTTATATATAAGATTTTTATTAAAACTATAAATATTAAAAGTCTACTTAAATTTATGCTTTCTAACAATATGAACAAAATTTACCTACAAAATTACTAAAAGAAAACCGGTTCCATCGCTTGATTATACGGCTGTTCTATAAAAAAATAAAAAAATAAAAAATATTGAAATACCTATAAATTCAAGAGTATTTATATACTCCTTTAGCGAAGTGGTTAGCCCATGTCGAGCTCAAAGTACTTCGCATCATATGACAAATACCTCAGCACAATGCATATAAATTATTGGATATAAAATGTTCTTAATATTTGTTTTAGCGAGAGTAGAAAAAATCTAGGAAATTTATTAGCAGTAACAGTACACAGTAACCGGCAAAATAACTTGAGTAACATCACATTATAAAACAGGGTATGCACACTTAAACTAGAAATATAACTCTCATATTGTAAAACAATTACAAAGGTAAAAATTGAGACTTATTCACTATTGTGAAATACAAAAAATTTACATACTATAACTGCTCACTAGTTTGTATTGTAACAAAGTCTCCTCTGGTCTGCAGACCTGCAATCGCAATCTTGATACAAATCGAAACCTTTTATTCATACAAATTTAATAATATTCTTTATTAGTTTTTCCTCATGCTCTGAATTGTTAGAGTTTTCTTACTATTAGTTTTGACCTGTCATTTGTTTGAGTTTTTATTAATATTATGTTTTCACCTTTGAATTGTTATAGTTTTTTTACTATTAATTTTTTATGTGTAATATGAGATATAAAAAGTCAGTTTTGATTGAAAGAAAGATACAAAGTCAAACTAGGAATAGTAATGCACAGAATACTTCATTGGAATGAAAACCAATGAAAATACCATTTTTTTATTACATAAATTCTTTCAGGAACATCATATGAAGAAAAATGAAAATAAAAAATTTTAGATTATAAAAATGTCTTTCATTATCTCATAGTAATGCACAGAATACTTCATTGGAATGAAAAGCAATGAAAATACCATTTTTCTTATTAGATAAATTCTTTCAAGAACATCATATGAAGAAAAATGAAAATAAAAGATTTTAGATTATAAAAATGTCTTTCATTATCTCATTCCTTACACGTTAAGAAAAAAATTTTAGATTTAAAAAATGTCTTTCATTATCAGATTCCTTACATGTTAAAAAATTCTTTTATAGTATGTAGCTTAGTGAAAACCCTTGTGACACTTGTTGTAATGAAAAAAAATAACATTAAAAAAAAAAAATGGTTGATCGAGAGAAATTATTAGTATCACATGCTCAAGTTATTAGAGGATGGTGTACAAACATGAAATTTTGATGGTGGAAGAAGTTAAGAAAACATGTATTTATAAAATCATGTTATATGTAGAAACAAAAATCATTAAACGATACAAAACAATATATTTTCCTTAAATAATGTATATTTTTTAAATCAAAATATAATGATTTATAAATTCCCAATGATTTATTATTGAATTCATGGATAATATTTAATACGACATCGAAAACATGTAAGAATAGGGGAGTTGAAAAAATGGATGTGTGTTTATTTATGTAGGTTGATATAATAGATTTGTCAATCTAAAGATCCAAACAAACTTGCTCATCAAACATGTAGAGGAGAAAAGGTAATTCCACCAATTATTTTTGAATATATATTCATATTTACATAAGTTCATAACCATGCATAGTGAAGGCCTTTATGTAAAACTACCAAATGGCACATAAAATACCATTCAAGGTCAAAGACACTAGCTAGAATTCATGTTTCATGGTTAGACACCTTGATGATGGTGCCTAAAGCCTACAATGTTGATTTTCATATGTAAGGCTCTTTTCTTCCTCTTCAATCATCATTTAGGCCCCTAGACCCCTTACCACTACCCAAAATCAATTAATGGTAGCCACATCCCACTTAAAGGCCAAATATCTCATAGAAAGGTCCTATGTGGTCTTTCAATTCATGTTTCATCATTATTAAGCCTTAAAGGCTTTAATAAGTTCCTAAGTCCCTTTTTTATGCTTCCTTAACAATTTCAAAGATATAGAGACCCATCATTGTTACTAAAATCATCATAATGGCCCATGTTAACCCACTCATTGTCAAAATATTTCAAAAATACATATTATTTTTATCAAGTACAATTGTTTTCCATAGTGATTAAGACTAGGAAGTATCATTTTCAGTATAGCATAGTTATTGTCAACTCATAGCCTTGGTTAGAACTATATAGTCATTATTGGTGTGAAACTAACCTAATGATGGTGTCCATTAGACACTTGGAAGAAATTTGTAACTAACAAAAGTCTAATGTGTCTATCAGACCTTGATAAGAAATATGTAGGGCTAAAGTCTCCTATTTCCTTCTCTTCACTAGAAAAATATAGTTGAGACACATCAGTGATGCCTAAGTCTAGTGCATTAATGAACAAAAATATGAAATAATCCTTATAGAGAGCTTAAGTGAAATTTTTAGGTGTTGTTTATGGTGCTTAATTTGAAGAAGGTTGATGAGGTGATCAATTTTTAGCTCAAATATGAAAGTGCCAATAAAGTCTTGAAAATAGTGACAAATCGAAGTGCTCGTCGTTTTGAATCCAACGATGTTCATTTCACCTCAATCTGACACTGTATCCTTAAGTTATCATGTGCTGATAGTTTTTCCAAACAGTTAAAATTTGAGTTCGGAAGTTAACTCAGTTGACCGTACTATTGAGTCAGCAAGTTGATCGTACAAGTCAAGCCAATCAAGTACTGATGTTTGTAAACCTTTGGTTCATTGAATTTGGGCAATTTGGATTGGTTGGTGACTCGTTGTGGTGGACCAATGAAGTGATTCCACATGGCGCCCAACATAGGCCAACATTTTTGTATGGGCCAAACTAGCCTCCAAGGTATTTGAACCTGCAACCTCATGTCCAAAAATCAAGCACCTTACTAATAGGTCAATGCTGGTCCTTATTAATAATGGTGTTGAAATTTCTATTTTAAGTTGTTATATTGCACGTTTAGGGGTTAGTGGAATAATTAACTATCCAAAAGAATGCACCGGTTGTTAGTGAATTTTTAGCTCCATTGCTGATTTTTGGGGTGGATTTGTAGGACAATTTGAGAAAAGGTCGAATTTATAGGATGGCTAATAGTCAAGTTCATGGGAGAGATTTGGAGCTCATATTTTTTGGAAATTTTGGCCAAATTGAGCTCATAAAGAGTTTATTTAGGGGTTTTTTGATGTTATGAATCCATTGGTGACCCCTAATTTCTTATTTGAGCACACCTATGTGGTATTTTTTTGGGTTTTATAGCATGGGTATATGGATCAATCCGGATTTTGAGCATATTGTTTTGAATTTTTGACCAAATTGAGCAGAGAAAGAGACAATTTAGGGGGTTTTGGATGTTCTGAATCCAACGGTGACCACTAATTTATGATTTGAACACATATAAAGAGTATTTTCTCATGTTGGAGAGAAAAGGTGTATGGATCAGTTAGGGTTTGGAAGTAGTTATGGAAGCTTTTTGGCCATGGAGAAGACCTTGTAGGGGTATTCTCACCTTCATAAGTCGACTTCCGAAGATGTAAATTTCAAGCTTCAGCTTAGGTTCACTTTATCATTATGTTATGTTGAGGGAATTTTTCTTTATGTACATCAATAGAATTGAAGTGTTCACATGTTATTTTTGGCTCATTTTAGTTGGACTATGCCATCTTTGTAGGAGATGCTTTATGTTGTTGTTTGTGAGAGTTATTTTTAGGAGAACATTACCTTGTAGGGGTAATAGCCACATATTTACAATCAGAAAAATTTATGTATCTCATTTAGATATTGAATATATCAGTGGTCTAGTCATGTTCACAGGCCAAAGATGTATCCTAGGAGGGGTGAACTCCGTCAAATTATATTTTTTTAAGCTCTTCATTATGCCTACATGATTTAAGTGTTTTATGTTGCTTATGTCAAGTCTACTTGTGAAGACTAATTCATGACTTTAAGAGACATTGATTTTTTTTTTTTCAAGATCCATTTCTACCTTTCAAAGAGAACGCCTCCTCTATTTTAAGATCAAAGGTTTACTTCGGGGTTAATCTCACTAGTTCCCAGTTTACCAAGATTATATATTAGTACATACTTACACTATAGAAAGGTCAACTTGTGGTTCTTGTATCCCACTCAAAGGTGAGATAACCCTAAAATGTTTCTACATCTTAGCTTTTTATTTCTTAAGAAATTCTAGCCTAACACATTTTTATTTAATACCACTATAGAAAGTCAAATAAAAATCTCAAGAGTAATGGGTATATAAGTAAGTTCCTTTCCATATGAATACATTAGAGCCCCACTTGTAAGAAATCCTCTCAGAATAAAATTTTGGGAAGATCTCATGCAATGTATGGAGAAAAAATTATCTTGTTGGACCTTTGTAACACTTGACCTTGTTATTAGACTTACCTTTCTTTAATTAATTTTGTAATCAATCCATGTGTACCTATTCTTAGCCTTGGCAGCCCTTAAATCCATTCTGCGAAAAATATGAAACATATAGAGATCCTTCATTTAAGTCAGCTTTTATGGCCATAAGTATAACATAATTTCACAATGATTATTGTTCATTTTACTAATAACCTAGATAGGGTTTATGATTATCTTATAGAAGCATTGGTAATACTAACATAATTAAATAATGTATACTTCCAGATAATCATTTATACCTATAGATCTATGAGCCTACTCTCCTAACTTTAAATAAACAAGAATTTATTGAAAAATAATTGCAAGAAAAATACTGTATATCTTAATTGTAAAAACCCGGAAGGAAACCTTGTGATAGTTTGAGAACATGTGTGATAGTGTTTCGAGAAAAAAATTAAACAACTAAAAGGAAGTGGTTCAAGGCCAAAGTTATTTTGTATAACCTAGCAATGTCCAAATCAAATATCGAGTTGATAAAATGACACCAAATTTGAAATATAACATTATATCAAGTACGATATCAGGGTTTCTAAAATAATAACTCTAAAATTCATGGTCATGATTTTTTATCCTTAAGTAAGATATAAGGAACATTTATATTTCCAAAAAAATCTCAACGAGCCAAACACAATGGTCACATTAGTTTTAGATTCAATGGATGAGAAGTGGAGTAATTTTGTGACCCAATTTCCATGAGAGAAATATGAAGGTTAAATTAAAAGTATGTAACACCTTCCACAAACCTTCCAGAGAGTTTGTTTGGTCTAAGTGGTGGAAGGGCATGTTACAATTTATAACGTGGGAAATAAAAAATGAAAAGAACAAAATAATATTCAAAGATTAGTTAATAAATCTATAAAATATTTGGAGCTCTGTAATGGGAAGTGTAAGAGAAACAATCTTCACAACCCTTTGGTCTCCATAATATTAGGAATGTGATTCCAAGGAATCACACATTTTCAGACTTTTGGGGCTCAACAAATCCTATACAGATTTTCAAGCTCCACAACCCTAGCCCATTCAACCAAGTCCGAATAAATGGCTGCCAACTCATATTGGCTTCCCAAAATTAAAATTTTATGGGGCCTCTAGGAGTAACTAGCTTTGCTAGTTTTTTAGGGGTATTTAGGGATTACCATGGACAAATTATTGTCATTTATGTAATAAATCTAGCCAATTAGACTAATAATGTGGTGAAACTCTCATTTATAAAGCAAGGCCTAATAATATACAAGAAACTTAATTATAAAAAAATTATAACTGAAGGGGGTTCTAAAACTCATGTCCTAATGATAAAAAAACTACAAAATCCTCCCTGCGAGGTCACTAATAGCTCGAGACTAATAGCAAGAATAATTAGAATAAAATTCCTCTTAAAAGTAATAATATCCATTTTTCTATTACATATACGAAGAATCGAAAATAATATGACAGATAAAATGGCCAATGATGGTATGCAGTACAAAGTAGATGTGTTAGAAAAAAGTGACTCCATCCTCTTCTTGATGTGTTAAGAACAATATGCAAAGAAACTGTAGAAATGGAAAATGTCCCCAAAGATAGAACAAATCTCATGGTACAAACTCATCGCATTGACATGATGGCCATCTATTTATTATTAGTGGTAGGCCACCCATCAATTTGTTCCCTCCATGACTTAACATACAACTACACCTGTAAGGTAACATGGTTAGTTTTTAGGAGGGAACTTCTATAATAGCCTTCATTGCATGGGAGTTTAATTAAGGAAATCATTCTAAAATATAAAAACAGGAGCACACAAGCAATGATTAAGGTGACTAACATGAAGGAAATATCAGAGCATGACACAATATGGAGTAATGGAGATAGAAGTGGGAGGTTTGAATATCTCATTGTAGTTTATTATGTTCCATGTGATTGTTTCTCGTGGGAATACCTAGCATTTTACAATATATTTATTTTCAAAGATTATAGTTTTGAAAGGAAGGAAATTCAATATAAATCTTGTAATAGAATTGTCATTTCATGCAAGATTGATGATAGTTTGAAAATAGAAAATACTCAGTCTAAGGTGAAGTACCACTAGTTCATTTCTAAATTAGCGAAGGAGTCTTGAGTTTTTTTTTATTGTATTTATTGTTCTTCATATCCCTTTAGTTGAAGACATTTTTCTATCAGTGTTCTATATAAGTTTTGGATTAATAATCTTCTATATATTTATTGCCTCTCTAGGACTTCTAATTCTAGGAGGTGTGTTTTTTATGAATTAAATTTGACCTATTTTTCCTTCCATTTTACCCCCTACCTCCAATGCTTCTATTTGTTAGTATTTCCCTGCTTACTGAAGGTTTTAACCATGTATAGACATTACCTAGAAACTAATTCTTAAAAAAAAAAATGCAATGGCAATAATAGAAAATATAAACAGAGATTTTTCACATGGAACCCAAAACTCGGAAAACCATATTGATTTTTCATTATATTTCTCCCAATCATATAATGCATTATACACATGCAAAAGAATTCATAAAACACAAATCCAATAACCCTAGATTAGAACACAAGCGTATTTTCCTTAGTCGTATCTATAAAACACCATGGGAAAAACCATCATGAGTAAAACCATGCATACAGCTATGGGTGCGTCTACCTACCATCCAAGCCCCCCATCAAGAGGGGTTGCAGCCCCCCCAGCACGCTTGATGCAACGTAACAACACATTGTACTGGTCATACAAAGAGTATAACGCATACCCAACAATCATAGTTAAGCTAGGTTATCCTTCTCTAGTTTCATAGTGAACCTCCCTGTCCCCCTCTTACAGTTCCTAATATCTCTCTTTTTCCTCTCCTCCCTATATAAACTTTGTCTTTGATTTCCCCTTCCATCCCCAAGATGTTAGACTCAATTCATCCCTTCCTTGGTATCCCTAGGTCATGGCAAGATTTTTTCTCTCCTCTACTCACCATGGAGGTAGAAGACCAGAACCTGACCCCTCGCTTACTCCTAACCTTGCTTTCCCCCCAATTGGCCAAACCCAAGCCAAGTCAATAGCTCAAGCTCTTATGAGCCAATATAAATAAATTATACTTGAAGTTTTTCGAAAAGCATCTCTGATGTGGAAGAACACATATAAGAAGCCAAAAAGGTTATTCTAGATAGGAAAGTGGGCTGTGAAACCAATGAATGGATAAATGATGTGGGAAACACTACCAGAGCATGCACCTCATTTGAAATGTAAACCATTAATATTTACTAGCATACTAAAACTCTGATGGAAAGCCTTCTTACTGATAGAGCATACTCTCAATAGGAAATTACCATCTACATGGCAGATTCTACAGACACGGTGGATAGAATCGACAAGGAGGTATCAATTCTAGCTAAGAAATTGGAAAATTGTGACTTTTCATCTTAGAGAAATGATAACATTGCATTCTACAGAAGGAAATGATCATACACAAAGTCCACTAACCCTTGCATTTCTTATAGGAACATGGGAAGCTATAGAATATCACCATCATAAATGGTCCACATACATATAGAAACTCCATATCAACATAAAGTACAAGAAAGGAAACACCAAAAATGTTCCAAATTGCCTCAGTCTCCTACTTCTCATGGCGCTGATCACTATGCTAGACTCTTGTGGGAAAGAGACTTCGGGGTGGGAAACTCTTTGCAGTAGTGACCCGAAATTTGGTAACACATACCAAATACTCATGGAAGGCAAGAAAGTTCCAAATTATCACCTCCAGGATGCACTATTATGCCACCTATGAAACTTGTATGTTCATTCAAGCGAGTGTTCCAAGATGATTTGCGAAGCACACTACAGTCGGTTCATTAGACATTTCAGGGTAGAGAAACTGTGATAGTATTGCAGAAGTATTTTTATTGGTCAAACCTTTGACAATATTTTGGGAGGTACATCAGATATTACACTTCTTGTGCCATTTCCAAACCAACATTAAGAAGAAAGGAATCTATCGTCATGGATTACATGTTGGGAATTCCTACTACTAAGCATGGAAATGACTATGTTTTCATGGTCGTCGAAAAATTCTTTAAGATGGCCATTTTGGGAGCCTGTAAAAAGAGTATCACAATAGAAGCCACTGCTAAAATCTTCTCTAAACTAGTGTGGGTGTACTTTAGGATCCCACAATCCATTATCTAATATCGAGAAAGTAGGTTTCTAAGTACATTTTGGTCAAGTATCTAGACAATGTTGGATACCAAGCTCACTAAGTCCATGAATTTCCACCTTCAAAGTGATGTATAGATAGAGGTAGTCAACAGGATGATAATTACAACTCGAATCATCCTTGAAAAAGGGATGAAACCATCATATATTTCCAACACAAATACAACCGAGCTCTTCATAGATCAATTGGCCACAACTACTTTCTAGAGGGGTTGGGATTCTAGCCATTATGCCCATTGATGTTGCCATACCATTTGAAGCTTCTAAGGCCAATTCGGCTCATGTCCAATCCAAAGCTGACACGACAAATAAATTCATTGCGTGCATTCAACATTTCCTCCAGTAGGTCCATGACATATCGGACCAAGCCAATGCTAAGTACAGGCAGTGACATGATTAACATCAGGTGCCACACAATTTACTGGTGGGCGAAAAAGTTTGGCTACATTTCCAGAAGGAAAGCCTCATTGGGACCAACTGCAACCTTTGCCCAATCTCATATGTGTCATACACCATCACCAAGATTATAGGATAAAATTCCTTCAAGCTCAACATTCCACCATTCATTGCTCTGCACTGAGTGTTCAATGTGGACCACCTCGGGGCATTATTTCCACCATTATTAGATACATTCAACATTGCACAACAACTCAAAACCGTAGATTTAAACCCAAACTCCATGGAACAGGTCATAGCTAATCAGATCATGGACACAGAGATCAAGAGCACATGCCAGCATAGGGTCTTCCTATATCAAGTTCTCAAAGCAAGCCAATTCCTTCACCGGGGGCAAGTGGTTCACTAGGGACCAAGTTCAACATAAATTTCCTCACCTCATGGAGGATCTGCACGTAATGGGGACCATTGCCTCCTAAGCAGGGACGACTGATCCATGCGGATATTTGTGGCCACCCACCTATTCCACCAAGAACCCTAGTCAGTTTCATCATTTTCCTTATTTATAGCAGCATTTACTATTATTATTAGTTTTTTTGGTCTTAAACTTACGAAGTAGTTTTGACCCTCTAAATGACGTCTTTTTGAGGTCTGAAATAGGACTATAGCCATAGGCTGGGGTCTGTGAAAAATCATATAGTACTCAGAGAGATATTTACGACAAGGTATCATACGCACCAAACATAGATGTTATGACCAAGTTATGACCCTCGAAATTTGGTTGCCCAACTAACCCCAACGAGGACCAAAAACTCTTGGAATTCCATATCCTAGGGTTAGGGTTTTGGTTTTTTAGCGTTTTCTCTTATTGTTCAATAATAAAAAGGCCCTTGAGCCTCATTTTAACATAGTTCATAGCCATGTAGCCACCACATCTCTTCTTAGAGATAATCTATCATTGCATGACCTAGTTTATTTCCATTTTGTTTGTAACCATATTTCAGTTCTTTTATATTAATGAAATGAAGTTTTACTTTTTTAAAAATTATGTATTTTTGTTTATATTTGTATTCTATTGCATTCCTGTATAAGTTCAAATCCTAGGATAAGAATTGTTTCATTTTTTTACACAAGGTTGAAACATTGGAAATTGTGCTTGAAATTGGTTTCATTTTTGGACAAGCTTGAAACATAGGAAAAAACTACGCTTCAGATAATTTTTCATTCCCCAATCACAATGAATAAATTCAATGTACATGCCCCCCAATATTCATTTCATTCACCTAAGTAGACTACTAGTTTTTAACAAGTGGGTGGAATGAAGGTTCATTTACGAGATCAAGTAAAATACTTGACTTGGAATTTATGGTATCTAATCAAAGACTCGAACTAGAAGGGTGTTTGTTTCTTTTTTAAAAGATCTTGACATAGGGAAATAATTTTCCTTAAGATTGTTTCATGTTTCTGTGAGATTGAAACGTAGAGGAAACTATGCTCATAGGAAACAGTTTCATTTTTTAATGAGGTTGACATAGTAAAATAACTATCCTCATGGGACCTTGTTTCCATTTTTAATGAGCTTGACACAATAAAAGGAACTCTACTCGGGGTCCTTGTCTCATTTTTTATCGAGCTTGACACACAAAAATGAACTCTACTTTTAAAACCATCATCATGACCTAAAAAAGGCCATGGCTTCCAAGAGGTTCTCATCATACGGGAGAACAACAATCTCAGAAGGCATGAATGGATCAAATCGATACATCATACTCCAATTCCCCCAATAAATGATGCACTACATCACTGACTAGATCATCAGTAGACACGGGCATGGACCAGGTTGGCACATAATTAATATGTGGCAGGGGAGATATCATTTGCATATAAGGAACACTTAGGGATGTTTTTTTATTGGGATTAAAATTAGGACCTATGGATGAAATTTGGTCAATTGTGAAAATTCTTCCTTCATGCGGGAAACACATCACATGAAAGAGTGAAGAGACAAGAGCTCCCATAACATAAACATAGTCACGCCCAAGGAGTAAATTAAAATGAAAAGGTCCTTGGAATACCATAACATCCATATAGGTAGTATTTCCTCCAAAAGTAATAGGAAACTGAGGAAGGATCCCTAATGGTTGATTGGTTCCTGTGTTAAAATCCAACAAATTTTGGGTAATGGGCACAAGCTGCGTATAACCTAAATATTGCTAAGAAGTTGAGGACATAATACTAATATATGTTCCTTCGTCTATGATTGTGCAAAGTACAACTATATTATAATTTTTTAATATGATCTCAATGGACACGTAAGGAGGAAGATGATATTTGGCCAATCGACTCCAATCGAAGGAAGGGACTATACTACTTGGATGGTGTGTTGTGGGAATGGAAAAACTTCCTTGTTGTGTTGTGGGAAAGGGATAGATTATCATGTTTACCTTGGGAACGGGAGGATCTCCCTCTAGTGTCATGGGAACTAGAGGATTGTCGCCCTGTGTCATTGGAATGGGAGGATTTCCCCCCAGTTCATTGAAACTTGAAGAAACGAGAAGGACTTGAGAAGTATGAATTTCACTCTGTATGGGAATGGTACAATCCAATAAAGGTGGGATAAAGTAAACCATTTTCTTAACCAATGGTTGGTGGGGAATGAACTCATGGGATTCATGTTCAAGAAGAGTCTGATTCACTGGAGATGGATTCTGATCACTTCACCAACTAGTGGAGGATGGGGAGAAATATTTTGATAACCAACAGGAAGACGAGGATGAGAAATTGTAAGGTTTTCCAACTCTTATGAGGCTTTATCCATATAATTACAAAGGTGATTATGATTATTCTCTTCACATAACCTACATAGGAACTTAACTTTACCCATTTTCCTGTGGACCTTAGTATCACTAGTCGATCGTTTATCACGAGCATGATCTCTAGAGTTTGATGACAAAGGCCAATGTGAGCCTATGGAACACACTTCTAATACCCTGGAAATACCAGGAAAATATCTTGGAAGGTGATGACCCTTACATAACTTGCAAATAAATAAAACTTTTCGGGGTTGTTTGGAATATTTTTCAATTCTAGTTTCATTTTTAGCAATGGTTGCTTGGTCGCCCCCTAGCTTATTTTTCTCTTCTTCTTCATCCTTTTCTTCTTTTGCTTAGCTTCTTGGTTACTAGAATCAATAATTTCACCATGCGAGGAGGAATAAAGTGATGAAGAAACAATAGGCGAAGAAGGCAAATGGAAAACTTTAGGATCAACTTGTTCAGGAGGAGGACCACTTTATTGAGGAGAATTTTGGATATTGAGAACCATAGGTGTAAAATAAAACCAAACTAGCAAACCAATGGTTAATCAAGGAAGGCATTTTTTTTCCATATAACGTGCATCATTATTTCCAAAAGGATGAAAAGGACTAGGATTCTCGTCAGAGGGGTTTCCTTCACTCCTGGACTTGAGAAAAATTTCCATTAGTCTCATCCTAAGATGTAGTAAGGATTTGTTCCACATAGAGGATGTTATTCTACGGCCAATAAATTTGTTTTAGAAATTAACAATAAAAAATAAATCAAATAGGGGTAATTTAGGTATGCAGGTTTACCAAGCAACCGTGGACTGCAATATACACCTTGCTGAATAAAAGACTTAATGTACGTACACGAAATTGCCAAGAATGTTGTGTTCGATGTGTCACAATATACAAGGTGGTTGACTCGGTTGCCTACAGTGTGGATAACAACGTATAGGGGACTTCCAAAATATACTCAACAATACGTGGAAGTGTGGTCCAATAGATCCTACATTTAATGACGTCGTAAAATGTCTTTAGCCTAGACATATAAATTTTTGTGTTGATGTTACAGATGCTCCTTAGGTTTATTCAACAAATTTTAACATTTATCTTTGATCAAGTTTTAGATTTATGTCTCACTACGAGTTTCACATGAATTCCCTAAAATTAAAGCTAGCATGAAGAAATGAAAGCTTTCTTCTTCAATGAAAATATATTTTAAGGAGGTAAGAGACAAAGGGTATGCAACATACAAAACACAACAAACAATATGCAAAGTGAAATTCTCCTTTCATTGCGAATGTTCTTAGTGTTGTTGCACACACGAAACCATGCATGCAAATGAAAATATTTTTCTCCCCAGTTCCTCTTAATCTGCAAATATGATGAAAAATAAGATGCATATCTAATCACTGATTGAAAAAAGCTTTTGAGAAAGATGACTAAAACACCAATTCATTCAAGCACTCAATGAGAAAACAAAATCAATTTTCTAATGAGATTATGATAAGATCAAAGGAAAATATAAATAAATACTTTTAAAAGTATTTAAAGAGAAAATAAAACCAAATAGAGGCTTCAAAGAGACCAAAAGACACTCAAAGACTCAAGGAAGAATAGATGGAATAAAGATAGACAAAGGGAAAATCAAAACAAGAGAAAATTTCTGCTGAAAAGGGACCAAGGCAGGTGCATAAGATGCACCACTGTTATGCAACATAGGCACAAAGAATGATATGGAAGGGTGCAATGCTTTGTCCCTAGATCAGAGGGAGAGTTATTTAAGAAATAAAAAGTTTTTTAAAGAGCTTCCCGGATTATCCACAGTATTAAAAAACATGTTTTGAATCCCAACAGAGATCCATCATAGGGACTTTAAAATGAAGAATTTTAGAGAAAGAGTTGAGACCATTAATAGAGATAAATTTCTTGAAAAGAGCTGACCAAAGTTTTTGTATTTTGTATTTTGCATTTTTATTATTTTTTTAAATTATAATAATTACATTGCTAATTTAATAAATTATATTTTTATTAATTTGAATAATTACATTTCTAATTTAATAAATTTTATTTTATTATGGTTAATAATTAATAAAATCAAAGTTATATACAAAATAAAAAACTTTAAGATTTATTTTAATTTATGCCTATTTTATTAACTAATTAGTTAGTATAATTATGCCTATTAAATTTTCTAATTAGTTGGTTCTATTATACCTATTTAAGATTAATTTACCAATAGTTTAGTTTATTAAGTTTAACTCCTTATTCTATAATAATAAAGAATACAAATTTATATTTTTTTTTATTATTTTTATTATGCTTATTTAATTTACTAATTAGTTAGTTTAATTTTTACTAAGCCTATTATTTATTATATTATAAAGTAACTAAATTCGTTAATTTAATTTTTTAAAAAGATATATTTAGTTTAACTTGGGACTCATACTAAGTTTAAAATAAAATATATAAATTAGTTATTTAGTTTTATTTTAATTCATGAATATTGCTTATTTTAATTTACTAATTAATCTTTTTTGTTAGGAAATTTTTTTTAGGACTTATTGATTAATAATTAACTTTTGGTTAATTTAAATTAAAAAGATATATTTAATCTATTATAATTTAATTAGGGATTTAAATTAGGTTATTCTTAAAAATATAAATATATATAAATAAAGGAATTAATTATTTAGTTTTATGATAAATTTTTAGGTCAAGAGAATCTGTAGCCCAACGATTAGCTTTAACATTCGGAAAGAGAGTGTTTTAAATTGGAGCAACCTGAAACTCCATTGTTATCCTTTGGAAGATTATATTGATTATTGGCCTACAAAACCTTCTGATTACAGGTTCATATAAGAGAGCTTCATTATCGGATTCCTTGAAAATCAATATTACATTCGTTGCATCTGGTATATCATTAACGAGAACATTCCTGTATTTGGTGTGAATGTAGAGAAGTTGCCACTACATACTGCATGGAGATTAGTGCAATGACACTACGTTTGCTAGAGGTCGTATTAGATAGCCAGGGACTCGAACCCGACTTTCCAAATAAAGCTCTTGGAAAACACGGCGAATATATGGCAATAAATTACTACCCTCGCTTCCCGAACCCGGAGCTCACCCATGGCTTACCGAGTCACACAGATCCCAGCATTCTCACGGTTCTTATCCAGCTTGCAAGTGCTTAACAACGGAAACCTTCTGATTATCGAGTCACAGAGATCCCAGCGCTCTCACGGTTCTTCTCCAGGATCAAGTATCCGGCTTGCAAGTACTTAACAACGGAAATTGGATTGATGTTAAGCCCATTGAAAATCCTTTTGTAATCAACTTTGGGGATCAATTACAGGTAAAGCACTGGATGAAATCCATGATCAGTCTAGCCCCTAAAGAACAATCACAGTATATACTCAAACAGCAAGCTGTTTAATCGTGCGATGATACGGTTTTCAGCAAAGGATTATACGAAAGCACAATCCATCGGGCTGTAGTGAACTCCTCGGCATCGCGTATGTCCATTGCAACGTCCTACTGCCCTTCTAATGATGCAGTGATAGAGCCCGCCTCTTCATTGATCAACCCAGATAATCCTGATCGTTACGAGAAATTCACTTACGAAGAATACTATCGCAAATTTTGGAGCAATAATCTTGACGGTAGGCCCAATCTCAAATTCTGGTCGGACAGTAAGCCCTGCTTGGATTTGTTCAGCGTTAACAATTCCACGCAGGCATTGATAAGGACTCTGTTGTAAACTGTGTAACTGTCATATCTGCATTTTTAATTTCAAGCGGAAAATTATCATATATATATATATATGTTGATTTTATTTTTTTTCAGTTAATTATTTTTTTAGAGATGACAACAGGTTTATATGCATTTTTAATTTTAAGGGGAAATTCTCATGTATATATATATAGAGTTTATTTATTTTCAGTTAATTATTCTTTTTAAGAGATGACAACAGCTTTAAACTTTTGTTTTGTTTGAAAAACCACGATTTATGGAGCATCTTGCCTGGGTTACAGTATTGTACCCATAAAAAAAAATTAATTAGTAAAAATAATCGATAATAGATATTATAAAGAGTTGTTTTTTATTTTATTTTAATCTTTTTCTTAATTTATTTTGAATTTTGAATAAATTTTATTAATTTTAAATAATATAACATTCTTACTAATAAAGTTATCAAAAAAATCTACTATTTTATCTTTTTCTCTCCACCAAAAGTTTTATTTTCTCAAAACTTTGATGTCATATTTTGTAAATTTAATTGGTAAATTTATTTTCAGGAATGGACAGATATTGTATAGAGAGATACGGATTTATGGGTAGAAAGAGTTACTGTAATTCTTTTTGCATAAATAATATTAGTATAATAAAAAAGGAAACAAATACTGTATTAACATTTCTGACAAGTAATAACGTTTGAGAAAACTGTAAAAACAGTAAAGCGAGACAAGACATGATTAACAGTACCCGAAATATCAACCTAGAGAGATGCAGTAGAAATACATATATCATTATGTCATTTGTAGATTTACGGTTTCTACTCATTTAAGGGAAAGAATGTATATATACTTATCTTAGAAAGAACTACTTCTTAAAAAAAGAAAACAACTTTAAACTTGTTTAAAGGATGTAGTATCTTTCACTTGGATAACCTCTAAGGTACAATAAGTATTCGTGTACTATAATAAGATAAGAGTAAGGTAAGATGTTGGCGCCGAGTTTAGGGTCGAAACCCCAACTCAGCGCTCATCGCTATCTTGAATTTTCTTTACATGGACAATTTTGAAAGTGGTCCACACACTAACAGCAGTTAAAGATATTAAACCGAAGGAGAAGAAGACTAAACCCTAATTAAATTCCGACTAGGAGGTTTATGAAGACAAACTGGATTGGAATGATAAAAACATATGTACATTAGCAAAAGAAAATGAGAAATAAAGTCCATAATAATATAGTATTTACACATTCTATGAATTCAAGAAGTTAATCAGAGTTTATGCTTATGAAAAAAAAAAACAGAAATAATTATAACAATGATTTTCCCTATTACAATCGAAAGGGAGTATTCTCCAAAATGAAAATAAAACCAAAAGAGTATTCCAAGGAATAATATGTCGAAGAGTATGATAAACACTATATGAAGGAATATCAGTTCATATATCTCGAAACCTAGTAGTTTGGCCCGAAAACGACTCATATAAACGTTTTACGAACTTCTTAGGCAAACATTCTCATCTAAAAAAAATAACTATGTTGTCTCTACAAGGCCCGATGGACGAGTAATTCAATAATATAAGGATTTACATTCGGCATTTTAACACCATTTAAGACAAAATGAAAACCCCTGGAAAGGAGTTAATATTCCGGCAGAATCCATGAGAGTACCTGGTAAGCGAGCTAGTAAGGTCAGCACAGATGATAACTAAAATAAACACTAATTACCAGGAGAAATTCCGAGCGTCGAAATACATGGAGATAAACACTGGCCTGTAACCATGGAAAAACAAATGCAGTGAGTCAAGAACCCTAGGCTTAAAAAGAACAACAAATGTTAAATTGAAGATAAGTATATCAAAAACAACGGATAATATTACCTGTGGTCGAAATCATTCCAGAGGGTTCCACCCTCGAATCCAAACCTTGAAGATAGAAATAAAGCATTAAGTCATTATAAAACTTGTTAAGCTTAAGCTATTAATTCCAGTTTAGAAAATTTACCTGGTATTATTTGCTTTCGAGTGAAAAAAAAAAATTAGAAGAAAAATTACTTGAATCAGAAATTTCTATGGGTATGAAAGCCATAGAAACCTCGGGTATGAAAGCCATGGAAACCTCTACTACTGCGCCGGAGGTTGACGAAAGACAAACACAGTGGTAGATATGGAGATCCTCACGGAAATTCGGGTGGGCCAAAGAGAAACCACCATCCCAAGCATGAAGTAGATCAAAGCACAGGGGTTTGGGTGGAGACCGAGCACCATCGTGACAGGAAGCAACCCTCAGAGCCGAGCAAAAATCCAAAGTAAGAAATGAAAAAAGACAGAGTAAATCGGATTGGCATGAACATCAAAGCCTTCTCGCTAATAATAGTAACCATAGATCTCAGCGAGATCGACGGTGAAAATCCGAGGCAGCTAGATCCTCGAAACACATAGTAAATCTTTATAGATCTAAAACCTTTTCATTTCATTTATTTCCGAGTAAACACAATTAATATCCATGTTATGCCAGCTAAACCTCGGTGGAACTATTGTCTCGATTTACATGAATTATGGTGGTAAAAATCCATGTTATGCCAGCTAAACCTCGGTGGAACTATTGTCTCGATTTACATGAATTATGGTGGTAAAAATTAAGTGGAGTATGGTATAAAATATTGCATTAGACGTACATAAAGAACCAAACTATGTATCATTATAAAGATATATTATTTCATTAATAAAGTCACCAATGTCATGTGCAGAGTTGACATGATAAATAATATAGTTTTTTATAACTTAGGATAAGGGATTTCTATGTTGGCTTAGTTTGGATTAGTGGTAATCATGTGCAAGGGCCATCATAGGTTGTTGAGTTCCTTTAATATAGCCAGTCGTGGTAAATTTATATCTATAATTATAGCCAGAGTAAAAAAAAAAAATATGTGTGTCACAAGTGGTATCAAAGAAATTTTCATACGCTAGGACTCCAAGGGTCAACTAACAGTTTACGCTATGTATAATAATGCACATAATAGAAGTATAGCAGAAAACATCACGAGAAGGGGAACAACACAGCAACCACCCCAAGACACTGGGGAAGGCCAAACACATCCATTTGTGAACCCTGAGATGCGGGTTCAGATGACTGTTGATCCGCATCAAGAAACCAATAGACTGTTGGAGGAACAACAGCATCAAACCAGTTTGTTGTTGAACACGGTACAACAATTACAGGAAGAAATGGTGCAAGTTCGAAGGGATAATGAAAGATTAATGCAACAACAAGAGAAGATACTCAAAAGTCTATCAGACAAAAAAAATCAAGGAATGGAATATCCCAACAGTGATATGTAAATGCAAGAAGGTGATGAATAGAAAACCAGAGACAACACCACTCACAGAGTGGAAAGAAGCCCATTCCAGTGAAGTAACAAACACAAAAACTACATTGAAGTAGAATCTAGCAATCTGTGGGATTAGCAAGAAGTTAAGAAGCAAAAAGTAGAGCTTCAAGGGGAGTTTCAAAAAATAAAACCACCAAAATTTGATGGTGAAGTTGAGGAAGTGGCAAAAGCATTGTTAATAAATATGAACTAGTACTTTCAAGTGTATGAGTACAGTAGCAACCTGAAGGCCAGATTGGCCATATAACAATTAAGAGAGAAAGTCACTCTATGGTGGGAAGAAGTGAAGAATGTTCGTAGCATTGAGGAACAAGATGTCACCTGGTAATCGTTCCAGCAATACTTTAAGGACAAGTGTTTGACAAAATGATTCTATGATGAGAAAGCTAAATAATTTCATGATTTAAGGCTGGGACAGATGACTATGGATGAATATATCACCAAGTTCACCTCCTTGTTACGATATTTTCCATATCTTCAAGAGGAAAAGGCTAAGGTGCAAAGATTTTTTAGTAGCCTGCCAGCACATATGAAAGAACAAATTGATTTTTTAATCCTAAAACTATGGATGAAGCCATTCATAAGGCACAAATGTGCTATCAATAGTCCAAGGCTAAAGGAGAGGTTGGCAAAAGTTGGAAGCCAAGGAAGGGACAGAAAAATAGCTCCAATTTCAAAGAAGCCAAAAGTAGTAACTTTACAAATTATGTCCGAAACTCTGTCACTAAAAAATTTGGCAGAAATCACCTAAGAACCCGTTGGCCAGCAGAAGAAAAGCCTATAGAGGCATCCAGTAAGCCTAAGCAAGGACAGGTGACCAAGCCACCTTTATAGTGCTAGGGGTGTGCTGAAGCACATTATTATAAAAATTGTCAATGACGAGCAAGAAATGACACAGTTGCAAATCTACAAGAAGCTTCCACAGTAGGTGATGTCGCACGAAAAATTCCTTGAATCAGCGCAGTGTTGAAGGATGGACGGGTAGATTATCAGCCAATAATGATTGAGTTGGAAGGTAAATTATTGTCTTAATCTGTTTCAATTTTGGTAGACCCAGGTGCAAGTCTAAGTTATGTTAGTCCCAAAATAGTGAAACGGTGTAAATTAAAAGAACATAAATTCAAAAACTCATGGCTAGACCTAAACTGTACTTTGGAAATTTCAGAACAACAGTTATAAGTAGACCTGAACATACTACCATTAGGGTCCTACGATGTTTTTCTTGGCATGGACTGGTTAGAAAAACATTGGACTTTATTGGACTGCAAGGAAAAGATTATTTATTACACAATGCAAGATAGAACACGTAAAGAGATTCAAGGAATCAAGAAGCCATTACAATTACGTCCAATTACAACATCCCAAATGAATAAATGTATAAGGAAGGGATGCCAACTATATGTTATGCAAGTGGGATATGTTGATTGCAAGGAAAAATCACCTATGATGGAAAATATACCTGTCGTGCAAGTTTTCTTGGATGTGTTTCTAGAAAATATTCTTGGATTACCACCAAGGCAAGACATTGATTTCACCATAGAGTTAATGCCAGGAGGCTCTTTTGTGTTAAGGGCTCCTTATATAATGAGTGTTCCTGAATTAGCATAATTAAAAATGTAGTTATAGGAACTGTTAGACAAAGGTTACATTCATTTGAGTGTGTCCCCTTGGGGAGCACCAGTGCCACTCGTGAAGAAGAAGGACAAAACCATGCAAATGTGCATAGATTATAGACAGCTCAACCAGTTAGCAGTCAAGAACAAATACCCTTTACCAAGGATTGATGATCTGTTTGATCAAGTGAAGGAGGCCACAGTGTTTCCCAAAATTTATTTAAGATCTGGATATCACTAGACCTGAATTAAGGATGAAGACATTTACATGAATTAATTCTGTACCAGGTATGAGTATTATGAATTTGTGGTGTTACCTTTTGGGTTAAAAATGCACCAACAGTGTTTATGAAGTCAATGCAAGGAATCTTTCATCCTTTCTTAGATAATTTTGTGCTCATATTTATAGACGAAATTCTAATTTATTCTAAAAACTAGGAAGAACCTAAAGAGCATTTGAGGATTGTGCTGGAAATGCTAAGAAAACACCAGCTTTATGCTAATTTCACCAAATGTGATTTCTTTAAAACAAAAATCCAGTACCTAGGCCATGTCATTTCAGCAGAAGGGATTGCAGTTGATCCAGAGAATATCAAGACAATCATGGAATGGAGAGTACCCCAAAATGTAGTAGAAATTCAATCCTTTATGGGATTAGCTGGATACTATTGAAGATTTATTGAAGGATTTTCCAGAATTTCCTTTCCTATTACTTTTTTGCAGAGAAAAGGAAAATTTTACAAGTGGACTGTTGAATGCTAGAACAGTTTTGAAAAGCTAAAACAACTTTTGACCACTGCACCAGTGTTGACGGTAGCTGACCCCAACAACTAATTTGAAGTTTGTACAGATGCCAGTAAGGAGGGTGTTGGGGCCTTTCTATCTCAGGAAGGCAAGGTGGTGGCATATGAGTCTAGAAAGTTGAAGGATCATAAACAAAGGTATTCAACATATGATCTGGATTTAACAATAGTAGTACATGCGCTGTGGGTATGGAGACACTACTTGCTGAGTAAAAAGTTTGTATTAAAGACAGATCATAGCAGCTTGACTAGTTACTTCAAGCACGCTGATTTAAACTCTAGACAGGAAAGATGGAATGTCTCTCTAAGTTTGTTTGATATGGACATCCAACACGTAAAAAGTAAGGAGAACCAGGTGGCTGATGCTTTAAGTAGAAAATTGCATTGTGTTTATGAGCTTTAATACAATTAGCTTGAAAGTAAATTCTTGGACAAGTAAAAGATGAAGCACAAAAATATCTGGAATATCATTTCCTATGGCAGCAAATGGAAGAAGCCAGAAAGTAAGGGAGTACTTATGAGTATGGAGTAAATGATGATAATATGCGAACTTTTAGAGGTAAGTTATATGTACCAATATGTATGGATCTAAAGGTGCTGATAATGAATGAGTACCATCACGACAATTATGCAGGCCATCTAGGATACCAGAAAATGTTGACTGCAATAAGAAAGATATATTTCGGGACTCGTATGCATAAAAATATTACTGAGTATTTAAGTAAATGTTTGCAGTGTAAGTAGGTGAAGATGGAGCATCAAAATCCCGCAGGATTGTTGCAGCCGATACCGTTACCTGAATAGAAGTGGGAAGTTATATCCCTAGACTTCATTACAGGTTTACTGCAGACAAAAATGAAAAATGAGTCCATCATGGTGGTAGTGGGAAGATTGAGTAAATATGCTCATTTTATAGCTATACAGTCTACCTACAAGACGATACAGATAACAAACATATTTATGAGGGAAATATTCAGGGTGCATGGAATTCCGAAGACAGTAATATCAGACATAGATGTTAAGTTTACCTCCGCATTTTGGAAAAATTTGTTCACAGGTTGGGGACCCAAATAAACTTTAGTATAGATTATTATCCCCAGACCGATGGTCAAATAGAGCGAGTAAACCAAGTATTGGAAGACATGTTGCGCATGTATGTGATGCAACAACCAACAAAATGGGAGGACTATTTGCATCTTGTTGAATTTTCTTACAACGATGGTTACCAGGAGTCCCTAAAGACGTGTCCTTTCGAGGCCTTGTATGTGAGGCAGTGTTGCACACCTATAAATTGGAGCAACCCCGAAACAAAATTATTGTTGGGACCCGAGATGTTTTCCAAAATGGAAACAGAGGTAAAGAAGATAAGACAAAATCTGAAGGTTACACAAGACCGAAAGAGGATCTATGCAGATAAAAAGAGGTCTTATCGGGAATTTGAATTCGGAGACCATGTGTATGTGAGGATTAAGCCCAAGAGGAGTACCTTGCCGTGGACCTCTTATATCAATTTTGGTCCCAGGTTCTGTGGACCCTTCCAAATTTTGGAAAGGTAGGACCTGTGGCATATCAGTTGGCTTTACCCAATCACATATGAGTAAGTAATGTGTTTCATGTGTCCCTGTTGAAGCGTTATGTGCATGATTCAAAGCACGTAATTCATTGGCAAAATATTCAGGTAGGATAGAATTAAAAATTCTAGCTTGAAAATGATTTATTTATGAGATTTGGACGTAAAACTTTGTTGTTTTCAGGTAGAGCCAGATGATGATTTTTTGGTCGAGCCGCAACACATACTTGACTGGAGAGAAATTATGCTCCGGAAGCGAGTCATCACACAGGTTAAAGTGTAGTGGAAGCACTTCAGCCCGGATGAGGTTACTTGGGAGGATAAAAAATTTGTCCGTGAGGCTTACCCAGAGGTCTTTCCAAAGCTAGACTGAAACATCGAGGATGGTGTTACTTCCACGGGGGGAAGTTGTGGCAGCTGCATTAATGATAACTAGCTGTTAACTAGTTAAAAGAAAATTTTAATTATTGTTTTAAGAAAGGACTGGAACTATTAATGTTTTTGCTGAAAGGTTATTAATTATAATAATAAAATTATTTATGGAAAAATAACTTGATAAAAAGTAAAAGATGATGGTAAATTTTTTCCAAGAACTGGAAAGAGGTTGGGGGAAGTTGGAAACAGTTAACTGCTCCTCTTGGGATAAGAGACTTATCCCGTGAGGAGTAGGGGTTATGTTCATGGAGAAAGAGAGAGTGATAATATTCCAGAGCTGGTAGTGACCAGTGGAAACAATCAGAAAATCCTGAAACTATTTCTGGTACTGACTGGACTAGGTGTCATGAGATCACAGTAGAAATATCCACTGTTAACCTGTACCATTCCGAGACTGGAGCACGCGGGTAAGAGGAGGATGTAATTGCCTCTCTTGAAGGTTGGGAGGAACATAATCAATAATAACTTATTTTCCAGATAAATTAAATTATTCTCTTTAGTATTGAAGTTATAAAGAATGCACACAGTAGTGTGATAGTATTTATTTATTACAGTTTGTGATATTAAGGATAAATTTTAGTTACTGAAAATTTCCAAGTATGGTGAATATTGTACATTTAATTCTTAAGAATGGACAGATATTTGTATGAAAGTATGCTGGTGATTTCTGTAATTTTGTTTCCAAGAATGGACATATGTTATTTAAAGAGATACAGATTTATGGGTAGAAAGAGTTAGTGTAATTCTTTGCAGAAATAGTACAAGTATAATAAAAAAGGAAAAAAATATTGTATGAAAATTTCTGACAAGTAATAACTTTCGAGAAAATTGTAGAGTAAAAACAATAAAGCGATCCAAGACACGATTAATAGTACTCGAAATATCAACCTAGAGAAGATGCAGTAGAAATACATATATCAGTATGTCATTTGTAGATTTACGGTTTATACTCATTTTAGGAAAATAATGTATATATACTTATCTTATAAACAACTACTTCTTGAAGAAACAAAACAACCATAAACTTGTTTAAAAACTGTAATATCTTTCGCTCAGATAACCTCTAATGTACAGTTAGTATTTGTGTGCTATAATAAGATAAGAGTAAGGTAAGTTGTTGGCACCGAGTTTAGAGTCGAGACCCCAACTCAACACTCTTTTCTATCTTAAGACTTCTTTACACAGACAATTTTGAAAGTGGTCCAGACACTAACAGCAGTTACAGATATAACATAGCAAAAACCGAAGGAAAAAAAGACTAAACCCTAGTTAAATTCTGACTCGGAAGTTTATGAAGACAAAATTGATTGGAATGATAAAAACATCTCTACATTAGCAAAATAAAATGAGAAATTATGTCCATAATAATATAGTATTTACAATTTATGTGCCCTTAAGAACTTAATCAGAGTTTATGCTTATGAAAAAAAAAACAGAAATAATTATAACATAGATTTTCCCTACTACAGTTGAAAATAAAACCAAAAGAATATTCTTCAGAATGAAAATAAAACCAAAAGAGTATTCCAAGGAATAATATGTCGAAGAGTATGCTACATAGTTTATGAAGGAATATCAGTTCATATATCTCGAGACCTAGTAGTTCGACCCAAAAACGACCCATAGAAACATTTTACAAAATTCTTAGGCAAACTTTCTCATCTAAAAAAAAATAAAAAAACTATGTTGTTTCTACAAGGCCCGATGGATGAGTATTTCAATAATATAAGGATTTACATTCAACATTTTAACACCGTTTAAGACAAAACGAAAATGCCTGGAAATGAGCTAAGATTCTGGCCGAATCCATCAGAGTACCTGGTAAGCGAGCTAGTAAGTTCACCACAGATGATAACTAAAATAAACACTAAATAGCAGGAGAAATTCCGAGAATCGAAATCCATGGAGATAAATACTGACCTACAACCATGGAAAAAAAATGCAGTGAGTCAAGAATGGTAGGCTTAAAAAGAACAAAAAACGTTAAAATGAGGACAAGTATACCAGAAATCACAGATAGTCTTACCTGTGGTTGAAATCATTCCAGAGGGTTCCATGCTCAAATCTGAACCTTGAATAGAGAAAGAAATAATCAAGTCATTATAAAACTTTTTAAGCTTAAGCTATTACTTCCAATTTAGAAAATTTACCCGGTATTATTTTCTTTATAGTGAAAAAAAAATAGAAGAAAAATTATGTGAACCAGAGATTTCCTCGGATTTGAAAGCCATGGAAAGCTCTGCTACCACATCGAAGGTTAACGAAACACAAAAAAAGTGGTAGAGCTGGAGATCCTCATGGCAACTCGGGTGGGCCAAAGCGGAACCACCATCCCAAGCATGAAGTAGATAAAAGCAGAGGTCTCTGGTGGAGATAGCGGTGGTTTTGAAGCTGGGGTTTGTGCAGAGACCGATCACCATTGTGATAGGAAGCAACCCTAAGAGCGGAGTGAAAAATCCAAAGTACGAAATGAAAATAGATAGAGTAAACCGGATTAACATGAACATCAAAGCCTTCCCGCCAAGAATAGTAACCATAGATCTTAGTGAGATCGACGGTGAAAACCCAAGGCAGTTGGATCCTCAAAACATGTAGTGAATCTCCATAGATCTAAACATCTATCATTTCATTTATTTCCCAGTACTGAACACAATTAATATCCATGTTATGCGAGCTAAACCTCGGTGGAACTATTGTCTCGATTTACATGAATTATAGTGGTAAACATTAAGTGGAGTATGGTATGAAAGATTGCACTAAAACGTAAATAAAGAACCAAACTATTTATCATTATAAAGATATATCATTTCATTAATAAAGTCACCAATATCATCTGCAGAGTTGACATGATAAATAATATAGTTTTTTATAACTTAGGATAAGGGTTTTCTATGTTGGCTTAGTTTAGATTAGTGGTAATCATGTGGAAGGGCCATCATAGGTTGTGGAGTACCTTTAATATAACCGGTTGTGGTAAATTTATATTTATGATTATAGAAAAAGTAAAAAAATAATAATATGTGTTTTTATGTGTGTCACAAGTGGTATCAGAGTAACCTTCATACGCCGGGACCCTAAGGATCAACTAAAAATTTACACTATGTATAATTATGCACAAAATATATGTATAGAAAAAAACATCATGAGAAGGAGAACAAGGCAGCAACCACCCCAAGACACCGGGGTACCCTGAAAACATCTAGTTGTGAACTCTCAGATGTGGGTTCAGCTGAGTGTTCATCAACATTAGCAAGCCAGTAGACTGGTGGAGGAACAACATCTTCGAACTAGTTTCTTGTTGAACATAGTAAAACAATTACAGGAAGAAATGGTGCGAGTTCAAAGGGATAATGAAAGATTAATGCAAGAGCAAGAGAAGATACTCATAACTCTATTAGACAAACAAAACCAAGGAATAGAATATCCGAGTGCTGATAGGGACATGCAAGAAGGTGATGAACAAAAAACCAGAGACAAAACCACTGAAAAAATGGAAAGAAGCCCATCCTAGTGAAGTAACAAGCACAGAACCTAGAATGAAGCATAATCTGGCAATATGTCGGATCAACAAGAAGTTAAGAAGCACAAAGTAGAGCTTCAAGTGGAGTTTCAGAAAATAAAACCACCAACATTTGATGGTGAAGCTGAGGAAGTGGTAGAAGCATGGCTAATAAATATGAACAAGTAATTTTAGTTGTATGATTACAACAACAACATGAAGGCCAGATTGGCCATATACCAGTTAAGAGAGAAATCCACTCTGTGGTGGAAAGAACTGAAGAATGTTCATAGAATTGAGGAACAAGATGTCACCTGGGAATCATTCCAGCAATACTTTAAGGAACCGTATTTGACAGAATGATTCTATGTTGAGAAAGTTAAGGAATTTCATGATTTAAGGATTGGCAGATAACTATGGATGAATATATCACCAAGATCACCTCCCTGTTACGATATTTTTCATATCTTCGAGAGGAAAAGGCTAAGGTGCAAAGATTTTTGAGCAGCCTGCCAGCACATATGAAAGAACGAATTGAGTTTTTGAATCCTAAAACCATGGATGAGGCCATTTGTAAGGCACAAATGTGCTATCAACAGTCCAAGGCTAAATGAAAGGTTGGCAAAAGTTGGAAGCCAAGGAAGGGATAGAAAAACAACTCTAATTTCAAAGGAGCCAAAAGTAGTAACTTTAAAATTTATGTTTGAAACTCTGTGAGTAAACAATTTGGCAGAAATCACCAGAGAACCCAATGGCCAGCAGGAGAAAAGCCTACAGAGGCATCCAGCAAGCCTGAGAAAGGAAACGTGACCAAGAAACCTTTACAGTGCTAGGGGTGTGGTGAGGCACATTATTCTAAAAACTGTCCAAAATAAGCAAGAAATGACACAGTTGAAAATTTGCAGGAAGCTTCCACAGTAGGCAATGTGGCATGAAACATTCCTTGAATCAATGGAGCATTGGAGGATCGATGAACATGGACTGGTTAGAACAAAATTGGACCTTAGTGGACTGCAAGGAAAATATTATTTACTACAGAATGCAAGATGGAACACATAAAGATATTCAAGAAATCAAGAAGCCATTACAGTAATGTCCAATTACAACATCCAAAATGAATAAATGTATAATGAAGGGATGCCAGCTATATGCTATTCAGGTGGGATATGTTGATTCCAAGGAAAAATCACCTGTGATGGAAAATATACCTGTGGTGGAAGATTTCTTGGATGTCCTTCTAGAAAATATTCCTGGATTACCACCAAGGCAAGACATTGATTTCACCATAGAGTTAATGCCAGGAGGCTCTCTTGTGTCAAGGGCTCCTTACAGAATGAGTGTTCCTGGATTAACAGAGTTAAAAATGTAGTTACAGGAACTGTTGGAAAAAGGTTACATTCATTTGAGTGTGTCCCCTTGGGGAGCACCAGTGTTTTTCGTGAAGAAGAAGAATGAAACCATGTGATTGTGCATGGATTATAGACAACTCAACAAGTTAATAGTCAAGAAAAAATACCCATTACCAAGGATTGATTATCTATTTCATCAAGTGAAGGAGGCCATAGTGTTTTCTAAAATTGATTTAAGATCTGGATATCACCAGATCCAAATTAAGGATGAAGACATTTAAAAAACTGTATTTCGTACCAGGTATGACCATTATGAATTTGTGGTGTTACCCTTTGGGTTAACAAATGCACTAGCAACCTTTATGAGGTCAATGCATGGAATCTTTCATCCTTTCCTGGATAATTTTGTGCTCATATTTATAGACGAAATTCTAATTTATTCTAAAAACTAAGAAGAGCATAAAGAGCATTTGAGGATTATGTTGGAAATGCTAAGAAAGCACCAGCTATATGGTGCTAAGTTCAGCAAATGTGATTTATTTAAAACAGAAATCCAGTACCTAGGCCATGTCATTTCAGCAGAAGGGATTGCAGTTGATCCACAGAAGATAAGGACAATCATGGAATGGAAAGTACCCCATAATGTGGCAGACATTCAGCCCTTTATGGGATTAGCTGGATGTTATCGAAGATTTATTGAAGGATTTTCCATAATTTAATTTCTTATTATGTCTTTGCAGAGAAAAGGAAAATTTTACAAGTGGACTGTTGAATGCCAGAACAGTTTTGAAAAGCTGAAACAACTTTGGAACAATGCACCAGTGTTGAGGGTGGCTGACCTCAACAAAGAATTTGAAGTTTGTACAGACGTCAGTAAGGAAGGTTTTGGGGCCATTCTATCTCATGAAGGCAAGGTGGTGGCATATGAGTCTAGAAAGTTAAAGAATCATGAACAAAGGTATTAAACATATGATCTGGAATTAACATCAATCGTACATGCACTACGGGTATGGAGACACTTCTTGCTGGGTAAAAATTTTGTATTAAAGACAGATCATAGCAGCTTGGCTAGTTACTTCAAGCACACCGATTTAAACTCTAGACAGACAAGATGGAATTCCTTTCTAAGTGAGTTTGATATGGACATCCAGCATGTAAAAGGTAAGGAGAACTGGGTGGCTGACGCTTTATGTAGAAAACTGCATTTTGTTTATGAGCTTTAATACAATGATGTTGAAAGTAAATTCTCAGATCAAGTAAAAGATGAAGCAAAAAAAGAGCTGGAATATCATTTCCTATGGCAACAAATCAAAGAAGCCAGAAAGCAAAGAAGTACTTCTGAGTATGGAGTAAATGATGATCAGATGCTAACTTTTAGAGGTAAGGTGTATGTACCAAACCGTATGGACCTAAAGGAGCTAATAATGAATGAGTGCCATCACGACAATTATGCAGGTCATCCATGATACCAGAAAATTTTGACTGCAATAAGAAAGGTATATTTTTGGCTTGGTATGTGTAAAAATATTGCTGAGTATTTTAGTAAATGTTTGGAGTGCCAGTAGGTGAAGGTGGAGCATCAACATCCAGCAGGATTGTTGCACCCCATACCGATACCTGAATGGAGGTGGGAAGTTATATCCCTAGAGTTCATTACAAGTTTATCGCCAACAAGAAGTAAAAGTGACTCCATCATGGTGGTAGTGGACAGATTGAGTAAATCTACACATTTTATACTTGTGCGATCTAATTAAAATACTATACACATAGTAGACATATTTATGAGGGAAATATTTAGGCTGCATGGTATTCCTAAGAAAGTAATCTCGGACAGAGATGTTAAGTTTACCTCCACATTTTGGATTTACAGGTTTGGGGACCCAAATAAACTTTTGTATAGCTTATCGTCCCCAGACCGATGGTAAAACAAAGAGAGTAAACCAAGTATTGGAAGACATGTAACACATGGATGTGATGCAACAACTAACCAAATAGGAGGACTATTTGCATCTTGTTGAATTTTCTTACAACAATGGTTACCAGGAGTTCCTAAGGATGAGTCTTTTCGAGGCCTTGTATGGGAGGTAGTGTCGCACACCTATAAATTGGAGCAGCCCTGAAACAAAATTATTGTTGGTACCCGAGATGCTTGCTGAAATGGAAACATAGGTAAAGAAGATAAGATAAAATTTGAAGGCTGCACAACTCTAACAGAAGATCTATGCAGATAAAAAGAGGCCTTATCGGGAATTCAAAGTGGGAGACCATGTGTATGTGAGGATCAAGCCCAAGAGGAGTACCTTGCGGTGGACTTCTTATGCCAATTTGGGTCCCAAGTTCTGTGGACCCTTGCAAATTGTGGAAAGGGTACAACCTGTGGCCTATCGGCTAGCTTTACCTAGTCACATACGAGTACACAATGTGTTTCATGTGTCCCTGTTGAAGCGTTATGTGCATGATTCAAAATACGTAATTCATTGGAAAAATATTCAGGTAGGATAGAATTAAAAATCCTAATTTGAAAATGATTTATTTATGAGATTTGGACATAAAACTTTGCTATTTGTAGGTAGAGCCAGGCAACGATTTTTTGGTCGATCCGCAGCACATACTTGACCGAAGGAAAATTATGCTCCAGAAACGAGTCATCACCCAGGTTAAAGTGCAGTGGAAGCACTTCGACCTGGATGAGGCTACTTGGAAAGACCAAAAATTTTTTACGTGAGGCTTACCCAGAGCTCTTTTTAGAGCTAGACTGAAACACCGAGGACGGTGTTACTTCCAGGGGGGGATTTGTGATAGCTGCATTAATAATAACTAGTTTTTAACTAGTTAAAAGACAATTTTAATTGTTTTTTTAAAAAAATACTGGAACTATTAATGTTTTTTCTGAAAGGTTATCAATTATAATAACAAAATTATTTATGAAAAAATAACTTGATAAAAAGTAAAAGTTGATGGTAAATGTTTTCCAAGAACTGGAAAGAGGTTGGGGAAAGTTGGAAACAATTACTTGCTCCTCTTGGGATAAGAGATTGATCCCAGTGAGGAGTAGGGATTCAGTTCACGGAGAAAAGGAGAGTGATAATTTTCCAAAGCTAGTAGTGACCAGTGGAAACACTCAAAAAATCCAAAAATTATTTCTGGTACTGACTGGACTTGGTGTCCTAAGGTCACAATAGAAATATCCACTGTTAACCAGTACCATTCTAGGACTGGAGCACAGGGGCAAGAGGAGGACGTAATCACCTCTCTTGAAGGTTTGGAGGAACATCATCAACAATAACTTATTTTCTGGATAAGTTAAATTATTTTGTTCAGTATTGAAGTTACAGAGAATGCACGCAGTAGTGTGATAGTATTTATTTATTACAGACTGTGATATTAAAGGTAAATTTTAGTTACTGGAAAATGCCAAGTATGGTGAATTCTGTAAATTTAATTCTTGAGAATGGACAGATATTTGTCTGAAATTATACTGGTGACTTCCGTAAATTTGTTTTCAAGGATGGACAGATATTGTATAAAGAGATATGGATTTATGTGTAGAAATATTTACTATAATTCTTTGTAGAAATAACACTAGTATAGTAAAAAAGGAAACAAATAATGTATTAACATTTCTGACAAGTAATAACGTTCGAGAAAATTGTAGAGTAAAACCAGTAAAGCGAGACAAGACAAGATTAACAGTAGTCGAAATATCAACCTGGACACACAAACACAGTGGTTGAGTTGGAGATCCTCACAGCAACTCAGTTGGGCATAAGTGGAGCCACCATCCCAAGCATGAAGTAGATCAGAGCACAGGTCTATGGTGGAGATAACGGTGATTTTGTAGCTAGGGTTTGGGTGGAGACCAAGCACCATTGTGACAGGAAGAAACCCTCAGAGCCGAGTGAAAAATCCAAAGTAAGAAATGAAAAAAGACAGAGTAAATTGGATTGGCGTGAACATTAAAGCCTTCCCACCAAGAATAGTAACCATATATCTCAGCGAGATCGACAGTGAAAATTGAAGGAAGCCAGATCCTCGAAACACGTAGTAAATCTCTATAGATCTAAACAGCTGTCATTTCATTTATTTCCCAATACTGAACGCAGTTAATATCCATGTTATTCCAGCTAAACCTCGGTGGAACCGTTGTATCACTATACATGAATTACAATGGTAAACATTAAGTGGAGTATGGTATAAAATATTGTGTTAAAACGTACATAAAGAACCAAAATATGTACCATTATAAAGATATATCATTTCGTTAATAAAGTCACCAATGTCATGTGCAGAGTTGACATGATAAATATTATATCTTTTTATAACTTAGGATAAGGGTTTCCTATGTTGGCTTAGTTTATATTAGTGGTAATCATGTGGAAGAACTATCATAGGTTATGGAGTACCTTTATTTTTATGTGTGTCACATCTATCCGAAACTTAATCACAAACTCTATGTCCCGGTCTTCCAAAACATTTAGTACACAAAATATGCTACGTGCAAAAGATAACTTGGTTGACCTCCTTGTATACTTTCTAAAATTGGTTTTTGTTAGTCGTTCAATGCCTTTATTGGGAGTATTTTCCAACCCTCCCCATTTAATCACAAACATATAAATTTACCATACCTAAAAGAAATCTCAATGGACAAAACTATCTCTTGCTAGTGCTTTTGTAAAGATGTATGCGAACTGCTCATGTGACCTACAATGTTGTAAAACAATTTCTCAATTGTTAATCAACTCTCTAATGAAATTTTACTTAGTGTGAATATGTTTGCTCATTTTGTGAAAAAAAAATCTTGGACAACACAATTTTAGAATTGTCGTCACACTAAATTCTTGTCATTCCTTCTTGTTTTTTCCATAAATCCTTCAACATTTTTCCCATCCAATTTTCTTGACATGTTGTCATTGTTGTAGCAACATATTTATATTTTTTTGTTGATAATGACACTATTGCTTGCTTTTTCGAAGCCCATGGAATGCATCTCGAACCCAAGTGAAATACATAGCCTGACATGCTCTTTATATCATCAACACTTCCTTTCCGATCTCTGCCGCTGTAACCAGCTAGGCAATTTGAAATCAATTTCTTGTACAAAATACCATATTCTTTTTTCCCTTTGATATACCTTAATATTCTTTTGGTTTCCTTCCAATGTGTCTCCTTTCGTGTTTCCATGATTTTTGAGACCAAGCACATGGCATGCATTATATGAGGCCTATTTTTTGTTAAATACATTAAGCTGCCAGCCATATTTTTGCATAATGTTGCTTTGGTACTGTTGTTACAATTTTCTTTACTATTACATCCTACTTTGTTGTTATACTCATGTTTCCTTAATTTCAATCCCATTATAGTTGGAGTGCCAACCATACTTTTGCATAATGTTGGTTTGGTACTGTTGTTAAAATCTCCCTTACTATTACATCCTACTTTGTTGTTATAGTCATCGTTCCTTAATTTCAACCCCATGACAGTTGGAGTTCCTACAGGCTTTTTGTCCTGCATATCAAACCTCTTCAAAACGTCTGAGGCATACTTTTCTTGAGAAATAAAGATCCCATTTTATGTTTTATTCACCTCTATGCCCAAAAAATACCTTAACAACCACAAATGTTTCATTCAAAACTCACTTTTCATGACTTCTTTGAAGTCGAAAATGTGGAGGTCATCACTTCGAGTGAAAAATAAATAGTCTACATATAAAGAACAATAAGAATCTTATCGTCACTCTCTTTGATGTATATATTAGGCTCACCATCACATTTTTCAAAGGAATGATCCAACATGTATGCATCTATCCTATTGTACCATGCACATGGTGCTTGTTTCAGCCCATAAAGAGCCTCCTTCAACCCATACATTTTTTTCTTCTTGATCTTGCACCTCATAACTCGGAGGCTTCTCCACCTACAATTATTCTTTCATAACTACATTCAATAATATCGCATTTGGTACACCTAACATCTATGTTGTGCAACTATTGACAACATTGTCTGCATTGTCTCAATTCTTGCAACTGGTGCAAATCGCTCTGCATAATCGCTCTCATGCTGCTGCTTGTAGCCTTTGAAAACCACCTTTTATTTATGCCTTTCTATCTTTCTTGCAACATTATTTTTAGTCTTATAGACCCACGTGACACATATGAATTATTTTCCTTTTGAAAGGTCCACTAATACCAACATGCCATTACTTTCTATTGCTTCCATTTCTTCATTCATTATCGCAAACCATTTTTCTTTTATAACAACATCTTCAAACTGAATTGGATCATCTATATCAAAAAATAATGCTAGTAAAGAATTCAAACCTTCGTTACTATCAACTTAATTTTCCTCATAAATTTCACTTCAATTTATAAATTCTTGACTTCTCATGCTTGTGAAAGATGGACTTGACATGTCAGTTGATGTTCTTCTTGGAGAAGATGATGCCATGAGTCTTCGTGGTGCACTTGGAGTAACATTATCTTGATTGTTTGAGGCTATACTATTGCTTGTTGACAGTGTCACTTGATGATTGCTTTGTTGTGCTTGAACAAGTGTAGGAGGAATAACCACTGTGGAATTACTTGTTGCAGTCAATTCCTCTTTGCCTTATTTTAGTATGCTTGTTGTTACATTGATTGTTCTTCCTCTTCTACGAACTTCACATCTCTGTTGATTATCACCTTCTTTGTTAGTAGATTGTAGAGTTTGTATGTTTCGATTTGTCACTATATCCAATAAATATGAATTTCTTCCCCTTCTTTTCCAAATTCTTCCTTAATTCATCAGAGACATGTGCATAAGCCCCACATATAAGAACTCTTATATGAGTAACAATATGCTTTCTTCTACTCCATGATTCTTCAGGAATCATATTCTTAACACTTTTGGTTTAACACCGATTTACAATATATGTTGCGCAAATGATAGCTTCAACCCAATAGTTTTTTGGTAATTTCTTTTCCTTCAACGTACTTCTTTCCATTTAAATAATGGTCCTAGTTCTCCTTTCTGCAACACCATTTTGCTGAGCTCTATACCTTGTTGTAAATTTCATGTGAATACCATGCTCCCTGCGGAAATGTAGGAAGTCAGTTGAAATGTATTTTCCACCTCTCTCAGTCCTCAAAACTTTCATGTAGTGTCCACTTTGCTTCTCAACAAGTGATTTGTATTGATAGAAGCAGTCAAACTCTTCACTTTTATTCCTTAAGAGGTAGACCCATGTCTTCTTCGTATAATCATCTATGAATGTAAAGAAATAATAGATGTCACAAATTAATGGTGTTTGTATTGATCAACACACACATATATACATATATAATAGATTACATATAGTCAATAATATTATTTTTTAGAGTGTAAGCTTCTGTGATCCATAACAACGTTAATTATAAATCTTCCGGAAAATCACATAATGAATTTTTGGAACCGACGTGTTTCGAACTACCAACTGTAGTTCATCATCAGAATAATGTTGGTAGTTCGAAACACGTCAGTTGCAAAAATTAATTATGTGATTTTGCGAAAAATTTATAATTAAAATATTATTTTTGTATACCATTTATCAATTCTATCTTAAACTATAAAGAAATTGCATATCTTTCTCAAACTAAAAAATAAACAAATTTTTAACCTTTCACATTGTTTTTTATTCAATTTATGGTCCACATTAATGTTTTAAATCATTATTATATTAACTAATATCTATAATATATATATATATATATATATATAATAAAAAGTAATAATATCATAAAATTTAGTACTAATTTATTAAGTTAGATTTAAAAAACTGTTTGGTATTAACCACGAGGTGATTTAGATTCCAATATAATAAAGGTATTGTAATCCTAGCTAAAATTGTATTAATAAAATAAAAAACTAACAAAGACAACATAAACAGATTAAAAAAATTTAAAATCTATATTTAAAATCATAAAACCACACATTAAAAAGCCATGCTTGACAAATGTTTATTTAAAAGGTTATACACGAGCTATATATAAGATTATGTAGTTCTCATAATTTTGGTTACATTGTTAAAATTAGTTTTTCCATGATAATTAATGATAAATAAAATGGAATTAGAATAAAGGATTAGGTATATTTTAAGAACATGTACATCTATCATGAGAGCACTTTAAAAATTCTAATGTTTCTATGTAATATAACTTTATACACGGTTTAGCTCGTATCAGGTTTCAAATATTTATGCTTATAATCTAATCTAGTTGGGTACGCGGCATACTTTTTAATTTAACATTACATTTAAAAATAATAAATTAATATTTATCATAATAAATTAAAAAATAATATAGAGTTGATATCTAATATTTTAGAAAATATTTATAAAAATAGTCCATAATAAGTCATTTGATTTTTTTCACTTTAATTTCATATTAAATTTGTATAAAATAAAGTAATTGAAACTCAAAAAAAATTGATTTTTTTTTTTTTTCAATTTGATAGTTTCTTGCTATTTTTTATTTATCAAAAAAGGGTAGGTTGCAACAGATACATACATACTTAGTGACCTTAACCTGCTTGAAGGAAACTAGGTATGTTGGCCACTTTAAAGAATTAAATGCCATCCAAAATTGAAATAGTTTCTTTCTTCTACTTGCCGCTATGTCCATTTTATTGTTTAAACCAAAATATAGTTGAGACGATAAAACATTAAAAAAAAATTGATTTTCTTTTTAGTATGAGAGATAGATTAATTTCTTCATTATTTAATATGGAGTTGACATATTAAATATGTAAAACAAAAAGTATTCAATAAGAAATTTGAGTAATTTTAACATCAAATATATATATATATATATATATATATAGAGAGAGAGAGAGAGAGAGAGAGAGAGAGAGAATTCTAATTTAAATAATAAGTTTTTTTTCTAATTTAAAATAAAAGGGATATTTGTACTTCCTTAAATTTTTAATATGTAATTAAATGTATAATCATAAATAAATAGATAGAGAACATTCAACATTTAAAAAAAGATTCAATGTGTCTGTATGGAGATAGAGGGTAAGAGATTATCCTATGTATGTCTATTCTATTTCGGAATATGAGGGGCATGTATTAAGATTTAAATGTGAGTGTGGATCAAGAATAGAATGTTTCAATGTCAACTTAGTATATATTATATAAAACAAGTAAAAATAAAAAATAAAAAAATTTATAGGTAAAAGGTTTTATTAGCATGTGGCTCAAATCCAACTTAGAATCATAACTCTGGATGTACCAAGAGCCAAATTGAATCAAATGTTTCTAGGTGCAAACATTTCCTGAAGTATTTCACTAAGAAAGAAGTTTTTCACAGAAAAATTGGATCTCTCTACCAAGAGCCAAATTGAATCAAATGTTTCTAGGTGCAAACTTTTCGTGAAGTATTTCACAAAGAAAGAAATATTTCACAGAAAAATTGGATCTGTCTGATAAAATGTACCAATGCTAGTAATTAAATATGTTCATAATTGACGAGATAATATTATTTTAATTTTCAATATTTTTTATAGTATTCAAACAATAATGAAAATAATATCATAATGGCTTGTCTGAGTAGATTAAATGCAATATCTATGTTAAGCAAAGATCTCCCCTATCCCCTATTTTCTTTTTTTGTTTACATTGATAAGCTCAAAGACTCTTTAGAAGGTCAGAATTTACCCTTATAAAATATACTAGTGTTTAGAAGCTAGAAGATACCATGGATCCAAGCAAACTAGTATAATCATTACTCTTCTAATTCATGTTCACAATATAGTCTTTATTACCAACAAGACTAAAGTTATGATAATTAAATCCAAGAAGGTCAACTATGATTATTTCACTTATTATATCAATTACTTGGAGTAGGTTTCACATACAAATATTTAGGTACTGAGATTAACCATCAGCTCAACTTGAGATATAGAATTAACTAAAGAAAGTTTTAGAATTAAGAAAAAAAATTATAGGAGGTTGGAAGGCTTACTATGAGCTTCAAAACAATTGTAAGTTGATAGCTCTTTGGAGATGGAGTAAAAAATATTTCTCTTATAGTCTGGGGTCATACCTATTATTTTATATGGATGCGAGGTTTAGGCTGCAAGAGAATCATGGGGAAGATTGAGCTAATCCAAAAGGAATTTATAGGTTACAATCTCAAGATTAAAGGAAATACGCCCTACCCTATTCTCTTGATTCAAGCTAGCCTTTCTCCCAATGAAAACATGGTTGTGCTAAAGTATCGGATGTATAAGAAAATATTTAACACATGGAAGCCAAGAGGTTCCCCAAAACTGCTTTGAACTCTAGTCAAATCCCTCACCTACTTCTCAATCCATGCTAGCATAAGGAAGCTCAATCCTCGCTAGATCATTAGAAGATAAAGGAGGAGATCATTTTAAAGAATAAGGATAATATTAAAAACAATAATACTTCCAAATTTAAGGGTAATTTTTGGGATGATAAGGAGTTGCAGGGAAAAACAAAGCAAAGGTACTATAAGGAGGTGATCAACCCCACTTTGGGTAAGAAGAAAATGAACATTGCAAATATATGACATAATTCTCATGAGCTTAGAAGTTAAACTGGGTGTTTTTATGTTCCTAGATTACATTGGGATGAAAGAATCTACCCCCTTTGTGATACTAAGAGAGTTTAATATGAAAAGTTTCTCTTTAATGGCCCTACCCTTACTCACATCAATTCTCTTTTTCAAATCATTTACCACTACCAATTTTTTTAACTTGTTAAATCAACAAAACTATAATAATCTTTAAATATCTTTTTTTTTTTAAATTAATAAAAAAAAAATATTAAAACTCCTCGGTTGATCACTTTCTTTCTTAAAAAAAAAAAAACCCTGTTGATTTTAATACAAAAATGAATAACAAAATTATGTAACTCTACGTGTCTCTCTCTCAAAATATATATATATATATATATGATTCGAGTAGAAATACACTACTATGTGGAGGCTATACAATTGACCGCCTTCGATGCATATTATAACACTATTTGAGATATATATTAATAAATGACAATTGCGTATTCTACTATATGTACATTATGCCAGATGTATTTAAATAAAAACACTTTAGAGCGATGACATTTGCGAGTTGCTGTCACTAACCAAAAACTCCATTGTAAGTGGGTGTTTGCACGAAGAAGGACTCTCAATTTAAAAGGCAGGGCCAATGAAAAATTGTTTAGCTAAGGAAGACAACAATGGTATTTTCTCTCCATTATGTGATTCATGACATGCGTGGCTTTCTCGTCAGAGAGGTGGTCAGAGATTTTTCTCCAGGTAGTTTAACCCTATCTGATACAGCGACAGGCATTTCACACATTTGTAATTGTAGCCAGTATAATTATCTGCCTAGCCCCGACCGATAATTTCAAGCAGTTCAGCCTATGTATTTTTCTCTCCATCTTGCATTTATGTTTTCCAGGCCGTATTCTGTCCTAGCAGTTTAAATATCTTCCCTCAGATTTACGATTTCTTGTGATTTCCATGGGCTTCTCTTAGTTTTCCACGGTACTGAAACATACCTATGCTGTGAAGTGCTAATACTATTCCTTCGGAAGTAGAAATCGTGATCCCGGAGCCTTCTCCAACTTTAGAAGAAATGGTCGAAGAAGGAATTACAGCACTACTGAGAACAGAGGAGAACATATGCAGCAAAGACATGAAAGATCGAAATAGCGATCATGTAAGGACGGATGTGGGACTAATTTCTGATGGAATCAATGGTCTTGAAGTTATTCCAGACTGTTATATTAGACCTCCCAGTGAGAGACCAAGACTAAACGAGGTGGTTTTTCCGGACCTTATTCCTGCGGTGGATCTTAACAATTTCAGCGTCCCTAGTAGGGAGAGAGTGATTCGCGATATTAAGGATGCTTTCCAATAGTAGGGATTTTTTCAAGTACTTTGCTTTCCATTTCTATTATTATCTTCGATAGTTAATTAGAATAATTTAGATTAAATTAAAATAAATCATAAAATTATATAAATTTATTTTAATTTTAAATTTATTACATATTTGAAAAAAATGAATTGCAATTGTTTTAAAATTTTATTTATAAAAGATCATTTATATCTCTTAAATTGTAATCATTTTTAATAAAAATAGGCAACTAAACGGAGAATACATAACCGGTACCCATTATTAATAATGGCGACGATATCTAACGCAATTGATCTCGTTCAAAAGTGTGAGTGAAAGGGATATTTTGTTTCGTTCCCTTTATTTATATTAAATATTTTATATATTTTATAACTGATTAAAATTTTATTAATAAATAAAAAGAATAATAATAATAATTCAAATTAGGAATTTGGTTTCTGTGATCCATAAATTGTGTATAAATGTTTTTGGTGAAAATCACATTCATGCAGATTTTGTCTAAACAAGACAAACTACACTGGTGGTTCATCATCGGAACAAAATGAACCATACTGGTTTTGGAATTTCTGAGAATTCTAGAACAATATGGAGAGAATGATACTCTCCTTCTTAACACAGAGAAATTAAAATAAAAATTTGCTTCAGAGGGATAGAGTTTCACACTTTAAAACTTCTATTCATTAACCATAAAAACTATTACAAACTCTTCCTCCTCAGAGGGATTACAAAGCTGGATTGCTACAAAACGCAGTTCCAAACATAATTCACTGTCTCACAAAAATTACACTCTCTGTCTCACTATTTCTAAAAACAAAAGCACTCTGTTTTGTCTTTTACAAATACACTGCTGTGTAATGTAATACTCTGTTTTTCAAAAATAAAAATGCACTGTTGTGCTTTTTTAATCCAACACTGTGTATAAAACAATACACTATATATATCTCTCGAGCTTTTGTATGGCGCAGCATACATTTTAACTAACATAACAAATAAAACTAAAATAGAAACTAAACCTTTCAGGCCCACATATTTGAAAACGCACATATATTATAATATATGTTAAAACATATATATATATATATAACATAAAATTTAACAAAAACTTCATCGCGCAATGTACAACCAATAAAACAAAAAACCATTAACAATATCACGAACATAACCCTTCGCAAACCTTCCGAACTTCAAACTCTATCAATCAAAATGCAATGGGAATTTTCACGTTACAAATGGGCTGATGTCACAGACCCATTTAGACACAACATCAATTATGAAATCGTGTGGATAAAATGACATCGCGTTCGCAATTGGGTTCTCGGTAGGACTGGTTTTGTGCACGTGATCAATTATCAAATCCGCCCTATAGAATGACATCGGGTTCGGATTGGAGTTCTCGGCCCGACTCAAAATAGAACCCGAACAAATAGAAATCTACCACGTGGTCTATGGGACCACTGCTCCCATTCTCCTGCTGTTTAAATAAAAATCCTCCCGCATTCAAACAAATACCAAAATTGCTCTGTTTCCTGTTTTAAAGAAATGCTCTCTTTCAAAATACAGAGATTGTTCAATTAAAATGGAAAGCTCTGTTTTCAAATGCAAAGGACTAGCACCGAAACAAAACTAAATTGATTATTCACTGTATTTGGCAAGCGGCTGGTGGCAGAATTTCTTCAAACAAATATAGAAGGTGACAGATTGTACAGGGCAGTTGAAAGTAACATTTGAACACTCCCCCTTAATTTCAACTGCTGGGTTATCAGTCATACCAAGAAATTTCCTTAAAAACTCAAAACTCCTTTGCCCCAATGGCTTGGTTATAATGTCTGCAAACTACTCCTGAGTTCTGCAGTGTTCTAAAACAATTTTTCCACTATTCACCAATTCTCTGATGTAGTGAAACTTTGTGTCAATGTGTTTAGTTCTCTTGTGAAACACATAATTCTTGGATAATGCAATAGCTGAGCTATTTTCACAAAAAATCACTATACCTTTTGCTTGCTCTTGGCATAAAATTCTTAGCATCCTCCTCATCTAAATTGCTTGACACGCTGCTGCTGTAGTTGCCACATATTCTGCCTCTGCTGTCAATAATGCTACAATAGGCTGTTTTTTAGAAGCCCATGACATGGCTCGTGAACCCATGTGAAAAACATAACCGGATGTGCTTTTCTTATTATCTACACAACTAGCCCAATCACTGTCAGTGTATCTAATTAAATCTGAACATTCTGAAGTAGTATACAAGATTCCATACCTTTTAGTTCCCTTCACATACCTCAGAATCCTTTTTGTTGCCTGTCAATGTGCTTCTTTTGACCTCTCCATGAATCTGGAAATCAAACTAACAATATGCATTATATCAGGCCTAGTTGCAGTCAAATACGTGAGGCTGCCAAATATGCTCTTATACAAGCTTGGATAAAAATCCTTGCTGCTATCATCTTTACTCAACTTCAATCCCATTACTGTGGGAGTTATTGCTTCTTTGCTCTCATGCATATTAAATCTTTCCAACACTTCATTAACGTACTTAGATTGTGAGATAAAAATCCCATTTTCATTTTGCTCTACTTCTATTCCTAAGTAGTATTTCAGCAAACCCATATCAGTCATTTCAAATTCTTCTTTCATGACTGTTTTAAATTTTTCAATAAGGTAATCATCATTACCTGTAAAAATTACATCATCAACATATGAAACAACAATCAACATTTTACCATATTTTTATTTAATGTATAGGGTGGGTTCTCCCTCACATTTTTCAAATCCATTTTCCAGTAGATAGGAATCTATCCTACTGTACCATGCTCTTGGTGCTTGCTTAAGCCCATAAAGAGCTTCCTTCAATCTACACACTTTGTGCTCTTGGACTTTCTTTTCGTAGCCTAGAGGTTGTTCAATATAAACCTCTTCCATTAACACTCCATTTAGGAATGTTGACTTCACGTCCATTTGGTAAAATTTCCACTTGTTTTGTGCTGCTATGGTCAGCACTGCTCTCACGGTTTCCATTCTAACAACCGGTGCGAAAGTTTCCTCATAGTCTCTCCCATGCTGCTGCTTATACCCTTTGACAACAAGTCTATCCTTGTGTCTCTCAATTTTGTCTTTAGCATTACTTTTTATCTTGTAGACCCATTTAACTCCAATAAATTCCTTACCTTTTGGAAGTTCAACCAAATCCCATGTCTTGTTTCTTTCTATTCCATTAATTTCCTCATCCACAGCTTCTATCAATTTCCTATCTTTAATAGCTTCCTCGAAATGAATAGGGTGATCAACATGACAATACAAAGCAAATAAAGAGTTCATACCTTCATTTTTTCCCTCTTGCTCATAAATCTCATTCAAATTTCTGAACTTTGTTCCTCTTTCATTTGGTGTATGTGTGCTTGAAGTAGCACTCAATTCTCCTCCTTGTGGTGTGCTTGGAGAAGCACTTTCATTTCTCCTCAAGGGTGTTCCTTATTGCCCTTGTGTTGGTGCTACTATTTGGGGATGTATTTCAGCCATCTCTTCATCATCTTCTTCATGAGACAAACAACTTTTAACATTCGTTGTTTTCTCTATGCTTCCATCCCAAGCTTCCTCCTCAATAGATTGAACATCTCTGCTCACAATAAAATTCTTGGTGGATGGGTTGTACAACCTGTAAGCTTTGGATTCCTCACTGTATCCAATAAAAATACATTTCTCCCCCTTGCTATCCAAATTATTCCTTAGCTAATCTGGAATGTGTGCATAATCCACACAACCAAAAAATTTTACGTGGATGACTCCTTGCTTTTTCCCACTCCATGCCTCTTCCAGAACTTTGTTCATAACTGCTTTTGCTAGGCATCTATTTAAAATGTACGCTGCAGAATGTACATCTTCAGCCCAATAATCATTAGGCAACTTCTTTGCCTTTAACATACTCCTTAACATATCCATGATTGTCCTATTCTTCTTTTTAGCAACTCCATTTTGCTACGGAGTGTACCTTGCTGTAAACTGCTTATGAATCCCATTTTCTGTACAAAAACGTAGAAATTATTTGGAGATATAATCACCTCCTCTATCAGTCCTTAGGACTTTGATATGAAACCCACTTTGGTTCTCCACAAGTGCTTTGAAATTGCAAAATCTTTCAAACACTTCACTTTTGTTTTTCAAAAAGTAAACCCAAGTTTTTATTGTAAAATAGTCTATAAATGTTAACATATAGTGGTTGCTAGCAAGTGTTGTAGTTTGCATCAGTCCACATAAGTTTGAGTGGACAATTTCTAAGGGTGCCTTTGCCCTTATGCTTTTTCTGGATGGAAAAATTTCTCTGTGTTGTTTCCCCAAGATACAACCTTCACAAAGGTTGTTCGGTTTCTCAATCATTGGAAAACCTCTTACCATTCATTTTCTGTTCAACAAGTTAAGACCTCCAAAGTTGAGATGTCTAAATCTCAAGTGCCACAACCAATTCTCATCTTTTGTTTTGCTTTGGAAAGCCTCTTGTCTAACTGCTGCTATTTCTTCTCCATTTTTCAAATCTTCCCTCATCCTGAGAGGGAACATCCTATTCCTTATCATCTTCACTTCAGCAATACATTGTTTGCTAGGTGGTTTATCCATGATGGTGCATACATCATCTTCAAAGAAAACATTATACCCCTTTTGAATAATTTGTCCAATACTTAAGAGGTTACATTTCATTCCAGGAACATAATAAACATATGCTATGGATTTCTTTCCTCCTTTCCTTGTTAGGACATTTACATCTCCTTTTCCCATAATAGAAACTTTACCATCTGTTCCTAATGTGGTTTGTGATTTCACATTCTCATCTAACATAAAAAACATGGCTATGTTTCGTGTCATATGGTTACTGCAACCTGAGTCTAGAAACCATAAATCTTCACTCTTTTCCTCAGCCATATTACAAGCTAAAAACAATTTACCTTGGCTGATATTTTCTCTAGTAAAATTTGCACTAGTTCTATTACTCATATCATGTTGCTTATTCCTACATTCATTTGCATAATGCCCATATTTTTTACAACAATGACATTGCACATTGGATTTATCATACCTTTGTCCATGAGCATGTTCTTGTCCACCTTGTTGGTTGCTGCCTTGGCCTTGGCTCTGATTTGGATTGTTGCCCCTTCCTTGAGAATTTGTTGGACTGTTTCTTCCACCTCTGTTTTGGATTATGTCTTTTCCTCTCTTGTTTCCTCTTCCTTGACCTCTTCCTCTTCCAAAGGACATCTGAGTCTCAAAGGCATGCTCCAGAGATGAGTTTTCATTTCTACCAAATCTATGCTGATGTGTCATTAGTGATGCATGTAGCTCATCAACTGAAAATTTTGTGAGATCCTTTTTCTCTTTTATGGTGGTGACTATCACATCAAACCTTGAGGGTAGGCTCCTCAATAGTTTCTCCACAATCCTCCTTTCTTCAAGAGTCTCTCCATGAGACCTTATATGTGTGACCATTCCAATCACATGTGTGAAGAATGAGTCAATGTTATCTGACTCCTTCATGCAGAGAGTCTCAAAATTTCTCCTCAACAATTGTAGTTTTGTTGTCTTCACTTTCTCCATGTCTTGATAGGCTGTCTTGAGAGTTTCCCATGCTTCTTTGGATCTCTTAGCTACTGCTATCCTTGGAAACACACTCTCATGCACTGCTTGTTACAAAAATTAGAGGGCTTTAGAGTCCCTCTTCTTATTACTCTTCAATAAGTCCTTCTCTGCCTAAGTTAAGGCATTAAACTCATTTTCATCCACTGGTTTTTAAAAGCCATCCTCAACAAGTTCCCATAGGTCTTGAGAGGAAAACAGGGCTCTCATAGTTATTGCCCAGTAATCATAGTTTTTCCCATTAAGTTGTGGGAGCTGAGAATTACCTATACTCATGCTAGTGCTAGCTCCAGCCATTCTTGCACTCTAAATATGCTTCAAACACTTGACTATGTTCTTAGAATAACTGACTGTCTTCAACAGTAACAAAAAAAAAAAATATGACTTGAGAAATACCTTGGATTCTTCTTGACTGAGTCTTCACTTTGCTAGAGAAGCTGTTGCAACAAGAAATCCTTCCTTCAACTTCTTTGGCACCTTCAAAGAGCTTGGACTAGCTCTGATACCATGTTGGAATTTCTGAAAATTCCAGAACAATATGAAGAGAATGATACTCTCCTTCTTAACACAGAGAAATTAAAATAAAAATTTGCTTCAGAGGGATAGAGTTTCACACTTTAAAACTTCTATTCATTAACCATAAAACTATTACAAACTCTTCCTCCTTAGAGGGATTAAAAATCTGGACTGCTACAAAACGCAGTGCCAAACAGACTTCACTGTCTCACAAAAATTGCATTCTCTGTCTCACTGTTTCTAAAACAAAAACACTTTGTTCTGTCTTTTACAAACACACTGCTGTGTAATGTAATACTCTGTCTTTCAAAAATAAAAATGCCCTGTTGTGCTTTTTTAATACAGCACTGTGTATAAAAAAATACACTATATATATCTCTCGGGCTTTTGTATGGCGCAACATACATTTTAACTAACATAACAAATAAAACTAAAATAAAAACTAAAACCTTTCGGGCCCACATATTTGAAAACGCACATATGTTATAATATATGTTAAAACATATATATATATAACATATAACATAAAACTTAACAAATACTCTGTCGTGCAATGTAAAACCAATAAAACAAAAAACCATTATCAATATCACGAACATAACCCTTCGCAATATTTTTGGACTTCAAACTCTATCAATCAAAATGGAATGGGAATTTTCGCATTAAAAATGGGCTGACGTCACAAACCCATTTGGACGCGCGATCAATTATGAAATCACGTGGATAAAATGACATCGCATCCGCAATTGGGTTCTAGGTATGGCTGGTTTTGTGTGCACGATCAATTATCAAATCCGCCCTATAGAATGACATCGGGTTCGGATTGGAGTTCTCGGCCCGACTCAAAATAAAACCCGAACAAATAGAAAGCTACCACGTGGTATGTGGGTCCACTGCTCCCATTTTACTGCTGTTTAAATCAAAATCCTCTCGCGTTCAAACAAATACCAAAATTGCTCTGTTTCCTATTTTAAAGAAATGCTCTGTTTCAAAATACAGAGACTCTTCAATTAAAATGGAAAGCTCTTTTTTCAAATGCAAAGGACTGGTGCCGAAACAAAACTAAATTGACTGTTCACTGTATTTGGCAAGCGGCTGGTGGCAGAATTTCTTTAAACAAGTAGAGAAGGCAGCAGATTGTACAGGGCAGTTGAAAGTAACATTTCAACAACTGGCTGGTTCAAAACGCGTCGACAAAATCTCATTGAATGTGATTTTCACCGAAATTTTTTATACACAATAATAAAAATTATTAATTTTATTCCTAAATCAAATAATTTAATTTCCATTTTAATTTAATAGCAAATTAATAGAATAATGGTGTAACTAAATGTAAAAACGAAATAATTTTTTTTGATATCATGGAAATTTATAAGATAGAGTTGACAAATAACATGCACAAAAATTAATAATCTATTGTATAGTTAATTAACATAAATTATTTAAAAGATAAATATATCAATAACCCAATATTTTATATTTAGCCTTAATTAAACTACTACAATATCTATTTTAAATATCTTAATTTTATATAAATTATATGAAACTAATTTTATTTCAATAATTTTTCAAAAAAAATTGTACAGTAAATTTAACATTTAATTTTAATTATTTTTTTCTTGTGTTTTCCTTTTTTCATTGTTTTATTACATTTTAGAGATGGAACTGATATGCAACATATATATATATATATATATATATATATATATATATATATATATATATATATATATATATATATATATAAGGAAACTACGCATTTTATGGATATATAGTTGTCATGTTAACATTTTAATGTATATAATGTGAATTATAAATTAAATATTTGTATGTCAACTATGTATGTATTATATATAACAAATGAAAATATGAAAGATAATTATAGTTAAAATATTTTATTAGTATGATACTCAAAACCAAGATAGACTTATTTTAACTCTTTATTTAGTAAGTATTGCACTCAAAAACAAGCTTGCAAATTGAAAATTTTTTAATTGTACCTAGAAATACTTTATAGCTTATTATAAGAATTATGTTGTAATAATTAGTTAAATAAAATCAGATGGAAAAACTAAACCGAGGTGTGATTGAAATGAAGAATTACAGTACAAATGAGTTTGGATAAGGTCTTTATTAGTGGCAAGACTTGCTGGATCGTAACCCCAGAGCATGAATTTTCCTTAGGATTTCACCAAGGAAGCTTTTTATGTCAAGATCTATGTATACGATGAGTAAATTGGACTTATTTCCCTATTTGGAGCTGAATCCCCGGTCATCAATTTTGGTATGTGGATCTAAACCCTCTGCTCTTGGAAGTAGAATAATATCATCAGAAACACAAAAAATCCCTTAAGGATCCGTTTTCTGCAATTTTTTCACTTTGTTTTTCTGAATGTCGCCTCTTAGACTCATTTATTCTTTTTGGAGATTAAGATCTAGCCAGGAAAGATGGGCGTCCCACATCGTTTTCATGAAGAATATGCCAGATAGTTCCATGCAAGAGTGGATCAATGGCTATCATTCTTTCTTCTTTTCCAATCTGTCTGGTCTGAGGTGTGTTTTTAATTCTATCTTTGCCTTGACCTTTCTAGCATGTTCAATTTCCAACTAGATAGCCCACACAGATCATTTCCTCTGGTTCAGAATTAGATGGGCCCAAATGGAAACGAAAGAGCCTACCCTTTATGGATCTATGGAGGCGTTCTTCGAATCAAACCCTCAACTACAAGAAAGAGCTTGTTTTTCTAGTAAAACTATTCGGAGAATTGGCTTTCCAAATTGATCTGGTGGAATTTAAACAAATCCATCCTCAGCTTCTGAGGTCCAAGGATACCTTAACATATATGAATGATCTCAATTGTAGAAATCCAAATCAGGCACGAAGAGCACATATACAAAGTTGTATTAAAACACTTAATAGGAAATATATAACTATGCGGGTTTTGGATAGGGATCATCTACATGATCTTAAGCTTAAGATTCATGCAATGATCGGTATTCCAGAAAAGCTTCAACGTTCAATTTATGCAAGTAAATCAATGCTGAAAAGAATTGGAAAAATTGAAGCGTGAACTGGAGCAGAGATTTTATCATCTCAATATTACCAAATAGTTAAATAGGAATACATTGGAAACATCATCAATAAATGACTGAAGTAAACTGAAATAAAACTAAACTACCTATGACACCTAGCAGAAAATAAATTAAATGAACTAAACCTAACTGACAATGAGATTAATATCTCAACATCCCCTCCTAATCTCAACTGTTACAAGTGAAGGCACTAACAATGTCTAATTTCTCTCTTTGAAATTCAAATACATGCTTTCCCAATGGCTTTGTGAAAATATCTGCAAGCTGATCTTTGGAACCACAAAAAGAAAGTGTGATGTCCCCATCATTGACAAGTTCACGAATGAAATGAAAACATGTGTCAATGTGCTTGCTCTTTTTGTGAAAAACATGACATTTTGATAAAGAAATTGTTGAACTTTTATCACAGTAAATTGGAGTTGGCTCCTTTTGAATATCTGAAATGTCTTTCAATAATATTCTCAACCACACTGCTTGACAAGCTGCTGAATTTGTTGCTACATATTCTGCCTCTGTAGAAGATATTGAAACTATTGATTGTTTCTTGGATGTCGATGAAATCAGATTTGTTCCAAGATAAAAAACATACCCTGAGGTACTTTTGCAATCATCTAAACTCCCTGCATAATCGATGTCTGTATAACCTGAAAGTGAAAAATTTTCATAATGTGTATAAAACAAACCATAGTCTATGGTCCCTGCAATATACCTTAAGATCCTTTTTGCAGCCTGCCAATGAGTAGGCTTTGGTGACTGCATAAACTTGGAGACAAAACTTGCTACAAACATAATATCCAGTCTAGTTGCAGTTAGATACAACAAACTACCACCTAGGCTTTTATACAATGTGGGATCAACAGATGGTGCTACATCTTCTTTGATAAGTTTGGTACCTTGAGCAATTGGTGTATCGACTGATTTTCAACTGGTCATTCTGAACTTTTGAATGATATTAGTGGCATATTTTTGTTGACCAACAAAAATGCCATTATCATATTGATGAATTTCAATTCCTAGGAAATATTTCATGACTCCTAGATCTGTCATATCAAACTCTGCTTGAATTGCTCCTTTGAAATCTTCTAACATCATATTTCCTGTATAAAGAAGATCATTTACATAAAGGAATACAATAAGAATTTTACCTTCATGATATTTGGTATACAAAGTGGGTTCATCGCTGCTTCTGGAAAAACCACTTTTGATGAGATAGGTGTCGATGTGACTGTACCAAGCTCTTGGAGCTTGTTTCAAACCATATAAAGCTTTCTTCAATCTATATACTTTATGCTCTTGTCCTTTTCCTTCAAAACCTGGAGGCTGATCTACATAAAATTCTTCCTATAATACAACATTTAGGAAGGCATATCTTACATCAAGATGATATACTTTACATTTGTGTTGAGCTGTTGTGGACAAAATGGTTCTGATAGTGTCTAACCTTGCTACTGGAGTAAATGTTTCACCATAGTCGACACCAAACTGCTGTGAGAATCCTTTGGCAACCAACCTTTACTTATGTTTCTCAACTTTTCCTTTTTCATTTAGCTTGGTCTTATATACCCATTTTACACCAATTTTTGTTTTGTCTCTTGTGAGATCAACTAATTCCCAAGTCTGATTTTTCTCTGTGGCATCAATTTCTTGGTTCATTGCTTCGACCCAATGCTTTTCTTTGACTGCTTCTTCAAAATAATTTGACTGAGTTGAAATGAATGCAAACATATTTTGTTGTTCAGATTCATGCTCCTGTTCATATATCTCTCTGATACTTCTTGTTTTCTATCCCTCTTCTGAAGATGTTTGATCACTGGCTGAATCAGTACTTAATTATGTTCCATTTTGAGAATGTTCTGGTTGTTCTTGAACCTGCAATCTTGAAGTTTGTGGTAGATAAAAAAGCTGATTTGAAGTTTCATCTACATGGTCAAACCAAGATTTATTTTTAAAAAATTTCTCATCTCTGCTTATAATGAACTTTTTGGAAATGGGGTTATAAAGTATGTAGGCTTTCGACTGCTCACTGTAACCTACAAATATGCATTTCTCACTTCTATCATTAAGCTTTTTTCTTGGTTTTTCAGGAACATGATAAAAAGCTACTGATCCAAAGATCCTAAAGCGTGACACATTTACCTTGTTTCCATCCCATGCTTCTTGACGTATTTTATCTTGTAGGTTGGATGTTGGAGATCTGTTAAGAACATACACTGCTATCGACGCTACTTTAGCCCAATAGTTATTTTTCAACTTCTTCTCCTGTAGCATGCATCTCGCCATGTTCATGATCGACTGATTCTTTCTTTCTGCTACTCCATTTTTCTGTGGAGTGTATCTGGTTGTGTACTGCATTAGGATACCATGCTGTCGAATTTTTTTTTTGAATTTATTTGAACTATATTCTCCTCCTCTGTCTGATCTGAGTACTTTCAAGAGTTTTCCACTCTGTTTTTCTACTTCTGCATTGAACTCCAGAAATCCAGAGAAGGTATCTGATTTGTTTTTTTTAAAATACAGCCATATCTTCCTGCTAAAGTCATCAATAAATGTCAGAAAGTAGAAACTACCACTAATGGACAATGTCCGCATTGGACCATAGATGTCGGTATGGAAAAGTGTCAAAGGCTCTTTTGCCCTTGAGGTTGATGAGGGAAAAATATCTATTTTATGCTTGGACAAGACACAAACTTCACAATTACAGACTTTTTCACTGATAGTAGGTAGACCAATGACTATAGATTTCTTTTGAAGCAGACTGAGACTCTTGACTGGAATGTGACCATACCTAGAATGCCATAGATGAGTTTCATCTATTCTTGATATATTGTGGACTAAATATTGGTTGGTATTTTGGCTTCTAAGTGTCAATGGAAACATCCTACTCTTGGTCTTTTCAACTTTTGCTATGAACCTTTTATGAGGATCTTTGTCATATATATAGAAGGTGTTCTTTTGAAACAATACATCATAACCATGTTCCATTAATTTTCCTACACTAAGGAGGTTATACTTGAGCTGAGGAACATAATAAACATCAGGGATGTATATTTTTTTATTCTGCTTAGTAAGAATAGGAACAATACCTTTTCCTTCAGCTTTAATACTTGTACGATCTCCAAGCGTTATCTTTGATGTTATGGAAGCATCTAGAGAAGAAAAAACATGTTTGCTTCCTGTCATGTGATTGCTACATCCACTGTCGAGCAACCAAATATCTTCACTCTGTTTGTCTTATGAGAGATGGCATGAAAGAAACATGGTCTTTGAGGATTCTCCTTCACTGTTGGAGCAATTGATATAGCCCTTGTGCTAATCTGACTATTTCTTTCTACAGTCATGTTCGTAGTGGCCAAACTTATTACAGTAGTAGCATTGAACACTCGATCTGTTTCATGACCTTCCTCTCTGATTTTGGTTCTATGGAGGTCTCCATTGCTCTGTTGCATGATGATGATCAGATCTTCCATTTCCTCGACCTCTGCCTCACTTGTTGCTACCTCTGTATTCTCTACCTCTGCCTCTGTCAAATGAAAGGTGTGCTTTGAAGGCTTATTCTGTGGAATCATTTCTCAGATTGAGTCTTGTTTCGTGTGCCAAAAGTGATCCAGTCAATTGTTCTACTGAGAAAGTTTTAAAAGTTTTGGATTCCAAAATGGCTATAACAATCATGTCATATTTCTTTGGTAGACTTCGGAGAACTTTTTCAACAACTTTCTGATCTGTAATTGTTTCGCCAATGAGTTTGATTTGATTCACTATTCCCATGACTCTAGTCATGAACTGATCCACATTCTCAGTGTTAACCATCTTTAGGGTTTCAAACTGAGCTCTCAATGTTTGTAGTTTAACGGTCTTTACTCTATCATTTCCTTGATACGCAGCTTGCAAAATGTCCCAACATTCTTTTGTTGTTGTCGCACTAGTTATTTTGTCAACAATAGAATCATCGACTGAATTTTGTATCCAACATTTGGCTATGTGCTCCTTCTTTTGGAGTTCAATAACTGCATTTTTTTTATTATTGGTCATGGCCGCCCATGCTTCTTGGGCCGGCTCTACATAAGCAATCAAAAGAGTGTCCCAACAATCTTGTGCTTGTAAAAAAATCTTCATTCTCAAATTCCAAAATTCATAATTTTTGCCAATCAAATTTGGTGTCTATGGCAAAGAACTTGAAGAAGCCATTATTTCTTCAAATGCGCCTTTTGTAAATGTCCTTTAAAATTTTTAAATCTCTTTTAAAGATTTTAAAAAAGTCCCTTCAAACCCTTTTTTTAAATTTCCTCTTCCAAAAATAACTTTCTTCTTAAAAAAAAAACTTCACCTTCACCACATGCTCTTTATAAAAATCTTTGAACAAATTTCAAGTTTTTTTTAATAAAAAAAAATTAAATAAAAAAAAACTTTCTTTGTATAAAACTTTCACCCTTTTTTTTAAATCACGTAAAACTTTCAAAATCACGTAACTTTTTTATAAAAATTTCACCCCTTTTTTAAATCACAGAAAACTTTGAAAATCAAAAAAGGGTTTCACCTTTTTAAATCGATATTTTAACAAGGAGCTTTCTCTTTTTAAAACATGATTCGATTTTCGAAAGCCCTTCATGCATGCGTTTGACCTTTCATAAAATATAACGGCTCCCGGATTTGAAACACAGATGCGTTATTTCTTTTGCTTGCAGACTGGTGCGGTCTCAAGTGGAATAGCCGCGACTGTTTCAGAAACAATGCAAGGCATGAAATTGGTCCGGGTATGGCGTTTATTGTCGCATCAATCCTTTGTTTCGGCAAGTTGGCACGAGTATCAGCGTCACAGTGGCGCCAACCAACTTCTCCTCTCTTCTGCTCTCCTTTGTGGCACTATTGCTGCTCTCCAGGGAGGCTTATGCAAGTTCGCTTTGACATCATGAAAAGAATTGGCATTTCAATATTACCAAATAATTAACTAAAAATACATTGGAAACATCATCAATAAATGATTGAAGTAAAACTAAACTACCTTGACACTTAACAGACAATAAATTAAATGAACTGAACCTAATGGACATTAAGATTAATATCTCAACAAAAAAAACAAATAGGACACTTAGATGAGAAACTATGGCATTAAGCGTGACTCAACTATCATCCTAAACATGAGATTAGAAAGACGATGTCTTGGATCTAACAATATTAAAGGTCCAATTTCTTTCAAGGAAGCGTCTTACTATCTCTGGACCCTATATGGTGGATCAGATGATCGTATTATAATGACTCTCTTCGCTAGTATATTTCTTATTGGAATTTCAATTGTTAAAAGGGTTTTAAATAAAACTATAACATTTGAAAAACCGAAGCCATCGTTTTTTCACTACAATCACAAGCTGAAATATTCTCTACGGAATACCAATTTAAAGAACAATTAGCTCTTGCAGTGGAATGTGTGGCTGATGGCATAAAAAAAAACTTAGATGGGTTCCCTTCATCGAGATTGGAGACATACTAATCAGGATAGATCTTCTGAGTCTCCACCTCCTGCTGGTTCATACTCTGACCCGTAGATGCCATTTCAGTGACTCCTAAAGAATTTGATCCGGTCTTTGTCATGAGAACATTGGCATTACCTCGTCATCCTTGACCAGGAAAGCTTGATTTCTTTACATGCTTTAATTTTTGCATGACTATCTCCAGAAGAGAGTTTTACCAGCCACTTCCCTGCATCATCCCATTTTGAAGGACCTGGCTTGGAATCTGGTCCTAAAACTCGCCTAGGAGGGGCTCGATCTGCCTTCTGAAATTCAAAACTAGATATACTAGTATTTACATGTGCAAAGTTCATGCTATTTGCATATTCCATCTATGTGCTAGTATGTTTTGTGTGGTAACACGCATTTGTAACTAAAATTACACGGTCTCATCGCTACTAATAAATAGAGTTACATTTTCTATACTATAGCAGGTTTATAGTAACAGTCAACAGTAGAGAATTTCTTTCAGAAATCTTCCATTGGAAATCCTCAAGAAGAGAATGCCATATGTCTGTCAAGGACTGGATGATGCTCCATTTGAAAGTGTCTAGTAGAGAATCAGGGTACCCTCATACTTTGTCCCCACAGTCGGGTCAATCCGCGGTGAAACGATTTGAATAGACACAAACCTTGGCCTCGACACTTTGGTAGGAATCATAAAGTTATCCTGCACCTTCTGAATGGACGCACCATGTAAAACTTTGTTTTTTTTTTTTTTTGTGGGTGGAATTCCCTCCATCTTCTTATGGAGTTCCTTTCGAATTTTAATATATATGGTGCAGAGTGAGTTCAATGACTCCTGACAGTGACAGAGAGCCGATTTTATTGGGTATGTGCAAGAAGATCATAATAATTAGAAGCAAACCCAGTTCGAATACTGGTCAGAAATCATGAATAGGCATTGATTACTCGGAGAGAGAAATCACTGCATAAAAGATATCCCTTGTGACCACATAATAGGTTTCCCATACAAGTGCGTTTAGAATGTTAAATAAGGACAAGAGAAATGGCATATATTCTACAGTTTTGGTGTAAATGACGAGTACCTAAACGATCAATTATTATACAAATGAAATGAAAATCCAATCTATTAAAACAATTGTGAAAGGTTGCAGTTTAATTTTAATTAATAGATGAAATGATTTTTTTATTTTATTATATAATTAAGGTAAGATTATTATTTAGAATTATATAATTTTAGTATAAAATTGTAATTTTTTTAATATATAAATAGATTCAAAATTTTGATGTATTTCTAGAACTATAAATTAAACAATTTGAAAACTTGTGATTCACTCTAAAGATTAAATCATTTCATAACTTTAACTTTTGATTCTTAAAAATCTCTTTCTCATTTAAAATTAACATGATATCCCAAAAATATACCATTTTTTAACAGGATATCCCAAAAGTATACCATTTCTATGATTTAGACTATATTACTATTTGAAAACAAAATCTACTGTTGGAGAGAAATTACACTCCACCAATATATTAACCTCTTGCACAAACTTCTGAACTTACAAAAATTCTTCTAATTTACTTGTAAAGAAATATAACATTGAAATCTTATAATTAAATGTATTATTTTGGAATGTAAATTACCAGTTTTTGGAATTATATTCTCAACCACTATCATGAATGAGAAGCGACAACAACCCACAATTCCATAAATTTTGTTGCAAAGAAGGACAAGCATAGATCCAAGCGACCGAAGGCGTTTTCATGCAGCCACAGCAAAGAGAGTACCCAACCATCCTCTGCATTTATTTCCTTACCTAGCACATTTGACTTACCTTTGCCTGCAATGCGTAATCGCAAGTCTTTTGATTTACCATTTAAGCCTTTGCCACTTATCTTATTCCACCACCGATGCGATATCCGGCGAGACCCACTTATAACCCAACCACATTGCAAAACCTTTGCAACTCTTTGTATTTCCACAATCCTTTTGTTTTCTGCACTTCACACTTACCAACATTTAAGCCACACCACAAAGTGCACTTCGCAGAGATTACCACTTAACTTTCTGCTGCCTTAAGTTATGTTATTTGCCATGCGATTTGATTGTGCTATTGCAGATCGCATTCGCAACCATTTGTTTTTAGCGCTTAGCGCCTGCAAGTTAAGTTATTTGACGTGCGATGCGATCGTGCTACCGCACATCACAGTTGCAATCATTTGTGTTTTCCCATAAAATACAGCAGCATATGTTGTTTGATTTGCGACGCGATCATGCCATCGCACTTCGTGCCTGCAAGGATTTATGTTTACTCATGTTCGCGCTAGTTAAATTTTAGGACCACCGATCTGCGATTTGCAATAAGAGTCGGGTCTGAAAAGGACTAAAAGCCAAATAGCATAAAGTTTGAAGTCCGCCAATTTTATGTTTTGAACGCATTTTCTTGTGTTTTAGTATATAAGCAGAAATACGACCTGTGTGCCGATTAAAATGAAGATATGGGTCTTTTGACAACCCAAGGACAATTGGTTGTTGAACGTTCATTCGGAAATTGAATTGCATTGAATAGATTAGGTTTTATAGGCTTCGGTTGTTTTGTATAAGTAATGTAACTTCATTTGTTTTCAGAAAGAGAAAAGAGAGAGAGAGAGTTGAATAGAAAAAATAATTTCATCCCTCTCTTATGTATTTTCGCTGCCTCTGTATTGACTTTTAATTTCCGCAATTTATTTTGAAGTCTCTATGTTGTGGGGAAACACATTTCCTTTGTCTGACTATATTCATAAATTTTTAACATGGTATCAGATCTTGTCTAAGATCTTGGTGAAAGACGCATGAGCTTGCTCTTCACTACAGAAGATATAATATTGATTTGATGAAGCGGATTTCTCCAGCAGCGAGAGAGATTTTGTTTTACACAGTTAAGAATATTTTTTGTTTAAACATAATCATGATGGCAACAGAAAGTAGAAGCTTGACAAATCCCCAACTACCAAAGTTTAATGGGAATAGCTATCACTATTGGGCCATTAAAATGAGGCGTCTATTTGCTTCACAAGATATATGGCAGCTGGTGGAACAAGGTTTCCAAAAACCAGCAGACGCAATAGCGCTTGTTGCTTTGACGATAGCAGAAAGAGACTTGTTGAGAAATAATAAGAAGAAGAACTCCAAAGCCCTCTTCTATCTCTATTAAGTAGTAGACGAGAGTATTTCTCCAAGGATTGCAATAGCAACAAAGTCCAAGGATGCGTGGTATATTCTCAAGACAACCTATCAAGGCATAGATAAGGTGAAGACATCAAAGCTGCAAATGCTGAGGAAAGATTTTGAAACTTTCTGTATGAAATTGTTTGATAACATAGGCTCATTCTTAACACATGTGATTGGTTTGGTTACCCATATATGGTCTCATGGGAAGACACTCGAGGAAAGAAGAATAGTGGAGAAAATATTGAGAAGTATACCATCAAGATTTGATGCCATAGTAGTGGCAATAGAAGAGACAAAGGATCTCTCACAATTTTGAGTGGATGAGCTTTGTGCATCCATGATGTCTCATGAACATAGACGGAACATAACAACGAACTCCTCATTGGAGCATGCTCTCAAGACACAGATGTCTTTTGGTCAAGGTAGACGTCAAGGAAGATCGAACTACTGAGGAAGAGATAGAAGCCCACAGAGAGGTGTAATAAACAGCCCTATAAGCACAAGTGGAAGGGGTGGAAATCAGAAACAAAGTGAAGGCTCAAGCCAAAACTAATCACAAGGACAAAGGTATGATAAATCCCAAGTCCAATGTCATTATTGTAAAAAGTATTGGTATTGTGCAAATGAATGTAGAAAGAAACAAATAACACGAATAATAGGAAAAATGTAAATTTTGAAAAAAAAAGTCAGAACCAGAGTAATGTGCTTCTAACCTGTAATGTAGCACAAGAAAAACATGAAGAAGTATGGCTTTTAGACTCAGGATGTAGTAACCACATGACTAGAAACATAACAATGTTTGCCAATCTAGATGAAAATGTGAAATCTCAAGTGACAACGGGGACTGAAAGAAAAGTCTTTGTCATGGGAAAAGGAATATTCATTATATTGACAAGGAAGGGAGAAAAGGAATTTCTGCAAGATGTATATTATGTAACTGTCCTAAAGTGTACCTTTTGAGCATTGGACAGCTCGTGGAAAGGGGCTATAGCGTATTCTATAAGAATAATGTGTGTACTGTCATGGACATACCTCCAATTAAAAGGGTCATTGCATAGGTTCATATGACAAATAATAGGATTCTTCCTCTCAAGCTCAGAAAAGACTTGAAGGAATGATTTGTGGTAGAAATAGTTACACAAGAGGTCTTTCAAGAAGAAATGAAAGACGAAAACTGGTTATGGCACTTGAGATTTGGACATCTCAATTTTGGAGGTTTGAGCCTGTTCCATAGAAAAGAAATATTAAAGGGATTACCACTCATAGAGAAACTAGACAACCTGTATGAAGGCTGCATCTTGGGCGAACAACATAGAGAGTCATTTCCAACAGGAAAGAGTATAAGGGTAAAAGCACCTTTAGATATTTTCCACTCATATTTGTGTGGACCAATGCAAATTCCATCATTAGCTAGCAGCCATTATGTTTTGAAATTCATAAATGATTACACTAGAAAGACATGGGTGTACTTCTTGAGAAAGAAGAGTGAAGTTTTTTAACATTTCTACAACTTCAAATATCTTGTTGAGAAGTAGAGTGGGCACTACATAAAAGTGCTGAGAATTGACAGAAGTGGAAATTACATCTCTAAAGTTTTCCTACATTTTTGTAGGGAGAATGGCATACACAGGCAGTTTACCACAAGGTACACACCACAACAAATCAATGTAGCAGAAAGAAAGAATAGGACCATCATGGACATGGATATAAGTATGATGAAGGCAAAGCACTTGCCAAATGAGTATTAGGTAGAAGCGATAAATTGTGCAGCATATATTTTAAATAGATGCCCAACCAAAGTTGTTATGAACAAAGTTCTGGAAGAACCATGTAGTGAAACACAACAATTTTTCACTCACATCAAAGTATTTGGATGTGTGGCATATGCACAAGTCCCAGATCAATTCAGAAAGAAGCTGGATAGGACGGGGGATAAGTGTATATTTGGTTCATGCAATGATGAGTCCAAGGCCTATAAACTCTATAATCCAACGACCAAGAAGGTAATATATTCAACAGATATGTGCAGTTTATTGAAGAAGAAGCTTGGGATGGAATCTTAGAGAAAACAATGAATGTGAAGAAAATAATGTCTCATGAAGAGAAAGAGGAATGCACATAAGAAAATAATTCCTCCACGGTGGCTCCTCCTCCACCTACACAAGCTCAGCAGAGCACACTGTAAGAAATAAATAGAACAACCTTTAGAATTCAAGGAAGGGCTTCTTCAAGCACACCACAAGGATCTGAAACTCCCTTGAATTCAAGTGGAAATCCAAGCACACAAAGAAGAGAAAGATTCAGAAATTTGAGTGAAATCTATGAGCAAGAAGCTGATAATAATAATGGTCTGACTTTCTTATTTTCTTTGTTTTGTCATGTTGATGACCCAATCCATTTTGAAGATGCTGTAAAAGAAGAAAAATGGATTGAGGAAAGGAATGAAGAGATTGGTGCGATAGAAAATAATGACATATGGGAGCTAGTGGACCTCCCGAAAGGTAAATAAGTCATTGGAGTAAAATGGATCTATAAGACCAAGAGAAATGCCGAGGAAAGATAGAAAGGCATAAAGAAATGCTTGTTGTGAAAGGCTACAAGTAGCCGCAAGGAAGAGATTATGAAGAAACCTTTGCACTAGTTGCAAGGATGGAAACAGTCTGGACAGTGTTGTCCATAACAGCATAAAAAAAGTGGAAAGTATACCAAATGGTTGTAAAGTCTTCATTTTTGAATGGAGTGTTGAAAGAGGAGGTATGTGTAACAACATCCATGCTTTGAGATTGAAGGCAAAGAGCACAAAGTGTGCAAGTTGAAGAAAGCTCTGTAAGGGCTAAAGCAAGAACCAAGAGCATGGTACAGTAGGATTGATGCTTACCTGATGGATAATGGGTTCGAAAAGTGCGATGGTGAACCCACACTACATAAAAGAAAATGACGATAAAATCCTTATTGTTGTTTTGTATGTAGATGATTTAATTTTTACTCGCAATGAAGTTTCTCTCATTGCAGATTTTAACGCTGTCATGAAGAGTGAATTTGAAATGACTCACTTAGGTTTATTGAGATACTTCTTGGGCATAGAAGTAAAGCAAAATGAAAAGGTAATTTTTATTTTCCAAGAAAAATATGTTGCAAAAGTGTTGAAGAGGTTTAACATGTAGAACTCCAAAGCAATAGTAACTCCAAATGTTTTGGGGTTAAAATTAAGAAAAGAATATTGCAGCAAAAATTTCGATCCAACATTGTACAAGAGCATAGTTGGAGGCCTCATGTATTTCACTGCAACTAGGCTAGATATTATGTATGTTGTATGTTTAATTTCTAGATTCATGGAAACACCAAAGGAGACACATTGGCAAGTACCCAAAAGAATTTTAAGGTATGTGAATGGAACAAAAGAGTATGGTGTTCTATACTAAACATCTGATAATTTTAATTTAATTGGTTACACTTACAATTATTGGGCTGGAAGTGTATATGATAGAAAGAACACATCTAGGTATGTGTTTCATTTGGGATCAGGAGCCATTTCATGGGTTTCCAATAAGCAACCAATACTTACATTATTAACAGTAGAAGGAGAGTATGTAGCAGCAATAGTAGCTGCCTGTCAAGCTATTTGAATGAGAAGGATGCTAAGAGATTTGTGTCATGAGAAAGACAAATGAACCACAATCTATTGTGATAATAGCTCAACAAGAGAATTTTCAAAGAATTCTATCTTCCAAAAGAGAACAAAGCACATAGATGCCAAATATAATTTTATAAGAGAACTGGTTAACAATGGTGAGATTGTTTTGCAACATTGCAGGACAGAGGAACAATTTTCTGATATCCTCACAAAGCCATTGGGACAGAAGAGTTTTTTCTAGCTCAGAAAGTGACTGGGAATGACTGATGGCGGAAATTGTGATTAAGGGGGGAGTGTTGGAATTATACTCCCAAGCACCACCATGAATGAGAAGCGGGAGCAACCCACAATTCCATCAATCTTGTTGCAGAGAAGGAAAAGCACAAATCCAAGAGCTCGAAGGCATTTTCACACAACCACAGCAAACAGAGTACCTAGCCATCCTCTGCATTTATTTCCTTACCTACTGCATTTGACTTACCTTTGCCCGCAGCATGAAATTGCAAGTCTTTGGATTTACAATTTAAGCCTTCACCACTTATCTTATTCCACCGTCAATTCAATATCCGGTGAGACCCACTTATAACCAAACCGCATTGAAAAACCTTTGAAACGCTTTGTATTTCTGCAATCCTTTTGTTTTCTGCACTTTGCACTTACCAACATCTAAGCCGCACTGCAGAGCACACTTCATAGAGATTATCACTTACCTTTTCGTCACCTCAATTTATGTTATTTTCCATGCGATGCGATTTGATCGTGTTACTGCACATCGCAGTCGCAACCATTTATGTTTTCCCATAAAATACCGCAACATATGTTATTTTATTTGTGACTCGATCGTGCCATCGCACTTTGCGCCCACAATGATTTATGTTTACCTCTATTCGTGCTTGTTAATTTTAAGATCGTCAATATGCAATCTCCGATAAGGATTCAGATGGGATGAGGGCTTAGAGCCGAAACACATAAAGTTTGAAGTCTGCCAATTTTATGGTTTGAATGCGTTTTCACGTGTTTTAGTATATAAGCAGAAATACGGTCTGTGTGCCGAGTAAAATGAAGATATGGGTCGTTTGACAGCCCTAGGACAATTGGTTGTTGATCTTTCATTCGGAAATTGAATTGCATTGAATAGATTAGGTTTTAAAGTCTTTGGCCGTTTTGTATAACTAATGTAACTTCATTTCTTTTCAGAGAGAGAAAAGAGAGAGGGATTTTGAATAGAAAAATGAATTTCATTCCTTTCCTTTGTATTTTTGCAGCCTTTGTATTGAATATTAATTGAGGCATTTTATTTTTAATTCTCTGTGTTGTGAAGAAACGCATTTCCTCTCTCTGATTGTATTCACAAATTTTCAACACCACTTACAATTATTGACAAAAGAGACGCATACATTGCAATTGACAGTACCATGTAGATAGTTCTAGTAATTAATTTCCTTGAAGAAATCATATGTAGTACTAAAAGAGTAATTAGTACCACCTCAAAAAAGGACAAGATCATTATAAAATTGAAAGTCATGGTTTTCAGCTGCACTAGTAGTAGTAGTACTCTGACATCATTTTAGATTCTCTACACTCTCATTCTTAAAACATAGCTACATTCTGTAGTTGTGGTATGTTTACTTATATTTTTATGACAAAAATTGGGGCATAAATATACAGTTGTGCTAAATTTGTTAAATTATAAAATAAATAACTAAAAATCAAAGGTTACAAGCTCGAATCTTAATTTGATAGAGGTTTAGGTTTAGTGTTCTCAAATTTTCCTTTTTATTCATAATATATCAATAGGAAAATTGATCTCTAGATCTCCTCAGTTAAATATTCTAAAACTTGTAAACATTCAAAATACATTCAAATTAGATTTATTTAAGAGAAAAGACAATATGTAATTTTTTTTGGAAAGAAGATCTCAAATAATTTAATCCCTGGAACCTAAGCTAAACTAAAATGCACACTGCACCCTTTGGAATGAAACTTTTCTGTGAACATCAAAAGTCTAGTTATATCCTTCTTCTTTCCAGGATCAAATTCCAAGTAGCGCAAAAGGCAGAAGAGCCCTAGGATAAAGCCAACCCCATTAATTTTGAGGATGGGAATACTGTTGGGTTTAGCAAAAGGAGTCCCATAGAGTAGCCACAGAGCACAATTGAACATACTGCGCCAGACATAAGGAAGTTCAAAGTACTCTTGAGTGGATCTTAGCTTGTAAATTCTCAAGAGGAGAAAAACATTCCGTTTGAGTCTAGACATAAGTAATATTAGAGTACTCTTGAGTGGATCGTAGCTTGTAAATTCTTAACATTTTCTCACTAGCAGAATCTACCGGATTGAAAACTGCAGCATAAAAGCCATCAAGTAAGAATAATCCTCAAGGACAGGGAGAATACACTGCTCAGCACTAGCATGTCCATCTTTTAACTTGTGGTACATATGAAAAAGCCCCGTAAAAACCCTACAACCTAGTCTTCGGAGCACAACCCTAAATTTTTTTGGTAATCTATCTACCTTGACATCCCTATTTATTTATTGATTGTGATATTCTGAGACTTTATGAAAGCTATGCTAAAACATTTCTGGTAGTGCCTCTAATTCCTCTTTAATCATGAATGAATTATTTTCTGAAGCGAAAAGCGTTCTGAATTAGAAGCCTTTGGGTATCGTGTCACCACTCACAACCCTATTTTTCTTTCTCCATTTCCATCTTCCAAGACCATATGAAAAATATGAAATTGCAAGAATTGTGTGTATTTCCTCTTTAATCATGATTTTTTTTTTGTAGTGAAAAGCGTTCTGACCTGAAAGCCTCTTGGTACTACCAATCAAAAACTACACCAAAGACCACCGTTCTTTTCTTTTTTTTTGTTTTTCTACGAGACTGGTTATCATTTAAACATCAAAGGCATATCTCACAGCCCTTTCAGGCTATATAGTCTTGTTGTGGCTATGTTCAAATTTCTCAATAAAAAAGTGAGTTTCTAAGATTAACTGTGCAAAATTTATTCTTTATTTTACAAAAATTTTGTATAGTGAAAGAATAAATTATATATATATATATATATATATATATATATATATATATATATTTCTAAAAAACAAATGTTTTATAAGTTGTGGATTGATTTTGCAGGCAAGGAAATTGGGTAAATGAGGTTCTAACCATGAGAACAATTACCCATTCCATAACATATTAAATAATTAAAATTCAAATAGAAATTAAATTCATGACTAGTAAAAGCATATGGGAAAATATTTATTTCGCAAGTGTTATTTACTTCACACAACCTCTGCAAGTTCAAAAAATTATATTGGCCCATTCTGTGTATTAAATTTTATTTGTCATGTATTAATTTCTTAGATATTGTGGGAGATGTAAGTCTCGAAATACAAGGGAAGAAAATGGTGAAGCTAATTTTTGTTAGCCTGAAAACAATTACAGGTTTTTACTATTTGTTACTCAGTAATAAATTTTTTTATCTCTTGTGTGTCTGAATCAAATATAAAGTATTGTTAGTTGCGATATGGTTCTGGAAATTTCACGTGTGAATTTTACCACCATCACTCTATTTCACTTTGTTTCAGAGTGAATGAATCTATTTGAAGTGTATTTGGTCCATTTGTTTGAAGTTTATTTCTCAACTATAGTTGAGATTTTAATCTTCGCCACTCTGTATTAAAATGAAATTTCTTAAAATTTAATTTCTGCAACTAAAGAGCTTTGCACAACTCTGTGTGAACTTTGTGTGTTGCATAAAATAAATTCCACTATATTAAAAGTTTTAACGTGGTATCCGAGGGGGTTTAATGTTTTATTATGGCAAGTGTTTTTTACTAAGGAGTTAAATGGTGTTTTTTGTGGAGCATATCCACCAGCAAGGATAATTTTTTTACACAGTGAGAAAGTATATTTTTACATAGTGAAAATGGCAACAACAAGCAAAAGTTTGAATAATCCACAAATACTTATGTTTAATGGAAGAAATCACAACTATTGGGATAATACAATGAGGTCTTTGTTTTATTCTCAAGACATTTGAAAATCGGTGAAGAATGGTTTTCCAAGAACCAAAAGATGTAGTGGCTATTGTGAAACCAGCTCCAAAAATAGAAGAAACGAGATATCGGTGCCTTAGAAATAAGCCACTTCGAGGGGGAAACCTCCAATACATTACACGAATGAACAATTCTTGGATGATACAAATGAAAAAACCTCCTTTCTATATACAGGAGTCCATGGGGCCACAATGTAATCCTAGCCAACCTAGCAATAATAATTTAAGGGCACAATAATCACAATATGGGGGTTATAGGGGTACAACAATAACAATAAGGGGGTTACACTAACAAAAATAAGGGACTATACTTGTAATATAAGGACCTAACATGCTCCTCTCCTTCAAAAAGGCATTGTCCTCAACGCTTGAATAGCTCCAGGTGCTTTTGTATAAAATTCTCACCATCCTTTGTAGAATCTTTCATGGGTAAGTTCTTCCATTTGATGAGATACTCTTAAATTGATCGATTTCGTAGTTGTCGAGTTCTTGTTTTCGTGACTGCTTCAGGTTCCAATATGGTTTTTCTTTCCTCATAAAGTTTTCGCAATATTGTTTGAACTGGAATTTTGTCCCCTATAACCTTTTTTAAGCATGAAACATGGAAATCTGGATGCACTCGCGAAGAAGCAGGAAGCTCCAATTTGTATGCCATAGTACCAATATTTTGCAAAACCTTGTAAGGACCATATTATTTTGGTGATAATTTATTATCTTTCTTAGCTTGCTTAAGGGACATTTGTTTGTATGGTTTTAGCCGTAAAAATACCCAATCACCCACATAAAAGTTTCTCTCACTACGATTTGATCTACCTGTTATTTCATTTGATTTTGTGCCAAATTTAGGTTATCCTTTAAGATTTGGAGAACTTCTTGTTGATCCTAGATGTGAACTTCCACTGCTTGAGCCTGAGCATTCTCCCTTAAAGAATATGTGATGGATGGTGGATGATATCCATAAAGTGCCATAAATGGGGTCGTTTTTTTTGCAGTATGGAAGGAAGTGTTATACCACCATTCAACCAGAGGTAACCACTTGACCCATTGTGCTCACTTATCAGATATAAAACAACAAAGATATCCTTCCAAACATTTATTCACTATCTCTGCTTGACCATTAGATTGAGGACAATAAGATGAGCTATGAGCTAGTTCAGTACCCAAACAAGAAAATAATTTCGTCCAAAAATTTTCGGTAAAAATGGGACCTCTGTCACTTACTAATCTTCGGGTTTCCATGTATCTTTTGAATTGTTTCCATAAATGCAGTAGAAACTATACTTGATTTAAATGGATGAGATCATGCACAAAAGTGTGCATGCTTGGTAATTCTATCAACTACCACCATGATGAAACTCCTTCCTTCAGACTTAGGTAAACCTGTGAGAAAATCCATTGAAATCTCCTCCCAACATTAACTTGGAATGGATAAAGGTTGTAGAAGACCTGGGGTCTTAATTGTCTCCACTTTATTTTTCTGACAAACTAAAAATTCTGCCACAAACTGTTGAATATCAGATTTAAGGCCATCCCAAAAAAATTCTTTCTTCACCCTGTGGTAATTTTTTAAAAATCCCGAGTGTCCTCCTAAAGGAGAAGTGTGCAATTCCAAAAGAATATTTTATTTTAGTTGCGAAATATTGCAAATATATAAGTGATCTTTGTACCATAAGGAATCATTTTTCCAACTAAATGTATTAGATGTACTAGGATCTTACTGCAAATTTTGAATGAGAGTCCACATTTCTTCATCCTTCTCCCATTCATCCATTTCTTCGATTATCCAATCTAGTTGAATAATTGAAATGGCACAAAGAAATGCTTCCACCTCTTCATCCTTTCTTGAGAGTGCATCTGCAACAACATTTAGCTTCCCTTTTTTGTAGATGATTTCAAAGTGGTAACCCAACATATTTGTGACCCATTTTTTCTTCTCTTTTGAAGATAGTATTTGTTCCAAAAAGTGTTTAAGACTATCATGATCAATTTTTACCTTTAAGTGTCTTGCCATTAGGTAAGGTATCCATTTCTTTAGTGCATGTAGTATTGCCAACATTTACTTCTCATAAGTAGCCTTTTGTAAATACTTTACTTTGATTGAATGACTTTGAAAAGAAATGGGTCTTCCTTCTTGCATTAAAACAACACCAATTCCATTTCCTGAGGCATCATATTCCACAATAAAGGTTTTTGTGAAGTATGGCGTAGCTAAGACTGGTGCTAGGAAAATTGCCTCTTTAAGATGTTCAAAGGCCTTAGTCGCTTCAGGAGTCCATGAAAATGCATCTTTCTTCAATAATGTTGTTGGAGGTGCTGCTACTCTCCCATAATTCTTAACAAACTTGCGATAATACCTTGTTAACTCGAGAAATCTGCGCAATTTCTTTATGGTTGTGGGGAATTTCCATTCCTTAATGGCTTTAATTTTGTTAGGGTCTACCTTAACACCCTCCTAAGATACAATATGACGCAAATATTCCACCTCTTGTAATCCAAAGAAACGTTTGGATGTTTTTGCATATAATTGTTTCTCCTCCAATAGTTTGAGCACCTTGTCAACATGTAGAAGATGATCCTTCCAAGACCTATTGTAGATTAGTATATCATCAAAAAATAATAACACAAATTTTCTAAGGAATGGTTTGAAAATGGAATTAATCAACCCTTGAAATGTAGAAGGGGCGTTGGGAAGGCCCAAAGGCATGAAAAAAAATTCATAATGACCCTCATGAGTTTGAAATGCCGCTTTCGGAATATCTTCAGTCTTCATTCTAATTTGATGATATCCTGAACGAAGATCCAACTTGGTAAAATAAATTGCTCCATAATTCATCAATAATAGGAATGGGACATTTATCTTTAATAGTGAGCTTATTGAGCTCCCTATAATCCAGACACATGCACCATGATCCATCTTTCTTGTGCACCAATACTACTGGAGTAGAGAAAGAACTTTCACTAGGTTGAATTATACTTGCCTCTAACATTTCTGCAATCATACGTACAATTTCACTCTTTTGGACATAAGGATATCTGTAAGGCCTGATTTTTGGGGGAAAAATTCCTGGAATCAAATGAATAGCATGATCATGATCAAGAATAGGTGGCAGTCCTTTGGGGTATCAAACACCTTGGAATGATTGTCCAAGACCTTTTGGAGATCTGGAGAAATAGATGATTTTGATGTTGGAACTTCTAGTGAGCATAATTATGCAATTATGCCTCGCTGTTATTTCTTTAGAATATTTGTCATGACATTATAGCTTATTATCTTTCCTGGATTCCCTAAGATACCCCATAATTCGATTTCATTTCCTTCCGAAAAACATTTCAAGAAAAATTCTTGAAAATTAAAAGCTACCGTCCATGAAGATTGTAATAATTGTACTCCTAGTACAACATCAACACCTCCAATTGGGATAGACAGCTTTGGAATATTCAATACATATTCCCCCATGGGTAGCTTGATATTATGGCATTTTCCAGAGCAATTTATAGTTCCTTTATTTGCAACCATCACTTGACATTCTAGTGTTGGGTGTAGGAAACAATTCGATTCCTTGGCTACCTTACAATGAATAAAATTATGGGTACTACCCGAATCAATCAACACTATTACCTTTTTCTTTTTGATATGGCCTTCTATCTTGAGATTTTGAGGAGTGGTAATTCTTGCAAATGCATTACATGATATGGCCGGACTCATTTCTTCTTCTTCTAGGGTTTCTTCTTGGTGTATATCCTCTACTTTTGAATTTTCTTTTTCATTTTCTTCTTCCTCTTAACAATCTATGTAATATAATTTCTTCTCAATGCACTTATCACCTTTAGTATATTTTCTACCACAATTCTAGCAAAGCCATTTTTCTCTTTTCTCTTCCAATTGTTGTGGTGTCAACCTTGTAGGTTGTGGAAGTCTAGGAATAGCAACACTTCCATCTTTATAGAAGTGAGTGGTAGGCTTCCTTCTCACCATAATTTTACATTCAATTTTTCTTGCCAATCGGAATGCCTTCTCCAATGACTCCCAAACACGAACTTCATTTTGGATGTTATCATTTAAAATCCATATGAAGACATCAATCCTGTGTTCCTTTGGAATATTAGTTACCCTTATATTCAATTTTTAGAAGTCCTCAATGTGCTCCACCATTGAACCCTTTTGTTTGAGATTTATCAATTGGCTAAATAATGTGTTTCTCTGTGTATCCTCATAATGTGCTACCATTTTCTCCTTAAAAATTGACCAAGTGACAATTTTTTTATGGGAGAATATCCATCAATATCATACAAATGTATTTTGTTCTAAATGTAAAGTTGCAATGTGTACCTTTTGTGTGTTTTGCACATTATTGAGATCAAAATATTGCTCCATCTATAGTATCCATGTTACGGGATCCTTTCCATAAAACTTACTCATATCCATCTTTGGATTATGGTGGTTCTTCAATCCACCATTATAGTTTTTGAAACCATGATTAACATGTATTTTATTCTCATCGTGAGTTTCCTATACTACCTTTTCGCCATTAGGAAACATTTCTTGTATCAACTTTGCCAAATCATTCTTCATGTTTTCGGTGTTGTCTTTCATTTTTTCATCGATCTTAGCTTCCATGTCATCCATATTAGCTTCCATTCCATCCATCTTAGCTTCCATGCCCACTTCCATACAATAAATATTAGCTTCCAAACCATTCATCTTAGCTTCCACGCCTTTCTTCAAAACTTCCATTTCTTTTTTTGTTGTTCTTTGCGATAGCGAAATTTGGTGCACTCACTCTTGTAATTTTGATATCTCATGTTGTGTTTATTCATATTCATGAGTCATAGTAGAGCCTTGTGAAGGCTTAACTGGAGTTGAAATCTTTTTATGGGGCATTTTAAAACCAAATACTGATATCTATTCTTCAATATGCCCTTGGAATAAATTCAAACTATTTTTTTTTAAAACGAGACCTATATAATTCGAAAATAATACACACCTTTTTTTTTCTTTTGAGGAGCACGATATTGAAACTAAATTATCTCTTTGATTTCAAAGGCCACAGGTCTAGCCTGATTTGGATTCTTCAAGGCAAAGTTATGTCCAATCTCCCACAATGACCTAATTATGGACTTGTTCAGTAGAGCAAACTTGTACGACTTACCATGTGTCACTGTTTTCTCTTTTGACTCTGAAATTGATATACATGAAACTAAAGTCGGTTTAATTTCACCCACTTTTTATATAATTCCAATCTGATGCTCAGAGAGAGAGTTATGAAGATTTTCCCACTATCACCTCTCTGAGATGAAATTCGGGAGCCTGAAAAAGACCTAACTTCCATAGATCATATCTCCGAAAATATTGCGAACCAAGCTCTAAAATTTTGCGATGATGTTCCTTAGTATTTTGGCTTCGCGCTGTAAATATTTCATGTTTTGAACCTTCGTAGAAAATAAATTACAGTGAAAATTTCACGATGACATGTTTGGTGCAGTGAAAACCTAGAATCTAAAGCTTCGATACCATATGTTGTGAAACCAGCTCCAAAATTAGAAGAAAAGAGATATCAATGCCTTAGAAATAAGCCACTTCGAGGGGGCATATTCCAATACATTACATGAATGAACAATTCTTGGATGATACAAATGACAAAACCTCCTTTCTATATATAGGAGTCCATGGGGCCACAATGTAATCCTAGCCGACCTAACAATAATAATGTAAGGGCACAATAATAACAATATAAGGGTTACAAGGGTACAAAAATAACAATAAGGGAGTTACAATAACAATAATAAGGGACTATACTAGTAATATAAGGACCTAACCATAGCATACAATGATTTTACAAAAGCATAAGAGGATGTGTCGAGAGATAACATGAAGAATGAATCAAAAGCCCTCTTATTTATTTTTAAGGTAGTGCATGAAATTATTTTCCCAAGGGTTGAAGCAACAAAAAAGTCCAAGCAAGCATGGGACATGCTCCAGACAAAATACCAAGGCATGGCAAAGGTCAAGACAAAAAAGCTACAAACGTTGAGAAGATATTTTGAGACAATTTGTATGAAAGAGTATGAGAATATAGACTCACTCTTTACACATGTAATTGGGTTGGTTACTCAAATGAAGTCTCATGGTAAGGCACTTGAGGAAATTAAAATAGTTGAGGATTTTTTGAGAAGTCTGTCAGCAAGATTTGATGCGATTGTTGTGGCAATAGAAGAGACAAAGGTTCTCTCACAATTTTCAGTGGATGAGCTTCATGCATTATTGATTTCTCATGAACATATATTGAACAAAGGAGTGAAATCCTCATTTGAGCATGCTTTCAAGAGAGAAGTTTCATTTGGTCAAGGTAGAGGTCAAGGGAGATCAAATTATAGAGGAAGAGGCACAAACCCACACACAGGTAGAAGAAGCAGTTCTTCAAGTTCAAGTGGAAGGAGAAAAAATCAAAATCCAAGGCAAGGCTCAATCTAGAATCAAGCACAAGGTCATAGGTATGATAAATCTCAGGTTCAATGTCATTATTGTAAGAATTATGGTCATTATGCAAATGAATGTAGAAAAAGGAAATCTGACATATGCAATAAACCAAGTGCAAATTTCATAAAGGAAAATCAGAACCATGATACATGGTTTTAGCTTGTAATGTAGCAGAAGAAAAAAAAGGATATACGTGGCTTATAGATTCATGGTGTAGCCACCACATGACTCAAAACATAGAATTTTTTTCCAATTTAGATGAAAGTGTGAAATTTGAAGTCACATTAGGGACTAATTGCAAAGTATCCATCATGATAAAAGGTAGAGACGACATTCTAACAAAGAAGAAATAGAAGAAATATAGTTTAGATGTTTACATTGTCCTTGGTTTGAAGCATAACCTCACAAGCAGTGGAAAACTCGTGCAAACGGGCTACAATGTATTTTCCAAAAATGATGTGTGTACAATTTTGGATAAGTCTCCAAGTAGACAGCTGATTGCAAAAGTTCAAACGACAAACAATATAATTTTTCCTCTCAATCTAAGATTAGATTTAAAGGAAGAAGGTGCTCAAGGACAACTATCAATGAATTCACAACAAAATGAAAGAAAATTTGCAACTGTCACCCACGTAGACTTTCAAGTAGAGGCTAAATATGAAAATTGGTTAAAGAATTTGAGATTTGGTCATATCAAATTTGGAGGTTTAAATTTGTTGCATAGGAAATGCATGGTGAAGGAATTACAAGTCATAGAAAAATCAGAAAACCTATGTGAATGATTGATCCAGGAGCATCTACTCTAAGTCAAAAGTCCAAGTAGAAATTAGACCTTAGTGTCTTGAAATTTCTTCAAGGAGGAACCATTGTAAAAGAGACATTGTAAAACTCATGTAAAAAAGTATTTTATTTCTTAGTGAGCATTGATAGGGAATATGCTTAGTTGTTAGGTTTCAATGAGTGTTGAGTCAATGTAAAAAATTTCGTTAAGAAATGGGATATTAGAGAAAATATTTGTTGTTTATGCTAATAAGATAGGAAAGAAATAAATTAGGATTTCCTTAGAATATAAATCAGTTACAAGTTTCTAGGAGTTGAGTGAGGGTTAGATAAGCTCTTAATTGTATTGTAAATTAATTGTAAGCTTCGAGAGAAGTGGAGGCCAAATAAAAGAAAGAAGATCAGGTCTAGAGAGAGAGGCAAGAGTGAGAGGCCAAAATTAAATAAAGAAGATCAGGCGAAGAGAGAGAGATGAGACCCAAGAGACAGAGAGGGTTCTCTGTAAGAAGAGAAGGCCATGCAAAGAGAGCATTAGGCAAATCTAGATTGTAAGCAGGTTTTATTTGTATTTGTACATTTGTTAATTAGTGAGAAATTGAATTCATAGTGACTGTGTGTCGTTCAATTTTCTGTGCTGAGTGATCTCTAACTGAGGAATTATGGTTTCTGTGTAGTAAACCATTGTTATATGAATTTTTATTAAAGATTAAGTCTTTCTGAGAGATAAGGGCTTAATGGCTGGCTAGAATCTGTATGATTCGAGTCGGGGATTTAATTAGTTGTTAATAAAGCTAACGGGAGCGAATGAGTGCAGATAAACCTATTTGTAAGCCAAGAAGGTGAAAAAAAGCTAAATTCTAGATTCAAAGCACAAGTACATGATGGTATTCAGGATTGAAACCAGTGTGAAAAACGGGCGACAACCTGAAGGCATAAAAATGAGTAAGAAGTAGAAAAGAAAGTTCAGGAAGGATAGCGTGAAGGAAACAGAGTTGCAGAATTGGTGGAAACCAATAAACAAAAGAAATCAATTTAGAGAAAACTCTTATAATTTTTCCAAAGGAAGAAGTGGATCAACGGTCGTGATCATGTCAACAACGAGAGATGGATGGATGTGACTATATCGCATCAGGAGCAGCCAAGTGCACATCACAATTGGTGATTCTTTAGTTACATGTCAATACTTGGTAGGAAAGCTATTTGTGTTGCGATGCGAAGCCAATCAGCAAGGGCATAGTGGAACTATTAGATCTGAGCAAGATCAATGGTGGAGATTAAATCGCAGCTAGAGTGATTTCGCAAACTAGATATTTTTGTGTTTAGCATTAAGACACCGCGTGGTAAGATATTTTTGATGCAATGCGATGCGATCACATATTGCACAAGATAATGAGTGCATTTATTTGAAAATTTTAAAATTTGCTAGTAGCGAAGTGGAGTTCGTTGTGAATTGCGAAATCGCAATATTGCGAAAATTGTCAAGTAGTGAATCTATAGAGAGGTAAGTTATAAGAGTTGCAAAGCACAGACTGTCATGATTGGTCACCGTTTGTGTGGGAACATAACCCATAGGTTTGTATTATTGTGAACGCGATGTCATGTATGCGATACGATTTTATATTGAGATGCGATATGGTTTGGGATACCATATGTGGTGCATTGGGTAATGTAAAGGTGGCAGCTGTGATAGAAAGGTTCATTGAGGTTATGATCCTCACTGAATGTATGTCAAATTTAGAACATATACTCTATTACGAGTATTAGACCTAGGAATAAGAAGACAGTTTAAAGTTTCTGCTTATGTTGGTGTAAGCGGCCTTTTGGCTGCATCATTTCGTACTGGAGCATGATAATGAAATTTTTTTTATTATAAATGAATATTTGCAGTGTTAAAAAATGCTGAAGACATTTGGTAGCAGAAAAAAATAAGATTCTGCATGAAATGGAAGGAGAATGCAAGTGTGATTGTGGAAGAGAGAGGAGATCAGTAAAGCAAATGTTCTTTGCAAGAAATTGACAAAGATGCTACAGAAAGAGGAGATTAGATTTTAAATATGACAAGAAGTAGGCGTATAGAGGTAAAGTATGGCAGAAGATGGGAGTAAGTGATATTCTTAAGAAGAGATTGCAGAAGCATAAAGAAAGAAAAGTGATGGTTGTTTTCTTGTGGAGAATGGTGATTCACTTTAATATGAAGAGCGGATGGAGGCTGCTTGTGAAATCATGCAGGTATTATTTTTTTTAAATCTGATTTGAGTTTTGCAGGTTATAGAAAGATTGAAGATTGATAATTAGAGCTAATGAAGTATCTCAGCAAAATAAGATCACAACCTTAAGAAGCAGTGATTAAGAAAGCTGGAAAGAGTTTTTGAGTGAAATAAGAGTGTGGCCAGAACCTATTATTTAATTTGTGATTGAAATACAAGAGGACTATTGTGTTCTCAAAAGTACAGATGAGTTGAAGCCTAGAAGGAGCAGAGGAATGCTCAAAGAAAGTTCCAGAGGGAGGACTAGTGGCCAAGTATAGAGGAAGGCTTGGTGAGTTAAATGTAGCAAGGAGGACTTGCTATTGCAGAGGCTTAAGTACATGTCATAGTGATTGAGTAACTCAGAGAAATAGAGGAGAAGATGACTACTGATATTCATAGCAGAGGATATAAGGGAGACCACAGTAGAAGAATGGTGAAGAAATATGTCAAAGAATATGGCATGGATGAGGATTATGAGAGAGAAAATCTTGAGATAAGAATGCAATTTAATTTGTTCATAAATTTTTTCCAGAGGAGCAAAGAAGGCCAGAGATTTGGTTACAGAATGAGAAAGAAAATGAAGTGGCATAAGCTACAAGTGAAGAGAGAACATCAAGTGAATATGTAGTTAATAAAAGGGTTGAGGAAGCTTCAACATATTATAAATGTTGAATTGAGGACAGAGAAGCTCGAAGGTGTTGAGGTACAACAAGACAATGTTGATGGAGATGAACAAGTTTATTTTGAACTTGAAGATTGAGGAGTGATTTCTGAAACATAAACTGAGGAAATTGAGCCTTATCATTATGAAATTAATAATTTGTGTATGTCTGCAAGTGATGTCAAAGAAAACAAAGAACAAAGGCATAATTTGAGTTTTAAGACTGTTAGATCTCATACGGAAGATCATACACAGTTAAGAGGAGGTATTGTTTTGCAACATATTGTAAGTACTGAAATAAGAGGAGGTTTGGCTCACGATGATGACCAAAAGAAAGAAGACATGGAGAAGGATATCAAGAAACCAATTGAAATGCTTAACGAGGCTGATAAGAAGACCATTGAAGATTTTCTGAGCCATGTAGAGGACTTAGAACAACAAGATGAAGATATACTAACTGGATCATCAAATGAGACCATTGGGTCTTGTGATTTTGAGATTAATAATTTGATTGTGTTTACAAGTGTTGCAGAAGGAAATCCATATCTTGGAATTGTCGTCAATCAATTTTAGAATTGTCAAGAAAAGTATGATGATGCCTCTCTTTCAGATGAAGATCAAGTTATTGCAGTAGAAGTAGTTCATAAATTCCTTGCTTCGTGATGAAAGTATCTCCAAGGAAGATGAGACAATTATGTCTCATATAAAGGACTCTGGTATTGTTGAGCATAGGGAAGAATTGGTTTATCTGATTGACCAAGAAAATATTGTTGGACAGATATTTAAGTTGTCACAGAGGTAGAGAATAAAAATTTTATTCTGATGAAGAATGAATAAGTAGTGTCACCAAGAAATTGGACTTGTGACAAAGAAGGGGATAGTGAGGATTGTATAGAATTTTTGGAAGAAGTTTAAAGTGAGATGATAGATTTTTGGCATGAGCTAAGTCTTTTCGAGGATAGACTAGCAAGTCCAATAATGAATATTCTAAATGCACAATTGAAATTGGGTAAAGGTGAGGCAGGAATGTCTCATGATAAAGAGGAATCAGTCTTAGAATTGAAGGAAGCTGAACTGACTACCAGGATTAGTCAAAGAGTTGAAGAACAATCATTGAGGGTTGTGAAGGAAGAGGAAGAACAATATGGTGGAATTGATGAACAACATAGTGATGAGGTGTTTGAAAGGAATCACGTAGAAAGTGAATTGTTGAACTGTTTGTTGGAAGCATCTGAGTGCAATTTTTTTTTCAAAGCTATTGAACAGATTTTATTTGGAGATGAGATGAAATTTCAGAAGAAACAAGAGGGTAAGGAGGTAATGGTAGTAATAAGAATCCAACAACTTCAAAGAGAAGATAACAAACATCAGTTTGAAGACAATTGGTAGAGTGAGCAATAGTTAGAAGATAAAATGGATATAGAGATTGAAAGGATAAGACATTTGACTATGAAGGTGTCTCAAAGGAATAAAACCACAGGGAAGAAAAGAAAGAAAAATAAGAGAAAGACAACAGAATAATGTGAGAGCATTACCAGTGGGGCAATGAAACATAAAGTATGGAGACCTGGAGAACAACAACAAACAACAACAACCAAAGACAGATTACAAAAAAAAGTCTAGGATCCAAGAGGACAACTCTTAAAAACACATGATCTAGAGATCATGATTATTTTTACTTAGGGAGTCTAATGCAGGAGCATCTACTCCAAGTCAAAAGTCCAAGTAGAAAATAGACCTTAAGGTCTTCATATTTGTTCAAGGAGGAACCATTATAAAAGAGACATTGTAAAACTCATGTAAAAAATTATTTTATTTATTAGTGAGCATTGATAGGGAATATGATTAGTTGTTAGGTGTCAATGAGTGTTGAGTCAATGTAAAAAATCCCCCTAAGAAATGTGATATTAAAGAGAATATTTGTTGTTTATGCTAAGAAGATAGGAAAGTCATAAATTAGGATTTCCTCAGAAGAGAAATTAGTTACAATTTTATAGGAGTTGAATGAGGGCTGGATAAGCTCTGAGTTGTATTATAAATTAATTGTAAGCTTCGAGAGAATAGGAGTCAAAATAAAAAATAGATGATCAAACCTAGAGAGAGAGGTGAGAGTGAGAGGCCAAAATTAAATAAAGAACATCAGACCATGAGAGAGAGACGAGAGCCGAGAGACATAGAGGGTTCTTTGTAAGAAAAGAAGGCCACGCAAAGAGAGCATTAGGAAAAGATATATTGTAAGAAGGGTTTATTTGTATCTATAAATTTGTTAATTAATGAGAAATTGACTTCATAGTGCGTGCTAAGTGATCTGTAACTGACGAATTATGGTTTCTTTGTAATAAACCATTGTTATGTGAATTTCTATTGAAGAGTAAGTCTTTCTGAGTGATAAGGACTTAATGGCTGGGTAGAATATGTATCATTCAAGTCTAGGGGTTAATTAGCTGTGAATAAATCTAACAAGAGAAAATGAGTGCAGATAAACTTGTGTGTAGGCCAAGAAGGTGAAACAAATCTGAATTCCATTTTTAGAGAACAAATACACAATAGTATTTAGGATTGAAACTAGTGTGAAAAGAGTTCAACAATGTGAAGGCATAAAACTGAGTAAGAAGTAGAAAAGAAAGCTCATGAAGGATAGCTTGAAGGAAACAAAGTTGCAGAAGCACAGGAAATCGATAAACAGAACAAATCCATTTAGATAAAACTCTTAGAAGTTTTCCAAATAAAGAAGTGCATCGAAAATTGTGATAAAGTCAATAGCGAGAGATGGATGGATGAGATTATATCGAATTAGGATCAACCAAGAGCACATCGCAATTGGCCATTCTTTAGTTACATGTTAAGACTTGGTAGGAAAGCTATTTGTGTTGCGATGTGAATCCGATCAACAAGGGCACAAAAATACGATTAGATCTAGGTGAGGAAATTAAAGAGAATCAAAACATATACTATATTACGAGTATTAGACTTGGGAATGGGTAGAAAGTGTAAATTTTCTGCTTATGTGGGTGTAAGCGGCCTTTTGAATGCATCAAGGATGCATCTTGGGTAAACAACACAGAGAATCATTTCCAGCATGAAATTAAAGAATGGAAAAGGCACCTTTGGAGATTGTACATTTATATTGATGTGGACCAATCAATACGCCATCAATTTGGGGCAATTATTACATTTTGACTTTCATAGATTACTATACAGGGAAGACACAGGTCTACTTCCTAAAACATAAAAGTGAAGTGCTTGAGCACTTCCACCAATACAAAGCTCTTGCTGAGAAGAAAAATGGACACTACATCAAAGTGTTGAGGACTGAAAAAGGTGGAAAATACATCTCACATGACTTCCTAAGTTTTTGCAGGGAGCATGGAATTCATAAGAAATTTACAACAAGGTATACACCTCAGCAAAATGGTGTCATAGAAAGGAAGAATAGGAAAATTATGGTATTGGACCATTAAAATCAGTAAAGATATTCATTTCATAGAAGAGGATTCATGGGATGGAAGTTCAGAGAAGAAAATCAATGTGAAAAAATGTACACCACATGAAGACAAAGGGGAATTGACCGCAACAAGTAATTCCTCAATGGTGACTCCTCCTACACCCACACAAGCTCAACAAATCAGTCAACATATGACACTACAAACAAATAATGGGATATCATTCTGCAGTTAAGGAAGTGCTTCTCTAGGAACACCACAAAGATCTGTAATTACATCTATTTCAAGCACAACACCAAGTGACATGACAAGCCCATCTTCCACAAGCATAAGAATAAAGTTTAGAAATTTAAATGATATTTATGAGAAAAATGATGTTGATAGTAGCACTGGTCTGAATTCCTTATTAAAAATATTTTGTCATGCAGATGATTCAATACACTTTGAATATGTAGTTAAAGAATAAAAACTGGTTGCGGCAATAGATGAAGAAATAGGAGCCATAGAAAAGAATGACACATGGGAGTTAGTGGAGCTTCAGTAAGGAAAACAAGTTATTAGAGTGAAGTGGTTCTATAAGGCCAATAGAAAAATTGAAGGAAATATTGAAAGGCATAAAGCAAGGGTATTTTTCAAAGGGTACAAGAAGCAACATGGAAGAGACTATGCGGAGAAATTTGCACCAGTCACAAGGATGGAGACAATGCATATAGTGTTATCGGTTTCCGTGCAACATAAATTGAAAGTGTATCAAATGGATGTAAAATCATCGTTCTTGAATGGGGTGCTGAAATAGGAGGTGTATATTGTGCAACATCTTGATTATGAGATAGAAGGACAAGAAGACAAGGTGTGTAGCTTGAGGAAAACTATTTAAGGGTTGAAGTAAGCACCGTGTTCATGGTATAACATAATAGATGATTACATGATAAACAATGGGTTCGACAAATGTGATGGTGATCCTACTCTCTACATCAAAAAAAGTGGTTGTAAACTTATTATTATTGTTTTATATGTAGATAATTTTATTTTTACACGGAGTGATGATTTCCTCATCAGTCATTTCAAAGTACTCATGAAAAGTGAGTTTGAAATGACTGACTTGGAGTTGTTAAGATATTTTTTCGGCATAGAAGTGAAGAAAACATAAAATGGAATTTTTATCTCTCAAGCAAAGTATGTTGCAAATGTTTTACAGAGGTTTAATATGCAGAACACCAAGCCAGCACCGACTCCAACTATCATGGGATTGAAGCTGAGAAAATAATATTGCAACAACAATGTCAATCTAACATTATACAAAAGTATGGTGGGCACTTTAATGTATTTGACCGAAAATAGGCTTGATATAATGTATGGAGTGAGTTTGGTGTCAAGGTTCATGGAGAAACCCAAAGAGACATATTAGCAAGCAGCCAAAACGATTTTAAATTATATCAATGGGACAAATTAGTATGTCATTTTGTACACCGCAACAGATGATTTTAGGCTAGTTGGTTACACTGACAGTGGCTGGGTAGGAAGTGTCAATGACCGAAAGAGCACGTAAGGATATGTTTTTCATTTGAGTTCAAGGGTCATTTCATGGGATTCCAGGAAGTAGATGACATTGTCATTGTCAATAGCAGAAGATGAATATGTCGCCACAAAAAAAACAACGTGTTAAGAAGTTTGGATGAGAATGATGTTGTGGGATTTATGTCATGAATAAGATGGAACAACCACTATTTTCTGTGACAACAATTCATCAATTGCACTATCAAAGAATTCATTTTTTCATAAGAGGAAAAAGCACATTGATACTACATATCATTTCATAAGAGAATTAGTTAACGATGGTGATATTGTTTTGTAGCATTGCAGGTCCTAAGGACCATTAGCGGACATCTTCATAAACCTATTGGCATGTGATTTTTATTTTTTTATTTTTTTATTATCTTAGAGATTTTTTGGTAATGGTCAATGGTGAGAGTTGTGATTCAGATTGAGTGTTGGAAAATTAATCTCAACCACCATGTTTAATTCTTTGACAATAACCATACCTCACTATATGGTTTGCAGGCAAGGACATCGCTTAAATGAAGTTCCAAACACGAGAACAATTACCCATTCTGCAATAGATTAAATAATTAAAATTCGAATAGAAATTTAATGAATGGTAAAACATTTATTCCACAAGTGTTATTTACTTCACACAACCTCTGCAAGTTGAAAAAATCATGTTCGCCCATCCTGTGTATTAAATTTTGTATGTCATGTACTAATGTCTTAGATATTTATGTTTTGAATTAACAAGCAAGAATAGGTTGAAGGAATTGTGGTAGATGTAAGTATGGAGAAACAAGGGGACAGGTTTTTACTGTGTGTTAGTCCTCAACCCCTGGTCAATGTAAATCTCAATAAAAAATTGTTTTACTAGTGAAGGAGCCCCAACGTCCATATAAATTATGTATTGTATTTTTTAATCATAATATAAAGTATTGTTAGTTGGAATATGGTTCTGGAAATTATTGCCACCACTCTATTTTACTCTGTTTCAGAGCTAATAAATCTGTTTGAAATTTATTTGCTACACTATAATTGTGATTTTAAGCTTGGCCACTATATTATCTTGTATTAAAAAACAACTATATTCTCTTGTTTAAGACCTTTCAGCAACTCACTGTATAAACTCTCTTTGTTGCCGAAAAAAATTCTCCAGTCTTATATTTTTTAACGAGTTACACATGTCATACATTCCATAACATAGTGTAATGGCCTTGGGTCTCTTCCTTACCTAAATCATATTTCATTGGCCCAGTATTTTAAATTGACAGTCCTTCTTCAGTAAATGACAGCTAACATTAAATATCGCTACGACACATTTGCAAATGTCGTTAACTACATTTGCGGGTCACTACCACGAGTGTGTGTTAGCATGAAGAATAAAAAGTGGGGGCCGAGGCCATTGAAAAATGATTTAAAGACAAAAAAGGCCATTTCATTATGTTCTGGAGTGCATGACATGCGTAGCATTTTTTGAGAAGTGGTCAAAGGTTTTTCTCCGGCTAAGCTGTAAACCTACCTGATATAGTGCCAAGCGTTGCACACATTTGTAATGGACTTAGTATATTTATCGACCCAGACCCTGTTGGAATATTGAGAATTCCAAATGGCGAGAGTAACCTCCTCTCCTCTACACACAGAGAAATTTAAAATTTGACAGGAGACAGAGTTTCAGACTGTAAAACTAACTTTCTATTTCTTTTACAGAAAAAAAAAAAAAAAAAAAAAAAAAAAAAAAAAAACTGTTACAAATCTTCCTCAATATAGAGGGATAACATAAAGAGTGACTGCTATAGACGCAGTGCACATTCTCTCAAAACAATACTCTTTGTCTCTCAAAACAACACTGCTGTGTATTTCATTTCCACGCTATTGTGTGAAACAACAAAACCAATTTAATAACACAATGCTATCTCCAGGCTAGCTGGCCTTTTTGGCTTTTATATGCCGCATATAAAAAAAAAACATTACAAAAATATTAAAATCTTAAAAATAAAACTATTAAAAAAAATACATACGGGACCCACAATACACTTACGCATTTGAACGCGCGATCAATATTTTAAATACACTGTATAGCCTTTATCGAGTCCGCCCTTAGAACAAAACAAACGCACCAACAAAATTTCCGATTGCGATTAACAACCGGATGTGATGGCTCCTTTTAAATCCCATATAATAAACCTGTCGGGTCCGCGCTTTAATCAAAATGTGTGACCAAACACAAAATTGTGATTGCGATTGGGCCACAGATGCGATGGCCATATATTAAATCTGTTGTATAAGCTGGATCGGGTCCGGACTTTAAACAATAACATACGCCCATCCAAAACTTCCGATTGCAATTGTAAACCGGATGCGATGGCTTATAAAACTCCAGTATAATAACCCATCGGGTCTGGCCTTCGATCGGAGCTCATAACAAAGACGCCCCGATTGAACCTAGCGATTTGAAACCTGTGATTCCAATAATTCATCGCCACGTGGTCAAGTGGACCCATGGGCCTCGGCTGTTGTGGAGGGCGATTCATAACATGTGTTTTGGTTGTATTGTGTACAACCGTTCCGCTTGTGGAACTCTGCCACATCCACAAGACATTTGGACTATGAAATATTTATATTGCGATTTTCGATTGTGATTGGATCACATCGCAAATATTCACATCAACAAGACACTGTGTATGAAACTTGCGATTGCGATTTGCATATAAGTGGTAGGGACCACTTGTCCCGCCATTCAAAAATAAAGGACCTCCGCCTGTTTTAAACAATTTTAGTTGTTGAGGGCTTTAAAGCCCGAAATGACTGGTTTTTATTAATTCTACTCCTCCGTAGACAAAAATGGCTCTACCCATCATGAATTCAATTTCTCCTCTGTTATTGTGGTTGTGGCCCATCACAATTTAATTCTTTCTTACGGTTCTCCATCATTTTGCTTAAATACAGAGTGCTATACACTCAAAGCTCTGCTTCTGCTGCCTTGCACTCTTTTCTTCCTGCCCAAGGCTAGAAGGTGACTTTAATACTTCAACACTCCACCTTAAAGTCAACTGCTAGATTATCAATCATACCCAAGCATTTTCTTTAATATTCAAAGGTCTTTTGTCCTAATGGCTTGGTTAAAATATATGCATATTGCTCCTCTGTTTTACAATGCTGTAAAACAATTTCTCGATTGTTCACTAATTCTCTGATATAATGAGATTTTGTTTCTATGTGCTTTGTTCTTTTATGAAATACATAATTCTTTGACAATGCAATAGCTGAGCTATTGTCACAATAAATCACTGTCCCTTTTACCTGTTCTTGGCATAAGCTTCTCAACATTATTCTCATCCAAATTGCTTGACACGCTGCTGCTATAGCTGCCACATATTCTTCCTCTGCTCTAGATAATGCTACAATAGGCTGTTTTTTAGAAGCCCATGAAATGGTTCCTGAACCCATATGAAAAACATAACCAGAAGTGCTCTTCCGATCATCTACACTTCCAGCCCAATCACTGTCAGTGTATCCAAATAATTCTGAATTTTCTGAAGTAGCATATAAAATACCAAATCTTTTAGTTCCTTTAACATACCTCAGAATTCTCTTTGCTGCTTGCCAATGTGCTTCTTTTGGCTTCTCCATAAATCTGAAAATTAAACTAATAGCATGCATAATATCCGGCCTAGTTGTAGTCAAATACATAAGGCTGCCAACTATGCTTTTATACAAACTTGGATCAAAATCCTTGCTGCTGTCATATTTACTCAACTTCAATCCCATTACTATGGGAGTAATTGCAGCTTTGCTCTCTTGCATATTAAATCTTTCTACAACTTGATTCACATACTTTGCTTGAGAAATAAAAATTCCTTTTTCATTTTGTTCTACTTCTATTCCTAAGAAGTATCTTAATAAACCCATGTCAGTCATTTCAAATTCATCTTTCATGACTGTTTTAAAATTATCAATAAGGTAATCATCATTACCTGTAAATATTAAATCATCAACATATAAAACAACAATGAGCATCTTACCATATTTTTCTTTGATGTAGAGGGTGGGTTCTCCCTCACACTTTTCAAATCCATTTTCCAGTAGATAGGAATCTATCCTACAATACCATGCTCTTGGAGCTTGCTTCAGCCCATAAAGAGCTTTCTTCAATTTGTAGACCTTATGCTCTTGGCCTTTCTTCTCATATCTGAGAGGCTGTTCCACATATATCTCTTCCATTAAAACTCCATTTAAAAATGAAGATTTTACATCCATCTGGTATACTTTCCATTTGTTTTGTGCTTCTATGGACAACACTTCTCTTACTGTCTCCATTCTTGCAACTGGTGCAAAATTTTCTTCATAATCAATCCCATGCTTCTGCTTATATCCCTTGACAACAAGTCTGGCCTTGTGTCTTTCTATTTTTCCTTCAGCATTTCTTTTGTTCTTATAGACCCATTTAACTCCAATGACTTCTTTACCTTCTGGGAGATCAACCAACTCCCATGTTTTGTTCTTCTCTATGGTATTAATTTCATCATCCATAGCTTCTATCCATTTTCTATCTTTATCAGCATCTTCAAAATGAATAGGATCATCAACTTGACAATACAAAGCAAATAAGGAATTCATACCTTCATTTGCCTCTCCTTGCTCATATATTTCTCTAATGCTTCTGAACCTTGTTCCACTTTCACTTGGTGTAGTCGTGCTTGAAGAAGACTCGAGTCTGCTCCATGTGGTGTGCTTGGAGATGCACTCCTGCTTCTTCTCAAGGGTTTTCTAGTTGTCGTTTGAGGTGTCCCTTGCTGTCCTTGCGTTGCTGGAGGTTGTGAAGTGGATGGGTTGTTAATTTCAGCCACATCTCCTTCATCTTCATCATGAGACAAACAGTTTTTAACATTGACTGTTTTCTCAATGCTTCCATCCCATGCTTCCTCTTCAATAAATTGCACATCTTTGCTTATCACAAACTTCTTTGTGGATGGGTTATACAATCTGTATCCTTTGGAATCTTCACTATATCCAAGGAAAATGCACTTTCCCCCCTTACTATTCAATTTCTTCCTCAACTTGTCTGGAATGTGTGCATATGCCACACATCCAAAAACTCTCATGTGGGTGACTCCTTGTTTTCTGCCACTCCACGCTTCTTCTGGAACTTTGTTCATCACAGCTTTTGTAGGGCATCTATTTAAAATGTATGCAGAACAGTTTGCTGCTTCTGCCCAATACTCATTCGGCAAGTGTTTTGCCTTTAGCATGCTTCTCACCATTTCCATTATGGTTCTATTTTTCCGTTCAACAAATACATTCTGTTGAGGTGTGTACCTTGTGGTAAATTGCATGTGTATGTCATTCTCTCTACAGAAACGCAGAAATTCCTTTGATATATATTCTCCTCCTCTATCAGTTCTAAGAACTTTTATATGAATTCCACTATGTTTTTCTACAAGAGCTTTAAAATGGCAAAATTTTAGAAAAAATTCACTCTTATATTTCAGAAAGTAAACCCACACGTTTCTTGTGAAATCATCTATGAAGGTCGGCATGTAATTACTGCCTGAAACTGATGCTGTTTGCATCGGCCCACATAAATCTGAGTGAATGATCTCTAAAGGTGCTTTCGCCCTTATGCTTTTCCCTGATGGAAAATTTTCTCTGTGTTGCTTTCCCAAGATGCAGCCTCACATAGGCTGTCAGGCTTCTCAATCAATGGTAAACCTTTTACCATTCCTTTTCTGTGCAGCAAATTTAATCCTCCGAAATTGAGATGTCCAAATCTCAGGTGCCATAACCAATTTTCATCTTTCTCTTCCTTCTAAAAGGCTTCTTGTGTTACAGCTGCTATACTCTTTCCTTTTCCCTTCAAGTCAATATTGAGCTTGAGCGGAAACATTCTATTGCTGGTCATTTGAATTTCAGCAATGATTTTCTTTCTTGGAGGTATATCTTTTATTGTGCGCACATCATCTTTGAAAATTACATTGTAACCTTTGTTTATGAGATGCCCAACGCTCAAAAGATTACACTTCAAACCTGGAACATAATACACATCAGGAACAAATTTCTTCTCACCATTTCATGCTCGAATACTAACTCTTCCTTTTCCTTTTACAGAGATCTTAGTATCAGTCACTGTGGTCACTTCATATTTAATATGTTCATCTAAATTGGAAAACATTGCTCTATTTCGAGTCATGTGATTACTACATCCTGAATCTAAGAAGCAAACATCATCTTCTCTATTTTGTGCTACATTACAAGCTAACAACACATTACTTTAGTTCTTTTCCTCTTTTGCTACATTAGCATTTTGATTATTTTTCATGTCACTTTGCTTCTTTCTACATTCATTGGCATAGTGCCCATATTTCTTGCAATAACGACATTGGACATTGGATTTGTCATACCTTTGTCCATGAGCATGTTGGTGTTGATGTCCACCTTGCTGGCTGTTGCATTGGCCATGGCTCTGACTTTGACTGTTGCTCCTTCCATGTGAATGTGAAGGGTTGTTCCTTCCACCTCTGTTTTGGCTTCTGCCTCTTCCTCTTCCTTTGCCTTGACCTCTTCCTCTTCCTGAAGGCATCTGGGTCTTGAAGGCGTGCTCAAGAGATGAGTTTTCATCTCTGCTCAATCTCTGTTCATGAGTTATCAATGAGACATGAAGTTCATCTACCGTGAACCTTGAGAGATCTTTGGTCTCTTCTATTGTGGTTACAATAACATCAAACTTTGAGGGTAAGCTTCTTAAAAGTTTCTCCACAATTCTTCTTTTTTCAAGAGTTTCTCCATGGGATCTTATCTGATTTACAATCCCAATCACATGTGTAAAAAATGTGTCTACATTATCTGACTCTTTCATGCAAAGAGTTTCAAAATATCTTCTCAGCAACTGAAGTTTTTCTATCTTAACTTTCTCCATACCTTGATAGGCTACTTTCAGAGTTTCCCATGCCTCCTTGGATCTCTTAGCTGCTGCTATCCTTGGAAACACACTCTCATTTACTGCCTGATACAAATAGAAGAGGGCCTTAACATCCTTCTTTCTATTGTTCTTCAATAAATCCTTCTCTGCTTGAGTTAAGGCTTTAAAAGCCTGCTCATCAGCTGGTTCAACAAAACCATCTTCTACAAATTCCGATAAGTCTTGTGAGACAAACAGGGCTCTCATGGTAATGGCCCAATAATCATAGTTCTTTCCATTAAATTGTGGAAGCTCAACATTTCCAATGTTCATACCAGTGCTTGGTCTAGCCATTGCTTTTAAACTGAGCACTAAACTTAAACAAACTATCATTCCTTCTCTGAAAGAACAAACTCTTTTAAAACAAAACAACAGCTCTGTTATCTTTGAGAAATACCTGATCTTTTGACTTCTGTTGGGCTTTCACACTGCTGGAGAAAACACTGCAACAAGTCTTCTTCTTCTTCAGCTTCTTTGAAACCTTCAAAGAGCCTAAACTAGCTCCGATACCATGTTGGAATATTGAGAATTCCAAATGGAGAGAGTAAGCTCCTCTCCTCTACACACAGAGAAATTTTAAATTTGATAGGAGACAGAGTTTCAGACTGTAAAACTAACTTTCTATTTCTTTTACAAAAAAAAAAAAAAAAAAAACTGTTACAAATCTTCCTCAATACAGAGGGATAACATAAAGAGTGACTGCTACAGACGCAGTGCACATTCTCTCAAAACAACTCTTTGTCTCTCAAAACAACACTGCTGTGTATTTCATTTCCGTGCTGCTGTGAAAAACAACAAAAACAATTTAATAACACAATGCTATCTCCAGGCTCGCTGGCCTTTTTGGCTTTTATATGCCGCATATAAAAAAAAACATTACAAAACTATTAAAAACTTAAAACTAAAACTATTAAAACAAATACATACGGGACCCACAATACACTTACGCGTTTGAACGTGCGATCAATCTTTTAAATACACTATATAACCTTTATCGGGTCTGCCCTTAAAACAAAACAAACGCACCAACAAAAGTTCCGATTGTGATTAACAACCGGATGCGATGGCTCCTTTTAAATCCCATATAATAAACCTGTCGGGTGCGCGCTTTAATCAAAACACGCGACCAAACACAAAATTGCGATTGCGATTGGGCCATGGATGCGATGGCCATATATTAAATCCACTGTATAAGCTGGATTGGGTCCGGAATTTAAACAATAACATGCGCCCATCCAAAACTTCCGATTGCGATTGCAGACCAGATGTGATGGCGCATAAAACTCCAGTATAATAACCCATTGGGTCCGGCATTCGATCGGAGCTCATAACAAAGACGCCCTGATTGAACCTTGTGATTTGAAACCTATGATTCCAATAAGTCATCGCCACGTGGTCAAGTGGACCCACGGGCCTCGACTGTTGTGGAGGGCGATTCATAACATATGTTTTGGTTGTATTTTGTACAACCGTTCCGCTTGCGGAACTCTGCCACATCCACAAGACATTTGGACCATGAAATATTTGTATTGCAATTTGCGATTGCGATTATATCGCATCGCAAATCTTCACATCAACAAGACACTGTGTATGAAACTTGCGATTGCGATTTGCATATAAGTGGTGGGGACCACTTGTCCCGCCATTCAAAAATAAAGGACTTCCGCTTGTTTTAAACAATTTTAGTTGTTGAGGGCTTTAAAGCCCGAAATGACTGGTTTTTATTAAGTCTTCTCCTCTATAGACAAAAACGACTCTGCCCATCACGAATTCAATTTCTCCTTTGCTATTGTGGCTACGGCCCATCACAATTTAATTCTTTCTTATGGTTCTCCATCATTCTGCTTAAATACAGAGTGTTGTGCACTCAAAGCTCTGCTTCTGTTGCCTTGTACTCTTTTCTTCCTGCCCAAGGCTGACAGGTGACTTTAATATTTCAACACACCCGAGCTATAATTCAAAAATTTTGGGTTATCTATTTTTCTATGTGTCTTTCTTTGTTGATTTTCAACCATATGTTGTCACACAAGTATAAATATCTTCACTGAAAATTTTGTTTTGTTCCAATTTTCATGGTTTTCTTTTAGCTTTACACAGTACTGAAACATAACTTTGCTCTCAAGTTTCGATTATTTTTCTTCGGAGTATAGATCGTAATATATCTCGAGTTTTAGAAAAAAAAGGGTTTGATAATTTTTTTTTCTATTTTCATTTTGCATTGATTTATTATTTTTAGTCATTTCCCGAATCAAATACAAGTGGAGAGGGAAAGTGAAGCGCGAGTTAACAATTCACCTTAACTCCGTCTATTTTTACTTGACACAACAATAACAAAAAAAATTGAATGTCTATGTCTATATATACATATTGAAAGAAAAAGTATTTTAGGGTTACATGTTTTGTACTTTTCCATACGGAATGTCATGTATTAATATGTTAATGTGTAAAATGTAATCATAAATAAAATATATTTTAATGTGAACGGTGTATATATTATATAACAAATGAAAATGAACTATATATATTATATAAGACGATTGAAAATAAAAAATTAAATTATAGTTTTAAAACATATTATTAGTATACATCTCAAAACCACTGTAGATCCATTTTAATTCGGAATTGTCTTTAGTTTTAGGTGTATCAAATTTTACATTCAAAACAAAATTTGCATTTCTAGAAAATTTTAATGCCTCTACAAATTTGGTAAATTGGAATGAAGCCAAATATATACAGGAAATCCTAGACACAATATTTTAGTTAAAGTTTAAATTAAAATATTTTATCGTAGCAAAAACTATTTTATAGATTAATATAAAAAAAATATTGTAATAATTAGCTAAATTAAATGTTATAATCCAAAACTACATTATAAAATAATAATAATAAATATAATATAAATTAAAACATATTTTACTATATAAATCAAAATAGTATAAACCAGTATTGTTAAGAAACAACATTTTAATTTGGAAATGGCCAAAAATAGAGAGAAATCTAGTTTCTCTAAGTGAAAACCTCTTCTTGCATTTTTAACATATTAGATCTAAAGAAATTCAGCAGTTCTAGAATTTTTAAAGATACCACATCTTTCTCAACTTCATATAAGTTTGTAACAGTGTCACTTAATGTGACATAGATATGTGTGTCCACGGGACTGCGCATAAGTTTCTGACAGTGTTATTTACTTATCCATCAATGTAAAAATCTATGTGCTCTAAACCTGTCCAGTACCGGAGGATTAGATATGCATGTTCGGTTCTGCTGTCCAAAGAGTAACTCAAACCCAACTGTATTATTTAAGAATGTATAATGCCTATATAGAGATGAGGAGGCTATTGGGGATCTGAAATTTAAATGATCTCTTAATTTCCTGTTTCCCTAATAATAGTTAATATAGTACAATGGACACCTATCCACAGATAAAGTCAACATTCCCCCCTTTAATCCGAAGGGATGTTGAATCCAAAGGGATGTTGGTGAGTCCAAGCATCGATCTGAACTTTTCAAACTTTTCTCTTCCAAGTGCTTTGGTGAAGATGTCAGCAGTTTGCTCATTTGTGGAACAATGATGTAGATGAATGGTTTTGGCCTGAACATGATGTCGAATTAGATGGTACTTTGTATTGATGTGCTTTTTTCGATCATGGAACTTTGGGTTCTTGGCCAACTTTATTGCAGAAGTGTTGTCGATCATGAGTGGTGTGGAATACATTTGTTTCATCTGCAAATCTTCCAGGATTTTCCGGAGCCACACAATTTCCTTTGTTGCTTCAACTGCTGCCACATATTCTGCCTCGGTCGTGGAATCTGCTGGAACTGACTGTTTGCATGATCTCCATGAGACAACTCCTGATCCAAGACTCATGGTGTAACCTGTAGTAGACACCCCTGTTTCTTTGTCGCCATCAAAGTCTGAATCAGAGTATCCGGTCAAGATGAAGTCGCCTACCCGTGTATATTTGAGTCCAAAGTCTTGAGTCCCCTTCAAGTACCTTAGCACTCTTTTTGCAGCAGACCAATGTCCTTCACAAGGTTTTTGCATGAACCTTGAGAGGATTCCAACAGCAAATGAGATGTCAGGTCTGGTGGTGGTCAGATAGATAAGACTTCCTACAAGCTGTCTATACTTAGTTGCATCCTCAAATTCCTTCCCTTCAACAGATGTGAGCTTCAATTTTTGTTCCATTGGAGTGCCTAGGGGTTTACAATCATCCATGCCAAATTTGTTCAAGAGATCTCCAATGTACTTCTTTTGAGAAAGAAATATGAATTTTGGATGTTGAATTACTTCAATACCCAAATAGTAATGAACATAACCCAAATCAGTCATTTCAAAACCTTTCTTCAACTCTTTCTTCATGGATGCAATATAGCTCTCATTGTTTCCTGTTATCAAAAGATCATCTACATATACCACAAGATATACAACTGTTTTTCCAACTTTCTTAACAAACAAAGTTGCATCATCAAGATCAAAGTGTTTGAAATCAAGTTTCAGAAGATGCTCGGTCAACTTCTCATACCAGGCTCGTGGTGCTTGCTTGAGGCCATACAAGGATTTCACAAGTTTGCAAACTTTGTGTTCTTGACCCTTTATCACAAATCCTTCTGGCTGGGACATATAAAATTTCTCCTTCAGATCTCCATTCAAGAACGCTGTTTTTACATCCATCTGATGAACTTTCCATCCACTCTGAGCTGCTAAGGCAAAGAGAGTCCTGATGGTGGTCCATTTTGCTGTGGGAGCAAACGTTTCTTCATAATCAATTCCTTCCTTCTGTGCGAATCCTTTTGCCACAAGCCTGGCCTTGTGCTTGTCAAGTGAGTCGTCTGCTTTGTACTTGTTCTTGTAGACCCACTTACAGCCAATTGGTTTCGTTCCCAAAGGTGGATCAACCATCTTCCAAGTGCCATTCTTTATCAAGGCATCATACTCCTTCTGCATCGCTTCTTTCCATTCATCATGAGAAGCGGCTTCTTTGAAGGAAGTTGGTTCATGATCTGTAGACAAACTCAATTCACAGCTATAAGCAATATCCATATCAACAGGGGAATCAGAATTATCTACATCACCTTCGATTTCTTGAGTGGAACTTCTTGTTCCTGTTTTTCCAACCTCATCAGGATGAACATCCTCCAGTGTCTTTGTCAGCCATTTGGGGGGACCTTTCTGAGATGGCCCTGGCTGGTCACTTGACCGAGTTGGGATTGATTCAAGATTCAATCTCCCAATTCTGTCAATCACATCATCCAATGTGTCATCCGTGGTTGTTTCTTCATGTGGGGGAGAGTGTGGTTCAGAAAATGATTCCACAGTTTGATTCAATATCGGAATCCCCCCTTCAAGGTGTGGAATCACATTATCAAATTCTTTGAAAGACTTTGCATGTGTGAATCTATCCGGGCGATCAAGTTGCCGCTCAACAACCTTGTCACTCTTGGATGATTCAAGAAATATGACATCTCTTGCTATCACAAACTTCTTATTTGCTTCATCATAGAGACGATATCCTTTGGAGGTATTGGAGTACCCCAAGAAGATACATTTTCTACTTCTAGCACCAAGTTTGTTCCTTTGACCCCTTGGGTATCAAGGCATAACAGGTGGACCCAAAGACCCTGAAATGCTTTACCGAAGGAATGTGGCCATGCCACATTTCAAAAGGAGTTTTGTTTCTAATTGAACTTGAAGGACACCTATTCTTTATGTAAACAGCACATAGAACTGCATCAGCCCAAAACATCAATTTTACATTCTTGAAAAATAACATGGAGCTGACCATATTTAAAATGGTTCTGTTCATTCTTTCAGCTACACCGTTCTGTTGTGGATTATATGGCACAGTGGTTTGATGTTTGATTCCATGTTGACGAAGATAATTTTCAAATTCGGTTGAAGTGTATTCTTTTCCATTATCAGTACGTAGAGAGCCAATATGTGTTTGTGCATCATTTTCAATCCATACATGAAAATTCTTGAAAGTTTGAAAAAGCATCAGACTTATTCTTCAGTAAGTAAATCCAACACATCCTGGTGTAGTCATCAATAAATGTCATCATGTATTTGTTTCCATTTGCAGAAGCAATAGGCATAGGGCCACATAAATCTGAATGAACAAGTTGAAGTTTCCTATGTGCTCTTGAGTGTGAATCATGAAATGGCTGTTTGCTATGCTTTCCTAGAATACATGCATCACATTCCTTAGGTTTTCTAGGAATTGTAGGCAGTCCATCAACACCATTTTTCTTCAACAAACGAAGGATGTCATAATTTAAGTGTCCAAATCTAGCATGCCATAAAAGACTTGATGGAAATGTACCTTCATCATGATGTGAACTGAATGCAAAGTTTTGAGCATGAGCAGATGAACCTTTCAGCTTCAAAAGTCTCCCTTCTTCTATTCCCTCCATGAAAAGTGAGTGATCTGATGATGATCTGACCTCTGCCTTGCCATCAAACAAGTGAACTGAGTGTCCTTGCTGCCGAATTTCGATCAGGGATAGCAAGTTTCTCTTCAACTCCGAGAGGTATAAAACCTCATGTAGGATATGATCAGGAAGACCAGGCAGTTTAAGCCTGACTGTGCCAAGCCCTGATGGCTTGAGTTTGGATTTATCTGCGAAATATACTACTCCATCAAATTTGTCAGTGAAATCTTCAAAAAAATCTTTTCTAAATGTCATGTGACATGTTGCTCCTGAATCTAGCAACCATTCATCTCTCCATGAAGTAAATGAAACATCAAAGAGGTTTTCAGTTACTCCATTGTTACAATGTGCTGGAACATAGTGAGCGGATTCAGGTGCTTTACCTTTGTCTTTGTCATTGGTTTTACCTTTGTCTTGATTTCTGTGTTGCTCAATTTTGTTCCATGGTGTTCTGCATTTGGGTGCATCATGTCCATCTCTATTGCAGCGTGTGCAATGAAGATGGGATTTGTCAGCTTGTCTGCCCCCCCTTTATGTGAAGTTCCTTCTTCCTCTTCGTCTTCTGCCACCTCTTCCTCTGGATGAATCTGGAGCATGATTCTTTTCTCTATGTGCCAAATATGCAGCCTCTTCGGAAGATGAAGGGACTGCCATCTTCCCAAAAGCTTTCTCTCTTTCTGCAAACTTCTGCTCAAGTTTATCAAAGGTGATTTGTTCAAGGTTTCCACTTGCTTGCAAAGACTCAAGATAATGTGAGTAAGTCGGATATAATACCTTAACATATGCTATGAGAGGTATGTCCATTTTTACACCAGTGTTTTGAATGTCATGCATTATAGATCTTATTTCTGAAGCTAAAGCAAGGGGATCATCATTCTTCATTTCAAGACTGAACAGCTTAACCATCAATTGAACATTTTCTAATTCTGAATGTGAGTCATAGAGTTCTTTTAGTTTCTTCAAGGCTTCAAAGGCATTTGAGAATGATGAAATATGGCGACTCACCTCTTCACTCACTGAGGCTTCAATCAAGGCATAAGCCTTGCAATTCTTGTTTTCCCAGATGGCAAGCTCTTTGTCTGAAGTGGGCTTTACTGGTGGGTTTTCTTCTTGTCCTTCACAGATTCCTTTCCACAGCTCATTAAAAATGAGTGTGTGTTTAATCTTCCGTGACCATTCAAGATAGTTCTCTTTTCCGGAGAGAACTATCCCAACAATTGAGATGAGAGAATGCATTAGACTGCTGGAAAAAATATTCTGAAGAGGAAACAAATTCTGCTATAAAAACTTCAAACTCTTGAAATATTTCAAATAAAGGGGCAAAAAATCTTGCTGGAAAAAATTTTCTGAGTTTAAAAACTCTTTCTGGAAACTAAATCTGCTAAGAAAACTTTTGCTGAAGACTGAATTTTAAAAAAACTCTCTATGCTATAGACTGATTCTGCATAAAAAAAAAATGTATTTTTTTTTTGTTTGGGGAAAATAATGTATATGAAAAAATGGGATTATGAATGGGAAGGGGTGGAATTATAAATGGGAAGGGGGCGGAATGGAATTATTGAACGATGGGAGGGGTGTATACATGGGACAGCATTATTGAACGATGGGAGGGGTGTATACATGGGACAACGTTCAATATATATGGGACAGCGTTCAATATATATGGGAGGGGTGTATACATGGGACATCATACAACACGTATATGACAGCGAAAAGTGAATTGACAGCGCAATGTTGAATGGTCGTATTACAATGTATATATGATATAACAACTGTTGAATGATCGTATAACAAGGCGGTAAAATGGTGGAATTATGAATGTCGACAGCGTTCAAACAGTGGATAATACAAAGTGGCAGCGTTCATATTTAAATGAGGGGTCGACGCAACGTTTGAGAGATGAGTGTATGCGGATAGAAGCGAGTGCGTGGAGCAGAGAGTTGGGAGGCGTGTGTAGGAGATAACGCAGAGGTGGAAGGGCGCTGGTGAGGTGAGCATATAAGGTGAGAGCTCGCTGCGTGGGACGGCGGAGTTGTATGGAGTGATGGTGTAGCAGATCGATAGGGATAGCGAGCAGAGCAGGGTCGTTTGCAGAGCGCAAGGTGAGAGGGGGTCTGCCGTGAGGGAAGAGTGAACGCTGCAGGCGTTGAATATTACAAAGATGTGTAGTGTAAGCGGCGTAGGGATCTGCGTATGGAAGAGCAGGGCAGCTGCGTGGGTCGATGGCGGTGAGTTTGTGTGGCCAAAGGCCGTATGGAAAACCTTGACTGCAATCTTCCAACGCACAAGTTGAGACAAGGGCCGAATGCCAAGGGGATAGTCGACTGTAAGGAGGGCGTGGTGGGTAGGCAATAGGGAGAGGGAGGTGAGTGAGGGAGAGGGCGTAGGGCGCAGAGGGAGAATGGAACAGGGATGAATGGAGAGGGCGCAAGGATGGATCGAGAATGGTGGAGGCCCAAAAGGGCTGTTACAAAAAACAATTTGAACTTGAATCTGCAGAAGACAGAGTTGCAGGACTGCTGGAATGGCAGAGCCTGCAATTTGCAGATTGACAGAGCCTGCAGTCTGCAGGAGCTGGAGCTGCAAATGTCAGTGCTAAATAGGGAAAAAAAATGCAGAATAACAGTCTAGCAATTAGGAGCAGCAGAAAACAATTAATAAAATTGACTGAGCAAAGGGTAGGGAGTTACACCACAGGGCAGAAATGCCAAATGTGGGGCTGGCTCTGATACCATGTCAAACCAGGAGGTAACTCCTCAAAACTAGAATGTGTATTAGCCGAAGAATGTACATGCTTATATAGATGGGAGGTGAGGCTATTGGGATTCAGCTCCCAATGACTCTTGGCCTTCCTTATTTCCTAATAATAAATAATATACAAAAATAAATGTGCACACCCATCCATAGGATTAGGTGTCAACATGTTCCTCGTCCATAACGGGAAAAAATGACATCAGAGATTAAAAAGGAAATTATATGTTTTGAATCTCTTAGTCATCCACTAATTCAAGTCAGGGAAAAAAAATATTGCTGCACTCTAAAGCTTCCTTTGATAACTTATAATTGAGCTCTTGTTAGGTTTTTCCAGAGTGACCATACTCTGATCATTTTGAGAAATTAAATTGACAACAGAAAACATGCATTGGTCATATGTTTGTATGGATTTCATACTACTGGCATTACTTTCCAATGTGTTCCCAAATAATAAATCATGGAGTGCACGAGACTTGGATCCAGAGAATGTTGGAAGTTTGCTAAGAAGTTTTCACAATGCATGCGGTGTATAGAGCAGATTTGTATTCCGAGGACCTTTCACGCATTGTACGCTTGTCGAGTATCTTTAACACTCCGAAAGAGAGCATTTTAAAATGGAGGAAAAAACTAAAACTCGGTTGTTATCCTTTGGAATATTATATTCACTATTGGCAACAAAACCTTCTGATTACAGGTTGATATAAGAGAGCTTCATTATCGTATTCCTTGAAAATCTATATTACATTCGTTTCATCTGGTATATCATTAACAATAACAATCCTGTATTTGGCCTGAATGGAGAGAAGTTGCCACTGCATACTGCACATACATTAGTGCATTGACACGGCGTTTTCTAGAGGTCATATCATATAGCCTGGGACTCGAACCCGACTTCCTAAATAAAGATCTTGGAAACACGGCGAAAATATGGCAATAACTTATTACCCTTGGTGCCCGAACCGAGAGCTCATCTATGGTTTACCAAGTCACAAAGATCCCAGCTCTCTCATGGTTCTTCTCCAGGATCAATTATCCAGCTTGCAAGTGCTTGGCAACGAAAATTGGATTGATGTTCAGCCCATTGCAAATTCCTTCGTAATCAACATTGGGGACCAATTATAGGTAAAGCACTTGATGAAATCGATGATTAGTATAGCCCCTAAAGAACAGTCATAGTATACACTAAAACAGGAAGCTATTTAATCGTGCGATGATACGGTTCTCTCTTTATTTTAGGTTTTCAGCAATGGATTATACAAAATCACAATCCATCGCGTTGTTGTTGAAATATTAAAGTCATCTGCTAGCCTTTGAGCAGGAAGGAAAAGAGTACAGAGGCAGCAGCAACAGAGTTTGAGTGCACAACACTATGTATTTAAAGAAGAATGGGAAAATTGTAAGGAAAAATTTAATTGTTGATGGGCCGCAGCCACAATTGCAAAGGAGAACTTAATTGGTGATGAGCGTAGCCGTTTTTACAAAAGAATGAAGACTTTTGTAGTTCCAAACTACGGAAGAATAGAGTTTAATTAAAACATAGTCCTTTCGGGCTTTTAAGCCCTCAACAACCAGAAATGAGGAAATTGCTTAAAACAGCGGAAGTTCTTTAACTTTTTGAAAAGGCGGGACAAGTGGTCCCCACCAGTTATGCGCTAATCATAATCGCAAGTTTCTTAAGCAGTGTCTTGTTGATATGAAGTCTTGCGATGTGATGCGATCAACAATCGCAATCGCAAATCGCAACATACATATATTGCAAAGTCCGAATGTCTTGTACATGTGGCAGAGTTCTGCAAGTAGAACGGTTGTATATAATACAACCAAAACTTATATTAAAATCACCCTCCACCATCAGCCGAGGCTCGTGGGTCCACAAACCACGCGGCGATATATTATATGATCGCAGGTTTCAAATTGCAAGTCTTCAATCGACGGGTTTTTGTTGTATGCCCCAATCACTTAACCAAAGGGCGGACCCGATAGCATTATGCGATGGAGTTTATTTGTTCCATTGCATCTATTTTTGAATTTCAATCAGAACATTTTGTGTACAAGGCCCGATCGCACATATTGAAGTTCCGGACCCGACGCAATTTATATGGCAGGAGTTAAATCTTGGTCCATCGCATCCGGTTGTCAATCGCAATTAGATTTTTTTCGTTTGGTCGAGTGTTTTGTTATAACGCAGACCCGATGGATTTATTATATCGCAGTTATATGCGCCATCGCATCCGAATTTCAATCGCAATCGGAACTTTCATGTGGTGCATTTGTTTTTGTTTAGCCACAGACCCGATGGTCATTATACATTGGATTTAAATTATTTCATCGCGCATTCAAAGTGTAAGTGTAAAGTGGGGCCTGAATGTATTTTTTTTTAAATTCTTTTATATAGTTTTGTTGTAGTTTTTATATATGTGGCATATAAAAGCCAAAAATTCCCGAGAGCCTGTGTGTGGTAATGTAATTGTTTTGTTTGCACAACAGTGCGTGGAAGAAAAACACAGCAACATATGTTCACAGACAGAGAGTATTTTTGTGCACTGTGTTTGAAGCAGTTACATTTTGCAAATCCCTCTATGAGAGGAAGACATTGTAACAGTTTTTGAAGGAATATAATTTTGTGTTTTCAAAGTTGAAACTCTGTCTCCTATCAAGAAATTTAAATATTTTCTCTGTGTTAGAGAGGAGAGTTTTATTCTCCATTTGTTGTTTTGGAATTCTCAGAAATTCCAACAGCTGTAGTGAACTCCTCGGCATCGCATATGTCCATTGAAACCTTATACTTCCCTTCTAATGATGTAGTGATAAAGCCCGCCCCTTCATTGGTCATCCCTGATAATCCTGCTTGGAGAAATTCACTTACGAAGAATACTATCGCAAATTTTGGAGCAATAATCTTGACGGTAGGCCCAATCTCAAATTTTGGTTGGATGGTAAGCCCTGCTTGGATTTGTTTAGCGTTAACAATGCCACAAGGCCTCCAAAAGATGAAATTTCCCCTACATGTTTTCAACGGGCTGACGTTCCAGAATGCGATCCTATGATTTTCCTTCTTCTCCACGTATGTACGCAGGCATTGATAAGCACTCTATTGTAAAGAAATAAACGCTAGATATATATGCTTTCATGTTTGAAATTATATATATATATATATATATATATATATATATATATATATATATATATATATATATATATATATATATATATATATATATGTTGGGATATTGGTCGGTTTCGCTGATCTGAATGTGATCGAATAAAGTGCTTAAGCAGTTTGATTAGTTTGTCCTTTGTATTGACCATTATCTGAAGAAAGATTTTAAATGAAAGATGACATAAACCAACAGAAAATAAATGATTAAATCACAGCAATAAATAGAGAGAAGAAGAAGAAAACAGTTGATTACGGAGTTCATCCCTGGTGGACTACATCTCCAGGTCCACTTTCAAGTGGGTGTTCGTTTTTATTAGGATTGATATTGAGGAATTTATTTACAAAGAAATGAATCAGAATGAATGTTCTTTTAGGCACTTCTGAACTCTGTAAACAGAAATTACTCCCTCTCTCCTTTCCAATGCCTCTATCTGCGCTCAATTCCGATACCCGACGGCTGAGAAATGCTACAAACAAATCTGTCTATGTCCTTCTGAAATTGAACTTCCAAAAAAACACACAATTTCCTTTGATTGAATTTTTCATGGTTTAAATAAGCTGCATTCAAACCTTGGATAGCCAAAAATAACTTTGGTTGAGTAAAAAATGTGATAAGGTTCGAATGTTTCTCCATACATGAACCTTAGGGATAAAATCCCTTAACCTTAACGTTGTATTAAAATTAAAAACCCGTTTTAAAACATTATGTTATAATTTTCTCCAGTGGTTATGCTAACTGGCGTGCTTGTATAGCCGCCGCATGTGAGCAGGGATATTTTCCGATGGTTACAGTGGCTCTGACGGTCACGGTCTTATCCCGACGGCTAAGGTCTTGACATCCGACAACTGCTTAACCATAACCCATATCCGATGTGGTCTACCCTGTCATATGCACGGTCATAACACAAACAACTTTGATGCGGTTTGATAAGCTGCAGAGTATAACAACACATTTACTCCACTAACATGCCTATCATTTATATGGAGAACTTTTCCATCTTCGAGGAGTCTTAAGGTCGGGTTAGGATTGTGGAGTCTTTATAAAGTTTATTATAATGTTTTTAAAACTCAACACTCGAACCTTAAAATTTAAAGGTTTATGTAATGTTTTCAACCCATTTCATGACCTCGAATTTTTATATGCCCTTAAACTTAAGCATAAAGGTTTTACAACATTAATATATGCTTTGCACTAAAAGGTTTAATACTTAGTTTTAATGTTTTAATACCAAAGCGCTTAGATTTTAGGACTTAGGGTTTTACCATAGCCTTCAGGAATAGGTCTTAAATCATGTATATAGGGTCTTAGACTTAGGTTTTAGGGTTTTAGATATAGGTTAGTTTTAACCTTAGACATTTTACATAACAAGGTATTTCACCTCTTGTATACCTTTCTTAACCCATTTTTCACCTTCTCATCATACATGACAACCATGACACTGAAGGAGATTTCACTGGCAAAACTAAACCATGATCAATTTGAGGATGATACTGACGAAACTAAAGAATTGGAGACTGAACTGGACGTCGATTGTACTTGGAACTCAGTCGATCTATACTGATCAAGATCCTCCTCGATCAGTCCTCTCCACTTAAGAGCTTTTGGACCAGAAAAGCATGATTTTACGCAGACAATAAGTGAGAATACAAATCTCTCACTTTCATCTTGACTTTGATGAAATACAACCATACCTGATCATCGACCTGAAATTGATGCTTATCATGGTGCGATTTGAACCTAACTTGACTCAATGCTTGTCCTAGCATAGATAAATGTAAGGCTTGATTGTAAGCTTGATGAACATAAGTTACAAATTCATCCCATATCTTAGGATGTTTACTGCAGTTACCTCGAAGAATATGTATCCTAGTTCTCTTCACCATTTCCATCCATCCTTGAACCAAATCCATGCTGCCCCATGGCTATAAAGGAACTGGAAGTGGCATGTGAAAACCAATATTTTGATTGCATGGCTTTCTTGTTGAACACATTACACATCCCTTTATGTACTTCAGAATTTTTTCATACATATGAGGCTAGTAGCAATACCTTTGAATTTGTGTCGTAGTATTTCTTATGCCAAAATATCCTGCAATCTGAAAAATATGAACTTCCGTAATAAAATTCACTCTTTTTGTCTGAGCATTATGAGTTAGTAATTCAAAATTTTCTTCAAAATCATTATACTGTTCTATCAAATTCAGAATCAATCAAATTTTATGCAGTACTACTGAAGCATTCAAAGAAAACATATCAACTACTTTACTTTTTACACCTTCCCTATCCTTAATTACTAAGTGAATTTGCTAAAGAAATCCCATCCAACTGTAGTGAGATTGTTGCAACTTAGTATATGACTGAAAGTATTGAAGCATCTGATAATTGATGTGAATCACTATTTCCATTGCATATCCTTTAACATCTGATTTAACTTCATATGGTTGTTGATGATCTATCAATTCTGTGAAATTTTTCTGATTAAATGAATCAAATTTAAAATCAACACTTATTCCCCATGTCCCGTTTTGCTGATGAGGCAAATTTATGGGTGAACTGTAGGGAGATGAATTGGGTTGCATTAATTATTTTCCAGCCTTCCCTGGAATTTGTTGCTTTATTTCTTTATGCTCTATAACTGACTTGTGATACATTTCAACATTAGAAAGAGGGAAACAGAAATAAACTGCATCTCATGTGATATTTCCTTTTTATGAAGTAGACATTTTGGTTCTTTGACTAGATCTTGAAATGAATCTACCTTTTTAACCAAATTACCTTCATATTGAATTTCACAGCCTGAACAAGTATCATTAAGATCCTTATGTTTCTCTTTGATCGACATGAGTATGTATCTCTTACTTGAACTTATTAAGCACTTCATTTGATAAGAATTAATTAAATTCAAGTCATCTTTGATTTTATGTGCCCGAACGATGTATTTAATCCCATATTCGATGAGATGATACATATGTTCCTTCCTATAATATATTTCATCATGGTCATAGATATAAGGGCTACCTAAGACAATTCCACATATGTATAACGGTATCACATCTAGCTCCACTTCATCGTTATAGTTAGCTGTGATTGCAAATTTTTACCGACACTATTTGGTAACATGAATTTGAGATTTTTCTTTTAACCACCTTAAAGGATATGGCTTTGGATGATTATGTGATTTCAAACCCAATTTTTTAACCAATGACTCAAAAATCAAACTTTCCTTTGATCCCATTTTGAACAATGTATCTATCTTAGTATGCTTTGAAGTTACCCTTATATGAAATAACTTGATTATTTTATCTTCCTCAGGTTGTTTGATGTTTGAAGAAGCAGAAGTACTAGCATCACAAATTTTACCTATTGTAACCATAGCAGAGATTTTTCCTTCATCACCTAAATCCGATCCTAAGTCCAAATGTTGTTGGATTTTTGTTTCAGCCTTTTTTCACCCTTATTCGTTTGGAACTTTTTTGGCTTCAGTTCCGGATGAGGTTTGCAACACCTAGCTTCATCATGGCTGGCCCTTTGGAAATGCATACAAGTAGGTATTTCATATTGATTCTGAGCTATGTCCGTCTTCTTTCCCTTTGACTTGCCCTTATTTTTGTTGTCTTCAGTTTCCATCTGCTTGGATGTCTTTGGTGTACACTTGAAAGGTCTACCACTTCATTTGACATGAATAGCTTGAACACAAACTTCATCAAAGTCATTAGGATTGAACATTAATAATGTATGTTGAAAATATGAATGTAAACTTCCAATATAATTTAACAAAGTTTATTTTGTGCCCAAAGAAATACCTAATTCTAATGCATTCTTTCTAAATTCTTGTGTGAACTCTTGAACATTTTGTCCCTTACCTTGTCGCAAACGCTGCCAATCCATTACAGGTTGCTGTGTGTGACCCAACGGATGGAATTGTTTCTTTAGAGCTTTAATAAACTTAGTCCATGAATTAATAACTTTTCCTTTATGCTTTAAATATATCTCTGTATTAATTTCCCACCAGATCAAAGCAGTACCCCCCATTCTAAGAGTAGCTAATTGGATCTTTGTATTATCATCAGTAATATATTGAATACAACAATAGACTTCTAACTGTTTTACCCAATTATCTAGTTTCTGAAGGTTTATTTCACCATCATACACAGGTAATTAGAACTTAACATCAAGTTTCAATAGTGGACTCTTAGGTTTCTTTTCTTTTTCTGATTTAGAACTAGAAGTAGAAGAGGAAGAAGAATCTAATGGAGATGATGGAGGAGAAGGAGATTTATCTGCCTTGCCTTTACCCTTGTCCTTCTTTGATTCCTTTGATGATGAGGATGCATCTCTCGTCTTCTTGTCTTCATATGATTATTCCAACATTTGCTAGATTTGATTCTCATCCATGGGTTTCTTTTCAGTAGCTTAAAGAGTCTCAATGGTCTCAGTCCCTGTCATCGTTGATTGATGAACGACTTTCCGCTTTTCGATCTCTCGGTTGAATTCCTTAAGCTCACCCTTTCCACGTTGAAATCCCAACATGGTTAAAATCCATAGACAAACAAACTACAAAGCACAACCTGCTCTGATACCAAATATGATCTGAATGTGATTGAATAAAGTGCTAAAGTAGTTTGATTAGTTTATCCTTTAGATTGACTGTTAACTGAAGAAATATTTTAAATGAAAGACGACACAAACCAATAGCAAATAAACGATTAAATCAAAACAATAAACAGAGAGAAGAAGAAGAAAATAGTTAATTACGGAGTTCGTCCTTGGTGGACTACATCTCCAGGTTCGCTTTCATGTGGGCATCCATTTTTATTAGGATTGACAGAAAATTTCTTTACAAAACGATAGTCAGATGAATTTTTTTCATGGGAACCTGACTTTGTAAACAGAAAACACTCCCTCTCAGCAGCTTCAAGCCTTTATCTGCGCAAATTCGACACCGATAGTGAAACATCTTGCCTCAAAATAAATCTTCCTATGTCCTTAGAAAGCTGAAATAAAAAAAAAAAAACACGCAATGTCCTTTGATTGAATTTGTTATTGTTTAAATAAGCTGCATTCGAACCTTGGATAGCCAAAAATAACTTTGATTGAGTCAAAAATGTGATAAGGTTCAAATTTGTTTCCATACATGAACTTTAGGGATAAAATCCCTTAACTTTAGCGCTGTATTAAAATCAGAAATGCATTTAAAAACATTATGTTATAATTTTCTCCAGTGGTTATGCTAACTGGCGTGCTTGTATAGCCGCCGCATGTGAGCAGGGATATTTTCCGATGGTTACAGTGGCTCTGACGGTCACGGTCTTATCCCGACGGCTAAGGTCTTGACATCCGACAACTGCTTAACCATAACCCATATCCGATGTGGTCTACCCTGTCATATGCACGGTCATAACACAAACAACTTTGATGCGGTTTGATAAGCTGTGGTCATATGTGACTGCGCAGTAACATAACATACCATTCATACGACAACTTTTCCCATCTCTGAAGTAGTTTAGCACTGTGGGTTTTTATAAAGTTTATTATAATGTTTTTAAAACTCAACACCTGAACCTTAAAATTTAAAGGTTTATGTAATGTTTTCAACCCATTTCATGACCCTGAATTTTTATATACCCTTAAACCTTAGCATAAAGGTCTTACAAAATTAATATATGCTTTGCACTAAGAGGTTTAAGACTTAGTTTTAATGTTTTAATACCAAAGCGCTTAGGTTTTAGGACTTAAGGTTTTACCATATCCTTTAGGAATAGGTCTTAAATCATTGATATAGGTCTTTAGACTTAGGTTTAGGGTTTTAGATCTAGGTTAGTTTAACCTTAGAACTTTTACATAACAAGGTATTTCACCTCTTGTAGACCTTTCTTAACCCATTTTTCACCTTCTCATCATACATGACAACCATGGCATTGAAGGAGCTTTCACTAGCGAAACTGAACCATGATCATTTGAGGACGACACTGACGAAACTGGCGGATTGAAGACTGAACTGGATGTCGATTGTACTTGGAACTTTTTTATCTATACTGATCAATATCCTCCTGGATCATTTGCTAAGCGTGTAACTATGATATATGAATTTTTAATTTTAAGGGGAAAACTCTCATATATATATATATATATATAGAGATATATATACGGATTTTATTTTTTTCAGTTAATTATTTTTCTTTGAGATGACAACAGCTTCAAACTTTTGTTTTATTTGTGAAACCATGATTTATGGAGCATCTTGCCTGGGTTACAATAGGGGTAACACTAGTGTATTTTTTCTCTCAAAAAAATTCAATTAGTAAAAACAACTGATAATATATATTTTTATTTTTATTTATTTTTTCTTAATTTATTTTGAATTTTGAATAACTTTTATTAATTCTAAATAATATAAAAATTTTACTAATAAATTTATCTAAAAAATCTACTATTCTATCTTTTTTCCTCTAACCAAAACATCTATTTTCTTAAAACTTTGATGTCATATTTTTCTTTAATTTGAAACTAAAAAAACTTATTTATGTAATAGATGAAAATTTATAAAATATATATTGAAAACTTGTTTATCTATAATCCACCATAAATAAAAACCAATCACCAGTAAACTTAAGTCACTTCACACATTCTTTCTTATTCTATTTTCTCCATTTAAAGGATTGAAAAATTAGAAATTTTCTAATATCACTTTTACCTTCTATTTTTTTTTGTTATGGACATATTTTGTTTTTTCTTTTTAACCTTTCATTTTCCTTCATTTTGTATGTCATCCAACCTCTTCCTATTCATTTATAAAGCACCTTATAACAACAAATCAATAAGCCACTTTTACACATTTTCTTTCTTGTCAAGTTTCCAAGATTCAAAAACATAATTTTTCGAATTTCACTTCTACCTTCAAGATTTTTCCAATTTAATTTAATTTCTTTCTTTATATATCCCATCCAGATTCTATCCATTTCTGTCTGTTGAGAACATATTATAATATCCAATGTATAATAGGCTAATGAACAACTATTTTGGATATGTTCCATAAATTTTCAATTAATATAATATCATAAATTAACCATGTATGTTGAAAAAGAATCCTGGGCCAAATAATTAATCAACTACATTAACCCGGAGATTAATGAGACTAATGCGGTCGAATTTCTGCCAATTGTTCAGCACTCAACTGAATAGGCCAATTTCCATATTGTTTGCCCCAATTCCACCTTACTTGGTAACTATGATACATATTGTCACTATCTATTCTATCCTTTGTTAACACTAGATTATATAATTTTAAATTAAAATATGTTTTTTACATTATTTAATATATATATATTCTTTTAATTTTGTCCCCTATAAGATTTTTTAAGCATGAAACATGAAAAAATGAATGCACTCACGAAGAAGCAGGAAGTTCCAATTTCTATGCCATAGTACCAATCTTTTGTAACACCTTGTAAGGACCATATTTCATGGCGACAATTTATTATCATTCTCAGCTTTCTTGAGGGACATTTTTTTGTATTTTTGTATCCATAAAAATACCCAATCTCCTACATCAAAACTTCTCTCACTATGATGTTGATCTGCCTGTTGTTTCATTCGATTTTGTGCTAAATTTAGGTTATCCTTTAAGAGTTGGAGAACTTGTTGTTGATGCTCTATGTGATCTTTCATTGCTTGAACCTTAGAAATTTCTCTTAAGAATGATGTGATAGATGATGTATGATATCCATAAAGTGCTATAAATGGGGTTATTTTTGCTGCAATATGGAAGGAAGTGTTATACCACCATTCAGCCAGAGGTAACCACTTGACCCTTTGTGTATGTTTATTAGATACAAAAAACCAAAGATATCCTTCCAAAAATTTGTTCACCATCTTAGTTTTCCAATCTAATTGAGGATCCTAAGACGAGTTATGTGCTAGTTGAGTAGCCAAACAAGAAAATAATTCCGTCCAAAAATTTCCATTGAAAATGAGATCCCTTCCGCTTACAATAATCTATGGGTTTCCATGTAGGTTTTTAATTGTTTCCATAAATGCAGTAGCAACTGTGCTTAATTTAAATGGATGAGATAATTCACAAAAGTGTGCATACTTGGTAAGTATATCAAATACCATCATGATGAAACTCTTTCCTTCGACATTAAGTAAACCAGTGATAAAATCCATTGAAACCTACTCCTAGCATTAACTTGGAATGGGTAAAGGTTGTAGCAGACCGAGGGTCTTAATTGTCTCAAATTTATTTTGTTGGCAAACCAAAAATTCTTCCACAAACTTTTTAATATCAGATTTAAGGTCATCCCAAAAAAAATCTTTCTTCACCCTATGGAAAGTTCTTAAAAATCCGGAGTGTCTTCTATAGGAGAGGTGTGAAATTCCAAAATAATCTTTTGTTTTAGTTGGGAATTCTTACAATGATATAAGTGATCATTGTACCATACAGAATGATTTTTCCAACTAAATGTACAACTGTATTGGGATCTTGTTGCAATTTTTGAATGAGTTTCCACACTTCTTCATCAATTTTCCATTCCTCCCTTGCTTTGATTACCCAATCCGGTTGGATAATAGAAATGTCAAAAAACAATGCTTCCACCTCCTTGTCCTTTCTTGAAAGTTCATCTACAACAACATTTAACTTACCTTTTTTTGAAGATGATTTCAAAGTCATAACCCAACATCTTTGTGACCTATTTTGTCGTTCTTATAAAGATATTATTTATTCCAAAAATTATTTAAGACTATCATGATCAGTTTTTACCTTGAAGTTTCTTCCCATTAGGTAAGGTCCGCATTTCTTTAGTGCATGTAGTATTTCCAACATTTCCTTCTCATAAATAGCTTTCTGTAAATACTTTCCTTTGATTGGATGACTTTCAAAAGAAATGAGTCTTCCTTCTTGCATTAAAACAACACCATTTCCATTTCCTGAGGCATCACATTACACAATAAAGGTTTTTGTGAAGTCTCGCATAGATAAGCCCAGTGTTAGGCACATTTCCTCTTTAAGATGTCCAAAGGCCTTAGTTGCTTCAAGAGTCCATGAAAATTCATCTTTCTTCAATAATGTTGTTATAGGTGCTACTATTCTGCCATAATTCTTAACAAACTTGTGATAATACCCTGTAACCCGAGAAATCCTCGCAACTGCTTTATGGTTTTGTGGAATTTCCATTCCTTAATGGATATAATTTTGTTAGGGTCTACCTTAACACCCTCCTGAGATACAATATGACCCAAATACTCCACCTCTTGTACTCCAAAGAAACATTTGGAGGATTTTTCATATAATTTTTTCTTCTCAAATAGTTTGAGGAGCCTATCAACATGTTGAAAAACATCCTTCCAAGACCTGTTGTAGATTAGTATATCATCAAAAAATACTAACACAAATTTTCTAAGGAAGGGTTTAAAAATGCATTCATCAACCCTTTAAATGTAGAAGGTGCATTGGTAAGGCCAAATGGCATAACAAAAAATGTATAATGACCCTCATGAGTTCGAAATGTTGTTTTCATAATATCTCTAGTCTTCATTCTAATTTGATGATATCCTAAACGAAGATCGAACTTGGTAAAATAATTTTCTCCATTTAATTCATCCAATAATTCATCAATCAAGAGAATGATAAATTTATATGTAATAGTGAGTTTATTGAGCTCCCTATAGTCTTGACACATGCACCATGATCCATACTTCTTGTGCAGCAATACTACTAGAGAAGAGAAAGAACTTTGACTAGGTTGAATTATACCAGCCTCTAAAATTTCTGCAATCATACGTTCAATTTCGCTCTTTTGGATATAAGGATATTTGTAAGGCCTGATGTTTTTAGGAACACTTCCTGGAGTCAAATGAATGTCATGATCATGATCACGAATAGGTGGGAGTCCTTTGGGAGTTTCAAACACCCTGGAATGATTGTCAAATAATTTTTGGAGATCTTGAGAAATTAATGATTTTGATGTTGGAACTTCTAGTGATCATAATTGTGCAATTACACCCCATTGTTCTTTCTTCATAAGATTTATCATGAAATTAGATATTATTGTATATCTCGGCTTACCTGCGATACTCATAATTCAACATCCTTTCCTTTCAAAAAAAACTTCAGAAAAAGTTCTAGAAAATTTAAAGCTACCGTCCCCAAATATTGTAACCATTGTACTCCTATTAAATCAGCACCTCTCATTGGAATAGAAAGCATTGGACTATTAAATACATATTCCCCCATGGTTAGCTTGATATTATGGAATTTTACAGATCAATTTATAGTCCCTCCATTTGCAACCATCACTTGACACTCTAGTGCTAGGTATAGGAAGCAATTCAATTCCTTGGCTACCCTATAATGAATAAAATTATGGGTACTACCTCAATAAATCAACGCTCTTACATTTTTATTCTTGATATGTCCTTCTATATTGAGAGTTTGAGGAGAGGTAATTCCTTCCAATGCATTACAATATATGGTCAAGCTCATTTCTTCTTTCTCTAGGGTTGGTCCCTGGTGTATATCCTCTTCTTTTGAAGTTTCTTGTTAATTTTCTTCCTCCTCTTCATAATCTCTATAAAGTAAGTTCTTCTCAGCACACTTATGAGCTTTATTGTATTTGCTATCACAACTATAGCAAAGCCCTTTTGCTCTTTTTTTCTTCCAATTTTTGTGGTGTCAACCTTGTAGGTTGTGGAAGTCTATAAGTATCAACACTTCCATCTTTATCGATGTGATTTCTAGGCTTCCATGTCACCACAAATTTACTTTAAATTTTTCTTGCCAACATGAATTCCTTCTCCAATGAATCAGGTTCCCAAATCAGGTTCTTGAAGGCGAACCTAATGTTGGATTTGATCCTTTAAAGTCCCTATGAAGACATTAATTCGTTTTTTGGAAGTCCTCAATTTGCTCCACCAGTGAACCATTTTGTTTGAGATTTATCAATTGCTTAAAGAATGTGTTTCTCTTTGTATCCTCATAATATACTATCATTTCCTCCGTAAAAATTGATCAAGTGACAATTTTTTTATGAGAGAAAAACAATCGATGCCATACAAATGTATTTTTTTCTAAATGTAAAGTAGAAATGCATACCTTTTGTGTGTTTTTCACATTATGGAGATCAACATATTGCTCCATCTATAGTATCCATGTTACAGGATCCTTGTCATCAAACTTCCTCATATCGATCTTTGGAATATGGTGGGTCTTCAATCCAACATTAGATTTTACGAAATCATGATTAACAATTATTTTTTTCTCATCATGAGTTTCCTCTACTACCTTTTCGCCATTACCAATCATTTCTTGTATCAACTTTGTCAAACCTTCCTTCAAACCTTCCATGTCCACTTTTAGATCATTCTTCATGTCTTCCATGTTGCCTGTCATTTTTTTCATCGATGTCATGCATATTAGCTTCCATGCCCTCCATCTTAGCTTCCATGCCATTCTTCAAACCATCCATCATATCTTCCACACCTTTCATCAAACCATCCATCTTAGCTTCCATGCCTTTCTTCAAAACTTCCATTTCATTTTTTGTTTCTATTTGTGAGAGAGAAATTTGGTGCACTTAGTCTTGTAATTTTGGTATATCATGTTTCACTTCTTCCTCTTCATGAGTCATAGTAGAGTATTCTGAGGGCTTAATGTGTGTTGAATTATTTTTATGGGGCATTTAAAACTCAATACTTATATCGATGCCTCAATATGCCCTTGGAATCACTTCAAACTAATTTTTCAAACAAGACTTCTGCAATTTGAAAAACAAATACACACATTTTTGTTAATACTCTGGATAATCCAAATTTCTATTCTTCAATTAACAACAACAACAGCTTGAAAACCAACATACCTCTTTCTTTCTTTTTAGGAGCTCGATATTGAAATTGATGTATCTCTGTCATTTTGGATCCCTAAGATTTTATCTTCAGTCCTTCAGTATCCCTATGAATCCTCTTTCTAATGCCACATGCCTGACCTTATTTGGATTATTAAAGAAAAATTTATGCCCAACCTCCCACAATGACCTAATTATGGACTGTTTCAGTAGAGCGAACTTTTATGGTGTGCCATGTGTGATTGTTTCCTCCTTCGGCTCTAAAATTAATACATAAGAAACTACAGTACATGTACTTTTGGCCACTCTTCACAGAATTTCAATCTGATGTTCAGAGAGAGAGTTATGAAAATTTTCCCAAGGTCACCTCTTTGAGATGAAATTTGGGAGCCTGCAAAAGCCCTAACTTCCACCGATCATATCTCCAAAAATATTGCGAACCAAGATCTGAAATTTTTACATGAGATTCCTGAGGATTTTTTCACAAATGTTTTTTTTTCTTCTGAAACTTCGTAGAAATTTTTTTATATAGAAAATTCCACGATGTTCTGTTTAAAGCAGCAAAACCCTAGAATCCAAAGCTCTGATACCAAATGTTATGAAACCAGCTCCAAAAATAGATAAAAACATAGATCAACGCGTTAGAAATAATCCACTTCGAGGGGGAAACCTCCTTTACATTAAATAAATGAACAATTATTGGATGATTCAAATGACAAAACCTCCTGTCTTAATATAGGAGTTGATGGGGTCAACATATAATCCTAGATGACCGAACAATAATAATGTAAGGGCACAACAATAACAATAGTGGGTTTTTATGGGGCACAATAATAACGATATGGGGACTGTAGTGGTACAAAAATAACAATAAGGTGGCTACACTAACAACAATAAGGGACGACACTAGTAATATAGGGACATAAAAGTTGTTTTAAAATACATTAAGCTGCCAACCATACTTTTGCATAATGTTGGTTTGGTAATGTTCTTACAATCTTCCTCACTATTACATCCTACTTTGCTATTATAGTCATGTTTTATTAAATTCAACCCCATGACAGTGGGAGTTGGTGCAGGAATGATGTCCTGCATATCAAACCTCTTCAAAATGTATGAGGCATACTTTGCTTGAGAAATAAAGATCCCATTTTATGTTTGCTTCACTTCTATTCCCAACAACTACCTTAACAACCACAAATTTGTCATTCAAAACTAACGTTTCATGACTTCTTTGAAGTCGAAAATGAGGAGGTCATCACTCCGAGTGAAAATTAAATCATCTACATATAAATGACAACAATAAGTTTACTGTCACTCTCTTTGATGTAGAGTGTAGGCTCACCATAACATTTTTCAAATGCATTGTGAAACATGTATGCATCTATCCTATTGTACCATGCATGTGGTGCTTGTTTATTCCCATAAAGATCCTCCTTCAACCTATACATTTTTTCTTCTTGGCATCACACCTCATATATTGGTGGCTTCTCCACATACAATTCTTCTGTCAACACTACATTCAAGAATGTATATTTCACATCCATTTGGTACACTTTACATCTATGGTATGCAGCTATAGCATTGTCCGTACTGTATTAATTCTTCCAACTGTTGCAAATGTCTCTACATATAGGCTTCCATGCTACTTCTTGTAGCCCTTTATTACCACCCTTTATTTATGCCTTTCTATCTTTCTTGCAGCATTGTTTTTGGTCTTATAGACCCACATGACACCTATGAATTATTTTCCTTTCAGAAGGTCCACTAACACCCATGTGTCATTCCTTTCTATTTCTTTCATTTCTTCATTCATTTTCGCAACCCATTTTTCTTTTATACAAAAATGTTCAAAATGAATTGGATCATCTACATGAAAAAATAATGCTAATAAAGAAATCAAACCTTTGCTACTGTTAGCTTAATTTTTCTCATAAATATCACTTCCATTTGTAATTTTTTTTCTTCTCATGCTTGTGAAAGATGGATTTGACATCTCACTTGATGTTTTTCTTGGAGAAGATGATGTTCTAAGTATTTGCGGTGCAGTTGGAGTATTATTATATTGATTCTTTGGCACTGTCCTATTGCAGCTTGTTCATAGTGTCACTTGATGATTGCTTTGTTGTGCTTGAACAAGTGTAGGAGTAATCATCAATGGGTAATTACTTTTTGTAATAAATTCCTCTTTATATTCTTATAGTATGCTTTTTGTTACATTGATTGTCTTCTCCAAACTTCTATCCCATTCTTCCTCTTCTATGAATTGCACATATTTGTTGATTATAACCTTCTTTGTTAATGGATTTTAGAGTTTTTATGCTTTTGATTCATCACTATATCCAAAAAATATGCATTTCTCCCCCTTGTTTGCCAAATTATTCCTTAATTCATTAGAAACATGTGCAGAAGCCACACATCCAAACACTCTCATATGAATGACACTATGATTTCTTCTACTCCATGCCTCTTCAGGAATCATATTATTAACGCTTTTGGTTGGTTTAACACCTATTTGTAATATAGGTTGTGCAAATGATATCTTCAACCCAATAATAATTTCGTAAATGATTTCCCTTCAACGTACTTCTTTCCATTTAAATAATGGTCCTATTTTTCCTTTCTACAACACCATTTTGCTAAGGTGTATACCTTGTTGTCAATTTCTTGTGAATACCATGCTTCGTGTGGAAATTTAGGAAGTCAGTTGACATGTATTCTCTGCCTCTCTCACTCCTCAAAATTTTCATGTAGTGTCCACTTTGCTTCTCAAAAAGTGATTTGTATTGATGGAAGCACTAAAAATCTTCATTTTTATTCCTTAAGAGGTAGACCAATGCCTTCCCTGTATAATCATCTATGAATGTAAAGAAATATTAGATGACACAAATTGATGGTGTCTGCATTGATCCACACAAATCTGAATGGACAATCTCAAATGGTTTATTTCCCTTATTGAATTTCTTCTTGGAAATGATTCGCTATGTTGATTTCCCCAGATCATCATTCACATAAGTTGTCTAGTTTTTATGTGAGTGGCAATCCCTTAACCATGCCTTTCTTATGCAGCAAATTTAAACCACAAAAATGAAGCTGACTAGATTTTAGATGCAATAACCAGTTTCCATCCTTAACCTTTGTTTGAAGATTTTTTTGTGTACAACAATTGTTTCTGTAACAACAAATGCATTCCTTTATCTTGTGAATCCATTGGAAGTTGTGCTTGTGCAGTTTCTTCCTTCAATTCTAGTTTTATCTTTAGGGGAACCATTCTATTTCTTATCATTTGCACTTTTGAAATCAACTGTTAGCTTGGAATTTTATCCAATATTGTGCATTCATGATTTCTAAAGAATATGTTATATAATTTTTTCATGAGTAGTCCAATTCTTATGAGATTGTGCTTCAAACCAAGGAAAAAATATACATCTGAAATATACCTCTTATACCCCTTCTTTGTAAGAATATTGAATCTTCATTTTCCCATAACAGAGACTTTATTGTCAGTCTATATTGTCACTTCATATTTCACCCTTTCATCTATATTGGAAAACATTTCTATATTCTGTGTCATGTGGTTTTTCTACCCCGAGTCTAAAAATCGTACATATTTTTTCTTCTCTTGTGCAGCTACTGCAAGCTAAAAGCATGTTGTCTTCATCCTTATTTTCCTTTGTGAAATCTGCATTTGGTTTGTTACTAATATGGTTGCTGCCTCTTACATATATATGTGGACTTCTTCCTCTTCCTCTTTCATTTGACCTTCCTCTGCCTCTACCTTGAAGAATAGAAAATTTTCTCTTGAAGGCATGATCCAATGGAGTATTCAACATTTTATTCAGCCCATATTCATTAGAAATCAGTGTTGGATGAAGCTCATCCACTGAAAACTGTGAGATATCGTTCGTATCTTCTATAGCCACAACAATAACATCAAATATTGATGGAAAAATCATTAAAATTTTCTTAACTATCCTCCTATCTTCAAGTGTCTCACCATGAGACATGAATTGAGTAACCAGTCCAATAACATATGTGAATAATGAGTCAATATTCTTATACTCCTTCATGTAAATGGTCTCAAAATCTCTCCTTAAATTTTGTAGTTTTGCTTTCTTCACTTTTTCATGCCTTGATAGGATGTTTTCATAATATCTCATGCTTGATTGGACTTTTTTGTTGCTGCAATCATTGGAAATATGCACTCACGCGCAACTTGAAAAATATAGAAGAGGGGTTTTGAATCCTTCTTCCTATTGTCTCTTAGAAAATCCTTTTAATCTTGTGTTAAAGCATTGCATGTTGCTGAATTTGTTGGTTCTTGGAACCCATTCTGAAAAAATCCCAAATAACACATTCTCAACAAATCCCAAATATCTTAAGACGAAAATAAGGCCCTCATTGTAATAGCCCAATAGTCATAATTTTTTCCATTAAACTGGGATATTTAGAGATTGGTCAAGCTTGTGTTTGATGTTGATGTGATCTTTAATAGTTAAAGCAGAAAAAAATTTCTTGAACCTGATCTCATGCCACTATTTTTTCATAGGAACAGGGTAAAAAATAATAAAATTTATGTGCAGTAATAACACAAAAAAACAACTCAGAGCAACAACACACTATAAAATAGAGTAAAACAGGGGATGAACGGTAAAACTAGAAATATAACTCTCATGTTCAGTGTGCAACCAAAAAAAAATTGTAGTAATTTTATATGGGACACAAACACAATTACAATGATAAAACTAGAGACTTCAACTCATTCACTGCTGTGAAATATAGAAATATTACACACTGTAACTACTCACTAACAAACTGTATAAGCTAGCAAAAACTGCCCTGTAATTTTCTCCTCTGGTTTTCATACCTCCAATCCCCTACAAAAACTTCACTCTACAAAAGTCTTATGTTATTACATTAATATTAAAAAACATGGATACTCCATATGACATGTGATCAATTAAACTTTTCATTATAAGACAAAAAAAATAAAACCAAGGTATGGGAGGATGGTCATGTAAATTAATTCTCTGTAATTTCATTTAATTCACAGTAACAACTTGAACTTAATAGACACCAACCCTTCATCCTTGGGACTGCAAAATATTAATTTGACATTACTTGAGATGATACAAAAAATCTTGTCCCTGTTGCAAAAGATGACTCAGTGGATCTGCTTGGGTACTTTCTGACTTTCTTAAATTGGTTGTTGCAAGTCATTTAATATGATAGTTGGGGGTAATTTTCCAACACATAAATCCAATAACATCTATACAATATAAAATATACCTGATAATTCATAATTCTACTGCGAAATACATAGAACTCGTCCACTGTGTCTGATCATTCATAACTTTGCAGTGAAATACTTAGAACGTTTCCACATAGTGGTTGGGAAAAGGTTAGATACGTTGGCTAATTCGTTTTGATTTCTTTCATGCATTTGAAACAAAAAGGAGGACTTTGGAAAATTTAGTTTAATATATTAAATGCGTAACATAAATATTACTTGTATTCTATCTTCACCACAAATAATTTCCCTACTAACATACATCAATGCTCCACGAGAATTTGTTTCTTTGTTTTATGCTATATTGAATGACAAATAGAAAATTACACGTAGATTTTGTATTTTGGTATCCTTCCTTTTCCTGAAATAGTTAAATACACGTAGATTTTGTATTTTGGTATCCTTCCCTTTCCTGAAATAGTTAAATTTGATGGCTATAAATTTATTTTCCTTCCATGCATGTGGAGTGGAAAAAATAGAAGGCTAGTGGAATATTTAACTTCATAGACTAAATGTATTACATAATTTTTTTTGTTTTGGTATCTTCAACCAAATTAGAAATCACCCAACCATGGTGGGTTGGAAAATTGAAAATTTCCATCTACCACATGAACTTGTTTCCCACATATTCATGTTAAAGTTGGGATGATAGAATATTTTGAGAAGTTTTTTTTATAACATTTAATTTAAGGTAACTTATGTAATACTATCAAAGAATAATTTTATTTCATAGTTTAGAATATTTTAAAAATATAATATAAGCTAAACTAAATAGTTTGTGTTGTGTACATAGACCAAATTACGTTATAGTCAAAAAGCTATCATAAACATAGCTTGCAGAACTACATTAGGAATTTTTGTTGATATATGTTGATTGATGTCATTTTTATATCACAATTGACATAAAAAGGGTGGAAATTCCACAAATATACCTATATAAATCACCTTTTCCAATGTGGTTGTGCTAGATAATGGTCGATATGCACGGGGAAATTAGTAGATAATAATTGACTATGTTTGACTATGGATAAATTTGTTCAAGCTATTGTTGACAAGGGATTATTGTGGTCAAACATATAGTTCACTATGGACGACCATGCTCATCCACATAAAACTATAATTTACTATGGGATGTTATGATTGATAATGGTTAACCATAATTGACCATGGTTATCCAGGTCTCATTACAATTGATGATGGTCGACTGTGGTTGACAATGATTGAAGAAGTTTAATCATAGTTGGCAATGGTTGATGATGGCTAACCATGGTTGACGAAGGGTTTGTGAGTATTGACCATAGGTGACCATGGTAGGCCATTGGTGACAATGATTGATATTGACCACTTATGTTTAACTATATTTGATGAATAATTATAATGTTAACCTTGGGTGACCATTGTTGAATTAGTTTATTAGGGATGAATTCCTTATCCATGTTTGAGAATTGTTACATTTTTCAATGACAAACGAGCTTATTAAATCATGGTTGCCTATGGTTGAGTATGGATGACTATGGGTGAACATGGTTGAGCATGGTTGGAAATGTTTCATGGTAGATGAGTATGGTTGTCCATGTTGAGTATGTTTGATTAAATGGTCAACCATGGATGTCCATGTATAGCATCCATGGTTGAGCATTATTGAGGTTTTTCAAGCATGGTTGATAATGGTTGACTAAGTTTGAGTAGGTTGACTATGGATAATTATGGTTGACCATGTTTTGCATATTTGATATGTTGATTATAGTTGATTATGTTCAATGTGATTATTATGGATGAAAATGTTGTCTTTCTGATGATGTTAACTATGCTTAATAATATTGTAATAGTTGACCTTTGGGACCATGATTGACAATTGTGACATCAAGAATTTTTTTCTATGTTTCACATCTTGACTACAGCTAACCATGTTTGAACATATTTAGACTAATGTGTTAATGTAAAATAGGTCAACCCATAATCCAATGCATATGCCATTAGCATATGTCATATATTTTATAGCACATTGTGATGGTGTTTATTGTCCATCGTACTGCGGCACTATTTCTTATTCTACACAATGTAAAAATGTTGATTATTCATTACATTGTGACATTATTTGTCAGATTGTGACGTCGTTTGTTATTCATCACATTGTAAGTACATTTAATATTATTCACATTGCAACAAAATTTATTATGCATCACATCACAATATCATTTATTGTTCATCACATTGAAAACAACTTTAAACTTATTAATATTATATTGTTGGTCACATTTTAATGATACATGTTGTTCATCACATGCAATATCATTTATTATTATGTGCATGGCAACAATGTTGATTATTGAAAACATTATGACATTATTCATCACATTGCAACATTTTTTATATCTTCACATTCCAATGGCATTTATTGTTAGGAACATCTTGGTGATGGATATTATTCATCAAAATGCAAAGGTGTTTGGTACTTGTCACATTCCAGTGATATGTTTTGTTTTGTATATTTTAATGAAATTTAATATTCATCACATTTTAATGATGGTTATTATTCAACACATTGTAACACCATTTATTGTTGGTCACATTTCCATGCCATTTTTTTTTCAACACATTGTGACCTTTTTTTTCTTTATCACATTGCAAACTACTTTTAAATGATCAATGTTATATTGTTAGTCAAATTCTCACACTATTCCTTATTCGTCATATTACAATGAAATTTGTTTTTTTGTCACACTATGATTATGGATATCATTTTTCATTGTAGTAATGTTTTTTTTTTCACATTATGAGCTCGGTTATCGTTCATCACATTGCAAACAATTTTAAAGTTATCAAAATTATATTGCAGGAAATATTAAAGTAAATAAACATTAAAATTATATTATTACAATAAGAATTAAATATTGAAGCATCTAAATAAAAACAATATTTAAATTCCATTTATTAATGTTTTATATATCAGCGTTACAATTATTGTAATATTGTTAACAACATTTATATAAAACGCGCTACTAATATTAATAATTCTTGTGCTTATAATAATAACGTATCAATGGAAAATAAAAATACTAATACGTAAAAATGTTAATATTGCTAAACTTAATAAAAAAAAATATTAATATTATTAATTAAACATTGAACGGTGTATATGAATATTTTCAATATTAATAATTTTAAGTTTAATATTATAGATATTAATAATATATCACGCACTAATAAAGTTCTTTACAAGAAAGAATTCTAACATTAAAAACAAAAAGACTATTATGAACATGTTTCACCATGGTTATTCAAGTAATAAATCATGAGAAATACATATACCATGTATTTCCATGATTTTCATTGCAGAAATGGTTGACAATGTTCAATACGATGGACCATTATTTGATCTGGTTGAACATGTTTGACTATTGACTATATTATCTTTGGTGACATGATGTAAAATATATTCATAAAATGTGATGTAGATCAATGTTCATTACATTATGAGATGAGGTTCCTTTATTAATATTGTTAATATTAATATTATTAGTTCTATTAAAAATATTTTTAATATTAATATGATAGCAACATTGAAATATAATTAACATTGATATTATTGATAACATTTTTGTTGTTAACAACATTATTAACCCATAGGAAATACTTCAATCATTTTTTTCCATAATTGACCATGTTTATTCATGGTTTATCATTACTCACAATGTTCAATATGGTATACCATTCTTAACTATATGTAACCATAGTTGACTATTTTGTCTATGATTAAATCTGATGTAGATATATGTTGATGAAAATGGCATGTAAGACAATCTTCATCACATTAACAAATAGGGTGTTTTTGGAACATTACAATACGAAGTTATTATATTAATAGTTATTTTTATTAATGCTAATACTATTTTTAATAATACCATAAAAATTCATATTAAGATGAATTATTAAGTTAAATAATATTTTTATATTATTAAAGTCATTATTTCTTTCACTACTAATATTTCTATAATATTATTGTTATTATTAATATTAATGTTATTAATAGAAATGCAATATTTTAAATATGATTTAAACTATTATTGTTAATATTATTATTTAAATATGATTAATAGCATTATTTTTTTTCTAATTTGTACTAATCTATTAATATGAAACATAATATACAATGCAGGACTTACCTCCGGAACTACTTTACTATCCAATTCCGAAGGGAATCTTGTTCAAAAAAACCAGACAAGATACCGCCCCTCGTGAGGAAACCGGCCCAAAGTATGCTGCCCATAGATGGGAAGCCAACTTTCATAGATTTATACAAAAAAGCTTTAACAACCAACTTGCCCCAAAAATTTAGCAAAGCATTAAAATTTACCAAAACAAGGTGAGGAAACCTATCATTGCCAAGGCTGCAGATCAGCCTAGCTGTCATTTTGTGTTTGAGGAGGCTCTTCCACAATGAGACATCTGTACTCCTCGAAGGAATCATCATCATCTCCCTTAGACTGTTGTGTAGTGTGCTCAAGAGAGGACACTGAGCATGCTTGACTGTGGCATTTGCTCAGCTCCATGTCCATGTGCTCATAACTCCCGCTACCATTACCTGCACTGCTAGAGGATTGTGAACCAAATTTGATGGGTAAGGTGGAGGATTTTCTAGAATCCTAAGCAGGCACCACGTAAATGGTGGATTTCTTCGTGCGCTTTCTGGAACCTGAGCCCATCTAGCTAGGTTGCACTTCCTAGAATGCGAAAGAAATAGTGGCTATGATTCTTGGTCTATCCAAAATGCCATAAAAGTGAAAATAAGCCACATTTTCAGCTGGTTGCATGCTGCCTCTCTCATCGTGAATGGAGAGAGGTGGACGAGAGCCTGCTCCTCTACTTCTACCTCACCTGCACCTCATACAGTGTCGTCTCGACATGATGGAAATGTAGGGCGAGCAGGAGGCTGAATGAGGGGGATGGGAGGGCGAGCACGTCAAGTTAGCATAGTGGCTAGACCAATTGATATCAGTGTCGGAGGGATTATGACCAAAGAGGTCAAGTGGAGGGCTATCAACGCTATGAACATGCGAAGGGCTATCAACCCCAGAGGACACCTTTGCAAACATAATACATAGGTTGAACAGTGTATCAGTGGAGCTCAAGAGCTGAGCAGGAGCCAAAGACAAAGACAAGGAATGTCGGCTGATGGAAACAATTAAGGAGGAGGGACGCGACACCATCGAAGGAGTGGTAGGACAGATTGCAGAGCTGGATTAAAGGCCGATTGTGGGAAATATGAATGTCAAATGCATGTTGTAGCAGGTGTTAAATTCCTTGGTACCACCCTCCTAGATAGCCATGTGACTTGGCCAAGTGTCAAGCCTTGGGCCAGCCACCACCTCATGCTCATAACTCACGCACATTCGGGAATGATTAATAATATTATTACAATATATAACATCATTATATTATAATAAAATGAATTTTTATATTAAATTATATTATATTCTTAAAACAATAATTATTATATTAATATTATTAATATTTTTTTTTGTAAGCTTGGCATGACCTTCCTTTTTCATTTTCTTAAAAAAAAGAGTAGGTTACATCTGTATTCAAATGGATACGTGTCCTCAATATTCCCATTGGGAGACTAGATCTATTGGTCACCGTACCGCACCATAAGCCATCCAAAAACAAAATAATTTGAGACTATCAAGCATAAATATATATGTTTTATTATCCTTAATTCTCCTAGTATCTAGATAGTCGAGACAAAATATCAAATTATCAAAATCTTTAATATATACATAATAAAAAATGAAAAACACACTATACATATCATATTAATAATCAACAGGAGAGTCCAAAAGCGTTGGATCTTTCGCACTCGAGCTAGGTAATTATGTCTAATGGAGAAATGAAATACATGTTTCTATGCGACTGAGGTAGGCATTTTTTTTGTTGAATCTAGAATTGTATAAGCTTGAATTCCTTATGAATTTTTTTAAGACTGGGATTAGTATTGGATAAGCTAGCTGCGAGAGTCATCAGAGCTCTTGCCACTATATTCTTCATTCACCAATAGAGATAGATATTATATTTGTATTGAGAGGTTCGACCTCTGTAATGACGTAGATCTGGCACCAAATCTCTCCATTCCTCCACATCCAAGTCTTCACAAACTTCCTATTGATTCACTTACGCTTCCCATCCAAATATTAGAAGGAGAATCTAGCGCTATACACCAATATGATATGCCTGAGCCACTTCGTGAATAATACCATAGGTTTATTTGCATCCCTAAACCCAATTTGGACGTGGCTGGGGCTGGATGCCTCCCAGCTAAAGCCCAACATGTCAATTTTTCCCCATGCCTCCTCCTATTGAGGTTCCTCTTCCAAAGCAAGGGAACACCATAGTGTAATTCTGTTAGCAACAATAGTGAGATGGTACCTTGAAATGGAAAACCAAAATCCCTAGCTCGAGGTGAATAACTAAATTAAGGACTTGGTGCATGCACCAAGAATTGAAGCCTATAGGTGTATCGCAAAGGAATTCCACATAAGTATGAGGAGCAAGCCAATGAAAAAAAATCCCACCAATATGAGATGGGTATACCGAGATAGGTCAGACAGATCAACCAATGCCTCCCTAGGATGTCGTAAGAAAAATAACATAATCCAATCGAGAAAATACTCTAGCAAAAGATACCTTCTCCTAAAGACCAACATGTACAATAATAAAACAAGATATAAAACTAAATCATCCATGTAAATAATGAATACTGAATGTCAATGTGAAAACCCTAAATATATTCCCATTTGGGAGAGTATAATTCCATAAAAAAACCGAAATAATTCTACCAAATTGAGACCATTCATCAGGAAAAAAGCTCTTTCCTTCTGAGTTTCACAGGAATTTGTCTTTCTAACAAAAAACATTGTACCAGATATCCTTTTCCAACAAATTATCAAAGAGATATTAGATTTACACGAAAGGGAAGGGAGACACACTAAGAAAACATACCCACTATCATATTCCACATGGAAGAAGATGAAACCTTGTAGACCAAAGTGGCAGGTTTCGTGAAGAACCTTCAATAGCACCCAAAAACGTTCCAATAAAGTTGTAACCATTCCAACTACACTACCTCCCGCTCATTTTAACCTCACGACTTAAAACCCCAACAAGAAATTGTATTTTCTATCCCTCTACTTATCATCAATATCCCACATGAGTATTTCCACCTTACAGAAGATGTAAAGTGTGTGAGGGTTGATATAAGACTCGTCACCATGCTTTGATCTTAAAACATTGTTCGTGACACGAATCCTATGGTATCACTTTCTCCACTAGCACCTATATCAAGGAATTAATATTATTAATATATTTAACAATACTACTATTAATATTTTTATGAGAATTATTATTAATAACGTAATTTTAATACTACTTACATTAATAATAATATTATTATAAATGATTAAAATATAGATTTTTTCTTTTTTTTTGTAAGTTAGGTATTGGTCAGGCTACATCATCATCATCATGTCTAAGAGTAACACCAAAATAAGCCAGGGAATTAAACGATGTCTTAGCATATAAGACCTTAACAAAACACCCAATAACAGTCTATCTAAAACCCTAGAAACATAATATATACATTATTGTTATTATTTAACAATATTAATATTAATAACATTTAAATTAACAATATTAACGTGGTTATAATGTTAATAATATCAATATTATTAATTGGATATTATTCATTTAAATAATATTAATGTTATAAAAATTTTTAACATTGTATTTATAATGTTATTAATAATATTAATTTTAATATTAATGCAAATATAGTTATTATTATTTATAAATATTAATGTCAATACTAATACTTCAATGCTATTGCTAATTACTATTGATATTAATAAAATTAATAAACTTTTATTTTAAAACATAAAGTATATAAACAATGTACCATATTAATATTATTATTATGAAAAATAACATTACTATATACCACAATTTTTAAAATTTAATTCAAACTCGAAAAACAAAAAGGGAAAGGTGGATATTAGAAGTTTTTTTTTTTTTTTCCAAGTTATATTTAAAATCTATTTTCAATTGTGTTAATTTTTTTTTATAGAACATATTGTGATCAAATAGTGCGAATAGTGTAATATCCGAAGTGAGTAAAGCTAATGCATTTACATATGGTGGAATATTGTTAATTTGTTTAACCTATGATAAAACATTATTAATTTCTTCAAGTGTTCCACCCAGAGTTAGTAAAAGCTAACTCAAATATTAGTGAAATTGAAATGAGTAAAAAGTGACATTTCGAGGAGGCAAAGGTTCCACTTGGTAGGCGAACTTTTCTTTAGCTTTTAAGAAGAAATGAAAAAAAAAAAACCTTATCATAGTTTTACAAAAGAACACATGCAGAATCCTGCATGGAGGATCTATATGCATTGCACTACTAAAATGAACAATAGTCATTATTATTCATTTTTATGGCTAATAAAAATTGAAACATCCATTGGAGTGATATAATATCAATAGACGAGCTAGTGAGGGATTTCGGCATTATGTACTATTTATTCTTAGGTGTTGTGAGGAGGGTGTCTTGCGATAGGTAGGAAAATGGTTCAAGAAAATGGCATATTGCTCAAGTCATATGAAGTTTGAATGTTTGTGATGAGAAGGAGAAGAATATAAAGGAGCTTACTACTTTGAGAACGTAACTGGAAGATTAAAAAATAAATGAAGAAATAATGTGGAATACGTAAAAGAAAACGAAATATTTTGTAGTATAAAATTTAAGAAAGAAAATTGAAGAATAATACCAACAACTTGAAAATATTAAAAACAACATAGTAGAGACAAATCTAGCCTTATCCTTCAAAGAGGACATTCATGCTCAAATGTAGGAAAGATTAACAAGGTAAATTCAAAGAAGTCTACAACGAAATTTCTAAGCAACCATGAGAATGTTGGAGAAAAGAGGCAACAAATTCATCAATAGCAAAGAAGGGATTCAAAAGGAGTTTCTATGCCAAGAAAATCATTCACTCCTAGAGTTGAAAGTAGCAGAATTCAAAGGAGACATCAGAATTCATTTTCTTCTTTCGTGAAAGAGATTGGGTGTTTTAATTGCCATCAATTTGGAGATATAGCAGGATTTTGTAGGAGAAATTTTGACATATCCATGAAATAGTTTTGGAAAGAATTAATGAGACCATCATTCAGCTATACAATCTCATTAAATTATTTATCTTATGATTGTAACATTTTGGGGCATAAGGCCATTGATTGCAGGTCTAGTACAAGAAGCTGGAAATCTAGCATGAGGAACAAAATATCAAATCCTTTGGCTTATTATCGTGGTCATATAGAATGTTTTATGTGTCATAAGTTTGGACACATGTCAAAGGATTTCTTGATGCCTAGATACATAAGACCATAAGTAAAAAAACAACAACAAAAAATACACGCACAAGAAAGAAACCATCCAGGAGCAATGTGGAAGAAAACTGAAGAACAATTAGGAAGATGTGCTATTTCTCTTTGCTCGCATTTGAAGGATGAAAACTAGTAAATTGATAGTATATTCTCACATCACATGTCAGGAGATAGGAGAAAGTTTCACTTTTTGAAGAAAACAAAAAGTGAACCAACAAGAGTATTAGGAAGTGGAAACGAAAACCTTGGTAAAAAGAGGACCAATGCTAAAGATGTATGGCTCATTAAGGGTCTTAAGAACAACATTCTAAGTGTGAGAAAAATGGTTGATGGAGGAAAGGAAGTGGTCTTCAACTCCAAATATTTATTCATCACGAAAGAAGGACCAAAGAGGCTAATTCCTAGACGAGTCAAGACCCCAGACAATGTATATGTGTTGAAGGAAAGAGTGAAAAGTGAGAATAAAACAAGAGAGTACTCTTCCTCATCCAATTTTGAGTAGAAGATATCAACACATATTACAGCCTTATCTTGCATGATAGATGTTTTAGAGTACAAAATGGATGTGAAGGCTTCATTGGCTCAGTGGGAGTATAAGGAACATTTTTTTTTTCATGTAGTTAGCTTGCATTGATGCTTATCTCTTTGATTATGGTTTCTTGATGACAATTTTTTTTCCTACAGATGTTTTCCCTTTTAAGGTGTGATTAGGAGGAGATATGGCACATGTTCTAGGGAAGCACTTTATATGCTTCTAAATTTTCGTTGGAATTATGGATCCTTGGAAGATTTGTCTATGCATCTCATGTTATGTTCTCATCTGTTACAGAATATTATGTTTTGATCATGCATGGATTATATGCTTCCTATATGATTTGGCATGCAGTTGGCTTGTATCGTGCATTTTGGGTTAATGATTCCATGCATCTATTCGTGCCATGGAGATTAGTATGATGATGATATTTTTCTGGTTGTTGTCATTGCCATGTACAAATTTAGATAAATGATATATTGGGGTGATGTATGTGATATGTTGCTAAATTATGATGTTGTTATTACGTGCTATTGTTGGGCCACTATCTATTATTATGTGTTGATGGTTACTACTACAGAAATATTGATTCATGGTTGATGTTTTGGAGAGGATGATACATCTTTTATGATATCTATATTGGCATTATATTGGATCCATAAAGAGGAGATGTGGTTGATCATATTCTCTATGTAATTTAATTTTGACATTGTATTAGACATGCATTGATGAGAGGATGGTTATGATAGACATGTATGAGGAAGCTTCGTTTTTGTTTACTTCATGCATAGTGTTGAGAGTCATGTTTGGCATATGCTGCATAATGAGTCATGAGATTTGGTGCAACTATGTATGGGCTGTTAATATTTTTAGTACAACCATGCATTTCATGTATTATTCATGTATACTCTCACACTTTTCATGGCGGGACATTCTTGAGTCATGTATGCATTGAGAGAGAGTCATGCGAGTCATGGTTCAACCATATATGTACATATTGATGTCATTTTACAACTATCTATTATCAAATTTGTAGCCATGTAATAAGCCTATGAGGCCATGTACTTTGTTGCATATATTTTGGTCATAGTCTTTGGTCCATGTTGAGTAGCCTTTTGCATATGGAAAGGAGGCATTAGTTGTTGTGTATATCAATTTACATCCAACCATGGAGATTTTTGCATCCAGAAGAGTATGATTATTTATACAGTTGTGACATGTAATCATGTAGTTGTTGCTACCATGTCTAATTCATAGAGATTTTTCTTCTAGATAGAGATTTTTGTTGCTGGTATATGACATTTATGTTGCGAGGAAGTACATTATGGAGAATATGTATTTTATTCTATTGCTTCATAGTGAATGGATATATGTTTTTTCTGCTAGTAGATCACATTATGTTGTTGTTTCTATGATATGTATTATGTTTTTTACTGTTGATGTTGTTATTATCATGTTTCCTTGGGAGTGTGAGAGTTTATTATTGCTACTGGTAGGAGATGTATTTTGCTTCTCTAGTGTGTCAATGATTGGACATAGCTGGTGTCTATGGGGATTTTAGTGCACATATCTTCCAGGGAGAGTGTCTTTGAAGTTTTCTTGCACTCCATTGTTCATCATCGACATATGATATTGAGTGGAGTATATCAATAGCTCAGTTGGTCTGATTTTCGATGGCCAAAATGTCACTCTTGCGACACATAGGCATCCTAAGAGTGACACTTTGAGGTGGGGTGACATGTCGTTTCCTGTCCCATCACAATTATGACACTTCTAAAAATTGTCGATAGAGTGACGCTAATTTCGACATTTTTTTCGTAGTGTCGCAATTACAACATTTAAAAATTTTCGTCGCTTTTCCGAGATTTAAAAATTTTTGTCACTCTTCTGACATTTACAAATTTTAGTCACTCTTCTGATGTTTACAAATTTTGGTCGCTCTTACGACATTTGGAAATGGTTTTTGCGCTTCCGATATTTACAAATTTTCGTCACTCTTCCAAAGTTTACAAATGACCATCTCTATTCTGATGTTTACAAATTACCGTCGATCTTCTGTCGTTGAAAATTTCCATCGCTTGTCCAGCATTTACAAATGGTCGTCACTCTTCTGATGTTTAAAACTTTCAGTCACTATTTGGACGTTGAAAATTTTTTTTCTCTCTTCCGACGGTTACATATTGTTGTCACTCTTTAGACAATTTTAAGTGGATAGTGGAGTCAGAATACTGATGGCAACAAACGAATATGAAAAAAAAAACGAATATGGAATATGGAATGCATGTGTTGGTTTATATATTTGATCCATATGTTGGGTTATTGGACTAGAATAGCCTCTGGTTGAACTAAATTGTGGCTAACATTCGACATTGACTCTACATTTTCTATGTTGCAATTTTTGTCTCATAGAGTTACCCTTTACATCATTAATTAAGCATAATATATTACAATGACATCCAAACACCTTAGAACTTGGTAGGCTAATATATATAGATTAAATGGTATATCTTGTAACATCTTTCAAATTTCTATCTGGAATTGTGTGAAGAAGCCCTCCTAGAGTTTCATGCTGGGTTGTGTATTGCCTTATGTAGCCAAGCTGCTCCTGAGAGTAGCTCATCCTCATATATAGAGTATGAGAAATAGAATGGGTAGACTCCATATCTGGAACTTGATTCCTCTTGGGTAGAATTCTCTTGTCAGCAAAACAAGGACAACATGATTCTGATTATCCATGGAAAATTTCATGATGTTCACAAGAATTTACTTGTTAATAACACTATAGGAAGACCAAGGAAGTATAAGCAATATGTCTCTTCTGAATATTAGATTTCATAGTCTAATGAATGAAAAAAAAAAACTCTACTGTAACAAGATATAAAATAATTTATCATTGTTAACTAGTTGCTATGTGACCCATGTAAAATACATTTCAACCTGGCACAAGGGCATGAAAGCTAGGCAGGGTTGGTATGCTTTCAGGATGCCATGTTTGAAATCAAAATGTAGGGGGGAGATGAATCACACACATGTACATGCATATAATGTATAAAAATCTAAAAACATAACTAACAAAATGAGATGACTTACATAAATATTCATAGTGACCTAAATTGCATATGACGAAAACTGTACTGCCTACAAACACTTTCAGGCTTTAGCAGTCATTAAAAGTTTGTGAAATGTAGCCTATTTCGAATCATGATAAACATAAGCTTCTTCCAACTACTCTAAGCATGGGAGGTAGGGATCTGTGCAATATTCCTTAAAACATGAAAGGCTGCACAATGTGCCATAGCATGTTAAATTAGATGAACTACAATAATAGTATTTAAATTAGGGAACATCTTATACATGTTTGTAGCCTTCGTGAAAAACTGATTTTTTAGAATTTCCCAGTAGATAAACTAAGATATCCATTGGATTCCTTCGACCATAAATCAAGGCTACAATGACTAGGACAAACCTAACTACCAGTAATTTAGAAATACAAAGTACAACCTAAATAGTAAAGACTGAAGGAACAAAGTTGCAAAAATATTAATGGAGGAAAGATAGACTGTAGGAAGGTAGATGGTTGATATTTCCATCTCCTTTAAAACCTATCATTTGATGGCTTTGATGATCAGTGTGAGGAACCCCCTGAAGGATTCATTGCGAGGGCCAAACTCATGGGGTCTTGGAGTTTGAAAATTAAGGAGTGCTTAAAGCCTTTTCTTTAGTGCAATTGTTTAAAGGAGATAGGAGTATAAAGGAAAAATACAAGAAAGGCGAGCTCTTCTTTGGACTCAGACCGAGGTGTAACTAAATCCTCTCTTCTTTTCTATTTTTTCCTTCTTTTACCTTTCTTGGTATAATCTTGCGCTAACTATCAATACTAAAATATGTCTTCAAGTAGACAAAGATAACTCAAGGATGGTTTAATAATGAGTTAAAATTTAAACTTATTAAGCTAGTCTCTTGGCTAAGTAACTGTTAGATGTGAATGTTTTTGCATTCGTGGACAAGATCTCTTGAAGTTTAACTCTTTAGATTTCCTGTCTTTGTGTTTTCTACTCGCATTCTTTTCCCTTTGATATTAATGCTTTTGGATCAAACATTGTTGCTTTTAAACAATTCTATTTGAAGTTTGTTAGTACTTAAAAATTAAAAAAATTTATGATGGAATTTGCTAACGTTATGCATAATTTCTCAGAAAATATCTTAGATATTGGTATAATGAGCTTTTCTTAGACTATCCTGGCTATCCTCATGACCAATATGTTTTTTTTTAGGAAACATTTTTCTATATTGAATGTTATCCAACTTATTGATATGTTTCAATAGCTACTCAGTATTGCATTAGTATTTACAAGATCTGTTGTTTCCCTTTGATTATGTGCAGATGAAGAGGGAAATTTGATTTTTTTTTTAACATATAAATGAGCTACCTATTATAGACTCTTATGAGGAAACAAGATGTTGACAAGGTCATCAAGAATATGTTGGAAAAAGTTTTTTTTCTCCGATTTGGAAGGGCCACAGATGTTGCTTGCATGTAACTTGATGAGATTATACACTTATTCTCTTCCTGATGCATTTTTAAATATCTATCAAATATTCTCATGATTTGATTATGTTTGTATTTATTTTTTTGTCCTTTCTCATTTTTTCCATGGCCACATCTTGTGAAAATTGTACGTGATGTGTCTAAGTTTGCATCGATAGCTTTGGTGGATGTTGATGTAAAGAAAATACAAGTTTATCTAAAGTACTTTGACATCACTTTGATACCTGCTAAAATCTTCTTCCTTAATGAAAATCACATGAAGACGGACTAGGGGTATGTCACTCTTCCTTAAATTTAATTTTGTAGGTTTTATAGATCCTGATTTTTCTTATTTGATTCTTGGGTAGAAATATTTGTGACTGCCAATGTTGTGAATTAGCTGATGTGAATAGATTTTTTATTATCAATGATGATGCATAATTTTTTTGTGAGGATCAAATTTTGATTTGCAAGAAGATATTTATTATGAGCAACTGTATCATTGGGATGAGGATGAATATTCAGGCATACCTATATTTTGCCAAAGGATATTGTTTACTTAATGCGTAAGTGGAGCTTGGGAAATTTAGTTTCATTATGCAGGGAGATTGATAAAATGTAATATCCTGCCTTCAAACATAACTCCAAATCATACTAAATGGATTGGTGATTTCCATGACAAGAAATAATTCATTGACGTTGTAGAGTTATGTGTTTAAAGATTATTATTTTAGCAAGTTTCATTGGTTGTTTTGTTATGCAATTTTAAAATAAAACCAATTGTCTATTAACACTTAGTTCGAGTTTTTTAATCTCACTAGCACCTCACTAAATATAAACTCTAGTTCTATCTAGTCCTATTTATAAGGCAAAGAATAATACAAACACCTATCCACATTGCGAATATGAAGGATAGAGAACAACAAAAGAATTAATGAAAATAAATAGAATGGAATGTGATAATATCCCTAAATATCTATGGGACAAAGACAGAATACTTTCCGACACGACGAAAATCCGATAAACCAAAGAACTTACTAAAACTTAAGCATGTATGCATCTATATACCATGGCCTACGGGGAATGATGTAAAGAATGTGAAGAAAAAATGAAAGTAGTAGTATAACACATGAAAGTAATGACTGCATACATGCTGAGAAAACCCATCTAACAGAGCAAAGCCTCTTCTTGAAGTCATACGTTGACTACCAGGGAGCTTGCCTGAGTGCTTGCTTTCATATAACAGTATGGATTTGGAGAGAGCGTCTCCATAGTTATGGGAAGATCCATGGAACTTGGGCTTTCCATGCTTGGAGTGTTGATATATCTGTATAGTATAATTTTCATTACCATGCCCTACCCAAAATAGAAAAAACAACCCAAACACCAAGGAAACACCACAAGATTCCCTCATTGTCAAAATGGTAGACCTGAAAACTAAAACTACTACGTCCTCAAGCCAAAGCTTTGGACTGACTGTAGTGTTGCTTCTCAGCCATCATGTACATTAATTTGCGGGCTGGGGGGTTAAAGGGAGTGTAAAGATCCTTGGGCATGGACTCCACCACACGTTCCTTGGACTTGTATATCTTAAATTGCATGGCAGAGGATAAAAGAATTGATGATCTTGAATGGTATTAGCAGACTAGGTATAATTGTCACAACTATATAATGGAAAAATTGAAAAGTAGTAAAAACTATAATTGTCCCAAGGAGATATTGTACATATAAATGAAGAAAATGCATTAAAGGGTATCCCTCGACAGAGCACACAATACAACATGGCAACTGAAGTGTGTAGGCATTCTGAAACAGTTCATGCAAGTTAAATACAGGAATATCCAAGTTTATATATTTAACTCTGCTTGCATAGTTTTTAATTAGTATTCAAGTGATATCCATCTAAAAAAATGAGATAGAGGGAAGTAGATGTTGTGATAATCTCTTGCATGCAAATATGCACAAGTGAATATGCCTGACAACTATAGAAAAACCAACCCTCGTCAAAGGTGGAATACCTATCCATTTGGATTGGTAACATTGCCGTCTTGGGGTGGTGTTCCAAATGATTGTATGTTTCCACCTAATTGTCAAATCTACATGTATTTTTAGGTGGTGAATAAACTAAAGACTCAAGGAGATGTTAATACAAGATAATAAAGATGAATGGTTGAAAATTAATGCCACTTAAAGAGATTAAAATGATGACAAAGATATAGGAAAGTAATCAATACAAACAATAACAATTGCAAGATGTCAATGCTTCAAATGAGATGAGGAGAGATGGGTGCAAGGGTTATTCTTGAAAAAATTTAAACCAATAAAAAAACACCATTCCTCTTTCGATTTTTATTTCCAAATGATAATGATTAGATTTGAAAAATATGCGTCAAAATTTAAAATTCAAATCAGATATGACTCATTTATACGAACAGTCCAAAAGAAGAGCCTATGGAAAAATCAATGAATCAGATCATTGTTAATGAAAATAGATGACAACAGCCTTTGGCCAAGTATATGTCAGTCAGAGATATCAGTACTCAAATCATTCACCAAACACAAATGCAACCCTAAAGTAAGGAAAACGAATGCCAATGGTACTTGCTTGAAACTATGAGAGATCTCCTGAGATAAAAAGAAAAAATGACTTTAATTCAAATTCTTCAATTAAGGAAAAATATTCTTAAATGGAGGAAACCTAGGGTCAATACAAAATTACCATTCACAAATTGACAATGATATTTTTCAAAGTTCTTACACCAATTTTGAGGAAGGCAAGAGAATACTTAAGGGTTTGAATCTTTGTAATAACTTCAATGAACACTTAGCTTATGAAGACGTTACTAATGCTTTAGGGAATGAGGTTGTTAATGCAAAACAATTAGATTATAAAGAAGTCACAAAGAACAACAAAGTTAGTACTTTTCTTAAGATATTTCACCAATTGTCAAAGAAAGTCAATTTTAAACAATATATGTAATTCCTTTTTATTCCAATTATTTCCAATGAGCAGTGATCAAACCTTTGGGGTAGCAACAAACCTCTTATATTCTAAAGTAGTCAGCACCAAAATTTTAACAAGTTGAATCCCCTAGGCTTATTTAATGAGATTTATTACGTTACGTGTGATTCAAAACTTATCAAATGACCTTTAGTGGGTAACTAGAACAATAGTAAATAATGTCATGAGAATAGAAAGATAACAGTGAAAATATGCATGAGCCAGTTTTGAAATTTCATGTTCTAAGGAAAAATAAAAATAAAAGAACAACTTGAAATCCATCATGTAAACTATGATAAGATATTCATACCACTGAGATGCCATTGCTGCATTGGATCATACCTCTACAAGTTTAAGAGCAGTCATCAGTAGTAATAGGATCAGTCCTCCAACAAATCATATTTGTAACCCAGATAGCAAGGAAATAAAGCCAAATAATTGTTACTATTATGTTTTTATTCCTTAGTGTTTTAGGTATTTCTATCGTATATTATCTATGTGATTATGGTCAACAGTGAAATGCTTCGAATCTGGTGTATAATTTTGTTGTGAAACCAGCTCCAAAAATAGAAGAAAAGAGATATCAATGCCTTAGAAATAAGCCACTTCGAGGGGGAAACCTCCAACACATTACATGAATGAACAATTAATGGATGATAGAAACTACAAAACATCCTTTCTATATATAGGGGTCCATGGGGCCGCAATGTAATCTTAGTGGGGCCACCATGTAACCCTAGCTAACCTAACAATAATAATTTAAGAGCACAATAATAACAATATGGGGGTTACAGGGGTACAATAATAACAATAAGGGGGTTACACTAACAACAATAAGGGACTATACTAGTAATATAGGGACCCACATGCCTTCTCAAAAAAAGGGTGTTGACCCCAATGCTGATAGCTCGTCTCGGTTTTCCTGTCTCATCAATCCCATGAATCTTCAGTGGGTAAGTTCTTCCACTTGATGAGATACTCTGAAATTGATCGATTTCATAGCTGTCGAGTTCTTGTTTGCATGACCTCTTCAGGTTCCAATATGATTTTTCCTTCCTCATCAAGTTCTGGCAATATTGTTTGAACTGGAATATTTTCACCTCTAACCTTCTTTAAGCATGAAACATGGAAAACTCGATGCACTCGTGAAGAAGTAGGAAGCTCCAATTTGTATGCCATAGTACCAATATTTTGCAACACGTTGTAAGGACAATAGTAATTTGGCGAAAATTTATTATCCTTCTTAGCTTGCTTGAGGGAAATTTGTTGGTATGGTTGTAGCTGTAAAAATACCCAATCTCCTACATCAAAACTTCTCTCGCTGCGATGTTGATTTTCCTGTTGTGTCATTCGATTTCGTGCCAAATTTAGGTTATCCTTTAAGAGCTGGAGAACTTCTTGTTGATGCTCGATGTGATCTTCCACTTCTTGAACCTTCGTATTTTCTCTTAAAGATGATGTGATGGATGGTGGATGATATCCATTAAGTGCCATAAATGGGGTCATTTTCGCTGCAGTATGGAAGGAAGTGTTATACCACCATTCAGCAAGAGGTAACCACTTGACCCATTGTGTTTGTTTATCAGATACAAAACAATGAAGATATTTTTTTCCAAACATTTATTTACTATCTCAGTTTGACCATTGGATTGAGGATAATAAGATGAGATATGAGCTAATTGAGTATCCAAACAAGAAAATAACTCCATCCAAAAATTTCCAGTAAAAATGGGATCTCTGTTGCTCACAATAACCCTTGGGTTTCCATGTAGATTTTGAATTGTGTCCATAAATTTAGTAGCAATTGTACTTTCTTTAAATGGATGAGATAGTGCAAAAAAGTGTGCATACTTGGTAAGTTTATCAACTACCACCATGATGACACTATTTCCTTCGGACTTAGGTAAACTTGTGATAAAATCCATTGAAATCTCCTCCCAATGTTGACTTGGAATGGATAAAGGTTGTAGAAGACCCGAGGTCTTAATTGTCTCAACTTTATTCTGCTAGAAAATCAAACATTACACCACAAAATTTTGAATATCATATTTAAGGCCATCCAAAAAAAATTATTTCTTCACCCTGTGGTAAGTTTTTAAAAATCCCGAGTGTCCTCCTAAAGGAGAAGTGTGCAATTCCAAAAGAATATTTTGTTTTAGTTGGGAATTCTTACAAACGGATAAGGGACCTTTTTACCATAAGGAATCATTTTTCGAACTAAATGTATCAGATGTACTAGGATCTTGCTGCATCTTTTGAATGTGTGTCCACACTTCTTCGTCCTTCTTCCATTCATCCCTTGCTTTGGTTATCCAATCTGGTTGGATAATAGAAATGGCACAAAGAAATGCTTCCACCTCTTCATTCTTTCTTGAGAGTGCACTTGCAACAACATTTAGCTTCCCTTTTTTGTAGATTATTTCAAAGTCATAACCCAACATCTTTGTGACCCATTTTTGCTGCTCTTTTGAAGACAGTCTTTGTTCCAAAAAGTGTTTAAGACTATCATGATCAGTTTTTACCTTAAAGTGTCTTTCCATTAGGTAAGTTTGCCATTTCTTTAGTGTATGTAGTATTGCTAACATTTCGTTCTCGTAAATAGCTTTCTGTAAATAATTTCCTTTGATTGGACGAATTTCAAAAGTAATGGGTCTTCCTTCTTGCATTAAAACATCACCAATTCCATTTCCTAAGGCATCACATTCCACAATAAAGTTTTTTTTGAAGTCTGGCGTAGCTAAGACCAGTGGTAGGAATATTGACTCTTTAAGATGTTCAAAGGACATAGTTGCTTTAGGAGTCCACGAAAATTCATCTTTCTTCAATAATGTTGTTAGAGGTGCTACTATTCTCCCATAATTCTTAACAAACTTGTGATAATACCCTGTTAACCCAAGAAATCCTCGCACCTGCTTTATGGTTGTGGGGACTTTCCATTATTTAATGGCTTTAATTTTGTTAGGGTCTACCTTAACACCCTCCTAAGATACAATATGACCCAGATATTCCACCTCTTGTACTCCAAAGAAATATTTGGATCTTTCTTCATATAATTGTTTCTCTTGCAATAGTTTCAGCACCCTGTCAACATGTTGGACATGATCCTTCCGAGACCTGCTGTAGATTAGTATATCATCAAAAAATACTAGAACAAATTTTCTAAGGAAGGGTTTGAAAATGAAATTCATCAACCCTTGAAATGTAGAAGGTGCATTGGTAAGGCCAAAAACCATGACCAAAAATTCATAATGAACCTCATGAGTTTGAAATGTTGTTTTTGGAATATCTTCAGTCATGATTCTAATCTGATGATATCCTGAATGAAGATCCAAATTGGTAAAATAAATTGCTCCATGTAATTCATCCAATAATTCATCAATCACAGGAGTGGGAAATTTATCTTTAATGGTGAGCTTATTGAGCTCCCTATAATCCGGACACATGCACCATGATCCATCCTTCTTGTGTACCAATACTACAGAAGCAGAGAAAGAACTTTGACTACGTTGAATTATACCAGCCTCTAACATTTCTGCAATCATACGTTTAATTTCGCTCTTTTAGACATGAGGGTATCTATAAGGCCTGATGTTTGGAGGAACACTTCTTGGAATCAAATGAATAGCATGATCATGATCACGAATAGGTGTGAATTTTTTGGGAGTTTTAAAAACCTTTGAATGATTGTCCAAGACTTTTTGGAGATCTGCAGAAATAGATGATTTTGATGTTGGAACTTCTAGTGAGCATAATTGTGCAATTATGCCTCGTTGTTCTTTCATTAGAATATTTTCCATGACATTATAGCTTATTATCTTTCCCAGATTCCATGCAATACCCCGTAATTTGACTTCCTTTCCTTCTGAAAAAAATTTCAAGAAAATTTTCTTGAAAATTAAAAGCTATCGTCCCCAAAGATTGTAACCATTGTACTCCTAGTACAACATCAGCACCTCCCATAGGAATGGAAAGAATTGGACTATTAAACTCATATTCCCCCATGGTTAGCTTGATATTATGGCATTTTCTAGAGAAATTTATAGTTCCTCCATTTGCAACCATCACTTGAAATTCTGGTGCTGGGTATAGGAAACAATTCAATTCCTTGGCTACCTTACAATGAATAAAATTATGGGTACTACTTGAATCAATATACACTATTACATTTTTCTTCTTAATATGTCCTTCTATGTTGAGAGTTTGAGGAGTTGTAATTCCTTCCAATGCATTACATGATATGGTTGGACTCATTTCTTCCTCTTCTAGGGTTGGTTCCTGGCATATATCCTCTTCTTGTTCATGTTATTCTTCCTCCTCACAATCTATGTAAAATAATTTCTTCTCAGCACACTTATGACCTTTAGTGTATTTTCTATCACAACTGTAGCAAAGCCCTTTTACTCTTTTTTATTCCAATTGTTGTGGTGTCAACCTTGTAAGTTGTGGAAATCTAGGAGTAGCAACACTTCCCTCTTTATATAAGTGAGTGGTAGGCTTCCTTGTCGCCATAATTTTACATTCAATTTTTCTTGCCGACCTGAATGCCTTCTCCAATGAATCAGGTTCCAAAACATGAATTTCATGTTGGATGTTATCCTTTAAAGTACCTATGAAGAGATCAATCCTATGCTCCTCTGGAATATAATTTACCTTTATATTCAATTTTTGGAAGTCCTCAATGTGCTCCCCCACTAAACCCTTTTGTTTGAGATTTATCAATTGGTTAAAGAAGTTGTTTCTCTTTGTATCCTCATAATGTGCTATCATTTCCTTCGTAAAAATTGACCAAGTGACAATTGTTTTATGGGAGAAAATCCATCGGTACCATACAAAAGTATTTTGTTCTAAATGTAAAGTTGCAATCCGTACCTTTTGTTTGTTTTTCACATTATTGAGATCAAAGTATTGCTCCATCTGTAGTATCCATGTTATAGGATCCTTTCCATCAAAATTCCTCATATCCATTTTTGGAATATGGTGGTTCTTCCCGCCAACATTAGAGTTTATGAAATCACGATTAACATTTATTTTTTTCTCATCATGAGTTTCTTCTACTACCTTTTCACCATTAGGAAACATTTCTTGTATCAACTTTGTCAAACCTTCCATGTTTTCTTTTATATCACTCTTCATGTTTTCCATTTTTTCATCGATCTTAGCTTCCATGTCATCCATATTAGATTCCATGCCAGCTTCCATGCCATCTATCTTAGCTTTCATGCCATTATTCAAACCATCCATCTTATATTCCACACCTTTCTTCAAACCATCCATCTTAGTTTCCATGCCTTTATTCAAAACTTCCATGTCATTTTTTGTTGCTCATTGTGAGAGCGAAATTTGTTGCACTTTCTCTTATAATTTTGATATGTCGTGTTGCCATTTTTTGTCTTCATGAGTCATAGTAGAGCCTTATAAAGGATTAATGGGTGTTGAATTCTTTTTCGGGGCCATTTTAGAATCCAATATTGATATCTATTCTACAATATTCCCTTGGAATCAATTCAACTTGATTCTTCAAACAAGACTTATGCAATTCAGGGAAAAAAATACACACCTTTTACTTGATTTTGAGGAGCTCTATATTGAAATTGAATTATCTCTATAATTGTGGATCCTCAATATTTGAAATTAGGCCTTGCAGTAGCCCTCTCAAGCTTCTTTCAAATGTCGTAGGTCTGACCTGATTTGGATTCTTCAAGGAAAGGTTATGTCTAATCTCCCACAATGACCCGATTATGGACTCGTTCAGTAGAGAAAAATTTGATGACTTGTCACATGTCACTGTTTCCTCCTTTGGCTCTGAAATTGATAGAAAAGAAACTAAATCTCTTGCACTTGTGTCCAATTTTTGCATCATTCCAATCTGATGCTCAGAGAGAGTGTTATGAAGATTTTCCCATGATAACCTCTTTGAGATGAAATTCGGGAACTTGAAAAATGGCCTAACTTCCACAAATCATATCTCCGCAAATATTGCAAACAAAGCTCTGACATTTTGCAACGATGTTCCTCAGAATTTTAGCTTCTTTCTCTAAAAATTTCAGCTTCTGAATCTTCGTAGAACAAAAATTATAGCAAAAATTATGCGATGAGCGGTTTAGGTTAAATTCAGGAGCCTGCAAAAAGCCCTAACTTCCATAGGTCATATCTCTTAAAATATTATGAACCAAGCTCTAAAATTTTGCGATGATGTTCCTAAGAATTTCAGTTTCGTACTCTAAAAAATTCAGCTTTGGAACCTTCATAGAAAACAAGTTATAGCGAAAATGCCACGATGACTGGTTTGAAGAAGCAAAAAGCGTAGAATCGAAAGCTCTGAAACCAAATGTTGTGAAACAAGCTCCAAAAATAGAATAAAAGAGATATCAACACCTTAGAAATAAGCCACTTCGAGGGGGCCACCTCCAATACATTACATGAATGAACAATTCTTAGATGATACAAATTACAAAACCTCCTTTCTATATATAGGAGTCCATGGGGACATAATGTAATCTTAGTGGGGCCACAATGTAATCCTAGCTGACCTAACAATAATAATTTAAGGGCACAATAATGACAATATGGGGGTTACATGGGTACAATAATAATAATAAGCGGGTTACACTAACATCAATAAGGGAGTATAATAGTAATATAGGGACCTAAAAAATTTACAGTATGCTCTAGCTTACGATGAGGGAGAAGAAGGGCATAATACCTTGCGGCCTTACTCCAAAGGGTAGTATGTCAAATCAAAATACCAAATAATACTTCTTGGGCCTCAAACATGTGATGAAACCTCTCCAATGATCACGTTATATCTACATTCACCAACAATTAGCCCAAGATTGATATTTAACAAAAAAATCTTGCATCTAGCTTCAGAAAACTAATTATATCCAAATTAAATTTTCAATTTTAAGGGAATTTTTCTAATGATAACAACCTTATACCCGAATCAAATCTTTCGTTTACTTACAATATATGACGGAAAGAATGCTGAGGATGACAATGCTTATAACATTCCTAGATAGAAACTGAAATCACTTCCACAACACTTTGTGCTCCTCAATGGAAGACTTCTATTCCATATTAGAATCAAACCCTCCATCCACATTTTCAATAATCTTTTTATCCTCATCATAATCGTCAGTAAACCGCTTGCTCTTCAAAAAATCATTGACAACAACTTTACTGAGATATTGCCTAGCCCATATAGGCCTGTAGAGGTTCGAACGCCAAACATTATGTGAGGACTTCTTCTATCTCCAATTGGTTGATTTATCCTGGAAAATTATGAGAAGTCTGAATACTTGACTTTGATTATCACATCACGAGGAAATGGGAAATGGGTGTTACCGTATATCCTCCAGCATGGAGATTAAGCATTGCAGAGTACGAATTTAGTCAAATTCACATTGAATCCAATGGTGTTATTAGAGACATGGGGTAGAACTAAAGAAACAACAAGGTGTGCTAGGGAATGGGCATTCCACATTCAACGTTCAGGGGATTGAAGTTTTGCAGGTTCGAGTCGGGTTCAACCCGAATCTTCATACAAAACATTGAAAATGCATTCTGAAAAGTCATTCAAAGGGTGCATTTTTTTCAGGCGGGAATATGGAAGATGGCTAAAGGGTGAAATTTTTTCTAGGTGGGAATTGAAATTAAAATTAAAAATACAAAATTAAATGTAAATAATAATGTTTAAAAAAATTTATATAAAGTATTAAATTAAAAATTGAATAGACTGGAGGCTTTGCTAGGGTTTCCGCTGCTCCCCTGCAACTGCGCCGACACTCTCTGAATGCTTGGAGCCTTCCCACCGGCTCTCTCCTGCTGCCTTGCAGAGGACCTGTGTTGATTCACCTGCAATTGCAGGCCCGACAGGGGGAGGCGACAGGTCCTCCCCCTCAACTCACGACAAACCTTCCTTCGAGAAAACTACAAAGGATACGGCTGTGAACAGAAAGCCTCCAGAAGCTGAGGACAATATAAAATCTGAAGTGAAAATAGCCCATTCTGACAAGGAAAATGTTGTAAAGGCAGAAGAATCTGGGCAAAAAGAAACGCCCCAGGTGACGTCGACCACCTGCAAATCGATTGCAGCAGAAAGGCCCAAAATTGAGCTTCCAAGTCACAGGATCAATGGACGAATCTAGTTCATGAAGGACCACGCCCTGATTGGAAATTTTATCGGATTTTGGCCCACGGAAAAGGCCCTGCATGGGTGGATAGCAGCCAAATGGAAACCCAAAGGGCATGTCACCCTCCAACTTGGACCCAAGGGTTTCTTCACTGTTATTTTTCTCTGCATTGAAGATCGTAATAGGGTTCTGGTTGAAGGACCGTACTTCTTCAACTCTGTCGGCCTTTACCTAAGGAATTGGATAGAAAGATTCAACCCTGATAAGGAAGATTTTAGCTGGGCTCCTGTCCGGATAAGGATGTACTCGCTCCCTCTGGAATACTGGGATGAAGAATCTATAAAAGACATTGGTCAGGGATTAGGTGAGTTCATAAAAATCACAGAGGAAACGAAGATGCATCGTTACACCTCATACGCTCGCATCTGCATTTATATGAGACTGGACAAAGCACTCCCAAATTCGGTAAGCCTCTACCATGACGATTTCAAATGGATTCAGCCTCTTGATTTTGAGCATGTTCCCTTCCGCTGTCGTAAATGCCACATCCATGGGCATCTCTTTAGGGACAGCCCTCTCAATGACAAGCCTCAAGCCTTGGAACGCCCGGATGAGTCTGTCCCTGAGGGGTTTACCAAAGTCACCAACCGAAGAAGATCTCACAAGAAAACCCCCAATGGGAAAAAACCCTCTATTCCAGCCTCTTCCATCCCCTCTACTAGCAATAGCTTTGATGCTCTTGCCTTTGTAACTGATATCCTTCCCCAAGCAAATCAGTTGCCATCCCACGTGGCTAACTCTTCCTCTCCACCCCCTCCACCTAACCCTAACCCTTCCTCTTCGGCCATGGGGGGGTAGCCAAATCCTTCTGAAGAGCATTTGAAAGACCCAGACTGGAAACCAAATGGAATGGATGTGGACTGCATTCCCATACAGCACTCTGGAAATAACAGTCAAGCACAAAGCATGGAGGAAGAACCAGAAAGCATTGACCTGAGAGGGCTTGACATCTTTGAACTAGAACAAGCCTGCAGGAAAAAGGAATTTGACAAGATTCAAGCACACCAGCTAGATCAGCTGGAGGTGATTATTTCCAGAGCTTTCAGACAAAAGGAACTGGGAATACAACCAGGCAGCAAATGGGATGGAAATCAGCCCCACAAGGATTCTAAGAAAAGATGAAGGAAGACAGACCTGGAACGAACAATAACAGTGGGAAAAATCCTGGTTGACTCCGGAAGGTATGCAAAGCTGACAAAGTACTACAAACCTCTACCCTACAGTGAATCATGAAGCTCACCTCCTGGAATGTAAGAGGACTAAACAGTCCTAGGAAACACAGAATGATAAAAAACATGATAAAGTTGGAGCGGCCCCAAATTTTTTTCCTGCAGGAAACCAAATGTAACAGCAGCACTCTTGGCAACATCCTCTTTAAAGCTTGGCCTGGATGCCAATCAGTAGCGGTGGATGCATCGGGCGCTTCGGGAGGATTGGCCATCACCTGGAACACTCAAGCTGTCTCGCTCTCTAATTTTCATTCCTCCCATCACATCATCCAAGAAACTTTTCACATCATAGGAACCAATATTCATGGACATATCACTAATGTCTACTTCCCATAGGAAGCAGGTAGTAAAACTGTTCTATTGGATACTATAGAAGAGCTTAATGCTGCTAGAATCCATCCTCTCTGGATCCTAGGTGGTGACTTTAATATGATCACGCAACTGGGGGAAAAGATGGGAGGCAGAGAAAAATTAGAGCCAGAAAGTGGCCACTTCAAAGACTTCATACAGGACAACTTGCTGATAGATCTGCAGTACATAAATGGAATTTTCACATGGAGCAACCGCAAAGCAGGATGCTAGCACATTGCCTCCAAGCTAGACAGGCTTCTAATCTCAGATAATGCAGTCCATTTGGGAGGAGACATTTATGCCTCTATCCTCCCTCTCAATAGCTCTGACCATTGGCCGATCTCGCTACAATGGCAAAGACCGGGGAATTCAACGCGGCGGCCTTTTCGCTTTGAGGCTTTCTGGCTGAATCACCCTACTTTCAAGGACCTCATCAGCTTCTGGTGGAAGAACATTGTGCCACCAGAAGGGTCCAAAATGTACCAGTTCCATCAAAAGCTCAAACTCCTCAAAGCCCACATCAAACACTGGAATCACTCTACTTTTGGAAATATTTTCCAGGCACAGCAGGACCTCAACAAGGAGATGAGAGCTCTCTAGCAAAAAATCATCACTGAAGGCTACACGGAAGATTCAATGGAGAAGGAAAAGCAGCTACAAACTCAACTTGAGGAAAGATCAAAGCAGGAAGAAATTATTTGGAGGCAAAAATCCAGAATACAGTGGCTGAAGGAGGGCGAAAGGAATACCAAGTTCTTTCACAGGACCACCATTCAAAGACGAATGCACAATACAATTACATCTATTAAGAATCAAGAGGGGGAAAAGGTGGAAGAACAAGCGGAAATCGAGAAAGCGCTCATCGACCACTTCCAGGCAGTTCATCAAGAACCTCCTTTGGATAGAAGGCCGACCATAGACAAAATTACCCAAAGCATTCCTAAGATTATCACTGACGAGCACAACCAGCTCCTATTATGCCCAGTCTCTCATCAGGAAGTGGATCTCGCCATGAAGCAACTCAAAGAAGGGATGGCACCTGGCCCTAATGGCTTCACAACCACCTTCTTTCACCATTTTTTGGGACCTCATCAGAGAGGAGGTTTGGATGGTAGTGGAATAATCATGCTCGATGCATTGGATTCTCCCTTCTCTGAATGCAACATTCATCACCCTCATCCTAAAAGAAGAGGAAGCCAGTACGCCCGACAAATTTCGTCCAATCGCCTTATGCAATGTCATCTACAAAGTTATCTCTAAAGTCATTGCTAACAGATTGAAGCCGCTTCTGCCTCTTCTTGTCTCGCCTAAGCAATCTGGATAGGTAGAAGGTAGACAAATCTTGGACGGCATCATCCTCACTCATGAGATCATTCACTCCCTCAAGCACTCCAATCAGGCAGGTATGATCCTTAAGATTGATCTTTCTAAAGCTTTTGACAAATTAAGCTGGTCCTACATTCAAAAAATGTTAACTGCTTTTGGTTTCTCTCCAACCTAGGTTCGATGGGTCTATAGTCTTATCTCTTCCTCTTTTTTCTCGATCCTTATTAATGGGATTCCCTCGCGACCCTTCAGCTCCACAAGAGGCATCAGACAGGGGGATCCCCTATCCCCCTTCCTCTTAGTTTTAATGGCGGAGGGTCTAGGGCGACATCTAGCCATGGCCCTCAGAACCCAGCAAATCTAGGGCATCTCGGTTCACAACTCACCTGCCATCACCCACCAACATTTTGTAGATGACAACATGGTGTTTGGGTACCCCTCCATTCACGAAGCCTCCCTTCTTAAATCCCTCTTGAATGATTTCTCAACTCCCTCTAGAGCTAGCATAAACGATGCCAAATCTCAGATTTTCTTCTTCCACACCCCCCCTTTAACTCAATCCGCCATTTCTCGTATCCTTGGTTTCTCTATCGCCTCTCTCCCCTCCAATTACCTAGGTGCCCCTCTCATCACCTCTGCCCTTAAGCATGCTTCCTGGCACAAGCTTCTGGAAAAAATTGAAGCTAGACTCTCTTCATGGACTCTCAGAACTTTTGACCATAGCAAGATCCAGCACCCAAAGATCCTCTTTGTTGCAGAATATGGAGTTTGGGAGTTTGGCCTAAGGTTGCTTTATTTCTTTGGCTCTTTGGAAATCAAAGAATTCTCACATGGGACAACTTAAGGAAGAGAAGCTTTCATGGCCCCTCAATATGCCCCATCTGTTGTGAGAATGAGGAAACACAACAGCATCTCCTCTTTACCTGCCCCCTGGCCACTCATTTGTGGGAGAAAGTCAGTTTTCGAAGCCAACAGAATTGCAGACTTGATACCGATATAATAAGCTCCATTCGTCAATGGAATCAAAATCCTTTCAAATGTGAGATTCTAAATCAACTCTGGAGAATCATCCCAGGCCTCCTCCTCTGGAGAATCTGGAAAGAGAGAAACAAACGTATTTTAAAGGATCAAAGAACCTCAATTGACAGAAACTTTAGCATTGCATTCCTGGACCACCGAGGATTACCCTACTCTGGCTAAAGAAAAGGCCATATGGGAAAATTGGGGTCTCCAGATTCTACCTGGAAATCAAGTGCACAAAGCTTCTAAAACTGATAATTCCACAAACTCCTGGATGCCCCCTCCCAAGAACACCTACAAACTCAAATTTGATGGTGCTTCAAAAGGAAATCCCGGCATGGCAGGCTTTGGAGGAGTCATATGGGATCACAAAGGCACTCCCATCGTTATCTATTTTGGCAGTCTTGGATGGGACACGAACAACTCGGGTGAGCTGGAAGGATTATGGCATTGGCTTCTCCTCTCTCAACAGACTGGGTTGCACCCTCTGGAGATAGAGGGCGACTCCCAAATCCTCATTAACATGGTCAAATAGCTCCTGAATGGGGCTCAAGCACAAAAAGTTGCTAGCAGTTGGCGCCTTGAGGCTCGTTTGGAAGAAATCGAGCGTTGGCTCCGCAACAACCGTGCTCTCCTCTGCAATCACACCAGAAGGGAAGGAAACAAAGTGGCAGATCATCTTGCCAACCTGGGAATCGACTGTGGGCACAATCTAATTACAGGGACGCTCGACATTATCCAGAACAATGAACAAAGACAGAAATGCCAAGCTTTGGTTCAAGATGAGGCAGATCTCTCGGATGCGGGTGCTATCAGGCGCATTGGAGTTGATGGGACGGGGGTCTAGCCGGACAGCAAGCCACATGCCATCCCGTAGGGAGAACATCACTCCAGCCTTAAACATGTTTATGCGGAGTTCAATTGCATTAAATTCAGGCGCACTTCACAACCTGGTTGCCGCTCCTCGATGCATTCTCGACTGCTATGCATTGGATCGTCCTCCGGTGCACATTAAAGACCATTCATTGCAGCTGAGCTACCATTGCAAGGCCGACCTGATACAAGACATGGACCCATCTTCTGTTTCGAGTTCTTCTCCCTCGCCGGTGAATTGGTGCTGCAGTCCAGCTGCTGGAATTGCCAATGAATGCACTGTCACTGGCAAGCAAAGCTGTATCAATTGCTTCCTGGAGCTGGGTGAAAACCTTCACTTCTTGCTCTCTGGCTCCTGCTTGCTAGCCTCTATCTCTCTGCACTCCAATTTGACTCTGCCCTCTGTCTCCTCTCTGGTTCCCTGGCCTTCTTGCCTTGGCTTAGCTGAGAACATGCCTCGCCTCAGGCATCGAATGCGCTGTAGGCGTGGTTCCACCCGGAGCTGTGTGAGGCGTTATCCTTCCTCCTCTAGCTCGCCTTCTAGGACTTCTTCCCCCTCGGATAGTCTTCACAGTATTCTTCATGGTCGTTTGCTTCGTTCGGGTCATATGCTGGACTCGCCCTCGTCCTCTGCTCTCCCGACACAATCCCATATTTTCCTTTTCTCCTTTGACTGCTCCCTCAATCATTCGAGAGTCACTGCTACCATCTTGATTGTGTTTCCTGAGGAGCCCCAGGACGAGCAGCTCCAGAATCCTTCGGAGGGACAGGTCAATAATGGCAATATGATGCAGGATCAAGCGCTATAGGATCTAGCGAAGCAGGCCAGCGGAAGCAAGGAGTCTAGGCCGGGCGACACGGGACAAAGCTAGGTGGAGCAAGCAGTCCCTCCTCCCTCCGGGAAAGTGATCCACTCTGTCGATGACCTGTACAACGATCGTGGCAAACTCGACGAATACTGGTGCAGGATTGAACAAGTTGCTCCTGATGAGTAGTTATGTCTCTCAATTATGGTTTCCTTTCTATGTTTCTTCCTTCTCCATTGGGCGTGTTTCTAAATTTCATGCAGTTTCATGCTATTACAATCATGGTTTTTGTTTTTGTCAGTACTCTAAGTATCCCGATACCCTGCGTGGGATTTTTTAATCGTGGTCTCAATTGGCTGGTTTCCCTCCTGCAGGGCAGTCTCAAACTCTGTTTTTACAAGTCTAAAATGCCTCTTCACTAGGCAAGCTTAAGGCTTCGGCCCGCTGTGCACTACTTTTTCTGTTAACAGACTAATTTTAGTTAGAAAAAAAAAAAAATTTGAATATAAATAAATCATATATTAAGGTTTACATAAATTATTTAATATGTAAAACTTACAACTTTCAACACACACGACCCGAATTGACCCGAACCTAACCCGAATGTGTTTCCTTGGGCTCCCGCACACAACACGACTCGACCCACCTGAACTAAGTCATAAGGGAGGAAACGGAAAACAGGTCACACGAACATGCACCTTAAGGGACACGGGTGATCACAAAAGCGTTTCCTTGGGCACCCTCACAAGGCACGACCCAGCCCGCCCGAACGAAGGAAATAAGGAGAACCAAATGGAAAATGGGTCACACAAACATGCACAAGGCACAAATGCAGTCACAACTTATCATTTTTTATATGACCACCCTCAAACGACCTAATCCGACCGGACCTGAATGCCTTTTCTTGGTTGACCTCACACAGCACGACCCGACCCGTTTGAATGAAGGCACAAAGGAGCTAACGATAAATGGGTTTCATGTGCACAAACAAGGCACACGTACGATGACAACTTAGCATTTTTTATATGGCTGCCCTCACAAGATCCGACCCAACCTAACATGAATGCATTTCATTGTTCACCCTCATAGGGCACGACCCGACCGGACCGGACCTGAATGTGTTTCCTTGGCCGCCCTCACATGACCCAACCTGAACCGACCCGATCGAAGGAAGGCATAAGGGAGCTAATGTCAAATGGGTCACAAGAACGTGCACAAGACACATGGGAAATCACAAATTTTCATTTTTCATACATCCTCCCTCACACAACCCAACCTGAAAGTGTTTCCTTGGGCACCCTCACACGGTACGACATAACCCAACTGGACCCGAATGTGTTCATTGGGCCCCCTCACATGAACGGACCGAACCCAACCCACCCTAAATGCATTTCCTTAGGCGCCCTCACATGAACTGACCCAACGTGAACACATTTCCTTTGGTGCCCTCACACGACCCTAGATCTCAACCCGCTCGAACAAAGGCACAAGGGAGAAAAAGGCAAATGGGTGACACAAACCTGTGCCACAAGGCACATGGGCAATCAAAACTTGGAGTTTTTTATACAACCTCGCCCACAGGACTGGACCTGACCAGACCCAACCTGAACACATTTCCTTGGGTGCCCTCACACGGCACAAACCGACCTACCCAAACAAAGGCACAAGGGAGAAAATGAAAAACGAGTCACACGAACGTGTAAAAGGCACATGGGTGGTGACATCTTAGCTTTTTTGATATGGCTTCCCTCAAATGACCCGACCCCGTGACCCACTTGAATGCATTTTGTTGGGTGCCCTCGCATGACCCAACCCAAGCCGACCCGCACGGATGCGTTTCCTTGCGCGCCCTGATACGACTCAACCTCACCCGAACCACCCGAACGTGTTTCCATGGATGCCGTCACATGACACGACCGGGCCCGACCAGCCCGAACACGTTTCCTTGCGCACCCACACATGGCACGAACTGACCCGACCCATCCCTACACATTTCCTTGGGCACCCTCACATGACCCGACCTGACCTGAATAGAATGAAAATGCTACAGTTGGTATCGAAGCTTGGAAAATATATTGGTTGGTATCAGTGATACATTAGCATGGAAAAACATTGGCAGAGTCGAAGCTACATATCAATACATGGAAATATGGGAATAATGTCAAGGGAGGGTTTTTCAAACCTTGTAGTATAGGTTGAGGCATATGAAAGAAGAGCACCCACATATTTGTGTTCAACTTGAAGTGTTGGAGGCGAATGTTGAAGTAGAGCTTCTTTAACTAGCTTGGGAAATGGTGCAAGATGGAGCTACAAATTTCGATGAAGAAGAATACGTCGAGACATCTGAAGAAGAGGATGTTGCAGATGTTTCAATGATAGAGGAATAACTTGATGAACATGTTGGAACAGGATCATGCACTTTGCAGACATTGATGATGGACGACACTTATAGGGGTTAGGGGTTAGGGATTAATGGGGTTAGGGTTTAGGGGGTTAAATGGGTTATGGTTTTAGGGGTTTATGGGGTTAAATGGGTTAGGGATCAATAATTAGGGTTTAAGGTGTTATGAGTTAAGGGTTTATAGGTTTAGGGTTTTAGGGGTTTAAGGTTAAATGGGTTAGGGGTTTAGAGGTTTAGGGGTTTAAATGGGTTAGGGTTTTATGGGTTTAGGGGGTTAAATGGGCTAGGGGTCAGGAATTATGGTTTAAGGGGTTAGGGGTTAAGGGTTCAGAGGTTTAGGGGGTTAGATGGGTTAGGGGTTTTGAGGGTTAAATGGGTTAGGGTTTAAAGGTTTAGGTGTTAAGGGTTTATAGGTTTAGGGTATATGGGTTAAATAAATTAGGGGTTTAGAGGTTTAGGGGGTTAAATGGGTTAGGGGTTGGGAATTGTGGCTAAGGATTCAACCTCCATGGAAAAATATAAAGTCATCAAAAACCTTAATGGTTTTGAATTTTTTTCTAAAATACCGTTCCTAATAGACAAACCCCATTGGATATAGGATTCCAAAGTTGTATTTTTAGCAATTATTTCATCTTGAAAGGTGGATGGAACTAAACACAAAGTGGAAGGAAAAAATATATTGATTAAAACTTATGACTAATTGTGAAAAATTCTCAAGATGAATATTTGGGTATAGAGGGGAAAAGAAGTATGAGTATGAAATGGAGCCTTAGAACAATAGGGAGGCTCAAATATAGTTCACCCATGAAAATTCAGGTTCTAACAAAGTGAGAGGGCTATGAGGTGCCCATAAGAAGCTAGCCCACAAAAGGGTGCCGATCATTTACAAAGCAGATATAATAATAATCATGGAGCCTGTTACCCACCAATCTGTAGAGTACGCTAGAGGAGTCCTCAAGATACCAATTAGGAAAAATTTATTTAAAAGCAAAAGAAAAATTTGACGCACCACAAAAACTTGCCATCAATAGATCAAGAAAGTAATTAAAGTATGTCATTACAAATCTGACCTTGAGTCTTTCATATTCCCATTTTTTTGTACTAAATTTTCATATCATGAACTCACATCAAGGAATATTAGATTTATGTCAACATACTCCATTTGTAAATGGCGAGTATGGTTATAATGTTAGCTGGAGCAGACTGCACAAAATTGGGTTTTTGGATCCTTGCATTGATAAATTTGGTTTCTTGGCTTACAATGATGTTTAAGTAATGATTCATTTTGTTCATAATTCGTTCTGAAATGTTGGGGGTGTTTTATTTTATAGATTATATTCAACTACCTAGTGCCCCAACGTGACTTGATAAGAATGGAGACTTGTTTGCTTATGTTTTGAGCTGTTTATGGAAGGCATTGATGTTGGTTGTTTCATAAAGGAAAGCAACATTGATGCAGGTTGTTTACCATTGTTTGTATTCAAGAAAAATCCAACCAAACTCTAATTCTATCCACCCAACAAAATTTCTACCATACCTTAATTTTACAAGCGTGTTCATGCTTGATAAATTTGAAATCACATACTTATGTACTAGAAATTCACCATTTCCTAACCCACAACCTTGTACTAGAGCCAACTCCAAAAAGAGAAAAATAGCCCAAGCCATCAAGATCCCCATTAAGAAACGATGATGACCCAATGCAGATCCTCTAAAGCAACTAAGGATAATCCCAAGCAAAGAAGACCCTTGGATACGACACGACCCAGCCCAACCCAACCCACTCAAACACGTTTCCTTAGGTGCCTCACACGACATGACACAGCCCGAAAGTGTTTCCTTGGGTGCCCTCAGACGACCTGCATGGATGCGTTTCCTCGGGAACCCTCACATGGAACAAATTGAACTAACCCAACCCGACCTGCCCGAACGCATTTTATTGGGCACTCTCACACGGTATGAACTGACCCAACTGACTTGACCCACCTGAATGAGTTTTGTTGGGCGTGCTCACATGAAATGAACTGACCTGGCTGAGTGAAGGCATGAAGGAGCAAATGGAAAACCGATCACAAATTAGCATTTTTTTATACAGCCACCCTCACACGACACAACCTAACCCAAATTGACCCACCCGAATGCATTTCATTAGGTGCCCTCACATGACACGACCTGATCTAACCCATGTGAATGCGTTTCCTTGGGTGGCCTCACAAAACACGACCTGATCCAATCCACCCAAACTCATTTTACTTGGAGCCCTCACACGACACGACGCGACCCAACCCTACTAAACGTGTTTCTTTGGGCGCCCTCATAAGACACAACCCGACACGATCCACCTGAACGTGTTTCCTTTCAGTGCCCTCAAACAAAAATCCAACAGATCCATGTGCGCCATAACTCGACCTGACCCGACCTGTCCCAACTCACCTGAACGCGTTTCTTTAAGCGTTCGCACATGACCCGACCCGACCTGACTCACCCGAACACATTTCCTTAGGTGCCCTCACATGACCCAACCCCACCCACATGAACTTGTTTCCTTGGGTTCCCTCACATGACCCGAACTGAACTGACCTAGCCCGCTCGAACAAGTTTCCTTGGGTGCCTCACACAACCTGACCTGACGCGACCCACCCGAATGTGTTTCCTCGGGTACCCTCACACAACAAGACCCGACCTGACCCACCTGAATATGTTTTCCTAGGTGCCCTCACACAACACGACCTGACCCGACCTGACCTCCCTGAATGTGTTTCCTTGGGAGACCTCAGACAACAAAACCCAACCCGGCCCGCTAGAATGCATATCCTTAAGCGGCCTCACATGACGCGACTCGAGCAGACCCAACCCGACATGATAGAACATGTTTCCCTAGGCGCCCTCACATGACCCAACGTGACCCGACCTAGACCCGTTCCTTGGGCGCACTCACACGACCTGACCTGACTTGACCTGCCTGAACGTGTGTGCTTGGGTGCCCTCACAGTACAGCATGACCCAACCTGACCCACCTGAATGTCAAAGGCACTAGGGAGCGAATGGAAAAGGGTCTCACAAACTTCCACAAGGCACATAAGTAGTCACAACTTAACATTTTTGATACGGCCTCCCTCACACGATCTCGCCCAGACACATTTCCTGTGGCGCCCTTAGACAACCCGACCCAACCCGCTCGAACGAAGGGCGTGTGAGGGAGAAAACAAAAGATGGATCACACAAATGTGCACAAGCAACACGAGCAGTCACAACTTAGATTTTTTTATACGGCCACCCTCTCATGACGTGACCTGACCCGCCCGAACGTGTCTCTTTGGGAGACCTCACATGACAGGACCTGACTGGATAGGACCCAACCCACCCAAATTCGTTACCTTGTGGGCCCTCACTGATGTGGCCTAAGGCTGAAAAAACCCACATTCTCCATATAAAAATGCATGGTTCATTCATAAACAAAAATAATTCTCATATTGGGCAAAATCTAATGTGGAAGCTACCTGATCAATCGATGGTCAAAACCATATAATAAAACCCACTTTATGAATACCACATCAACATTCAACTTTTCAATAAAACCAAAAATATAATGGCCCACAGCATACCAACTCACCTTATGGAAATGCATTTGTATACTTTCGGCTTTGATAAACTTTATCAAAGGTATCAACATACATTATGTTAGGGCTCAATGCTTTACCAATCCACTAACCTTTATTCAATGTCCATATGCGTTCACTAGTTTGAATGCTATTCGGGCCCACAATTCATTAATGTATATTCGGGCTCACCATTCATTAATATATATTAAGGCCATGTTAATATTCCATACTTTATTTTAAAACCCAAATATCAACATAAATATTTGGTTCGGGTCCCAGAACTTACCCTTCCGCTTTTCATCAAATCTAACGGTTGATAATTCATCGCACTCCAACTCAATGTTTCCACTATTAATCCACACCTTCAATAACCTCTACACATATGATGATGCAAACGCCATCAGATCTCCGATGTTGATGATTGAAAGGCTATCGTGTTCATTTTAACCTGGTGACTTATCGCTCAAAAGTCACGTGAAACTGGCGGTTTCATGCCCGTGTCATGTCGTGTTCTTATTTGATCATGTTCGAATTGAATAAAACCACTTACCACTCGAAGGCTGTGCAAAAACCATTCGTGGTTTTCAAAAACCACCTACACTGTTCATCCATTCGCGGTTCCAAAAAACGTATTTCACCATGCTTCCATTGTGCTTTGGTCTGCCATTCTACCTTCAATTCTTAATATTATCTCATGTTTTTGGTTTCCATCCCACTATGCCTTCAATTCACGGTTTCATTTGTATTCAACCTTCATAACTTCTCACCCAAATTACATTTAATTAACAGTTTTCCAAACCCTTTATCTTTGATTAAAATAAACCTCCATTTGAGTCAACCATCACCATGAACATCACGAATCCAAAATCAATTCTTCACCTTGAAAAACCACTTTCCATTTGACCCAACTGATTGCAATTGACTCTCCTTTTTGACACTGATCCAAATTTTCTTACGTATTCCAGGATCAAACCCTCTGCATACTTTATATCGATTTGAAGGATCACCTTTTTAATGGGTCACCATCAATCCATTATGTGATCGATGGTAGCTCGTTATTATTGATTCAAACCCATGTTTGAATATCATTATCTTGCAATCGAATACTCTGTGTGTATTTCAATTTCCAATCTCCCGCATATAAATATGATGCCAAATCCTCTGTTTTACATACACATCATGCTTTTATTAATCAAAACATACACACTCAATCCAACACCGAATTTCTCTGTATATATAAAACTCAAATAATTACAAAGGATTTCTTTTCTCTCTGGCCTGATATTCAATCAGTGGCCTTCTTCCTCTAATTTTCCCATAGGCTTACAATCCAAACCATGTTTTCTCAATCCTACCTTATCTATTTTATGCCTTTGTGGATTACAATTTATACAAAAGGGTTCTGAAACTATTTTTGGTTTTAGTTCCTCCATCTTCTAAATAAAATCCTAAATATCCTCTAAGTCCTCACTTGACTCAACTAATCCCTAAGGATCCTCTTTCATCCTAAAATCATGAACCAATTCTAATTTAGGATTTATAATTAATTCCTAGATCTCTCAATCCCTATACACTCTAGATACCCTAATTCTCTCATGTTTTCCAACATTCGAGAACATTTACAAAATTCCTCACAATATTTAATTAATTCTCATTAAAATCACTCAAACCATTACATAAGAAACCAACTCCCTTAAAAACACAAAACCCCTAAGTCTATTAAAATACAAGGAATTTTCTTGAGCCTAATGCCCTTGCATCAGACTTCCAAGGTTAGAAATAATCATGATCTCCTGATCATGTGCTTTTAATATTTTCCTCTTGGATCCCATACTCTATTTTACTGTTGTCCATAAGCTGCATTATTCTTCTGTTTTACTTCTCTAGGCTTCCATATTTTATTCTGAATCTTGCCAGTAGCTATGCTTTCACAGTCTGTTCTTGTCTTTTCCTTGCTGTAAGTTATTTGTTTTCTTGTTGCTGTATTTTTCTGAGACACATTCCTCATCAATATTCTTATATTTCAATCTCTATGTCCAGTTTATCTCTCTCTAGAAATTACTCTGCCTTTTGTTGCTGCTTTCAATTTCTGTTTCTTTTGTTCTTCTAGATGTTTCTATCAATATTGTTGCTATAGATGCTTTAGATGTTGGTGTAAATGTTGTTGCCAATATTGTTGCTTGTGTTGCTACCTCCCAAACTTCCTGAATATATCTTAAGATATCTCCCTCTGCAACATTCTTCTTTTGTTCACTACCTGCAAATTTATTTTGAAAAAATAAATTATCTTCTGATTCTTTAATCACAACAACATAATCATTTATTATTCTTTGTATACTAGTAAGCATAATAAAATTTGACAAACTAGTATCTGCTCCTGCCTCTTTCACAACTTCAGGCATTTTCACTCCAGTGTCTACAATTTCTTTCTCTTGTTCAAATGTTTCCAGCAAACATTTCATCCATTCCTTTTGAACTTATTTCATCTCAAACACATCATCAATATGCTGCAATTTAGTTTCAGCATACCCTTCTTCTTCCTCTTCTTTGACAACCTTCAGTAATTTTCCGTCACCTCCTTGATTGATTCTATCAATCAATTCAAATTCATCAAACACTGTATCTTTATCATTTATCAGAATAGAATTCTGATTCTCCATCACTGTGATAGTTCTAAAATTTTGTCCCACAGTCTTCTCTTGGCTAATCAAATAAGCCAACTCTTCCTTGTCATCAATAGTAACAAGTTCCTTCATATGAGACATGACTGTCTCACCTTCCTTGGAATTTATGAATTCCTTTTTCTGCAACAACTCATCTTCATTCAAGACAAATCCAAGAGATGGATTTTCTTCTGCAACACCTGTAAACACAGTTAAATTGTCACTTTCAAAACTACAAGACCCAATGGTCTCAGTTGATGATCCAGTCACCAAATCTTCTTTTTGTAGTTCCAAGTCTCTTTCAGGACTCAGAAAAACTTCACAGTCTTTCTTCCCAGCTTCCAGGGTTATCTCCATTGTTCCAATCACCATGATAGAATGATGATCCTTTACTATGTTTTCAACTAACATAGTTTCCTTTTCATTAAATTCTCTGATATTTTCCATTTTTTGTCCTTTTTTTCCTGCATAATTAACACATGAATCATTATTACTAAAGATACAAGGTTTCAATACCTCTTTATCCTCTGGAAACATTTCAATATGCTGCTTTGAGTTTTCTTCTAACTCCTTTGTTAGCACATCAGTATGCTAATTTAAATTCTCCATTAGACTGTCAGCTAGTCTCTCCTTCTTATCAATTGTTTCATGAATGTTTCTCTGATCTGGTTCACAATAATGATCTTCTTCAATTTTTTGAATCATTCTTACATCGTTATTATTTGTTTCTTCACTGCTATTCAGGCCAATTTCTTTGTCTTTCACATTCATAAATTTATCCTCTGTATAGATCCTCTGCTTTTCCAATTCTCTTCTTTGAAGATCTAAATTTCTGTATAACTCAACAGTTTCAATTGGAGTAGAATTTGGAAACTTTACACAACTTTCCATACCTTCACCTGTTATTGACCAATAATCAGATGGTCCTTCTTCCTCTATTTCAATATTCTGCTGAATATTCTCATGAAACCCCTATGTCTCCTTTTGTTTCTAAGATCTTACTATCTCAGCATCCTTTTGAATAGAATTCAGATTCAACTTCTTCTCCTTAACAAATTTAAAACCTTGTTCATCATCCTGTGATGTACCTACAATCATACACAATTCATTAGTTTTAAAAACACAAGACTTTTCAATCTCGTTTTCTTCTTCAAGCATTTCTCTTCGAACAGATTTGCATGTGGAATCCTCAAATTCCATCTTTGACTCAAAAAATCCGAGTTCTTCCTTTGCATAAGGCAATCTCCTTCTACCTCCAGTTCATTTGTAATGGTTTCCAAATTACTCTGTTTCCCTTCAGTGGAAATATCCATCCTCCTCTCTGGTTTTACTCTTCTTGTAGCCATTCCTTTAATACCTCTAGTTGTACTTTCATCACTGCAATATCTCTTTCTCTATTATCATCATTCATCTTATTTCTGTGGCATCTTTTAGAACCTCTTCTTTGATCCTCCGTGATCATCTTCTTCATGAGATTCTCACTCACTATGAGTTTCACTAAGCCTCTGCAACAACAAATTCTCCCTACTATCACTTACCTCACCAATCCCCTCTCTAGACTTGGTATTTTGGTAAGCATTGATTCTCTATCCCTGGAACCTCTTGAGCACTCTCTTCTGCTCTCTCTAGGCTTATATCCTCAACTCACCTTCTCTTCATAACACTTCAGTTTTTCTTTCTATCCAACCTTTAGTTGGAATATTTAGGTTCACTTCCATCATCATTAAAATCGTTGTCTTCATCTTGTCTACAACCATGATTCTGAAATCATATTTTTCAAATCAGATTAAAATTATCTCACCTTCAAGATCTCTGCATGACCTTGTTCTCTTCATTGTATTGGACTGTCTTCATTTATTTCTGCAAATTCCTGTTCACTTCAATTCTGTGTATCTTCTTCTTATTAGATTTAATATCTGATATCCTTTTATTTTCCTCATCACACATGCATAAAAAAAATCTTTAATTTTGAAAAAGAGCCTTTCCTGCTTTGATACCACAAATTATGTAGCCTAAGGCTGCAAAAACCCACATTCTCCATATAAAAATGCATGGTTCATTCATAAACGAAAATAATTCTCATATTGGGCAAACTCTAATTCAGAAGCTACCTATTCAATCGATGGTTAAAACCATATAATAAAACCTACTTTATGAATACCGCATCAACATTCGACTTTGCAATAAAGCCCAAAATATAATGGCCCATAGCATACCAACTCACCTTATGGAAATGCATTTGTATACTTTCGGCTTTGATAAACTTTATCAAAGGTATCAACATACATTATGTTAGGGCTCAATGCTTTACCAATCCACTAACCTTTATTCAATGTCCATATGTGTTCACTAGTCCAAATGCTATTCGGGCCCATAATTCATTAATATATATTCAGGCTCACCATTCATTAATATATATTCAGGCCATGTTAATATTCCATACTTTATTTTAAAACCCAAATATCAACATAAATATTTGGTTCAGGTCCCAGAACTTACCTTTCTGCTTTTCATCAAATCCAAAGGTTGATAATTAATCGCACTCCAACTCAATGTTTCCACCATTGATCCACACCTTTGTTAACCTCTGCCTAGATGATGATGCAAATGCCTTTAGATCTCTGATGTTGATGATCAAACATTTATCGTGCTCATTTTAACCTGGTGACTTATCGCTCAAAAGTCATGCGAAACTGGCGTTTTGGTGCCCGTGACGTGTCGCGTTCTTATTTGATTGCATTCAAATTGAATAAAACCACTTACCACTCGAAGGCTGCACAAAAACCATTTGTGGTTTTCAAAAACCGCCTACAATGTTCATCCACTCGCGGTTCCAAAATGCGTATTTCACCATGCTTCCATTGTGCTTTGGTCCACCATTCTACCTTCAATTCTTAATATTATCTTGTGTTTTTGGTCTCCATCCCACTACACCTTCAATTCATGGTTTCATTTGTATTCAACCTTCATTCCTTCTCACCCAAATTGCATTCAATTAACAGTTTTCCAAACCCTTTATCTTCGAGTAAACTAAACCTCCATTTGAGTCAACCATCACCACAAACATCACAAATCCAAAATCAATGCTTCACCTTGAAGAACCACTTTCCATTTGACCCAACTGACTGGAATTGACTCTCCTTTCTGAAACTGATCCGAATTTTCTTACGTATTCCAGTATCAAACCCTCAGCATACATTATATCGATTTAAAGGATCACCCTTTTAATCGGTCACCATCGATCCATTCTGTGATCAATGGTAGCTCCGACCATGTTTACTTGGGCACCATCACATGAAAATTATACTATTTCAACGATGCATTCATACATGTGGCACTTCCGATGTTAGGCCAAAACGTCGCACTTTTGACGGTATCCAAAAACGTCACTAGTCCGACACATTTTTCCTAAATGTTGGACTTCCAACACTTTTTTCCTAAACATTTCACTTCTGATGCTTTGTTCCTAAAAATCGCACTTCCAATGCTTTGTTTCTAAACATCGCAGTTCTGACGCTTTGTTCCTAAACGTTGCACTTCAGACACTTTGTTGTGAAACCTCGCTATTCTGATGATACCCCTAAATGTTGTTATTCTGACGAGACTCCCTAAACATCGCTAGAGCGACGCTTGTTGGTGGGATTAAAAAATTGAGAAAAATTAGGGAACGTTCCGACAATACATCACAACTGTCAGAACCAAAGTGCCGGAAAATTGTCCATATGTACTAGTGTATGTTTTTATTGATGGATCTCCTTACATTTAGAGGATTATATAACATTCATCCTTGACATGTTTAGAGATTTTTATTTTCTGTCAAAGGGGAAGAATGTAAGGATATTTGATCAGATGATTCCAACAGTAGGGGTTTCCATCAATGCGAAAGGGGGGTATTTTTGGAATTGATGTGTGTTATAGTGTTGCAAATGTGTGGTTGGTTGTCATTGATGTCAACCTGGTTGCTTAGGTTGCAGCTCTGTTGGATATGGATATGTATAGGTGGCTGCAAGTGGCTTTTGTATGGTTGATGTGTAAATGGTCCTTGGAATGTAAACTAGACTAAAATATCTTAGAGATGTATGCATTTTCCTTAGCATATATACTATCTTTAACTAGATTGGAGATGATGATGATCTCCTTGATCATGTTGCTACATAAAAATGTTGGTTGTCGCTACATGAGTTAGAGTTGGGGAGATTTGTTGATTGGTGTCCATGTCCCAGATTAGGTCTGTTATACATTAGGCTCGAAGAGGATGTACATGTAGTTGTGGATGCTTCAGATGGTTTTTAGGTGTTGGAAGATGTCTAAAAAGTTTTGTAGTTGTGTATTGATGACAGAGACATGTTAGAGAAGTTTGATAGCTCACTTGTTTAGTTTGGTTGTTGGTTGGCATCCCAGTAAACCTAGTTTGACATGAGATGCTATTCGTGATATTTTAGTGACTTGGTGAAGTGTTGGAGAGGTTCCTTAGACTTATAGAGGTCCTACAAAGGATTTTCAAGCTCTGGAAGAAGTTTGATCAGCCTCTAAGATGAATTGACTTAGTTTTGACCATCCTTATCCATAGTCACATAGATCCAAGCCTATGGGAGCAACTGTAGGACTCCACTTACATGGAGAGAAGCCTGTGGGAGTGGTTTAATCTTCTGGCCACATGGAGGCTGAGCTATGGAAGTGAATGAGGTGTTTTCTCGAGTTTTTCAGTGCATTACTCACATTCCTAAGCTAACTATGGTGTTGTGGTGATGTTATTAGTCAGAACTTTCCGACATATGGTCGGAAAAGTTCATGGCCATAAAGAAGTTGTTCAAGGTTTAATATATCAAAGGGATAGTTTAGTAAGTGGCTTTATTTGGTCAATAATCCTTCCTCAACCTAATATAAAGCACGTTAAAAGAGTTTTTGAGTGATACATAACCTGTAGCATTTACTAAGTGACTCAACAAAAAAAGAAAATCATAAATAGAAGAAGACATTGAGTCTATTTGGTTGGTTTCTTAAACAGTGAGTGAGGATGCCATTTTGAGAGAATTGTGAGAGAGTAGATTACGAAACTGATACTCAAATAATTTTTGCAGAGATATATCATATTTTTTTGAGAAGAAATCAGAGATAGGGTTGAGTACAAGATTTATATTTTGTGTGTAGTTTGTAGAAGAAAATTAGCAACTTGTTGTATGTTTGGGAGAGTCTTTTGGTGTGTGAAGTAATGAAGAAATATCATTCTCTCATTCATATTTATGATTCATATTTGATGAGTAGAATTCTAGAGCTATTGGGTTGCTCATGTTGATTGAATTGAGAGCCTAGTCCTAAATATTATGAAACATGGTTTGCATGGAGGAAATGAAGGCGTGGAGGCTTCCGCATATACAATGATTTGGCTAAGTCAAAATAAGAATATTTTTCTCCATCCAATAGGATTTAGACTGTATAATGGTGGTTGGGCGAGGATCGTTGGTTGTGGGAGTTTCCAGTGGAATGTAGTCCATAGATATGCGAGAGAAACATAGTTAAGAATTGGTAGTTATGAACACATTATAGAGAAATTCAAGTCTTCCATATTATTGGTGTAATATAATCCATGTAAAAATTTGATTCATAGATTAACAAAAATAATTGAGCAGTGCAATAACAGTAGGGTTGTTTTCTCCAGAAAAGGTTTCCACCAGAAATAATTTTGTCCTTAAGTGTGCATGGTTGTGTTGATATTTCTGATGGTCATTATTGTTTCAGTTTATAGCTTCTTACATTTTTTGATGGTCCAATGTTGTGAATGTGCCTAGATATTTAAGGTTTTAAAAAATAATTAAAATTGGTAAAAAGACCATCACTATTGATTCACCCTCTCCTCTTCCAACATGCATTTTGTTTCATGTTATTTTTTGTTTCTTCCTTACATGAAATTAACACTTACATCATCAAACATGTGGTTACTTATTTTAATTAAATGAATAATTATAATGTTGTAAAGTTACAACTGGGAGCTTATGATAATATCCTATTATAGTGGATGTTATGTTATGCAACTTAATATTTATTTCCTAAAGTTACTCTATGTAATAATGAATATTTTATGAAATGGTCAATGAAGAAATATGAAATAGTAATTCTAAAAATTACACTTATTTACTAAAGTTACTCTATGTAATAATGAATATTTTATGAAATGGTCAATGAAGGAATATGAAATAGTAATTCTAAAAATTACACATTCTTGAATTTTGTAAAAAAATCTAATCCTATGTACCTTGACAAGAGGTTTACTAGAGAATGTTACAAATAGGGATTGGGGCAAACATTTATTTAAAATTTTCACTACTTAATCATGATATATGAAAATTTAGATATGTAGAAATGTAAAGAAGTTATTTTGGGAAAGATTCATTCATTTATGTGGAAGAAATGACAATCATAGAAAAACATGTTAAACTTTAAATCTTTTAAATTCAGATCATCTAATAAAAAAATATAATTTAATCCATATTTATAATAAAAATAATAATAATAATAAAATATAATTTAATAGATATTTATAATCAACAAAAAAAAAGAAAATACAAATATTTAACAAGTGGTGCAATTTACCTGGATCCATATTCATAAAGTTAGAAATTATTTATTAGCAATGATCAATAGACAATCATAAGCAATTGCATAAATTTTTGTGGGTAGTAAGTCTGCACATTACCTTTTTAGTCATATATAAGTGTTGAGAAAAAAATAAATAATGGAGCCAACAAACTCATAGTAAGAATTTTTATTTACATATTTTTTCTATCTATTATTTTATGGTTGGAAGAAAATAATGTTAAATATGTTATTTACCGTAGTATGAGATAAATTTTAAGGATTTTATTTTTGCTATGGCTTTCATGCAAAGTTTACCCTGTTTCAAATTGGCAAACTCACGTGTTAAGAATGTATCATGGTGAGCCTTTTGTGGGTCGCGTCGAGTCGCCCTGGAGTTGGAGTAGGGTACTGGCTTTGGATTCTATAAGGGCATACTGTATGAGAAAAATTCATAGGAGATCCCGTAGTCTTGCTAACCCCCGCAATGAGCGTCAATCTACTTGGTATTTCCGTGAAATCATAAACAGGGTGGGTGTCCACAAGATTCTCAACCTGCTGCACAACCCGGTGGTCTTTGGGGCATTCCACATTCATCATGCTTGTATTAACTGTTTAAGGAATTTGGCCCGCTGGATAATGGAACCCCTCATGTTAAAGTCCTACTTCTCTGGCCGCCACACTATCGATACTCACAGGAATCGAGTAGGTTGCTCGCAAGCTCATGTTCTTTTCATGTTTCCTCACTAGTTTGAATTGCGCTATTGCTGTCCAGATCGCATGGGGAAACGACGATCAACAGCTCAGGCTTTTAAAGGGAAGCAGGCCCAGCATGCTCATCCCCCAAAGAAACATGGACGGAAATCCAATTTAGAGAAACTTCAGCAATTGGCAACAAATTCTGAAATCGGGAATTCAGTAACGGTCTGCCAAGATATTAAAGGATGGGAAAAGGAAATCTACACAGACCCTGAGGATATTGAAATAGAGGCTAACATACTATACTTCATTATGGATCCTGGAAACACTAGGGGCTGCCTCACTTTGTTTCAGCAAACCGTTCACACGTATTGGATTCTTAAAAGCCTCCTAGCTAAGGCTATCCAGAGTATGCATCCCAATCTCATGGTACATGACCCAAAGAAGACTCAATTCTACTTGCAGGACATGCTGCTGCACATGGAAGATTAGCTTCAGCACATTAAAATCACTCAATACCAGGCCACGGACAGAATTAGCCAAGTAGATGATCGTGTTGGACGCATTAAGAAGCAACTCCAGCTCTTACAACAAGTAGACATGCCAGTATCGACATCGAAATCTCCAGCCCCTGTCTCTTCATCAGAAGAGTAGTTCTTTCCAGTATAATGGGTCTTTAGGATAGTTTTGGACTTATTTCATCTCAGTCTTTATGATAGTTTTGTTTATATATGAACTTAGTTTAAATTCATAGATTGTAGATATCAAGCAAATAGAGCAGATAGCTACTGTTATATGTAAACGAATGAAACTATTTCAGTTTTGGTCAGCTTTTCCTGCATTGAGAAGGCCAACAGACCTGGTCCTGTGGGCTGGTTGAGGCTATGGACTATTGTTTCTAATTTTGCAACCTGCTTTATAAATGTAAATAGAAAAAGAGAGGAACTACCAAATTCACAAAAAAAAAAAAAGTTTAAGAATAAAAAACAACTACGCATCTAAAAATCATCGATAAATATTGGAACCATATCCATAAACTATGGCATAAATATGTGAGAAATTTATCATATGGTATTATGTTTTGGAAATGGTTGCAGTAAGGCCTTTAAGTTATGATCCAATTAAATGTTTGAGAAATAGTTTTATAAATAATATTGAAAAATAAGTATTTAATTTAAAATATTAGACATTGTAAGTTGCATTGGTCAATGATAAACTAATAGTTGTCAACCAAAAAATCTTTTGCTAGAAACGTGGCTAGACGAGGACTGATAAGTGAAACACATATCCGCGTAAAAATAATATAAGGAAACATTTCTTCAAACTTCCCAATCCTATAGTGAACGTGTATTTAATAAATTATTACAAAATTTCCTATATGACAATGTCTATTATTTGTTTATGCCAAAGCAAGACTCTAGGAATCAATTTTCCCCTTAAATACTATTAATTTAGCATCGAGCATTTCGAGTTATAATGTTTAAATTTGAAAACTAAATATTTATTTTTCATAATTGTTGTAAAAAATATTTGTAAAACATTTGAATGAACAATAAATTTAAAGTTTTATTGCAACCTTACCACAATACAATGCCATCTAGATATCTATCTCAAAATTTGCTGTTATAATTTTTGGATGCAGTTGCAATATTTATGCCAGAGTTTGTCATAGTTTTTAGATATTTGTGTCATGATTTTTCATTATTTAACCACCTAAAATTAAAATCCTTAAAAATATTTATCATTATTTATTGCCCACCATAATTTATACAAATATTAACATGAAAATGAATCAAACAAAATGTAAATAAAAATATTTACCAAGAATTAATGTCCACCATTATACATGTGTTCTTCCATGCTAAAAATAAAAATTTAAATATAAGCCATTAATTTTTCCAATCAATATATCAATTTCAAATATTCTTGGAAACATAATTTTCACAAGAAAACCATGCCCTACAACGCTGACTTAATATAAATATTAATTATTACGAAATATGCATATATAATTTGGGCTTCTAAACTCCTTGATCTAACAAAATTTTATACAGATTCGCTTCAGTGAGCCACGGAATAACGAACAAAACTTTGCCATTCGGATTCCCTTCCAATCAGCCTGTAAATATGGAGCTGAAAAGATAATCTCCGTTGACTTCAAAGAACACGCATTTCTAAAGACATTGTTTAGAGTTGATCATTTGTCACGTTCATGATTCGTGGTTAATTTACATTTTGCCGTGAACCATGCGCATAAAACACATAGACCTGGATAGTTGCCACGTTCAGTATGGAATTTTTAATATATATATATATATATATATATATATATATATAAACAGATGAAACGACTAGATAAACATGTAGTGTGTGGAGAATAATAAACAAACATTAAAAAATATAAAGTTTTCTATTTAGACATAGATAAATCAATTAAAATGTATAAATATTTTAGAGTCTTAAACTTTACAATTTTCTTTTCTAACTCTTTCATCATGTTATAACGAATTTAAAAATATATGAATTATTTATTTCGTTAACATTTTATATTATTAGATATAAAATTTATATAACAATTTTTATTTAAAAAATTTAATATATATAAAATATAAATCATTTTGTTTATTGGAGTACAATAATTGGAAATGGCAGCGAAAATGAATTTCATCGTATCAGAAGTTTTTGGTTCAAATCTTGTGCAATTCTCTCCCCAAAAAAAAAAGCCTGATCCCACGGAGTGCTTGACAAATAGGCCCAAAAAATTGAGCCTAAGGAGTGCTTCACAGATTTTAGGCTCCCAAAAATTGAGACTACGGAGTGCTTGACAGATCATAGGCCACCAAAAATTTAGGAGTCATAATGTGTCAAGTAAGCTAATAGATCCTCTCAGTTAAAAAAAAAAATCATTTAAAAATATATTATAATATCAAAAATATAATTCTAGCATTAAAAAAATCACCAAATTCAATATCTTAATATTGAAATGAGCATTCTCCAAGTATTCATACCTTGAATTATGATTGCTGAAATGAAGTTGAACATCGGATAAAAGAATCTCGTTCAAAACATAAAATTTTATGGATAAAAAATATCTGGTTCTACAATCACATAAAAACCATGTCATTCACAATTTTGAAACAAATTGGCCTATTACATCAATGAACTTCTACCATTATTTTAGTCACAATTTTGTCTTTTTATGCCACTTCTAAACGGATAAAGATGACACCTTTTATTTGTATAGAATTACATTGTTCGTTGCCAATATTTGTTTGCTATGGTCTGACCTGCGGATTAGATGTTACAAGGAGGTACACATGTCTATTTTTCTTGATAGAACATGATAACCTTTAAATGTCATTTATTAGTTGATACCTTTTTGTAAATGGTTTTTCTCCAAAGTAATTTTTTCTATGGAAAATTAGAGAGAAGAATTATATATATATATATATATATATATGAAAAGTTTACCATAATTTATTTTAAGTAGCTAAAAAATATTATTTATATTTAACTAATTGTTATAGACAACTTTAATCTCTTCTATAAATTTCTAGCTAATATTAACTAGTAGGAGAAATTACTCTATTTAATGCTCCCCACTATTCTAACTATGCCAAATAGCAACATAAGTAATTCCTAAATCTTGTTTTTAAAATTCAAAAGCATCTCATTCCAATGGCTTGGTGAAATTGGGTACAAATTGGCCTTAACTCTTACAAAAATGTAGAACGGTGTTTTCATCATTAACAACCTTGCCAATGAAATAATTAGAAGTGTCAATGTCTTTAGTTTTGCAATGAAACACATGATTCTTAGATTTTGAAAGACAAAACATATGAGAAAGACCACTTAAAATTCTCCTCAACCATAAACTGTGACATGCTATTAATGTAAATCTTGCTTACTCTACTTTAGATAAACATATTTTGACAGTGGCATATTCCTTGGATGACCATGAGTTTAAAATTATACCTAAATGGAAATCAAAACTAGATCTATTCTTCCTATCATCAATATTAATTTAAAAATCATTGTCTATGTGCCCAACAAGAATATTCTCTTTAAAAGTGGAAAACCAAAATCCATAATATTTTGTAACTATAATTTAATTTAAGATGATATAGTTTTGCAATGAAACCTATGATTCTTAGATAGTGGAATAGCTAAACTACTGTAAAAAAAAATATGAGATGTCACTCCACTTTATTAGAAATACCACTTAAAAGTACCCTCAACCATATAGTGTGACATGTTATTAATCAAACTCCTACATACTCTACTTTAGCTAAACATAATGTGAGAGTGGCATATTCCTTGGATGCCCATGAGTTTAAAATTGTACCTAAATGGTGCATAACTTAATCTATTCTTCCTATCATCAATGTTAGTTGCAAAATCATTGTCTATGTACCCAACAATAATATTCTCCTTAAAAGTAGAATACCAAAATCCATAATATTTTGTAACTATAATTTACCTTAAGATTATTTTATGACCTTCGAGTGATATTTTTTGGGACACTTCATGAATATTGAAATTAATATTACTCCATAGATGATATCTAGGTTAGCAGGTGCATGCATATATAAGATTGAATACAAGTCTCTTGGATAAAGTTTGATCAACTAGTGATCCTTTATCTTCTTTAGTTAGCCTTGTACCTTTTGCAACTAGTCCACCTACTAGTTAGCTTCTATTCATATTGAGCCTTTGTAAAATTTGAATGACACACTTTTATCAACAAATACAGATATTTTGTTCATAATATTTAACCTCAATTCAAAGAGAATACTTCACAATAAAGATAGCAATCTTTTAAAAATCTATGTTCATGGCTACATTAAGTTCATCCTGCATTAAATTCCATATGTGTAACATATTATGAACATAAATGAAAACAATTAAAATATTAACTTGTTGATTAATTTTGGTGTAAAGTGTCGATCATTATTGCATTTGTATAACCCCTTACAGAGCAAATAGGAATAATTGAAACTATGCTAACCTAATAGAGCTTGTTTCAAACCATGCAATAGTATTTTTATCCTTTAGGCATTGTGATTTTTACCCTTGAAGTAAAATTATCTTGTGTAATTCATATAGGATCTTCCTTCTAAAATTCCATTAAAAAATTTGGATTTAACATCCATCTAATAAAGATACAAATTTTTTTGTGCTACAATTGGAAAAACTACTCTAAAAATGTCTAACTTTACTACTGAAGAAAATATATCAACTTAATCAATATAAATTTGTTGAATAAACCATTATGTAATAATTTTGGATTTACACTTTTTGACTGTCCCTTCCTCGTTAATCTCTTTTTGTAAACCCATTTTACTCCAATTTTGGTTTTCCTTATTGGAATATCTAAAAGATCCCATGCGAGGTTCTTCTCAATTTCATCAATTTCTTCATAGATAGGTTGAACCAACTTTATTCCTCAAATACTTCCTCAAAGGACATTGGAAACCATGATTATATGGAACAATATGTTTCCTAATATGCTACATCATGTTGTGCACAAATTTCTCTCAATCTTCTCATTTTTAGGTGTGCTAGCGATGCAATTGTGGGTCTAAATCACTACTAGTAAAAGTATTGTGAAATTTTTGTCTTCCTTGTCTTCAAGATTCTCTTTATATCTATAACATTGGAGTTATTTGGGGTGGATATTTCTATATTGTAGAATAAACTTGTTCATATTCTTGTCGAAAAGGAATATAACTTCCAACTATTTTGTTAACTTTGTCATACCATGACTAGTATTCTTCAAATTTAACAACCCCTATTATTATAATTTTATTGTAATATGATTTTATAGTTTATGAACTTCAAGTTATCAAATCTAGTTGATAATATGCATTAGTCATTTTAGTCATTAGGATTCTTTCTCTATACTTTTGGAATGCATACATGTATTATTGAACCCAATATTTTAAAATGTAGCACATTGGATTTAATTGACTCCATTTTTCTTGGGGAGAATTATCCTTCACATGCTACTCTAGTTACTGAATTATTATAGAAAATTAAAAACATATGGATTTTGTTGAAAACTCATTTGATATATTTTTAGCCTTATGTCATTTCTCTATTATGGTCTCATGTTCTTGTTTGAGTGTCAAGTCTTCAATCTACCATATGGACATGGTGTTATCAAAATTCCTCTTATGTCAAGCACTTTAAATTTATTTTCCAAAAAATCCATCATATTCTACTCACTAAGATCATTCTAGTGATATAAACTTCATTAAAATATAAGTTTTCACATGATGTTATGGCTCTTAGAATCTTCATTTTATTATGATACATCAACAATTAATACATGATTAGCATAATAGGTTCCTATGCTTATTTGTAAATCATCACAGTATTCCACCTCCATAATGTAGGCACATTAACTTAACTAGTTACGTCCATATCTACGAGGTGTCCTAAAATACCATTTTTCAAAAACATATATTTGTTGATTAATAGATTGTCAAAGGAAAAGAAATCCTAATGGTAGAAACAAATAATATATTTTGTGAGGATTATACAATCACATTTAGATCCAAAAAATATTAAAATTCCAATTTCCTAAAAATCCATATGTTTTATGTGGAGCTCGACCTCATAATATTGACATCATTCCCTCCATGTAGGCACCACACAAAATATTATGACACCTCCTTCATAGTATAATGACATGTAATCATGTTTTTTTGACACACCACATTAGTGTAGCACATCAACATCCTCAAACCCCAAACTCCCACATCATAAGTGGCACATCATTAGGCACAGTATCTACTTCAATAACATGGATCCACATGTCCATCACCTGTCCTACCTTACTAGAATCTAAATCTATGCTTTTTTCTTAAAATACTATTTGAATATGTTCTATATTTCTATACTTCTATATATGTCAACATAAAATTTCCATATATCCATATTTTATCGATATATAAGAAAAATCCTAGTGGCTAATGGAAAATAAATATTTTCCATATCATTTGGATATTTGGATTTTATAATATACTAGGAGAATATCTCATAAGTCATGAAAATACATCATTTTTTGAATTATGGATCATCTAATTTTCTTCATTCTGTCAACTAGGGAAATACATGATAACTCAATTAAAAGTCTCTTGTAGAAAGATAAAATATCTTCTTTAGTCCATTTCTACTAAACCCACAACCATAGTGTACATTGACTTATGTGACTAGGGTTTGGGGATAAAATATCGATAATCTGTGGAATTTCCAAAATTATTTACTAACCAAAACGTTAATGTATAGGGCCTATATAACTTGACACGATTCAAACAACTTGCAAGCTATGGCCAGTTCTTATTTGTAGAAGAAAACATAATTTTCACTTCAATAAATATGTGTGAATGTTTTTTATATTTCTTAATCAAGAGTAAAAATTATAGAACCTTGAACTAAAAAACTAAGTGAATTATGTCAATAATTTAAAATGCTACACAAGTAATTTATATACAGATTTTCTGAACATATCTTTGTCAAGGAACATAGATATTGTGAAAAAATTCCAATCATTAAATATCTAATTATATAGTAATTATCATATCAAGAAAGAGAAGAAACTCCTTAATGAGATAATAATCATTCCTTATGACAACATGTAAAAAATTTACAATTTTAATACGTTGAATTATAACCATAAATTTATCTACTTATTTACCAATAGAACACACATATTTTATAATAAAAAAAAATTCAACAAATTAGTAGAGATAGAAATGGAAAATTATATAAATATGAAAATGATGATTATCAACAAACAATAGACTAAGCATTTTCCACCCAACAAAGCATAGTTCCTTTGAATAACTCAACCCTCTATGGAAAGATATCACACAACAAGGGTCAAGTGGGAACATTGATTTTGAGTTCAGTTTACCATAAATTTAACCAACATGGCATGTATCAATAAGTTATGAAAATGTAAAAGTAACTACACGTGCCTTTATTACATGCCTCTTAAAAAAAAAAAAAATTTCCTTCTCTGCTTCTTAGCCCCCCAAAAGTTTCTTCATATCATGCTTTTTTTTAGTATGAATCCTTTGTCGATGTGTACGAAAAAATACCACTTTAGCTACGCATAACTAATAGCCCTAACATCAAAAGTGGCTGCCAATATCTTCAGATCTGTAGTTAGTTGATCAAGACAAGAGCTGCAAAAAACTAGATCTATGCATAGAAAGACATTAAGCAGTAAAAAGAAGGGTTTTCTCCATATATCCAATAGACAAGACAAGAACAATTTTTGAAATAATTTTTTGTATTAAGGGCACCTGGGAGGAAAACAAGAAGATGTTTCCAATTCTCCTCAATGGGATGGGTTCTTGGAAGTCCTCAGCACTTCAGATCTAGCATTTCTCTCTCTTGTTGGTGTAGAAAACCCAAACAAAGATAGAACTCAAAGGGAGCTCACACAGCAAATAATGGAAAATATGACAATGATAATGGCTCAAAGTCAGACCAAGAGTTTAGATCCAGAGTGATCTAATAGGCAACAAAAGGTGAAGAATGGTAGGAAAAACTCTCCTATTTATAACAAAATATTGGGTCATTCTAGATCTTGGTGCATGATTAAAATAATGTTAACCAAATCTAGATCCACCTTTTATGGAATATTTATTATATTTGTTGGAGGGAAAAAGTATTTGACTTGGGTCAAATCCCTTTATTTGTTAATAATAAATAAATAAATGATTTATTTATCTTTTTAAGGAAGTGGTTGAAGGATAATTAAATAAATAATGATTTATTTAATTATTTGTGGGTGACTTGGTCATATTTAACAAGGAATATTATCTAAATAAGATTTAAATAATTATTCCTAGAAAATAATAAGATAAATAAAGGTTTATCTAATTAATTTCTTTGTTTTTGGGTTAAACATGACTGGGAATAATAATTAAAATATGGTTTAATTAATTATTCCATGAGGAAAATCAAACAAATATAGGTTTGTTTAATATTTCCTTTTGGGGTTTCCTGTTTAGACCATAAACAACCTAATAAATGTGGTTTACTAAGTTATTTTACATAGTGAAAGCAATTTTACGTAGGGTAAAATTGGTCTTACATGGTGTACTTGGGTCCATCTAATGAAAATAGGTTAGATGACCAAAAAATGGTGTAACACTTTTCACAGAAGGCATATAATTGAGCAATTATTTTCACAAAATTTCTTACAATTGTTCTTTTTTTTCCAATATATTTGAAAAAACATCTACTCGTATTTTCATCGCTAGACTAATATATATACTCATGGACCTTTTCTTTTCTCAACTTCTCTTCTTTAAAACTTCCCCTTTTCCCTCCATACTTTATTCCATTTGAATTTCCCTCACCTTTCCCCCTAATAATAAACTCCCCCACTATTTCTTATTGTTCCAAAAATGTAGGGGAGACACCTTTATAAGCTATAGGAGTGATGAATTAACCTTAAATATTACCTTTATCCATTACACATACCTTTAATAAGGTAAAGATGATAAGGTAGGATATATAAATGGATTCTAAAGAAATATATTTTTTCCCCTTACCTTCCCCTCCTATTCTATAATATCCCCTGTAAGATCTCATAGTCTAATAACCTCACTCATCATCATTTTATTGGTTACAAAAGTTAACTATTTACAATTTTTACAATACCGTTGTATATGTAACACATGGTGATCAATATATAGTAAAATGAAAATATCAATGCATGATTTCTAAATAGGTTTAGTTACAAATGTTTCCAAGAAGATCATAAATTGGGATGTTGAAATTATGGTCTTGTTCTTCCATTTAAATAGTCCATTTTTTTATAGAATGCACCTTATTGTAAAATTTATTATGATATCTTGTTTCATATAGAATGATACAAATTATTTTTAATCATATTCACCACCTCCATATGATATAAAAATCATAAGATACTTCCCACTATATTTATTCTCCATGGATTTGAATTATTTTAATATTACAAAGGTTTTTGATTTGTTCCTGATGTTATCTAAGATTAAATCATCAAAAAGTGTTAGACAATCAATATAGCCTCCTCTTAACGATGTTTTCATTGTAAAAAAGATATTATCATGTACTAATTAAAGTTGTGCCTTTGCTTTATAGGAAGAAATTTCTAGAAAATTATTTCAATGTTGCTTATCTAGGATGCACTTCCCATAAGAGCTATTATGTAGATTTATCATGGTGATATATGTATATATATATATATATATATATATATATATATATATATATATATATATATATATATATATATATATATATACTGTAAAAGGATGAATGACCATATCTATGCTACCATAACTAGTACTCATATGAGCTTGAAACATTATGTGCATATAACTATGATTGATTAATATTCCTAATCACTAATTAAATCATTCTAGTTTTGGTCATTGACACTTTTACAATAAATTTTCTCCTATGGGGATTATATAAAATTGTAGACATGGGGAATTCATATACAAATTCATACTCATATTAACCTAAAATTGATACTCTGATAAGGTTAGCCTTGATTTTAGGAACATAATATAAATTCAATACAGTCCTCCTTTTTTTATTTCTCTATCAAAATAGATATTTTTTCCTTCCTTGAAAATCGAATAAATAATCATATCCTAATTTTATTATAGTTTTCAATGAATTATATAAACTTGCGAGCATGATTTTTCTACCTATGATGTGATTAATATAGCCATTATGTATTAAATTGATATCATTACTATTATATTCCTCAAATACTTGACGTAAAAGGATCAAGAATTTATATGTGCCTTCATCACTTTCATAATTACCAAGATACTCGTAGTAGTAATATTGGAGTTTTGAATTTTCAGTCTTCCTTAACATATTGTAATATCTACCTCATCGCCTTTCATTATGAATTAAATTGCATAATTGTTTTCTCTTGTATGATGCTAACCCATCTCCTTCATGATAGTGGCCTCTTCTTCATTTTCCTCTAATTCTATTTCTTAAACCTCTTCATCTAACAATGAAGGTTTAATATTGAAATTCACTTTTGAAGGATTCATTGCTTCTATTAATTTTTGTCTCATGTCTTACTAAATCCCGATGAGTTGTTCTACAAAGAAATATATTATATTTTATACTCCTCTATAACCATATCAAATATTTTAAGAAGAATCCTAAGTAATTTTTTATGAAATTCCATCTCCATATAATTGATGACAATGCCCTTAAACTGCATCACAAAATTATTTGTAGAGTATAAGTTCTTCATATGGAGGGTTTAAAATGTATTTCTAAGTGTCTATAATTTTTATTTTTTTGCTTTATTAGTGTCTTGATATGTTCTATCAAGAGTATCACATTCCTACTTTGGATGTTCCTCTTGTCTAACCTTAGAAAAAATGAAACCTTCTATCACATACTATGTAAGACATAATGCCTTCAAATCTCTCCTTATAGTCTTAGAAATAAATTGTCTAGGTATGTGTGTCATTTCATATAAGGTTTCCTATGTTGCGAACCATGCACATACAAATTTAAAAGTATCTAATAATTATTTTCCATTTCAATGGATGAAATTTATTTTACAATAAGTGCAGTATATCATATAGTATATGATGATCCTAAATTTAAATCTAACATAGCCCCCTCTTTTAAAAAATATCTCCGCTAAAAAATTGTAATTAAGAGTTTTTTTAATGAATTAATCACTTTCACATGTAGATTCTTCTCATAGAATATTTTTTCACTTGATTATTGTTGACTTCAGGGAGAATTTTAGGGGCTAATATTCACAGGTGGGCTAATATTCCATGCTTTTTCCAAAAATAATATTCACAAAATTTCATTTTTCTAAAAATTAATTCGCCCAAATTTTATAGTATAAATTTATTTTACCTTAACAACCGCCAATATTATATATTCCCTAATATAAAATAATTATAAATACAAACTTTTTTACAAAATTATCATCAAATGTTTTAAAATTTGGATATTAGGGACTAGTAAGACTTGCCAAGGTTGCTAAAATTTAATATAAACTTCCATCCCTAAACGTTTCTCTCATTGGCTTGGTTTTGGCTGACCGAGGTTCAATCTATATAACTTACCAACAAAACCCTTGACCACTGGCTCTTTCCACAACAACTTGAAAGGAAATCATAGTCTCAGTTAAAGTGATTATGGGAGGATACATAACCATGCTTTTGTAACCTTCAAGGACTAGGGGATGTGGTATTATATTGTTATGTTATTGTTAGAATTTATAAATCACTTCGCTGCATTAGATTAATCGTTTAAACATGTCATATAAAACCATAAACCATTACTACGTTGAATTAAATTGCAACTGTAATATTGTTATTCTACAATAGATAATAAGTAAATATAAACATCAATCACACTAGAACATAAAATTAACATCCTCAAAAAGTGTTGCTTAATATAATGAGACTTTGAATACAACTGGTTCTTAGCATGCACACTAAGTTGCAGGCTATTTCCACACTCAGTTGCAAACTCTTCTCTAGGCCTCTGTGCACTCAACTGAAGAGCCTCTCCTTCGCTACCAAATTAATCATCAAAATAATACACCCATAACTATGATTCATCAATTTGGTGATTCTTTTCTTATTATTTAACCCTATATATGCTATTACATTGTAGGATTACATCATATAAATACCATGATCCAAATACTATGGAAACCTTAAAACAGGAAACTGTGGTCTGAAAACCATTTATTCCTCACTATATCACATACTTTTAAAAAAATTAGGGGCTTTGACCCAACCTGAATCCCTTAAGACATTGCGCGGTATACTTAATTCGCTCTGTTACACACTCCACTACGCACTCTGCCCCACAAGCTACCGAGTTCTTGCCAAAAGCTATGCCAAGTTCCGTTGTGCCCAAAAGGCTCCTAACACTAACATGCGACTCATCTAGAGTCACAATACTGATTTACCTATGACCTTCGCTGTAATGTTGTTGTAGATGTTTTTTAACTGCTAGAGAATGTTTGTGACCTTCTTCTCTTTGTTCCACATTTCCTCCAATAGTGCTTTTATTTCTGGTCCTATACTATTCTACATCCCTACTTACTCTTTTTGTCGAAGCTCACAAGTCTTATCATCCACTGCTTGGGATATTTAGAGAACTTCATCCTGCTATGCATAAGTCTTTCTAATAGAGTGTGCTCTTCCTTCCTCATCTCCTCTATCTTCTTCTGGAGGGAATTTGTATCATTAAACTTTGCGAGATTATGTGATATTAGTAAAATTCTCACCGCTACCTAGATCTCCCCCAGTTTTTGTTTCTTCTACTAAATATCTTTATGTTATTTGCGCATTAGGATCTTCCTACAGTGAATTCCAAATCTGTAAGCTCTCATCTAATAGATTCCCACAATCTGCAATTGTTATAAAGATTTCAGCCATTGTAGCCTTTAGGTCGTCCCACCTTTTAGCTCACACTTCCTCTTGTGTGATTCATTATAGCTTGATCTGTATCTCACTAATATTCATCTCATATGTAAATTCCACATCTGTAATCTTATCCTCGTATCCTTTTCCTGAAAGGTTGAACTTTGTGACCTTGTCCTTCACTGATTACTCTTCTTAGAGGGAAATGTCTAGAACCTCGCGTCATGTTGTTTCGACCACCTCCTTCAGCTTCCTCTACTATTTTATTGCATGATACTTCTCTTGGATCATCTGGTCAAGCTTCTGGTTCAATGAAGATTTCTCTCCCTCTACCTAAATATTTAAATCCAAAGTTTTTTGGTCACAATACCTTAGATCATCTATTATCTCTTGATGCAGCTTCTGTAATCTATGAAGTGGCACTGCTATGATTTTCATATTTACATGCCTCCACTTTTTTTCATGTTGTTGTACCTTGGCAGAGTGAATCTAAAGGGTTGCGAAAGATATCAACACTATTTTCGCGCCAATTGTAGCTTATACTAGACTTTCCTCTCTAAGTTTCTCCTCCACTTGCACTAGGTATCTAGTTGTTTGTGCCAATATCTTCAGTTATGCCATGCGCTACTCAACACTTGTTAAAACTATGGTGTGGAAATCCTCTAGCTTGTTGCACGATTATGTTGTTGCTTCCTGAATTTTGTCGCGAATTTGGTCCAAGTCCTCATTAGTATGGACCAATGGTGTTATGTCCCTTGTCTTATTTGTGTTCTACTTCTTTTTTCTTCTCATGGAAGCTTCGATGCCTGCCTTCCTCTTCTATCCAATAGGTGGTCTCTCTACCTTTTTGGTCTCTTTTTTTTGCTCATAACATCTAAGAGGATCCTGGAGACCCTCATTGTGTTTCTCTTGCTGTTATGATTCATGCTCATCCTTGTCCTTCCCACTCACCTCCCTATGCTACGTCATGTCCTTCTCTGCCGAAGTATCCTTTGTTTGTGTCCCTAGTGTAGTGATCCAATCCACTGGCCATTGCAGGATTTGTGCTAGGAGATCATATTTTGTCACCAAATATGGAAGAGTATGCCATTTCTTATTTGTGTCCCTGCGAGCTTGTATGTATATTTTTTGAAATTCAGCCTTAAACTTCACAACAGAGTTATAATTCTTGTATAGGCTCAATGAAAGGCAAGGGTGTTGGCTCACCAACATATGTAAGCCCATATGGTATAAAATGAAAAAACATCTTGTTATCATGTGCTCGTGCCGAATCAGTGGTATACCATAACACAACATATCGTGCAACTTCAAAAAATTTCAGGGTTAGTGGAGGGAACTACAAACCTTCCAACTCTCTCCATGTAAGAACCACAATTATCAAAATTAACCATGCATAATGAAACATAGTACCTTTTTCCCCAGCCTCACAATAGTCGTCCAAAAAATCCTCGCATATATATGTGGCGCAGTTGTACTGAACCCCATTAGTGCACTATGCATCTAATGAAACCACTAGTGCTAGGACTTCATTATCCCGGCACTTCCTCATGACTTTTCTATTTATTATGTGTTGCGGAGTGAAATCCATGGTCATTTATCGAATTGATATCATAAATTCTCCTGCATTTCGCCACTCCAAAATTCTCCTTCATGTTGTCTGCTATGGCTCTGTCTCGATATTTCCTAACAAAATCCAATGTAGGGTTTAGCCCTTGATAAGTAAATCTTGTGATTATCCATATTAACATTGGGTCTATAGGGATCCTCTTCCCCATCCATATGCATCCATTGTGCACCATCATGAGCAGTTGTCTCACATGCGTTGTGTGCCTTGGAATTTTGCCGAAGTGTTATACATTCAACATATTCACCCAGCCAAACTATGCCAATCCAGGTGCCCACTCCTATGGTTCTAACCTTCTCACACCATTCTCAGTGTAGTGCACTTGTTTTAAGTACTTGTTTTGTGCGAATTGTGGATTTTTTTTTGGTTGAAATCATTTTCTATGAAGTTTAGCTACAAAATCTTCCCAAGGCCTTCTCCAATAAATTTCATTAACTCTGGAAACAAAGGTGTGAAGGTTCCATACTTTGCGCTATTTAACTATGTCATTGGTTTTGTATCTAGTTTCCTTGATGGGATATATGGTGGGAGAGGCAATAGAAACACTACGCCATATGTTTCCATTTGTACTTTTTCTTATTCTTCCTCACTATCTCTCATATCATTGAGCTCTTTCTTAGGCTCAACACGTCTCTTTTCTTATTTCCTCTTTGATCTTTTCTCATTTGCCATTTTCTTCTATAGAAATCTCTCCTGCATGCGGCCATGTTGTTAGGATGTTGTTGCCAGCATATCAGATTATGTTGCTATGGTAATATCGGGTTGTTGTGATGCTTCCATGAATCTGGCTAATTTATTCTCACTAAATATATGAATAAATTCCCTATGATTCATACAACAAATCAAATTTCTACAATTTCTTCGTAATGGCAATGTTTGAACTCTCACTATTGTAAAGTGCCAAGATATGGGTGGGACGCAAATTTGATAACAAATATGAATTTGTATCCTCGTAATTAGCTCATATTGTGTTCATTAATTGAATATTTATTGCTATATTCGATCAATTTGTCCTCATAAATACATCTTTCCATGTGTTTCAACAAAAACTTTCCTTTTTAACAGTGATATTTTCCTGATGACCTTTGACGCATCCCATATTGTAGCAAATAACCCTCTTACATTGAGGCTCCTATGTCGAAGCTCACTATGCAATGTTGTTTATATTCTAGTTCATGCTTTCAACTACAAGTGAAACTAAGACCTTCTCCTTTCTTCACAATAGAGTTGTAGGGGGAGGATTATCCCTGTAAAGATTAAAATTGTTTGCATTTACTCTTCCTTGAACCAATTATCCATTTAAATTTTCTAATTCAACTTCACCTTCATCAGTAATATGGCCGATAATGTATGGGCCCAAACAATAAATATTGAATTTTCCTGGAAATTTTACAAACTTATTGTCATAAAGGAGAAAAAGGTCTCCTACCTTGAAATTATTCTGCTTAATATGTCTGTCATGACGGGCCTTTTCTCTTCCTTTTCATACGTGTTGATGGAATCCTGATATAAATCTATCTTCCTCCAAAGAAATCAATTGTGAAATTATTTCCTCCATTATATGAGGGTCTTCCATATCTGTAAAAGTTACAATCCTCAAGCTAGGCACTATGTACTCCATGGGCATCACAACCTCTTTCCCATAAAATAACCTGAAGTGTGTCTGGCCTGTCAAATTATTATGTGGTTCTATAAGCCCACAATATTTTTGGAATTTTAAGGTCCCGGTAATGTCTATTTACGTTGCATACTTTAGTAAGTGCATTATCCAAAATCTTATTAAATGCTTCTACTGTTCCATTGGCCTAAAGGTGATAAGTAGTGCTCTTATGATGATAAACTTGGAACACCCGAGTCAATGCTTCAATAGTCTTATTTAGGAAGTGTGAACCTTGGCCACTCATCAAAATCTTTACAAATCCAAATCTAGAGAATATGTACTAAAAAATAAATTTTGCAGTAGTCTCTGCACTGAAGTCCCTTATTATTTGTGCTTCAACCCATATTTTCAAGTAATAATTCACTGTAATTATGTACCTTGCACTATTCATCTTTCTAGGTGGGTTGATTGGTCACAAAATCAATGGTACACTTATCAAAGGCCTTCAATGTAACTTGTGGTACCAATGGAATCTCGTCTCTTCTATAAGGCTTCCCTATTATTTGACACACATCACATGCTTGAAAATACTCCACATCTTTATGTAGTGTAGGCCACCAAATCCTGCTCTCAAAGTATTCTGCACAATATCTTTTCCTGCATAGTTTCCACCAGCTACGCCCCATGAGCCTTTTCTAGAACTATTTTTATTTCATGTTGTGGAAAATATATGGGAAATATCTCATCTAGTCCTATATTATATAATTGTCCTAATATTAATGAAAAGTTAGCTTCCTTAACTACTAATTCTTTCTTTTGATGCGTAGTATACTCTGAATGAGCCATTCCTATTGTAAAATAATGAATGATATTTGTGAAATGGTCATCTGCCACTCTGATTGCAAAAAAATTCACATCAGCTAGATAATCCTCTACACTAGTTCGTTCTTTCCCTATTTCTAGTCTTTAGAGATGGTCAGGTCCTACATTCAGTCTCGTTGGTTTCACAATGATCTCAAAGTCATATTCCTGGAATAATAGTAACCATCTGCAAATTTTTCCTACTAAGAAAGACTTATTGACCAAATAATTTAGTGAAAAATGATCTGTAAACATTTTAAAGTGTGACCTCAACAAATAGTGTCTAAATTTTTGTGAAGCATACACCATGGCCAAATCTTCCATTTCTGTAGTGGTGTAATTCATTTCTACTTTAGATAAATTTATACTTGAAAAAATATAGGATGATCAATCTCTCTTCCACCTATGGAGAAATTTTTGAGAAAGGATGTAACTTTTTAGTGGAATGAATAATATCATAAGAGCCTTAACATATTGAAATTAAAAATTGTAGGTGCACCTATACTAGTGTTCCCCGATTGGAAAAAGGAATTCCATGTCCAAGTCAATGCCTCTTATATATATATGGGAGTGGTATTGGAAACCAATAAAACCCTTGATCATTGGCTCTTTCAGCAACGACTTGCTGGCATATTGCAGTCTCACCCGAAGTGATTATGGGAGGATGCAAAACCAAGTTTCTGCAGCCTTGAAGTACTAGGAGATGTGGTATTAATATGTTATATGATTCTTATCATTTATAAATCACTTCGCCACATTAGATTAATCGTTTAAACATGTCATATAATATCATAAACCATTACTGCTAAAGTAAATTGCAACTTTAATATTGCTATTTTATTATAGATAATAAGGAAATATACACATCAATCACACAAGTACGTCAAATTAACATCCAAAATAATTATTTCTTAATATACTTAATCTTTGAATACAACTGGTTCTTGACCTACGAACTAAGCTATAGGCTGTTTGTGCACTCTGTTGCAGACTCTTCTCGAGGCCTCCATGCACTCAGCTGCAGATCCTCTCCTTTTCTACCAAATTACAGATCAAAATAATACACCCATAACTCTGATTGATCAATTTTATTATTATTTTCTTATTATTTTATTGTATATATAGTATTAAATTTTACGATTACATCATCAAAATACCATGGACCAAATACCATGGACTCCTTCAAACAAGCATCTATGGTCCCAAAACCATTGACCCCTTACAAAATTGCATGCTTTTACACAAATGATGGGCTTATACCCACCTCAAAGCCCTTATGACATTGCACGATATATTTACTTCGCTCTGTTGCATGCTTCACTATGCACTCCGCCCCAAAAACTGCGGGGTCCTTGCCAAAATCTAGGCCACATTGGTTTGTGCCAAAAAATTATGTAATCGATAATGATTCTATTTAAAAGAGATAAATAAAATATATCGATAATATTTTTTTTTATTTCAGAATTCACTTCCTCTCTTCATCTAATTCTTGATGTTCTGTTTTCTCTGGGATAGTTTTCCACCTAATGATCTTTAGTAAGGATACATGAAAAAACTTATGAATCCTATAGGAAGAATTATATAACTCATACGCCACTTTCCCAATACAATAAACAATTTTGTAGGGTCCATATAGTTTGGGATTTAATTTTTTACTTTTCTTTTATTGAGTTTTATATTTGTTTTAAGATTTTAGTATAAAAAATACCAATTCACCCTCCTCAAATTGCCTTTAATGTCAATATTTATCTACTTGTTCCTTCATCATGTTTTGACTATTTGAATGTCTTCGATAAGAGTTGTAAAATTATTTTATTATTCTCCATATTTGACTCTATTTAATATAATTTGGAATTATCTCACAAAACATATGAGATACTAGGAGTTGGATATCCATAAGTAGCCTCAAAGGGGGCCATTTTAGTAAATAATCATATGGAAGTATTATACCGCTACTCGTTTAAAGGAAGCTACTTAATCTATTGAGATTTATTTATTTTTTAATAAAAAACATAGATAAAACTCTAAACATTTTATAATATTTTCTGTTTAACAATATTTTCCTGGATGGTATGTTGAATTCATTACTATAGCTATCTCCCTAATCTCCCATAATTCTTTCTAAAAAATTATTATAGATTTTGAATCTAGGTTATGAATTACTACTTTATAATCACCATGAGGTTTACGAATTTCCATAATGAACATCTCTACCATCTAGGTTGTTATCCATGTACCTTGAATTTAAAAAAAAGAAAAATCATATTTTGTGAGCCTATCAACAACCATAAAAATGGGAATTGCACCTTCACATTTAGGAGACCTTGTAATGAAGTCCACTGGTATCTCCTTCCATATATTATTAGGTATTTTAATGGATGGAGTATCCATCGATGTTTTCCTCCCTCTTCTTTATTTCCTTCTAAAAAAAAATCATTTTTACCCTTCAATATGTATTGAGGATCCTTACTTGTCCAACAATTAGAGAGTTATAGGAATCACTTAATATTTCTTGATTCAGCATTGACTAAGGGAATAAAAAAAACCTATTATTGTACCAAAGTATATCTCCTCTCCACTCTCAATTTTTCATTGAGTTAATTCCTTCCTTTTAACATTGTATCACTTGTCTAACATTGTTGTAATTTTTTCATTCCTGGTGACCTTCTTGCAACCATGCTGGAATATAGGATGTAATAGAATATAGAGTTTATTATTTTCCTATTATATAAAAAGCATATAATCCTACATTTTCCTTCCCTTTATTATAGATCATTTAAAAATCAAACCCTTACATTTTTACTTGCAATTTTTGTTGGTATTATGATGAAAAATTTTCTTTAAAGCTTACTTTAGGCTATCATGCTCTATCATGACTTTAAAGTGTCTCGCACTGAAATATTGTAATTTTTTTTTTGTAGGTAGAATTGCTTCCATTTTTTTTTCAAATCTTGATTCTACCAAATATTTTTGTTTGAATCATTTTCTTTCAAAAGTTAGTGGTATCCCTTATTGTGCAAACACTACGCTAATTAGTTTTCTTCATCCATTACACACTACTATGAATTTTTGTGTTTCATCAAGTGTTTCCAATACTATCATAAAAGACATGGAATCCTTTTATAGGGAGAATGCTAAAATAGCCTTATCAGTCCATATAAGTAAGTTTATGTTCAAGAGATATGTCCACGATCCTATAATGCATTCATAATTCTTAATAAATCTCCATTAACATCATATAAACCCAAAAATATTTTAATACTCTTGATTTTCCCCATTTTTACATGAAACCAAGCATCTCCCACCCTCCCTTGCATAGGTAATGTTAGGATATTCTTCAAGGCTCAAGGACATTCAGTGATAAGCTTTGAACTAACTACAAGAATATACTCAATATGACATCAACATGTCACTTGTGGGAATTAAAGCTAGGTGGGGAGGGTAATAATAGTTCCTCGTAACCACCCAAGATAAAAAAAAATTGAAAGACTAATGATGTTCATAGGAATATGATTTTTTTGTAATGGCCTTTCTTTTCCTTAAGTTCTTCCTTAGAAACAATATGACCTAAATAGTATAATTCATATTTCACAAAAGAAAATTTGAATATTATCAAATATAATTGATCATTATCAATAATATTTAAAACATCATCCACATGGTTGATGTTCTCTTATCGTGATTTTATATAGATAAGAATATCATGAAATAAAACCATATAAAATTTCAATGATGGGATATAAAATTTTGTTCATGATGTGTACTTATGTAGGAATGCAATAAAAAAAAAAATATACATAAACGTAGAGATGCAACAGAAATAAGACTTCACTTCATGAATATCAAATAACTGAAATATACTTAGAGACAAAATGAAAATAAACTAGCTAGCGTGCTGGTAGCTTATCTCTGATAATAGATGTGGCGGATACATGCCCTTGAATTGTGTTACAATGAGGCTAAAGGGCCTTTCTATTATTCAAAAACATAGGAAACCCTAATACACCAAAAACCTAACCCCAGGAGATGGAAGACCAAGCATTTTCAGGCCCTGCTGGGGTTAGTTGGGCAAGCAACTTCTGGGGTCATAACTTGGTCATATTATCTCCATTTGGCATGTATGATATATAGTCCAAAATATCTCTCTCAGCACTATAGGTATTTACGCAGGCCCCTAAATATGGCTATGGGCCTACTTCATACCTCAAAAAAAAATTTCTTAGGGGCACAAACCTTCTCCGGAAGTTCAAGACACAAAAACTTCCAAAATAGTAAATTTTTCTATAAAAAAAGGAAAATTATGAAGCTGACTAGAGGTCTAGGTGGAATAATTCGGTGGTTACCAATATCCCAATGGATCATTCCTCCCTCCTTAGGAATAAATGGTCCCCATTGTGTGCAAAGCCTCCATGAGGTGAGGAAGTATTTTTTGAACCTAGCCCATGGTGAACCACATTCCCTGGTGAAGGAATTGGCCTGCTTTGACAAGTTGATATAGGTGGATCCTCTATTAGTGGGTTTTCTTGATATTTGTGTCCATGATCCAATAAGTTGTGGCTTGTTCCATGCAGTCTCAGTTTAAATTTGCTGGTGTGAGTTGTGTTGCCATGTCAAATGTGTCCAGTAGAGGTGGAAAGTAAGGCCAAAGGTGGTCCACATTGAACACTCGGTGCAGACCGATGAATTATGGAATACTAAGCACAAATAAATTTTCCCCTACATCCTTGGTGATGGTGTATGACCTGTAGTAGAGCTTAAGAAGCTTACGGTTAGGTCTAGCGAGGAACTCCTTTTACAAATGTAACCACACTTTGCCACCCACCTAAAAGATGTGTGGCACCCGATGTTGATCACGTCGCTACTTGTACTTAACATTGGATCTTTCAAATATGTCATGAACCTATCGAAATATGTGTTGAATGCGCTCAATGAAGTTTTTCACCTTGTCTACTTCATATTAGACATGATTTTAATCACCCTTAGTAGCCGCAAATTGCATGGCTACGTCAATGGGATATAGTGGCTCGAATCCCAAACCCAACTGAGAGGAGATGTGTTCGGTTGAGTTGTCGAGAGGAAAATTATAGCTGTGTTGTACATAGGGGAGGCTCTCATTTGGCATACATGTATTCTCTAAGTTGTACATGCACATAATGTGTACGATCATCCTAGTGACAACCTTTGTTTCTCCATCGGTTTGAGGATGGAAGTCTGTGGAATTGGTGAGATTGGTGTCAAGCATCGACCAAAGGCTAGACCAAAATTTACTCAGGAACCTACTGTCTCGATCTGAGATGATAGATTGTGGGATCCCAAAGTGTACCCACACTCGTTCAAAGAAGAGTTTAGCAGTTTCGTCTGATGTTATATTCTTTTTGTAGGTTGCCATAATGGCCATGTTCAAGAATCAGTTAACGACAAAAAAAACACGGTCGTTTCCATGCTTAGTAGAAGTAAGGCCTGACATGTAAGCCATGGAGATGGATTCCCAAGGTTGACTAGGGGTAGGCAGTGGAGTATAGAGGCCATGCTTCTTGATATTTGGTTTGGAAATGGCACAGACAATGCAAGATCTCATGTACTTATCGACATCCTATCAAAGGTTCGGCAAATAGAAATATTTATGCAGTATTTCCACTGTTTTATCGACCCCGAAATGCCCAACGATCTGACTATAGTGCGCTTCCAAAACCACCTTGGAATGCTCGCTTGAAGGAACACAAAGGTGTTCTAGGTGACATAGTAGTGCATATAGGAGGTGAAAATTTGCAACTTTCTTACCTTCCAAGAGCATCTTGTATGTGTGGACGAATTTAGGATCACTTCTATAGAGAAGCATCCAATCAGAAGTCTTGTGCCCACAAGAGTTGAGCAAGGTGGTTAGCACCACAATTGGTGGTTGGTTGAGGAATTCTGCAACATTATTGGTGTTTCAGTTCTTGTACTTGATGTTCAAATTAAACTTTTGCACGTTTGTGGACCACTTCTGATGCCAATCGTTTTGTAACTTCGCTTGTGTCTGTATGAATTGCAGGGGTTGGTGGTGTGTGTGAATGATTTTTTTATTCCACAAAATGTAATGCTTCCATTATGAAAAAGCCTGCACAATGGAATACATCACTTTGTCATGAGTGGGATATTTATGAACTGTCTTGGAAAGAGGCTCACTGTGATATGCCACAAGATGCCCCTGTTGACTAAGAAGTGCCCCAATAGCATTGTTAGAGGCATTTGTCTCGATCTAAATTATAGTTTTGATTCTAGTAATCTGAGAACTGGTGTAGAGTAGAGGCGATGCCCCAAATCTCGAAATTACTTCTGTTGGGATTCATACCAAAATAATTTTTCTTTCGCTCCTCCCTTGGTTACTTGAATCAAGGTCCAAGTGACATGAGAGAATCCCAACATGAAAGTGTGGTAGAAATTGGCAAGGCCCATAAATATGTGGAGCTTTGTTAGAGTGGTTGGGTTTAGCTAATACTGAATAACATGGATCTTGATTAGATCCAATTGCACCCCCCGATCATTAATAATGTATCCAAGATCTTGAACCTAGTTCATGCCAAAAGTGCACTTCTCCAAATTGGCACAAAACTTGTGTTGTCATAGTGTTTGGAGGACCTATCATATTTGGTGGAGGTTCTCTTACCAATTTTGGATGAAGATCAAGATATCATCCAAGTAAATAACCACAAATGATTTGGTGAATGGCTACAACAAGTCTTCCATCAACCTCATGAATGTTGCGGGAGCATTCGTCAACCCGAAAGGCATGACCAACCATTTGAAAAGACACTCCTTGGCTTTGAAGTTAGTATTCCATATATCAAACTGTTTGATTGGTAACTTGTGATACCCAAACTTAAAGTCGATCTTGCTGAAATATCCCCCCCCCCCCCTTAGTTGGTATAGAAGGTCATCAATCCATGGCATTAAGTAATTATTCTAGACAATGCTCTTTCTCAACCCCTGATAGTCAATGAAGAGTCTCCAAGTCCCATCCTTCTTCTGCACCAACATGATCGAGATCCAACATGGCGGTGAACTCATTCGGATGTGACCTTTCCACAACAACACCTGAATCTACCTCTTGATTTCATCATTATCCAGGAAAGAGCATTGAAATATTGGTCCATTGGGGAACAGTGCACCTGGGGCTTGATTGATGGAGTGATTGACTTGAAATTCTAGAGGCACCCTTGTGGGTGAGGTGAAGATGTCCCCATACTCCTCTAGGACCTTGTCCATCTATGTTTTTCATGCAAAGGAACCCGATATGGAGTTAATGGCCACTGTCTTCTTCTTGCCCTCAGGGCAGATCATTAGGGAAAAATTTTTTTATGGTTTTAAAGAGATGGCAATAGGTGGTGCTACCTCTGATATCCTGTACAAATTATTTCCCACAAGAACAATAACAGCGCAAGGCCTGAACTCATAGAAAACATTTCGCTTATACAAGTATGGTTTTCCTAATAATACATCACAAACATTAGGAGGAGTAATGTCACACAATACCTCATTTGTAGAGGGCTTGATGCTGTAGGGAAGGAAATACTGCTATCTCACGCGGAGAGCATGTCCTTGGTGAAGACACCTGGTGGTGTACAACTGTGCTTGTGCTACGATCGACAAGCCTAACCACTTCATGACCTATGCTGAAATGAGGTACTTCTGGCTCCCAATATCGGTAAAAAACGGTAGCGAGGAATCCTTTTCCCAAATTTGGGAATGGAAGAGGCACTCCCCCTCTTTTGGATCTTTCGACTCCTCCTTTTGGATCCTTGTGGTGGCAACGGTGGCGTTGGTCTCCGCATCGATAATATTCCTCCCTTTGTCATTCAACTTGTTAGGTTTTGATTAAGAGTAGGAGCATGCATCTGATTTAGAAGCCTTCAACTGGACCACCAGTGACTTCTTATCCCAACACTCACGTTAGTTTTCAGTGGAGCTCTTATGAAACTCACACCACTTTCTCATGTCCTTATTTGGCTTCGCGGTGTTGTTATTTTCTTGCAACTTTGGAGGGTTATCTAGGGCTGACCCGCCTTGTCTTTATCCTTTGTTTTTTGGTTTGGGGGGACCTTTCCCTTACTTCTTGTTCGTATATCCAAAGTCTTGCTTCTTCTATTTTAACTTCTGCTTAATCTTGGCAACATACTGTTATGCTGCACCAAATTAGGAGATGTTGATGAACTCCATTTCCTCATGAATGTATCTATGCACACAACTATCATACTTTAGCACCAAATGTTTCTCTGAATATTTGATACCCAACTTTGTGCGTAGGTTATGGAACAGGTTCGTTATCTCATGCACATCTTGATCCCTTTGTTGACTCATCGTAGTCCATTATATGTACCTTTCCTCGTACCTCCCTATGGGATAATATTTCTCCTTGATGATGTCTGGGAAAGAATCCCAAGTGGGCGTAGTAGAGAAGAAAGAGGATTCCCTCTTGTCCTTACTCTCACAATATGTTTCCCACCATTCCTTGACATGGGGGATGAATTTGAGGAGTACAAAAGTAATATTTTCCCAGTTGGAAAAGACATGAACTGAGAAATATCATTATAATAGATTCAACAATCTATCTACAATGCCTGCATCTATTTGGACCTAAAATATGGGAATGTCAAAGATTACTTGTACCATAAAAGGAGTGGCGCCTCTTAAGTGGCGGCTAGATGCAAATGTGCCATCATTAGGTAGCCATTGAAGAATATGGGAAAATTTATCCATCATCATGTTACTTTGTTTTTTGAGGGCCTCCTTGAGAAATATTTTGATAGGATATCTCTCTCCCTCGTCTTTCTTTTATACCCTCATTGGAATTTGTCGAGGTTTGCAAGGATAATATTACAAAGGTTCCACCAGATCGAGTCCTAACTCCTTATACCCTGACGTCTTGGGGGACATGCAAAGAAGGGGAATGAAAGAGAATTCCTCTTTGATACCACTCAACCGAAATTATGAAAGAAAACAATAAAATACATAAATACACATAAACATAGAGATGTAGAAAAAGTAATACTTCATTTCATTAAATATCAAATAATTGAAATATGCTTATCTCAGAGAAGAGACGTAGCATCTACATGCCTCTAAAATATGTTTTTTTTTCCCTACTTTAGTCTACTTCTATTATGTCATACACGAGACAAGATTACAGTTCTCATCCTCCAAATTTGGCATGCCAATTTTGGATGGAGGTATCAAAAAATTAATAGCAGAATAGGAGTTGCCCCATGTGGAGAAACCAACCCAAGAGTAGAGAGTATTATAATTTTCCCATAGTGAGAAACTAGGCGAAGAGTAGAGAGTATTAGAAGCTACCCATAGTGGGAAACAAGCCTGAAATTTTTTAAGGCTAATACTAAACCATAAGCAAAAATAACACCAAAACACTGGAAAACTGGAAAACTATAGAAGTAAGCTGGAGGAAGAGATGAGCACCCAGTAATTGGACTTATGGTGAGCTGTCATTCTTCTCTAGAAGGTTGGGTGGTTCTTCCACAATCCTAGAAACATAGAGAGACTCGTCCTCCTCCTTTTTTGGCACATGGATAGAGTAAGGAGGGAGAAGCAGCTCCGAGGCACCTGGCAAGTTAGAGTCAGCTGCATAAGTGTTGGTGTCGGTGTCCTTGCCTTCTTTTTCACTGCTTTAGCCTCAACCGGTGTGAGAACCTGCATCACTACTTGAACAATGAATATTTTTGGAGGCACTCTACATAGGCAGGGCCTTCATTTTCCATGGAGTGGAGACAGGTGCAGACATAATGGTATATTTACGAGGCTGCTTTTTGGGATGGAGATCATAGGTTTCAGGCGAAGGTCTAGGGAGATGGAAAGACAAATGAGTGGTAAGGTTGATCATGTCTATCAAGCTTGGCTCCTCCCAACCAATTTAAAGGTTCACCTCTCTGCCAGCTACAATTGAGGAAGGAGGACTCGAGGGGAGGCCACGCCCACCGGCATGACGACACCTCATTCAGTGATGTCTTGGCATTTTGGTGGAATGAACAAAGACTCAAGATAGGGAGGGAATTCTCTCAAGTGTAGAAGAGGAGCAGGATCTCGCAGTGAAGTAGCCGCAATAGGAATGAGCAAAGCTAAGGGCTGAGCATGTGACAGGAATTCCAGAGATAAATGCACAGAACTCGAGGGAGAGGAGAATGGAGGTGTGAGGAGCATAGTTGACAGATCTAAGAGCCACGGGAGCAGGTCAAGGCCGAGTTAATGAGCTTCAAACAAAAGACGTCACAAATAAGCTGGCGAGGGTGGAAATTAAGGGAGCCATGCTCCATAATTTAACATCAAGTGGGTAACCATGTGTAGGCACGTGGGACAGACATGTGCCCTGCCACATGGCTCCAAAGTGGCGCTCCTTCTCGATGCTAATCACCTGCATCCGGGGGCCTCTAAACTATGTTACAATGAGGCTTGAGGGCCTTTTTTATTAATAAACAACATAGGAAAACCTAAATAACTAATGTAGTGGCTCTGCACAAATCATAATACATGCAGAAGAATAGAGAATGACGATTATCATAATATTCAAATAAGCCACCATTCAAAAATTAATATACATCTCAGGTTTATCCAACGATATCTTTAAATCAAGACCATATCATTTCTATCTATGGATTCTACAACCAAAACTGAGCAATATCTTTCTGTCTACATTAACAAAATGTCCCTTATTTTTCTATTCCATATTGCAGTCATGGTTTTCAGGTCTTAACATTTCCACCATACCTAAAGTTCTGCAATTGCAATTAAATGCTAGGTGATTACATGAATCTACCGGTACACATCGTAGTCGGATGAGTCTTGGGTGCAAAATTTATTGGCACTATTTGCATCCAATGTCGATTTACGAAAACCGTCTTCCACCTCATGCTAACTCCACTTCCATCCTTCACATAGTCGTCACGTAGATCAACCATGCAATGCGTTAAGACTCAAATCTTAACTATGGTGAGAAGTGATTTCAATGGAACGTAATATAAACTTTCCAAAATGATTGTGAGAAGCGATTTCACTTAACGCATTAGCAATTCTCCACCAAGGATATGTGTGAGATCAACATTCCCTATTCTGGATCGATTCTGATCAAAACCACCTTGCACTTGTAACTCGATGGTAGTGTCTACTGCAAACATTTAGTGTATACATTGTGTAGCAGAATTTAAGAAAATAAACGAACAAAGAGCGAACAAAATAAAATGATTGCATAAAATAACAACAATAAAATACAGTGTCAACTCTTTTTTGGCTTAATAATACACTTGGTTTCCCTCTCAGCTCTTGCTTTTACAATTCTTCACACTATCACACCATTCCAACTCTACGATCTCTTCCTTTCCTCTATCTTATTCCAACCTCTATATATTTTCCATCCTCATACGAAGCTCATATTTATACATAGTTGTGGATTAATTGGAATCCATAATTTCCTCCACAAATTACTCAATAAAATCCTAAAATAGCTTATCCCTCCTTTGAATCAACTAATTTCTATTTAAGGAGTTCATAATCCCTAAGATATCTATACAACCCAACTCCTCTCATATTCTCAATTATAAGAGAATATTTAAAATAAACCTCACAGTCTAATTTTCCTCTTAATTTATTTAAAATGTACATAATGTATAAAATAATTAAAAAAACATCACCCCCTAAATCACCCAAATAAATAATGACATTCGAACAGGATGCTCCTACATCAGACTCCCCATGTAGAAAAGTTTCCATAGAATCCTATCTATGAGGTATGTCACTTTTCTGTAATAATGTTACAACCACAACTCTCAATGACTTGCTACCTCTAGGATTCCAAACTCTGTTTTGTTGTCGGTCTTTTAAAGTATCAACTCCATTTTGTAATTTTGCACAGAATTCCTAGAACAGTATTTTCAGAACACTATTGAATGTAACTCTCGGTTTTCCATACCACACCATATTTATTTTTGGAAATACAAACTTGCATAGAAATGTTGATACCCATTTTTATAGTCTCCAGGATTTGAAATAATCTTGAACTAGCTTTACATCAACATTCATAGGTTTATCAGCTAACTGGGTAGTCTTGAATTTAATAAGAGCTAAATCAGAAAGCTCACCATCACCAACATCACTTACTCTGTCAACCAGATTCCATTGGGCTTTACAAAAATTACTTTCGCCAATTCCTCAGAGTAATTCTCTTTATCAATTAGATCAATACGATTGATGTTTTATATAGTTCCTTCTTCTCTTTCCATTACAATTTCTCTGGTCTTATCTTCTTCGGCCTCTAGCTCTTTGTCTGATGCTTCCTTCTCCAATTGTGCTGAACACTCAACTTTCTGTAATGAAGAATAATCAAGAACTTCTTCTTCATCACAATTATAATCATTGACTATCCATATAGTAACAAATTTCTCATCTGGTGTTGTAACTTCATTCATTCACAAATTATTAGTTTTAAAAATACAAGACCTTTCAGCCTCTTTTCATTCTTCAAGCACCAATCTCCCATCATAGACATTCTGGATTTCAATAGATCCTCTTTGCTATGAATATATTCCTTTGAGTCTCTCCTCCTCTAACATATCAAAATGGATTTGTTCAAGTACTTTAAAATCATTCACCAGCTTCCCATTCCACTTATGTTGCAATAGCTTCCATTTAACTTGTTTCCTCGTTCTCCGTTGGTATCTTCGATCTTCATTTGTCTTTCTTTGTAGCCACTATGTTAATATATCCATTTATGCTCTCATTACTGCTAGACTAATCTCAAGCTCTTCATTCCACTGCCAATCTCTATACTCCCACAATCTAATGCCTTCTTCAAATTTACTTTCCTGTTGCTGATCATCTCTTTTAAATTATTGGCTACTTTCATCTTTATCCTACTGGATTAATATTTTTGTTTCCGTTATGTCTCTAAGGAAATAAATTTCTTGCAACTCCTGATCTTTCATCTTATCTTCAAATATTTTTTGTTAAATTCCTCTCGTTTCAGCTTCATATTTATTAATTTTGTCCTCTGTACCTATAGCCACATTATTAATTAAAGATTCAAAGCATTCACTTAACTCTATAAACGTTACAGACATTTCAACCTTATCATGCACTGTAACTGCAATCTCCTCTTTATCAGGTTCTGCAAGCTTCATTTCTCCTTCAGGTTCCTTGAGCCATCTTTCCAAGAACTCTATTTCCATGCGAAATCTTTCCAGCATTTCATCACAACTTTCATTACCAGTTTCATTCTTCTTCTAGCAATACTATCGAGTTATCTTTTTTTCTGTATCATCACATTTCAAAATTCTTTCATCAATTTAATTAAAAAAATTCATTTTTTTACCTCCTTCGGATATCACAACAACATTTTCATTATGCTTCTGATCCATAATAGCTTCAACTGGTTGTCTTACACAAAAATATAAATTCATCTATGAATTCTTTCTACTACAATAAATCAGTACCTTCTGCCTCTAAAAGGCATTCTCCATCATACTTCACCTTAAGGGATTTATTCATCTTTGTGACTGTTTCACCAGATTGTTCATCATCTTCTGCACATATTGTAAACACACAAAAACTATGAGATTTAAAAAATCAAGGCTTCATAACCTCATCTGCTTCCCTTGTCAACATATCTTCAAATTATTCTGAACTATTCCAATAGTCCATGATATCTTTCTCATTATCCTCTTCACCCAGAATTTCACCCTATTCTGGTCCACAAATGGAAACATCCATTTCTGACTCTACTTTTCTAATTTTTTCTACCAACCATTTCACTTATCTTTGTCGTAACCTTCTCTTTAACTTAGACCACTTCACTGTCTTCTGCTTCAAGACCCAACCTTTTATTTGGTTTTCCCCTAGCAGCATTGTTAGCACATCAAGTTCTTTTCTTATTTCAGCCAACTCCTTATCAAGCTTCTCTTGACTCATCCAGTTCTTGCAGATTTTTTTAGCACCCCTTTTCTTAATCTTGTAGCCTTCTTCAAAACCTTCTCTATGACTTCCCATTGCCATCTTTACTTCTGTATGATATTTTACACCTGCAACTAATCAACTCTTCCTGAGTTTATCTTGTCACCAAACTTCTCCTCTATCTAGTTTCCAAGTCCTCTTTCCTTAGAATTTGCACTCATTAATCTTACCCTCTTACTAGTTGCTACACCCACTTCTCTGAAGGACTCCTTTGTCCCTATATATTCCAATCCTCAACTGGAATAACGTTCTGCTACAATCTCTAAGAACTTCCAAAATTTCTTCCTATTGGTTTACTGTTGTAAACTTTCATACCTTTGTAATCAATTTATGTCTTGGCTAGTTGCCTCCCATGAACATGAAACTTTTGTACTCCCTTGATATATTTCAAAAATATTATTAATTAATCATAACTTATGCATACCATCTTTCCAACATCACCAATCTTTAGGATCTCCTTATTTGTTAGTTTTTACAATTCCTGTAAATTTGGTTCTGCAGTTTTCTCCCTGATCTCCATGCTTCCACCAGTACGATCATCTTCAATCTCCTCTTATACTAAAATGATGCAGTGGCTCTGCAAAAATCATAATACGCATGGAAGAATATAGTTCATAAGTTCTTTTAATACCAAAATTATGATTAGCATAATCTTCAAATAAGCCACCATTCAAAAATTAATATACATCTCAGGTTTAACCAGGTATATCTTTAAATCAAGACCATATGATTTCTGTCTATAGATTCTACAACCAAAACTGAGCAATATCTTTCTGCCTACATTTACAAACTATCCCTTATTTTTCTATTCCACATTACATTCATGGTTTTCAGGTCTTAACACTACCACCAAATCTGAACTTCTGCAATTTCAATTAAACGCTGGGTGATTACATGAATCTTCCCGACCACGTCGCAGCCAGACGAGGCTTGGGTATGAAATTTGTTGGGACTGTTTGCATCCAACGTCGATTTGCGAAAACCATCTTCCACCTCATGCTAAATCCACTTCCATCCTTCACATAGCCATCGCGAAGTTCAACCCTAGAATGTGTTAAGACCCAAATCTTAACTATTGTGAGAAGTGATTTCAATGGAACGTAATAGAAACTTTCCACAATGATTGTGAGAAGTGATTTCACTGAACGTAATATAAATTCTCCACCAAGGAGCTATGTGAGATCGAAATTCCCCGTTTTGGATCGATTCTTATCAAAACCACCTTGCACATGCAAGTCGATGGTAGTGTCTACTGCAACCATTTATTGTATACATTGTGTAGAAAAGGTTAAGAAAATAACCGAACATAGAGCGAATGAAATAAAATGATTGCATAAAATAACAGAAATAAAATACAGTGGCAACTCTTCTTTGGCCGAATAATACACTTAGTTTCCCTCTCGGCTCTCGCCTTTACAACTCGTCACACTATCACATCACTCCTACTATACGCTCTCCTCTTTTCCTCTGTCCTATTCCATCCTCTATATATTTTCCATCCTCATACGAAGCTCATATTTATACATACATGTGGATTAATCGGAATCCACAATTTCCTCCACAAGTGACTCAACCAAATCCTAGAAGAGCTTATCCCTCCTCTGACTCAACTAATTTATATTTAAGGAGTTCATAATCCCTAAGATGTCTATAAAAACCAACTCCTCTCATATTCTCAATTATAAGAAAATATTTACAGTAAACCTCACACTCTGATTTTCCTCTTAATTTATTTAAAATGTGCATGATTTATAAAATAATTAGAAAAACCTCAATAACCCAAATAAATAATGACATATGAGTAGGATGATCATGCATCAGACTCCCCATGTAGAAAAGTTTCCATAGAATATTGTCTATGAGGTCTATCGTTTTTCTGTAATAACGAGCCAACCAAAGGTCTCAATGACTTGCTACGTCCAGGATTACAAACTCTGTTTTTCCACCAGTATTTTAAAGTATCAACTCCATTTTGTAATTTTGCATAGAATTCCTAGAATAGTATTTTCAAAACACTATTCAATGTAACTCTTGGTTTTCCATACCACACGATATCTATTTATGAAAATACAGACTTGCGTAGAAACGTTGATATCCATTCTTCTAGTGTCCAGGCTTTGAAATAATCACTATTTGGATTTATATCAACGTTCATAGGTTTATCAGCTGAATCGATAGTCTTGAATTGAATAAGAGCTAAATCAGAAAGGTCACCATCACCAACATCACTCACTCTATCAACCAGATTCCATCGGCCTTTACAATAGTTACTTCTGCCAATTCCTCGGACTAATTCCTCTTTGTCAATTACATCAATATGATTTATGTTTTCTATAATGTCTTCTTCTCTTTCTATTATAATTACTCTGGTCTTATCTTCTTTGGCCTCTAGCTCTTTGTCTGATGCTTCCTTCTCCAATTTCACTGAACACTCAACTTTCTGTAATGAAGAATAATCAAGAACTTCTTCTTGATCACAATTATAATCATTAACTATCCCTATAGTAACAAATTTCTCATCCATTGTTTTACTTGCATTCATCCACAAATTTTTAGTTTTAAAAATACAATACCTTTTGGCCTCTTTTGATGCTTCAAGCACCAATCTCCGATCATAGACTTTATGAATTTCAGCAGATCCTCTTTGCTATGACTCTATTCCTTTGAGTTTAACCTCCTCCAAAAAATAAAAATTAATTTTTTCAAGTTCTTTAAACTCGTTCACCAGCTTGCCATTCCAATTTTGTTGCAATAGCTTCCATTTAACAAGTTTCCTCATTCTCCATCCATATTTTCAGTCTTCATTTGTCTTTCTTTGTAGCTACTCTATTAATATATCCATTTCTGCTTTCATTACTACTAGATTAATCTCACGCTCTTCATTTCACTGCCAATTTCTATACTCCCGAAATCTAATGCCTTATTCAAATTTACTTTCCTGTTTTTTATCATCTCTTTTAAATTGCTGGCTTCTTTCATCTTTATCATGCTGGATTAATACTTCTATTTCCTTTATGTCTCTAAGGACATAAATTTATTGCTGCTCCAGATCTTTCATATTATCTTCAAATAATTTATGTTGAATTCCTCTGATTTCAACTTCATAGTTATTAATGTTGTCTTCTATACCTACAGCCACATCATTAATTAAAGAGTCAAACAATTCACTTAACTCTAAAAATGTTAGAGACATTTCATCCTTATCATGCACTGTAACTGCAATCTCTTCTTTATCAATTTCTGCAAGCTTCATTTCTCCTTTAGGTTCCTTGAACCATTTTTCCAAGAGCTCTATATCCATGAGAAATCTTTTCATCATTTCATCACAACTTTCATTCCCTGTTTCATTCTTCTTCTAGAAATCCTCCTGAGTTATCTTGTTTTCTGTATCATCATATTGCAAAATTTGTTCATCAATTTCATTAAACAAATTCAGTTGTTTACCTCCTTGTAATATCACTATGGCATTTTCATTATGCTTCTGCTCCATAACAGCTTCAACTGGTTGTCTTACACCAAATAGAAATTCATCTATGAATTATTTTTGCTACAATAAATTAGTACCTTCCTCCTCTAAAAGGAATTCTACATCATACTTCACCTCAAGGGATTTATTCATCTTTGTGACAATTTCACTAGATTGTCCATAATATTTTTCACATACTATAAACACACACAAACTATGAGATTTAAAAATATAAGGCTTCATAGCCTCATCTACTTCCCTTGTCAACATATCTTCAAATTGTTCTCAACTATTCCAATAGTCCATGAGATATTTCTCATTATCCTCTTCACCCACAATTTCACCCTGTTTTGGTCCACAAATGGAAAGTTCCATTTCTGACTCTTCTTCTCTGAGTTTTTCTACCAGCCATTTCACTTGTCTCTATCGTAGCCTTCTCTTTAACTTAGACCACTTCACTGTCTTCTTCTTCAAGACCCAACCTTGTCTTTGGTTTGCCTCTAGTAGGATTGTTAACACATCGAGTTCTTTTCTTATCTCAGCCAACTCCTTGTCAAGCTCCTCTTGGCTCATTCAATTCTTGCGGATTGTTTTAGCACCCTTTTCCTTCATATTGTAGCCTTCTTCTAAACCTTCTCTATGAATTCCCATAGCCATATTTACTTCTGTGTGAGCTTTTACACCTACAGCCAATCAACTCTTCCTGAGTTGATCTTCTCACGAAACTTCTCCTCTGTCTGGTTTCGAAGTCCTCTTTCCTTAGAACTTGCACTCAACAATCTTGCTCTCTTACTAGTTGCTACACCCACTTCTCTTAAGGACTCCTTTGTCCCTATCAATTCCAAGCCTCAGCTGGAATAAGGTTTTGCTACAATCTCTAAGAAATTCCAAAAGTTCTTCCAACAATTTTTCTGCTGCAAAATTTCATACCTTTGTAATCAATTTATGTATTGGTTGGTTCTCTCCCGCAAACATGCAACTTTTGTACTCCCTTGATATATTTCAAAAATATTATTAATTAATCAAAACTTATGCATACTATCTTTCCAACATCACCTGTCTTTAGGATCTCCTTATTTGTTGGTTTTTACCATTCCTGTAAAATTGGTTCTACAATTCTATCTCTGATCTCCACGCTTCCATGAGTAGGATCATCTTCAATCTCCTCTGATACCAAAATCATGCAATGGCTCTGCACAAATATTAATACGTGCAGAAGAATAGAGTTCACAAGTTATTTTAATACTAAAATGACAATTAGCATAATCTTCAAATAAGCCACCATTCAAAAATTAATATACATCTCCGGTTTATCAAGCGATATCTTTAAATCAAGACCATATGATTTCTATCTATGGATTCTACAACCAAAATTCAGCAATATATTTCTGCCGACATTTGCAAACTGTCCCTTATTTTTATATTCCATATTATAGTCATGGTTTTCAGGTCTTAATGCTACCACCAAACCTGAAGTTCTGCAATTGTAATTAAGCGCTGGGTGCTTACATGAATTTGTCAGACCACGTTGTAGCCAGATGAGGCTTGGGTACGAAATCTATTGGGACTGCTTGCATCCAACGTCTATTTGCGAAAACCGTCTTCCACCCCATGCTAAATCTACTTCTATCCTTTACATGGTCGTCACGAAGTTCAACCCTGCAATGCATTAAGACTCAAATCTTAACTATGGTGAGAAGCAATTTCAATGGAACGTAATAGAAACTTTCCACAATGATTCTGAGAAGTGATTTCACTTAATGTAATAGCAATTCTCCATCGAGGAGCTATGTGAGATTGACATTCCCTATTTTCGATCAATTCTGATCAAAATTTCCTTGCACCTGTAACTCGATGGTAGTGTCTACTACAAACATTTAGTGTATACATTGTGTAGCAGAGGTTAAGAAAATAACCGAACAGAGAGCGAATGAAATAAAATGATTGCATAAAATAACAGCAATAAAATAAAATGTCAACTCTTCTTTGGCTGAATAATACACTTTTTTCCCCTCTTGGCTCTCATCTTTACAACTCATCATGCTGTCACATCATTCCTACTGTACGCTCTCCTCTTTTCCTCTGTCTTATTCCATCCTCTATATATTTTCCATCCTCATATGAAGCTCATATTTATACATATTTGTGGACTAATTAATCCATAATTTTTTCTACAAACGACTCAACCAAATCCTAAAATAGCTTATCCCTCATTTGACTCAACTAATTTCTATTTAAGGAGTTCATAATCCCTAAGATATCTATAAAACCCAACTCCTCTCATATTCTCAATTATAAGAGAATATTTACAATAAACCTCACACTATGATTTTCCTCTTAATTTATTTAAAACATACATAATTATAAAATAATTAAAAAAACATCACCCCCTAAATCACCCAAATAAATAATGACATTTGGGCAGGATGCTCCTACATCAAACTTCCCATGTAGAAAAGTTTCCATAGATTCCTGTCTATGAGGTATGTCAAATTTATATAATAATGTGACAACCACAAGTCGCAATGAATTGCTACCTCTAAGATTCCAAACTCTGTTTTTCCACCGGCCTTTTAAAGTATCAACCCCATTTTGTAATTTAGCACAGAATTCTCAGAATAGTATTTTTATAACACTATTGAATCTAACTCTCAGTTTTCCATACCACACCATATTTATTTCCTGAAATACATACTTGCATAGAAATGTTGATACCCATTCTTCTAGTCTCTAGGCTTTGAAAGAATCTCAAATTGGCTTTACATTAGCATTCATAGGTTTACCAACTGACTCGTGTTGAGATTCAACAAGATGATGAGCTTAGTGAAAAGAGTCGCCTTCACTAAGTGGGCACACAAGCTATTTTTGGTGCAAAGCCTATTTTTAGACTATGTCTATTTTTAGACATGTCGATCATATTCTATGAGTTGAAGGATGCTATTTGTGGATGGTTGGTCAAGTTGGAAAAATATATGGACTTATATTTATAGACATATTGGGCAGAATCTATTTTTAGATTGCCAGTCTAAAAATAGATATGTCTAATATTATTAGCTCTTAATAATATTTGGACTCTAAACATTATCTTATTCTCTTGGAGCACTTTAGTTAAGTGCAAAGATGTGGCACAACAGCTGACAGAAGGAATTACGCTATTTCTGAGGGTTTACTGGAGCTAATGCATGATGACTTCAGTTAGAACTCATGTGACAGAGTTTGGTGGTGTTATAGAAGTAGTTGGTGGAGTTGTATTTAGTTTAACTCAGTTAGACTTAGTTAAGCTAGTTGTATCTAATCTAACTAAATGCTACGCTAGTGAGAGTGGAGTGAATTAATTAGTTAATTAATTCACTAAATAATAACTCATTAATCAACTGAAGAATACATCAGTTAACTACAGTGCATGGACAGTTTCAATGGAGACCAGTGGAGAGGTAGGTGAAAGAGCAAGTGTAACTATCAGTTGTGACTATAGTGATTCATTGATTGCATCCAACACTCAATGGAGATGCCAATGAGGATTGCGTGAGCAAGGATAGCTGAATTCGAGTTCATTCATATCCATTCTTCAGCAGAGATTTTGCAGTAGAGATAGGCTAGCAGGTGGTAGAGATCGATGGATGGATTTGCAAGATCGGGTCTGATTAGTGTGTAGCAATTGTATTGTACTGAGAGGTTGATATGATCAGCTTTGTATGAGGATTATTACATGATATCTATGACATATATTATACATAGATATTTGGGGTTTTTAGCTTCAAGCTTTCCCATTAAACAGTTGTGTTAATGTGTGTGAATTTTTTATGGTTTCATGTGTGCCTTGCAATTGATTTAATTTCTGCATGTGATGATCAATAGTGGAATACATTCTGTATTGTGCATGAATTTAAAATAGTGTGTGATAAGGATAATCTTGGATATATAACACATAATTTATATAATTTTCTACATGGTATCGGAGCGATATTGATCAGAGCAATTGCATTTATTGAATTGGTTGAGTTTTGTGCTGGTGGAATTCGAATTTGCTGTAGTGTTTTCTTGGTGTCGAAGTTGAGCATTCATTGAAATGTCTTTCAACAGATTGCGATTGGAGTATGCCCTTGATGGAAACTCAAATTATATTGCATGGAAGGATAGGATGGAGGTAGTGCTGGATGATAATAGGTTGAAGGAGTTCATAGATGCTGATATTCCAAAGCCTGGTTCTAGCGATGCAGCCGCACTTGACACATGGAAAAATAAGACAAAAAAATGTCGAAGGATTCTATTGGAAGGTGCGAAGGATCACATAGTGTCCAGCCTTCATGGTAAAGCTTCTCCATTCTTGATGTGGAAAGCTTTGACAGACTTGTTCCAAAGTAGAAGCGACCAAAGGAAGTTGGCGCTTAAAGACAAGCTCAGAAAAATAAAAGTGGAGAAAGGTGACAATATACCCAAGTGCCTCACGAAGTTCATCCACTGCAAGGATGAGATTGGCTCTCCTTGGGCTTCTGAAGAGTTGGCATAGCTACGAGGACTTTTTCAATGGTCAGGATCAAATGCCAGGATGTGAGTGACTTTGGTCGGATCTTGTACAGGAGGAGATAAGGTGGGGTACCAGGGATGGATCTTCATCGAAGAATGAAGATGAAGAAAATTGCGCTTTGGCTGTCAAAGCCAGGAAAGGGAAGGGAAATAAAATTCCTTCTCAATCCGGTGCGAAAGGAAAGAAGCAAGACTTGTCCAAAGTGAAGTGCTTTTACTGTCACCAATACGGACATTAAGCCACTAATTGTCCACAGAAGAAGAAAAATAATTAGGCTGCTGGATCTGCAGCTGGAGAGGCCTTAGCCTCGCAGTTTGAGCTATATTTTTCGCTGATTGCATGCTTGGTTTCAAGTGTGATTGGATCAGTGTGGTTTCTTGACAGTGGTGCGTCTTTCCATATGACCGGAGACAAAGATTTGTTTAGTGATCTAGATGAGAAGGATCTTGGAGTGCACATCAAGATGGGCAATGATGGTAGATACAATGTGACTGGTATCGGGACCATTTCCTTTGAGAGGGAGTCTGGTAAACCTTTCATATTGAAGGATTTTATGCATGTTCCAGGATTGAAGAAGAATCTGATCTCTGTGGCGATGTTGGAAGACAAGGGTTATGATGTTGTCTTTAGTGAGGGAAAGGCTTTCCTATGCAGTAAAACAACTGGTGAAAGTCATAGGATAGGGATTCGAGTTAAGAATATTTATCAATTGTAGGTAGATGGCTGTGCAGCAATGGTAGGCAAAGCAGAAGGAGTTTTGAGCTAGGATGAGGGTGAATTGTGGCACAGGAGATTGGGCCATCTTCACCATGGTTCTTTGAAAATTTTGCAGCATATTTCTACCGGGCTTCCCAAGGGTACACTTGCGCAGTCAGATCAGTGCAAGGGATGTACTTTGGGAAAATTTGTGAAGACCACTTTTAATGAGAAGGATAGTCACGCCACGACGATCCTTGAGAGAATTCACACAGACGTGTGTCGACCTTTCTTAGTAGCTTAGACAGAAAAGCACAGGTATTATGTGATATTTGTTGATGAATTTTCTCATAAGTGCTAGATCTTCTTCATGTAGAAGAAGAGCGATACATACTCAAAGTTCTGTGAGTTCAAGGTGCTGGTTGAGAAAGAGTCGGGGAAGCAGGTGAAAGCTCTTAGGAGCAATAATGGTGGTGAATTTATCTCTGGCAAATTCAAAGACTTTTTCATTGTAGAAGGAATTCGAAGAGAGGTCATAGCGCCTCATAACCCACAGCAGAATGCAGTCGCAGAGAGAAAGAACAGAACGATCGTGGGTGTTGCATGGGCGATGCTTCATGATTAGGGCCTTCCCATACACTTGTGGGCTGAAGCATGCAACACTTTGGTTTATGTGCAAAACCGTTGTCCTCATAGAGTACTTGGCATGAGTACACCCAAGGAAGCGTTTTCTGGTAATAAGCCTAATATTTCTCATTTGACGATTTTTGGCTCACCTGTTTACATTCATGTGAAAAAGGATGCCAGGAAGAAGATGGAGCTGACCGAAGAGGTTGGGATATTTGTGGGGTACACAAAAACACACCACAACTATCGTGTGTATTTTCCAGACATTCGGATAACTGTTGTGCGACGGGATATCAAATTTCATGAGGAGAAAGCCATGAAGTTTTCTCTTGAGAGGGAGATACATTTTCATGCAGATGAGGAGCTACTAGTTCCTAAAGATGAGCCTCTGGATGTGGATTAGCCACAAGAGGAGGTTCATGGAGTGGAAGAAACCATTCATGTAGCGCCAAACATCAGAGGGCGAAAATGCACTACAGAAGCTGAGCAACTGAATCTTGATGCAACGCAGAATGTAGGAGCACCTACATCATAGCACAGACAGAGACTGTCACTTGACCGATTTACTGGATACGTGGCTCTTATGAGCAAGTGTATCGTGACAGAACCATCTTCTTTTGAGGAAGCTGTGGAGGATCGCACATGGGTAGATGCCATGGTGGAAGAGTATGATTCGATTGTCAGAAACAGTGCATGGGAGATTGTCCCAAGACCAGAAGGGAAATCAACGGTAGGTTCGAGATGGATCTACAAAGTGAAGAAAGATGCTAATGGAAGCGTCGAGCAATACAAGGAAATATGTGTTGCTCGGGGCTTCTCACAGATCAAGGGGATTGACTATGAAGAAACCTTTGCACATTTTGCAAGGTATTCTTCCATACAGACCATCCTTGATCTCTCAGTGCAGATGGGTTGGCACATTCATCAGATGGATGTGAAGATTGCATTCCTCAATAGAGTCATTGAGGAGGAGGTGTACATAGAGCAACCTGAAGTATTCAAAATATTTAGCAGCGAGTCTCATGTGTGCAGGCTCAAAAGAGAATTGTATGGTATGAAACAAGAACCACGTGCTCGGTACACACAGATAGACAATTCTTTCACCAGACTTGGTTTCGCCAAGAGTGAGGTGGATCTGAACCTATACCAGATTGTGGTGCAGGGTAAGTTGTTGATCATTGTACTTTATGTAGATGATTTTATACTAACAGGTGATTAAATTTTGATACACTCATGCAAGGCAGATCTTGCAAAGGAGTTTGAGATCAAGGACTTGGGCCTCCTTCATTATTTCCTAGGATTGGAAATTTGGCAGTGGAAGGGTGGACTGTTTGTGTCTCAAGGCAAGTATGCCCAGGAGATACTGGAGAATTTAAACATGCAAGGCTGCAAGCCTATCAAAACTCCTCTTCCAGGTGGTTGGAGGAAAGAGGATGCTACATCGACAGAGTTAGTGGATGCCACTGTTTATCGACAGTTGGTTGGTTCGCTCATGTATCTAGTCAATACATGAATGAACATATGCTATGCTGTTAACCAGCTTTCAAAAGCTATGGTTAAGCCTACCAAGCTCTTTCGGAAGGCAGGAAAGCATGTCCTAAGGTATCTCAGGGGCACATCATGATATGGATTGTGGTACAGACAGTCAGATGAGTTGAAGCTACATGGCTTCACAGATGCAGATTGGGCAGGGAGCCCAACGGACAAAAAGAGCACCTCTGGAGGGATATTCAGTATCAGTTCAGCATTAGTTTCTTTGTACAATAGGAAACAGAGATCTGTGGCACTTAGTTCAGTGGAGGCCGAGTACATGGCGGAAATTTTGGCTGCATGCGAGGCTATTTTTGGCGTAAAGTATACCTTTAGACATGTCGATCATATTCTATGAGTTGCAGGATGATATTTGTGGATGGTTGGTCAAGTTGGGAAAATAGATGAACTTCTATTTTTAGACATATTGGGTGGAATCTATTTTTAGATTTCCAGTCTAAAAATAGATATGTCGAATATTATTAGCTCTTAATAATATTTGGACTCTAAATATTATATTATTCTCTTGGAGCACTTCAGTTAAGTGCACAGATGTGGAAAAACAACTGACAGAAGGAATTATGCAATTCCTGAGGGTTTACTGGAGCTAATGCATGAGGACTTCAGTTAGAACTCATGTGACAGAGTTTGGTGGAGTTATAGAAGTAGTTGGTGGAGTTGTATTTAGTTTAACTCAGTTAGACTTAGTTGAGCTAGTTATATCTAGTCTAACTGAATGATACAATAGCGAAAGTGGAGTGAATTAATTAGTTAATTAATTCACTAAATAATGACTCATTAATAAACTAAAGAATACATCTGTTAACTACAGTGCATGGATATTTTCAGTGGAGACCAGTGGAGAGGTAGGTGAAAGACCAAGTGTGACTATCAGTTGTGACTATAGTAGTGCATTGATTGCATCCAACACTTAGTGGAGATTCCAATGAGAATTGCATGATCAAGGCTGGCTGAATTTGAGTTCATTCAGAGCCATTCTTCAGCAGGGATTGTGCAGTAGACGCAGGCTAGCAGGTGGCAGAGATCGGTGCATGGATTTGCAATATCGGGCCTGATTAGTGTGTAGCGATTGTATTGTACTGAGAGCTTGATATGATCAACTTTGTATGATGATTGTTACATGATCTCTATGACATATATTATATACAGATAGTTGGGGTTTTTAGCTTCAGGCTTTCCCGTTAAACATCTGTGTTAATGTGTGTGAATTTTTTATGGTTCCATGTGTGCATTGCAATTGATTTACTTTCCACATGTGATGATCAATAGTGGAATAGATTCTGTATTGTGAATGAATTTAAAATAGTGTGTGATTAGGAGAATATTGGATATATAACACATAAGTTATATAATTTTCTACAACTCGGTAGTTTTGAATTTAATAAGAGCTAAATGAGAAATCTCACCATGACAGACATCACTCACTCTGTCAACCAGATTCCATCGGCCTTTACAACAATTACTTCTTCCAATTCCTCAGAGTAATTCCTATTTATCACTTACATCAATATGATTGATGTTTTATGTAGTGCCTTCTTCTCTTTCTGTCACAATTTCTCTGGTCTTACCTTCTTCAGCCTCTGGCTCTTTGTCTGATGCTTCCTTCTCCAATTGCACTAAAAACTCAAATTTCTATAATGAAGAATAATCAAGAACTTCTTCTCGATCACAATTATAATAACTGACTATCCCTATAGTAACAAATTTATCATCTGGTGTTGTACGTGCATTCATCCACAAATTATTGGTTTTAAAAATAAAAGACCTTTCGGCCTCTTTTGATGCTTCAAGCACCAATCTCCCATCATAGAATTTATGGATTTCTGCAGATCCTCTTTGTTGTGACTCTATTCCTTTGAGTCTCTCCTCCTCTAACAAATCAAAACGAACTTTTTCAAGTTCTTTAAACTCATTCATGAGCTTTGCATTCCACTTCTGTTGCAATAGCTTCCATTTAACCCGTTTCCTCGTTCTCCATTTGTATCTTCAGTCTTCATTTCTCTTTCTTTGTAGCCACTCCGTTAATATATCCATTTATGCTCTCATTATTTCCAGAATAATTTCACGCTCTTCATTCAGTTGCCAATTTCTATACTCCCAGAATCTAATGCCTTCTTCAAATTTAATTTCCTGTTGCTGATCATCTCTTTTAAATTGCTGGATGCTTTCATCTTTATCCTACTGGATTAATACTTTTGTTTCCTTTATGTCTCTAAGGACATAAATTTCTTGTTGCTCCTCATATTTCATATTATCTTCAAATAATTTTTGTTCAATTCCTTTGATTTCAGCTTCATATTTATTAATTTTGTCTTTTGTACCTACAACCACATTATTAATTAAAGAATCAAAGCATTCACTTAACTCTATAAACATTAGAGAAATTTCATCCTTATCATGCACTGTAACTGCAATCTCTTCTTTATCAGGTTCTGCAAGCTTCATTTCTCCTTCAGGTTCGTTGAGTTATCTTTCCAGTAGCTCTATTTCCATGTGAAATATTTCCAGCATTTCATCACAACTTTCACTCCTAGTTTGATTCTTCTTATGGAAATCCTCCTGAGTTATCATGTTTTCTGTATCATCATATTGAAAAATTATTTCATCAATTTCATTAAACAAATTTATTTTTTTACCTCCTTGGAATATCACTACAGATCTTTCATTATGCTTCTCCTCCATAACAGCTTTAACTAGCTGTATTACACCAAATGGAAATTCATCTATGAATTATTTCTACTGCAATAAATCAATACCTTCCTCCTCTTAAAGGCATTCTCCATCATACTTCACCTCAAGGGCTTTCTTCATCTTTGTGACAGTTTCACCAGACTATCCATCATCTTCTACACATCCTGTAAACATACACAAACTATGAGATTTAAAAATACAAGGCTTCATAGCCTCATGAGCTTCCCTTGTCAACATATCTTCAAATTGTTATGAACTATTTCAATATTCCATGAGATATTTCTCATTATCCTATTCAGCCAGAATTTCACCCTGTTCTGGTACAGAAATGGAAACTTCCATTTCCGACTCTACTTCTCTGAGTTTTTCTACCAACCATTTCACTTGTCTCTATCATAGCCTTCTCTTTAACTTAGACCACTTCACTGTCTTCTTCTTCAAGACCCAACCATGTCTTTGGTTTTCCCCTAGCAACATTGTTAACACATCGAGTTCTTTTCTTATCTCAAGCAAATCCTTGTCAAGCTCCTCTTGACTCATTTGGTTCTTGTAGTTTAGAACCCCTTTCCTTCATCTAGTAGCTTTATTCTTAAACTTCTCTATCAATTCCCATAGCCATATTTAATTTTGTGTAAGCTTTTACACCTATAACCAATCATCACTTCCTAAGTTGATCTTCTCACCAAACTTCTCCTCTGTTTGGTTTCTAAGTCTTCTTTCCTTAGAACTTGATCTCAACAATCTTTCTCTCTTACTGGTTGCTACACCCACTTCTCTTAAGGACTCCTTTGCCCCTATCTATTCCAAGCCTCAGCTGGAATAAGGTTCTGCTACAATCTCTAAGAACTTCCAAAAGTTCTTCCTACAGTTTTACTGCTGCAAACTTTCATACCTTTGTAATCAGTTTATGTCTTGGATGGTTGTGTCCCGCTAACACGAAAATTTTTGACTCACTTGATCTATTTCAAAAATATTATAATTAATCAAAACTTATGCATACCATATTTCCAACATCACTTGTCTTTACGACCCCCCTATTTGGTAGTTTTTACCATTCTTGTAAATTTGGTTCTACAGTTTTGTCTCTAATCTCCATGCTTCCACCAGTAGGATCATCTTCAATCTCCTCTGATACCAAAATGATGCAGTGGCTCTGCACAAATCATAATACACATGGAAGAATGGAGTTCGCAATTTATTTTAATACCAAAATGACAATTACCATAATCTTCAAATAAGCCACCATTAAAAAATTAATATACATCTCAGGTTTACCCAGCAATATCTTTAAATCAAGACCATATGATTTCTATCTATGGATTCTAAAACCAAAACTGAGCAATATATTCCTGCCTACGTTTACAAACTATCCCTTGTTTTTCTATTCCATATTACAGTCATGGTTTTCAGGTCTTAATGCCGCCACCAAACCTGAAGTTCTGCAATTTCAATTAAACGTTGGGTGATTACATGAATCTGTCGGACCATGTCGTAGCCAGACAAGGCTTGGGTGAGAAATGTGTTGGGACATTTTGCATCCAATGTCTATTTGTGAAAACCATCTTCCACCTCATGCTAACTCTGCTTTTATCCTTCACATAGCTATCACGAAGTTCAACCTTGGAATGCGTTAAGACTAAAATCTTAACTATGGTGAGAAACGATTTCAATGGAACGTAATAGCAACTTTACACAACGATTGTGAGAAGTGATTTCACTAAACGTAATAGAAATTTTCCTCGAGGAGCTATGTGAGATTGACGTTCCGCATTTTGGATCGATTCTGATCAAAATTTCCTTGCACCTGCAAATCGATGGTAGTGTCTACTGTAAACATTTACTGTATACATTGTGTAGCAGAGGTTAAGCAAATAACCAAACATAGAGCATATGAAATAAACTTATTTCATAAAATAACAACAATAAAATACAGTGTCAACTCTTCTTTGGCCAAATAATACACTTGGTTTCCCTCTCAGCTCTCCCCTTTACAACTTGTCACACTGTCACACCATTCCTACTCTACGCTCTCTTATTCTCCTCTATCCTATTCCATCCTCTATATATTTTCCACCCTCATACGAAGCTCATATTTATACATAGTTGTGGATTAATTGGAATCCATAATTTCCTCCACAAATTACTCAACCAAATCCTAAAATAGCTTATCCCTCCTTTGGCTCAACTAATTTCTATTTAAGGAGTTCATAATCCCTAAGATATCTGTACAACCCAACTCCTCTCATATTATCAATTATAAGAGAATATTTGCAATAAACCTAACACTCTGATTTTCCTCTTAATTTATTTAAAATGTACATAATTTATAAAATAATTAAAAAAACATCACCCCCTAAATCTCCCAAATATTTAATGATATTTGAGTAGGATGCTCCTACATAAATAACAAAAACAGTAAGTTGGGGAGATGAAATGCCAAGAGTTTGTGGGAACTATTGTGGTTAGTTGGGTAGCCAAGTTCTCGGGGTCGTAACTTGATCATATTATCTCTTTTTGGCACATACAATATATTTTCAGAAATATATCTATAAGTACTATAGGTTTGTCTGTGCGCCCCTACCTATGGTAACAAGCCTACGCTAGACCTCAAAAAAATGTTTTTTAGGGAGGTCAAAACTACTCTGAAATTCTAGGACCTGAAAACTGTTAAAAATAGTTTATGATGCCATAAAAAATGAAATTGATGAAACTCACTGGAGTTCTAGGTGGAATAGGTGAGTGGCCACCAATATCCACCTGGATCAGTTCATAAGGATTTGAAAAAGAGAAGGAGCATTAGAAAACCTGAAGGGCATGATTAGGATCTCACAGTGTCCATCACGTCTTCTAAAATCTATTTTGGGGAGGCATTCTTTTCTTAATCTTATCTAGTGGTATCTTGATTTAATACCAAGATTTGTAAACTGGGGCACTCCATGAAGTTCATATAATAAGTCATAAATATTTGGGATAGGGAATTTATCCTTAATGTTTTTCTTATAGATATATATAATAAAGAAATACACTCCAAAAATTATCTTTTTTCTAAACATCATTTTTGGAGCTAAAATTAAACCACTACTATGTTGAAAAATACCTAACCTTAGCATGTCCCATACCATTTTCTCAATATCCCTTTTTCGTTGATGGCGATATCTTTGAGGAATTTTATTACGATAACTACTTCTAGGAATTAATTCAAATTGATGATTTTGATGCCTAGATGTTAATTTACCTTTGGGAATTTCTTTTAAGGCCCTATAGTGTTTTTCCAAATTTTATTTTAATTCCTCTAGAATATTTCCATACTCCTATTAAAATTTAGTAGAATGCAATTTAACCACAACTCCCTTGTTACTCATTTTAAGGATAATTTCCATTCAATGAGAGTTGATTACTAAAGAAGGTCCAAGTTTGACAACATTGAGTACATATTGAGTCCCTTCCAATTGAAATCTCATAAATAATTCAAAATGATTTGTAAAGTATGCATGTAGCATTCTTAGTCATTGAATCCCTAGTACATTGAGTACACCTTCAATTGGAATGTCATACATTGGAAACTCAAATTATGTTATATAATAATTAATGTAATACATTATATTGATTTTGTGTCATTTTCCCACACAATAAATACTCCCCCAATTCATAACTAAAACATTCAAATTTTTCACTAGATGTACAAAAAACATTGAGTCACTATACTAGTATTTCATTAATGAAATTAAAGATACTACCTAAGACAATAAGAATTGTGACCCTTTGATTCTTAATGTAACCAACAATATTTAAGTTTTTAGGTGCTAATAAACCTACCAATCCATGAATAAAAATCTCACACTTGTATGAATAAATGTTCGGAACAATTTATATCTTCATTCCCTGCTCTTTTATGTTTACAATTTCTTCCTTATTTTTTTATGTAGTAACCTTAATTTCCTATTCAACATCAATTCCCAAGGTGACCAATTTTTTTCTCAACATCTATGCCCTTTTCTCCCTTTGTTTCTATATCAGAAGAATATTACTTTTCCTTTTTTTTTCTTCATTTTATTATATGATATTCAAGTAGTTTGAGGTAATTTTTAGTCATAAAACCAAATGGTATTTGCTTCCTATGCACACTCCCAAGTATAATTGTGTGCATCCTTATTCTTGGCTTGAATATGAAAAAAAAATGTCATATCTTCCATAATATTTTCAAGGTGTTTTATAGAAATAATGATGTTAGTGTTTGCTTTTAATCAACACATGTAAGATTCCAACAAATTTTCATCAGTTAAGTTGTCAACCCTTTTGTCAAAAACCTAATATTCTAAAGTATAATCTTCGATATCAACAAATTACTTGATTCTTTTCACTTGATTCAAGTAGTCTTCTTCTAAAGCATTTCATAATTTCTTCTAAGTCTCCTCTAAATGATCAACATGTGTGATGATAAAAATGTGGTTGTTATTATAACTACCCGTTGATTCCATTGATGGAGTTTTATCTCAAAGTTCAAATTTTCTATTTTAATCCTTTTCTTATCACCGATAATACTATACAATTAAAAATATTTCTCTTCCATAACATTTTCAATATTTTTTTATGAAAATATCATGCTAATGTCTTCTTTTAATCCAACCATATAATATTCCAACAAATGTTCATTAGCTATCTTGTCCACCGTTATGTCCAAAAACTAATATTCTAAGTTATAATATTCAATATCACCAAATTAGTTTATTAGTTTTCGCTGACTCTCATAGTTTTGTTTCAAAGAAACAAACATTTTTCTTCTAAGTCTCTTATAAATAATCACTAACCATAATGATAAAAATGGTTTTCTATTTTAACTAGTCATTGATGCCATTGACGGAGTCTTATATGAAAGCTCAAATTTTCTATGTGAATCCTCTTCATATCATCTATAATATTATCCAATTCAAAATATTTCTCTAGTTGATGCGCTATGTGAATACCTATATTCCATAAAACTAATTTATTTCAACCTTGAAAAGGTTCACTTCATTGGGAAACCATCCATTTGTATCTCCAAAAGTATATTTATATCCACTTGATTTATTATTATTATTCCTAAGTTGTTCAACTTGAATACTAACATTATCTTGATGATTTCCTTTTGATACATTATAAATTTTAGTGAGTCCCCCATTTACAACTTCGATAATATTTTGTTCCATTCCATAATTTTTTTGTTTTCTTCCATCCATATTTTAATCACTTTGTTTCATATTCTTATCCATTTATTCCTTATTTTTATCCATGTTCCTTTTGATTGATTTTTTTATTTATTACTAATAATCCTTTATCGTATTACTTAGTTACATAACTTACAACATGTCTTACATTTTTTCATGAGTTGATCCGGATCCACTAACTATCGGATTTACCCATTGTCTTTTACTTCTGTGATGTGGTTAGAATTTCATTCAAAAAAATCATAAATGAACATATATGAATGTTTTAAAGAAGAGGAAACAAGACAACCATCAACAACATAAGAACACAAGACCTTGATAACGAAGTTCACCAAGCGTGGGCTATGTCTCTAGGTACGGTGTCAAAATAGGGTAGGCCACTTCATATAGTGCTAGAAGATGTGATGATGTCCATGGATGATGTTCTCTATCATGCAAGGATATGTGACCTCAACATGAGTGTCTTGTCTCTCCATGAGACGCTGTGCTATAGGAACAATCACTCACAATGGACCTCCTATCAGCATGACATAATATCACATGAAGAAAAAAAATAGATCGTGCAACAAGCATCAAGCAAGGATTTAGAAAACATAATACATCTCACAACAGAAAGAGGCACATAATCAAAACTACATATACCTCAACCCCTTAAGTTGGGTGAAGAAGTGGGTGCTCAGTTGCTGAATCTGGCTACACCATCAAATTTGTGGCATTGAGGGGAACACAATCGACTGTCCACACTTGAAAATATGACACTGTCACTCTAATTTGGAAAATGGCCGAAAAATGGGAAGCTATGATGCTCAAATGGACATCGCCATCGAATTATTGTCACTAATATGTGTAAAATAAACATAAATTTTGTTGAATTCTGATTCCTGTAACTTTGGGGCCTCAAGGAATATTTTTTATGCCCTCAATATTTCATGGGGCATGGTTCCACCGTCTCTATCGCTTGTGTTTCTGCACCTGCAATTAAAGTATCATTATTTTTTGAACTCCACGATCTGCTCTGACTTGGCGCCCTACTAAAATGAGTTTATATAATACATGGTGAGCGTAGTTTACAATGTGATAGAAAATGGGTTGTTGGTTTTGTTTGACGAATTATGTGGAGGCAGGTCAGGTTCAAACCCCGCTCGCTCCATACTTAGCATGTGATTTTATTTTGTTTAGCGTGGCAATTATTTTGGAATATAATTTGGGTATGTTGTTTTTTTTGAATTGGATCCACAGTTGGGTGGTTGTGAGACCGCCTGGTGGGGGCCCAAAGCGTGGGTTGGGTGGGTTCAAGCCCCACCAATCTCAGCGTATATGGTGGCGATGTCTCATGGTTTATGGCAGAGTATTTTTTTAAGCACCGGTGGGTGGGGTTCACTCCACGTGGCCTTGAACCAACTTCATTTTGCTGTTTATCTGTTTTTTTTTAAATCAAACTGTTCGTTTTTTAATTTAATGAAAATAATGGTTATTAGGATTTTTAAAGAGGCCACAATTTCACCCATTTTGGGGAGCTAAGTTCCCTGTTGATTGAAAGTGAATTTGTGGAACACTTAAACCTGGCCCACTACCCAACTTTGACGAAAAATTTGACACACTCTAACTTCTCCATACATGCTCGGATTGGAGAGATGTTCACATTGTTGGAATCAAGGTGACGAGTAATTGAAACTCAACCTAGTTCGAGAGCAATCTGACCACTTTGAATTTTGACCATTTTCTGAGCCTGCTTCGTCTCCTAAGGGTGTCTCGAGCCACTTGGATCAATCATCCCCACTGAGGAGTTTTTGGTCCAACAAAAGAATGAACACAATCTGTAGCTTCTTTCCACTTTTTCTACACCACAAGTGTCCTGAAAGGTCAACCTTCATTCTCCTTCATGTTTGTCCTTCGGAGCCATAAACAATGAGCCAACACTTGCATCCTTGCAAACCTATAGTACATTCTTCTGAAAATTACATGACCAAATATTACCCAAGCATCCCATACTTGGCACGATTTTATAACACATACACAGTGGTCAAGTTTACATTAAAATGCAAACAATACCCTAGCTACCAATACAAGGCCAAAACATCATTGTCGCTTAACAAGTGAGTAAAAACACATCATCACATTTACATTTTAAGTTTCAACATATGATTTACAAGATAAAGCTTTAACACACTGAAAAATTTAGAAAAACCATCTCTCACTTATTAAATTAAATGGGTCCTCTCTCTGTGGTGCATTTGCTTGTCGAACAATTGTTTTAACTGGGTCTTGCACTAACACTTTGTCATTTAGGTGTTTCTCTGGATGGAGCCTCCAACACATGGCTCTTTGATGGCCACTTTAGTCACAATGAATACAATGAGTCTTCTTCCTCCAGACCTGCTTTACCTTATTATTTTCCTACAGTTGAGAAGGCCTTTCATGCCTCATCCTCTTTCGGGCTGCCATCTTTTCCAACACTCAAAAAATACATGGTTATGTAATCCAAAAAAAGTACATTCTTTTAAATTCCATGATATATGTTCATTGTTAGTGACATGATTTTAATAAAAATGAACATTATAATACCGATAATTGTTATACCTTTCTTGTTGCTCTCTGGTGCAATCATGGTGACTAGGGCTTGACTCAGCTCTTTCTCCGTAATGTCCACTGTCATAGGATGATCGTGAATTGTTCCCATCATTCTCTTTCCCCAATGGTTTCAACCACGTATTGGAAGCTTCTGACACCTTCGAGCATTGTCATTCATTGTATCCCAAACCTGTGAATCGAGGTCTTTGCACAACCTCCAATGGTTGAGTTATGCCTTGGCCATTAAGACAAAGTCCTCCTCCTTTATATCCCATCTTGGTAAGGATTCTCATGCTCATTCCTGTAATGGGTATCTCCACCTTTCCAATAGAAAGAATAGCATGTGAAGATGAAACTGAAGAGAAATCAACATTGTTTACATCAACTGTTGATTTAGAAATAGGTGATGATGGCTTCTTCAAGCCCTTGTTGTGCTTCAACTCCTCCAAGGCCTCTTCCACGGCTCACAGGTAAAGCTGCAATCTATGTTTCTCCTATTTCTCTTCTCGTAGTAGCCTCTTTACTCCAACATTCTCTTTCCAAAGACTCTGGCTGATATCCTCTTTCGAATGATGAGAAGACGATGAAGGTAATGAAGAAGATGCATAAGCACTAGAAGATGTGGATGAAGCATTGGTTTCTGCTTCTTGTTTCTCCTCTTTTGCTATTCTCCTCTCATAATTCTAATACATTATGTCCACCACGTTGGAAATCCTTAGAATGGCCCACTACATGTCTTTGTCATCCTCCATTTTTGCATGTTCAATCGTTGTTCACCCTCTTGCAATTCACATCAGCGAGAAGAACACTCTGATACCATCTTGATCTGGGTCCGTCATCTGCCAGATTTACCCATGATCTTTTCCTTCTGTGATGTGGTTAGAATTTCATTATTGCATTTAGAAAAATCATAAATGAACATATATGGATGTTGTAAAGAAGAGGAGACCAGACAACCATCAACAATATAAGAACATGAGACGTTGATAATGAAGTTCACCCAGTGTGGGCTACGTCTCCGAGCCTGGTGTCAAAATTGGGTAGGCTACTTCATATAGTGCTGGAAGATGTGACGACGTACATGGACGATGTTCTCTATCATACAAGGATATGTGCCCTCAACATGAGTGGCTTGTCTCCACGAGATGTTCTACTACAGGAACTCTCACTCAGAATGGAACTCCTATCAGCATGACATAATCTCATGTGAAACAAAAACAAAGATACCGAAACAAGCATCAAGCAAGGATCTAGACAACATAATACATATCACATCAGAAAGAGGCACATGATCAAAATTGAATATAACTCAACCCCTAAAATTGGATAAAGAAGTGGGTGCTCAACTATTGAATCTAGCTGCACCATCAAATTTGCAGTGTTGAGGAGAACACAATCGAATGTCCACCCTTGAAAATCTAACACCCTCACTCCAATCTGGAAAATGGATGAAAAATGGGAATCTCTACTACTAAAATGGACATCGCCATCATATTCTAGTCACCGAGAGGTGTAAAATCGACATAAATTTTGTCGAATTCTAACTACTACAACTTTGGGGCCTCAAGGAATATTTTTGATGCCCTCAAGGTTCCCTACGGCATGGTTCCACTGTCTCCATGGCTCGTGTTTCCACACCTGCAACTAAAATAACATTTTTTTCGAACTCTGCACTCTCCTCCACCTCGACACCATGCGAAAATGTGTTTATATAGTACATGGTGGTCAGAGTTTACAACGTGACAACCATTGGGCTATTGGTTCCATTGGACAAATGATGTGGAGGCGGGTCGGGTTCAAACCCCGCCTTCTCCATACAAATTGCGTGATTTGATTTTGGTTGGCACACTGATTGTTTTGGAATATAATTTGGGAATGTTGTTTGGTTTGAATTGGACCCACTGTTGGGAGGTTGTGAGATTTCCCAGTTGGGGCTGACTGCATTGGTCAGGCGGGTTCGAGCCCCACTGGTCGCAACATATATGGTGGCGCCATCTCATGGTTTATGGTGGAGCCTTTGTTTAAGGACTAGTGGGCAGAGTGCACTCCACGTGGCCCAGACCCAACTTGATTTTCTTGTTTATATATATATATATATATATATACATCAGTTATGCTTCCGAGTGTGGCAGGGGTGATAGCCCGCCCCCCATCCATTTTGATTTATTTTATAATTTATGGTCGTTGGGGACAGGTGGGGTTGGTGGATCGCCACCCCTTTTAATATATATATATATATATATATATATATATATATATATATATATATATATATATATATATATATTAAAACAAATTGTTCGTTTTTAAATTTAACAAAAATAAGGGCTATTGGTACTTTCAAAGAGGCCACAATTTCACCTGTTTCTAGGAGCTAAGTTCCCTGTTAGTTGATGGTGAATTTGTGGGACACTTAAACCTGGCCCACTCCCCAAATTTGATTCGCTCTAAGTTCTCCATACGGGCTCGTATTGGAGATCAGTTCACACTATTAGAATCAGGGTGACAAGTACTTCAATTTCAACCTATTTCGAGAGAAATCTGGCCACTTTTAATTTTTACCATTTCTAAGCCCTCTTGGTCTCCTGAGGGTATCTCGAGCCACTTGGATCATGAGTGATGGATGAAATTTCTTTAGGTTTAATTAGTGAAGTAGCTTTGGAGGCACAATAAAGAGGCATCTGAGTAAAGAGTAACCATCCTCCATACTCTCTTTATCCCAAATTTTGAATGAGAAAAATTAGATCCTCCAATCAAAAGTGACAACAAGTATAAGTTGTGTACCTTTCCAAACCGTAATTTCTATACTATTTGTATGGCTTATCTTTCTTCTGATATATCTATGAAATTAAAGCCATTATAAATCTAATATTTCATCATTTTGTACTATGATGTGTGTTCACTATAATTCATAGTTCTAGCCACATTTTAAAGTTCCAATTTAATGTTATGGTAATGTTCTCATAAACTATTGATTTTGACCTCTTCCTAAGGGTGAATTTGTAAGGCTTTTTGTGAGTCCAATTTTCTAATTATCATACTGGAAATTTTACCTAAGCTACCTCATTATGTATCTTAAAATATCTAAAAAATTATAATCTGAAGTCTCTAAAGGAAAAATGTATAATGAATATTGCAATATACTCATTTAAATTTTATTTTAGGAGCATCCATAAACCATAAATTCCTTAGGGTATATATCTAGCAATGTAGAAAAATAGAATCTAAACTTTTTACTAGATACATCACAATATAGATCCACAATTCGATCAAAGTTTCATGTGAGATAAATTTAAAAAAAAAAGTAATAAAAATTACCAAAATCATCCATTTGAAAAAAAATTCAAGACCATCCATAAATTATAAATTATATGGGGTATATATATGAAGGTATAGTAAACTATAGCCCTAAAATTTTGATGACATATATCGCAATAGCTCTTCAAAACAGAAACTATATATTAACAATATTTTAACGACTGAACACTTTCTTAGCCACTTCGATTTTCATTTCCCATAATACATGGATATTAAACCTTATATGTATTATAAAAATCAGAAATCTCTTTTGTGTTTTTTTTTTTTTATAATTTTATATATAGATTAATTATAAATATTTTTTTCATAATTTAATCGAATAAGCATAATTAGACAGCGGTAAAATATTTTTCATTATACTTATATCTCACCGTTTTTTTTCTTCTAGATGAGGAATCCCTGAAAATGGTATTGATGGCTTGGTGTATTATGGATTTTTTATAAAATATATAGACAAAATCTACTCAACTTGACGACGAACTAGGTAGCTCTACTTTAGGGTTATTGGGTACTAAAAATATGCTTTATGACAACTTCCTTTTAGTGCATTTCTTTGCACTGTAAAACTCGGATTAGTAGATGAACAAACGTGCAAATTTATCCATAAAATTGAAATGATTTTACTCTCTTAACTTTGAAGGGACTTCAACCTACATTGATGTCAAGACTAAATTAGAAAGATCTAAGATAACCATTTTATAAGATGATCAATCAAGAAAATGATTAACATGGAATATGATGATTGTGATTGGTAACACACATACATTCTTCAAAAAAAAACCCCTATGATGACTTTTTAGAAATATATAGAGAATAAGTATCTATATGATTAACATGGAATATGATGATTGTGATTGGTAACACACATACATTCTTCAAAAAAAACCCTATGATGACTTTTTAGAAATATATAGAGAATAAGTATCTATATTCAACAAGTTTACAGAGACAACTTAAATAGTTAAGCTCTTCTTTATGTTTAAGTATTTACATGACAAATAATTTCCTTTGTAACGAACGTCAGTGCACCATATAATTTTTTTTGTTTGCTTTATGGTGTATTGAATTGAAAAAAGGAAATTACATGAATAATTCACATTTTAATATATTCTCTCCATGTGAAATAGTTAACCCTAGTAGCTATCCATTTTCTTTTCTTCCATACAAATAGAATGAAATTACAAAAATCCATTATGATATTTGGCTTTATATGTTAAATGTTTAAGATAAATATTTCCATTTTGGTATCTTCAGTACAAAGAATAGCTAAATCAAGATGAAAGGGGGTGGATATTGGAGTTTGTTGTTGATATCTTGGTGCATTGGGGATTCGCTATCAAATATATCCTGAAATTTTACTCATTTTGATAAGGAACTAGGTAACTCTATTTTAGGGTGCTTGGCTCTTGAAATTTTGGGTTTGCCACAACTTCCTTTCAACCAATTTATTCTAACTTGGAAATCCTTGTGGTCTACTACTCAACCCCTATGCTTTGTCAGATCAATAACTCAACAACTATGCAACTCTCTCCATATAATAAAAATTACCGTCGCCTCATTTCTTTGAGGGCACTTGATCCTACATTGGTGTCATTACAAAATTAGAGGGAAAAACCAAACACTAATATAATTATCTTATAAGATGACAAATTAAGAAAATGAAGAATTTGGAATATGATGATTTAGTAAGTCATATGACACATATTTTAGATATAATTTCTTGTAGGATAACCTAGCATAACTCTCTAGAAATATCTAGACATAACTATCTAGATCTAACTAATTGACAAAGTGAACCCTAATAATTAATATGTTCTAGAGTCTCATGTTTTAGTATATTTAACACAAATAATTCCACTTCTATAAAATATCCATGTGCCATACATTTTTTTTGTTTTATGTTATATTGAATGGAAAAAGGAAAATTACATGAACATTTCACATTTTAATATCCTCCCTAACATCCCCATGTCAAATAATTAAAATAGATAACTATCCATTTGTTTTCCTTCCATATGTTTGGAATGAAAATAAAAATAAAAAATTTAAGATTAAGATTGATATGTTAAATGCATAACATTAGTATTTTATTTTTTTCTATCTTGAGCACATATAGATAGCATTGCAAGATGAAGATTGATATGTTAAAATCATAACATAAGTATTTTTTCTTGGTATCTTGAGAAAATATGGGAATTGGAAAGCTAAGGTGGAATAGAAATCAGTATGAGGCTAAGGTGGTGGGGTAATATTAGAGTTGAAAAAGTATTCCCACTCCTAACACCCTTTCCCTTATGTGTATGATAATGTGGGTGGGGGGAATATTCCACTTTACACATTATATTCCCTCCATTCCCACCCTAATATACATTATACATACATGGGAGTGGGGCTATGAGTGACATAGTGGCTATGTTGGGGTTGGGGTATGAATATTAGGTAGCGTTAGGGTATTTCCCACACATCCCCACCCTCATGCATGTGTGGGTAGGGGGAAATATTAGAGTATGATGAGGGTGGGGATGTGAGGAAAATATTTGATTTTTATGATGTTGGAGCTAAGAGAGGGGGAATATTAGGTGAAATTTAACATTCTCCTCAACCCCCACATTCATGTTACACATATTACTCCACTACCCTTCCTCCTCATGATACATGCATGTGGGTTGGATTGAGGGGGGATATTTAGCAGGAGGGTGGTTGTGCAAAGGACATGGAAATATTTGATTTTACCCAATATATCCTCGCCACCCCTACCCAACTCCAATATTTCCGCCATGCACTCCCTCCTTCACGTTTATGTAGTCTTGTTGTAGTACATTAAACCTCCCATTATGGTAAATAATAGATTTAATAAATAATGGGGACCCTTTATAATTTTTTAAAAATCCTTTTAGTTAATAAAATAGGAGTTTTTTTTAGTTATTTTTGAATTTTAATGAGAAATAAACCTATCTGGACTTAGTGATGAATGAATAAATCAAAAAGGTAAAAAACTCTGCTAAAATGTTTTGTCGCAATCACAAACCACATCTTTGGTATGTGCGGCCCTTCTAAGAGAAAACCCCGATATGAATTCCGGATTTGAGAAATACGGGAAAGTTCTAAATCCCTTTAAAAGGTAGAAAATAGCTTTTGTGCATATAATATACAAGGTTGGACCGACCAATAAGCCACGTCATCTATCAAAAATTTTATATCGGAAAAATCTATTTCATAATTACCTCCAAACTTCCGATATAGCTTTCTTCCTAATATAACATTGCCTTTATTGCAACTTCATATTGCAATACCCATATTTCATCTCTTCACAATACAGACTTTAAATATCACATTGCTTTATCACTATATGATATCACATCTCAAAATTCAAATGGAACTCTCTTCACGTATCCCCGATATTAGAAACTCTGATACAAAATAGCCAATAGATCCTCCTTGCCTTTATATTATTACTATTATGTGAATCCAATCGCATATGGGTGAAGGTTGATATCGTAATTTTAAAGTTTTACATGCAATAGAAACTTGCATTACAAAACCTTCGATGAAGCACTGGCCTCTACAAAAGCCATGTGAAAGCATGCTTTTCAATTAATGGCCAAGTGTAATGGAATTTATGTTCCTCGAAATTACAACTGATTTGATTGCTGAAATTAATTGTTAATCGATTAATATACTTGCTTCCACAAAATATTCTTTGGATCCTTGACCAAGAATATTCTTTCTATCCAATCTCTGTGGAAGTCTTCATACTGATTAATGTTATTGCATTTCAAATTCATCAGTATTTGTTCATTCTTATCTGTAAGAGCAAATCCAGCTCCACAGAAATGTTCTTGGATTAGTGTTGTTAGAGCACCAATCATGTTTGTTTGTGCCGTGCCATTAGGATTAAACAGAATGTCACCCTGTTCATCTTTAAGAAGCTCTTTCTCCATTTTATCCAACAGGACGGGTGATGACTCTAATTCCCACCATCTGGCCAGAGTACCAGTAAAACACTGAATGAGTGTTTTACATGCTTCCACTTCATTCTTCCCTTCTACACACATCAGTTTATACTCAACTATCATTTGATCAAGCAACTGCCTGATCTGGGCTGTAGACAGACCATCAATATTCCACTCCTTGTGACTCCCCTCATGGAAAGTCTCTCGGGTTGGCATTTTACCTGCACCATACAGGTCAGGGGCAGCATGTATAGTAAACTGAGGCTCAAGAGGCTCATAAATGGGAAATGCATGTTTTTCAGAATCTGAGGCTTCAAGAACTGTGGCTATGGTTAGCTTCTCAGATTTCTCTTCTGGCTTTGACTCATGCTGTTGGGTCAACTGAGACACTTCTTTAGGAAAGAGGTGTGGGAACTTGCAAATAGGGCTTTCAAGTTGATGTGGCTGTATACTCTTTCCTTTTGTCAGAAAGGATGTTGGAATAGTCTTACTGACTTTCTTTAAATTTAATCTGTCAAACTTGTCAGACAGATTAGAAACTGTATCTCTTGTGGAAATACTTTGTTCTATTATACATGTTTCCACATCATCAAATTTCTCAGAAGTTTTTTCTTAAATATGCCTAACAACTTGTAAATCACACTGTACTGAATTTAAAACTCTATGTACATCATTAACAGAAACCTGTACAGAATCAATTTGATCTTTAACCAGTGCAGTCTTAGCAACATTCTTTTCAAGACCTGTCAGAGCATTATTTGTCCAATTAATCTGCTCAGCAACTTTTTGTATCCTACCCTCTGTACCCATGACTGCATTATCTCTCTGAACCAGAGGACATGCAAGTGCAGAACTTTGTCCTTCTCCTAGGACAATGCTTTTGAAAGGAGGATAGGTTGTAGAGGTCTCTATCTTACTGCCATCTGGTGCAGTCCACGAATGTGAAGAAGAGGCAACAGAATCTGCCATTAAAACTACATCAGATTCCATTTTCTTTTTCCAAGAATAAAATGAAATCCAAACTCTTTCTTCTTCCATGTAGGCTTTCCATTCTCTAGCCATTTTCAACTTTTCTTCTCTGGGAAAGACTGCGGCAAACGCATCAGCCTGTGGATGGGTGAATAGATCCCAATTAATCATCTACTTCATCCATTGAGCAGGGATCGCATGTTTTGGACAACCATCCATTAAAGTATAAAACTTATGGATCTCAGGCACTGATGGTTTCTTTGTTCCTGGTGGTAGATCTCTGAATCTACACTCTGGGATCAATTTATCAGCTTGCTCAATATAACCAAGTCCATATCTTGTACTATTTGGAGGTCCTTGATTCAAAAAGATCTCCGTCAGTCTCGGATCTTCATTTCCAAGCTCAGGAATGACATGCATCATAAGAACGTGCTCGTCCTCAAGAGGAAATGGAATGTCTGAGCACTTTGGTTTAGGACATGGGTTATTAGAAGACACAGGAGGGGCTTCACCAATCATTGGGCTCTTCTGAGCAGCATGTTCTTTCAAATTCATCTTGAAGTTCAGATATCTGTTTCTGAACTTGTGGAGAACTCAATTGCTCTTCAATTCTTATCACAACTTTGTGATCTTTGAGTTCTTCCAAACTTTTCTGTGCTGTCTGAAGCTTTTTTTCTTTTTCCTGCATTTCCTGAACCATGGGTGAGATTTTTGGTCTCGAGGTGTATGGCAGTTCAATTCTTTCTCCAGAAACAGTTATAGAATATCCTGCAATTTTTTCAGGAAATCTAAACGACCCATGCGGCTCTACTGCTGCTAAAAATATGTTTCCCAAAATACAGTCTACTAGAATTTCAGAAACTGCAAAAGAAAGCTTTACACATTTGGAATTAAAACACACAGCAGCTTTTGAAACTTCAAACTGCAACTTTTTTAACCCTAATCCCATTACTTCTTTGTTTCTTGTGGTCCAACACTTAGATGGGATTATTGACTTATGAATAAGGTTAATATCAGATCCAGAATCTATAAGTGCAGTAACCTTATAAACCTTACCAGCAACACAAAGGTTCACATCTATATGATGTTGCTGATATTGAATGGCGAGGACCTGCATATCGCCAATTTCACTGAAGCCACCCGTGACTAGGTGTCATAATTTACACAGGGAAAGCCTTTTTAGTGGGGCTCCCGAGGACCACTTGTACTGGTAGTTGCAGAAGTATCCAAGATTGTGATACCCGAATATCTGAGATGGTAGAATTCATCATGCCATGCCTTGGTGTAGATTCTTTGTACAATCATGGGCTTTTTGAGGACGATTTGATGTTTGATCTTTGTCATCACGAGCCATTGGTAGTGCATTTGCATATAGGACTTTAGTATAGGATTAGTCATTTTATACTCTAGTCCTCCAATTTCTCCCGCTTTTTGGCAGGGATAATGGAAGCACTCTCCGGCTGGTCCTTCTAGACAATTTGTACAAAACCTATGACAATAGGTTTCATAAAAATTTGGGTCCATGCTGTATGGACTGACTCCATAATGATGCCACCAGTCAGATAACCATGGTACCGCTGATTCCATTGAATTTATCCATGTAGGAGGAAATTTTAATTTTGTATAGTGGGTTTCTTCTCGTCCATATTTATTTAGTAAATCCCACCATAGTCTTCTATATCCTGCAAAATCATAAACAGTATCAGGAAAAATCAGATTTGGATTATTATCTGGCCATGTTTGAAATCTTCCACTTGTATATTGGCCAGGATTCCTTGTCCTGTTTATGGTAAAAGACTTGTAGTAAATCCTTGATCTATCTCCACCACCAGTACATATGACGGAGAGATCCCAAAAATCTTGTGAGAGTGACCTTTCTCCTTCTTCTGAAGCTGCCATGCTATGTGAATACATCATGTCATGTATCCACCGGCTTCCTTTAGGATACACCCTCCTTCCAGGTACCAAGTGATGAAGATCATTATGACTTTGAAGATTTGCATCTCGCACTTGTGTATTTCGGAGTTGCCAGGTTGGCCTCCATTTTTCTACATAAACAGGCCATGATTCTTCATCATCTATATATCTGAGCTTCTCTCTCTGGTTGGCCTGATCCCATTCAGTAAGAATGACCATCACATGAATTTCATCCTCTTTGGGGTCATTTCTCTGTTCTTGATGCTGGAGATACTCTCTGCTCAAAAAGTCTGGAATACAATTTTCAGAACCTCTAATATGTTCAACTTTAAAATCAAAATAAGCAAAGAGAGCTTGCCAACGAGCAAAATTTGCATCTTCTGGGTTCTTTATTTCCTTATTTATTACTTTTTCCAGAGCTTTTGCATCAGTTCTAAGCAGAAAGTGTTTATTAGCCAGATGGATAGAAAACTTACAGATGTAGTTCCAAGCTGCTTTTACCTCTTTTTCTATTGGAGCATAATTCCGTTCTGCTTTGCTCCAAACTCCTGAGACAAACTGTACAACTTGTTCCTGGTCCTTTGGGCTGTCTTTATCTGGCTTTTGTTTAAGGACACCTCCCCAACCAATGTTGCTTGCATCTGTTTCCACAATTTTAAAAGCATTTTCATCAGCAACATTCAAGATAGGAAGATTACGAACCTTGGCTTTGATTTCTCTTACTGCCTGAGTGTGCTTTTCTGTCCAAGGCTTCGGATTTTTTCTCAATCTCTGATTTAGCAGAGATCTGTCAATGGCACATGATGGATAAAAATTTCTCACATAATTCAAACAACCTAAAAATCTTTGCAAATGAGTTTTATCCAAGATTACATCAGGAAACTTATCAGCAATCTCTAGTGCATGATTCTGGAGAGCAATCTGTCCATTCTCAATCTCGTGCCCTAAAAATTTGATTTTATTCTTGCAGAGTTCCATCTTCTTTTTGCTCAAGACTAAACCATTCTTCTGGACCAGCTTCATGAAAATCTTCAAGTGTCTGAAGTGGTCTTGTAAATTCTTGGAAAAAATTAGCAGATCATCAATATAAGCAAGAAACCAATCACAATAAGTCTTAAAGATAGAATCCATCACCTTTTGGAATTTTGAAGGTGCATGTTTTAATCTGAATGGCATTACATTCCATTCATAGTGTCCATGGGGAACACTGAATGCAGTCTTCCATCTATCTTCTTCTGCAATAGCAACTTGCCAGAAGCCTGACTTTAGATCAAACTTTGAGAATATTTTGGCTCCTGAAATTCTTCTCATCAGATCTCCTTTGTGAGGGATTGAATAAGTGTCATCTGCTAGAACATTATTCAGAGGTTTATAATTTATTACCAGTATCAGAACTCCTCTGACTTGTTCACTTCTTTTGTTGACATAGAATCCATAGCAGTTCCAAGGGCTGCTGGATTCTCTGATGAGCTTCTTCTGTAGAAGTTGATCAATCTCTCTTTGGCAGAGTTTTCTGTGTTCAACAGACATGGAGATGGCTCTAGACTTACAAGGTCTGCCAGTATAACCTTCCTTGTAAGGTAGCTCTACACAATGTTGCTTTCTATACCAAAAAGCATTGGGCTCTTTTGAGCAGCATGTTCTTTCAAATTCATCTTGAAGTTCAGATATCTGTTTCTGAACTTGTGGAGAACTCAATTGCTCTTCAATTCTTATCACAGCTTTGTGATCTTTGAGTTCTTCCAAACTTTTCTGTGTTGTCTGAAGCTGTTTTTCTTTTTCCTGCATTGCCTGAACCATGGGTGAGATTTTTGGTCTGGAGGTGTATGGAAGTTCAATTCTTTCTCCAGAAACAGTTATAAAATATCCTGCAGTTTTGTCAGGAAATTTAAACGACCCATGCGGCTCTACTGCTGCTAAAAATATGTTTCCCAAAATACAGTCTACTGGAATTTCAGAAACTACAAAAGAAAGCTTTACACATTTGGAATTAAAACACACAGCAGCTTTTGAAACTTCAAACTGCAACTATTTTAACCCTAATCACATTACTTCTTTGTTTCTTGTGGTCCAATACTTAGATGGGATTATTGACTTGGAATGTCTGAGCACTTTGGATTAGGACATGGGTTATTAGAAGACACAGGAGGGGCTTCACCAGTCCTATTATTATGATTTCTATGGACGACAGCATAGGCAAGCGACTTTAAACTGACCTGCTGAGTACATTGTGGACACTGTACAACAATTGGCTGGAAATTTAACAATTGAGCAAATTCAAACAAAGCAGTATGTACACAGTTTGAAACAATGGAGCTACATGCAGTATCTGTACATTTTGGGGAAACATACCGAGGTGGCTTTTTACATTCGGCTTCAATCATTCTTCTGTCTATGGTTGATCTTCTGGGAAAAGATAAGACAGCAGAGGATTGATTTTCTGTTATATTGGCCGAGGTGATTTTCTGCACAGAGAGAGGCTTAGGATTAGGCATTGTCCAGTGTTCAGGGAAAGTGAGATCTTCCCACTTTATAGCTTGGTGTTCAATCTTCTGATTCTTGGGATAAGTAAAGACAACAACACTGGTCTTGGACTCTCTACTTGGTGCATGGAAGACAACAGGGAACATGGTAGAAGTATGGCGGAAACAACCACGAAACTTAATTGCAATATTTTGTCTCTTTTTTCTCATATCAAATCCCATGGTTTGGATTTGAAGCTGCAGTATGTCTGCAAGAGTTTCATCAGTGATTGATACCGAGAAATTCGGGTAACAATCAAACCATACTGGACCATTTGACAATGGTGCAACAATTCCTCCAATTAATGAATCTGTGTACTTATTGTGCGTCAGATCTCTGACAGTAGCAAGCACATAAGCAATTACACCCGGATGGACCAAAGCATGTATACCAACTCTTACACAACCCAAATGTAAAAATTGGGTCCCCAGCTTTCTGGCTTCGGCTTGGAGTTCTTTAGGATTTAAGATAGGTATTAACTGTACACGGTCGGAATTTTCCTCTATCGAGCTAACTGACTCTTTAATGGTGATCCTAGTGGCTTCTTTAAGATGCCAGACACCTAGGTCACTATATACTTAGGAGGCAGATATTTTAGGCAAAACCCATCTTGCTTGAGGTTCAACCTCCTCATACAAATGATCTGACTCATTTATAATTCTACTACTACTGGAAGCAAACATGTCCCTTAATGGGTTTTGTTCAGCTCGATCTTGCTCTTCTAATTCTTTGAAAGAAACAGATTTTCTCATTGACGAATCCATTTTGTATTTAAGAGAGAGATTTGTTAAGTACTGACCTTGACGAACCACGCGAACTGGCTCTGATACCAATTTCTAGCAGAGGCTTCTCTACAAGCTTGCTTGCTGCTACGAAAGCAGACTTTGGCCTTCTTAAGCACCTTCTGAACCCAACTGTGAACTCAGCAGAACCTACTGAACCTTCACGCAATTAGCGGCCTTTCTCACGGCTTCCCTCGCCTTCTTACGGCCTTGGCGTCCCTCAGTATTTTCGCGAAAAACCGGCGAACTTATGGCGAACAACAGCTTAAGAGTAAATATAATGCACAGAGTTCTAATACTTAACAATGCGGAATCATGAAAACTTCTCTCTTTATTGAATTTTTCAGAACTGATTACAGAATGATAGATTAGGCTCTTTTACCAGAGATCGAGTGTATTGGCTTTTACCGGACTTATTGATACTCACGAATGAGTGATGGATACCGGAGGCTTCCTGGCCAGAATACAGACTCTGTCTCAGAGCTGGTAACAAACACAAAACATCAAAAAGACTCAATCTAAGAACTGGCCACTTTAGGTTCTGATCTATGCTGAGCACATAGATCCGCAGGCTTCTCAGTTCTCCTAAGGACTGTGAGTCAAGACTCCGTGATGCGAGCAGATCGCAAAGATTTCGCAGACGTAGAGCAGGGAGAAAAAAATCAGACTCAAAACACACAAATGCAAAAGACTCAAACTCCAAATGCCCATGGTTACAAATGAGCCTGACCCCTCCTTATATAGATTGGAGAGGGGGACAAACATTCCTGTAGCCCATACAATTATTGACACTTGGCAGTTGGATCATCGTTTTCGGGTAACACAGAGAGGTGACGTCCGTACGGAGATACCAATCTACCGACAAAAATTAGTGCTAGTGGGTGTACATACATTGTGGATACCTTTTCGTGCAAGGCCCACGAGGAAACAGCATAATTATCTACAGAGGAGATACTTTTCGGACAGATGAAAAGCCTCCGAGAAAAGCTCTGTCACATTAGACCCGTGACTAGGTGTCATAATTTACACAGGGAAAGCCTTTTTAGTGGGGCTCCCGAGGACCACTTGCACTGGTAGCTACAGGAGTATCCAAGATTGTGATACCCGGATATCTGAGATGGTAGAATTCATCATCCCATGCCTTGGTGTAGATTCTTCGGACAATCATGGGCTTGTTGAGGACGATTTGATGTTTGATCTTTGTCATCACGAGCTGTTGGTAGTGCATTTGCATATAGGACTTTAGTATAGGATTAGTCATTTTAAACTCTAGTCCTCCAATTTCTCCCGCTTTTTGGCAGGGATAATGGAAGCACTCTCCGGCTGGTCCTTCTAGACAGTCAGTACAAAACCTATGACAATAGGTTTCATAAAAAATTGGGTCCATGCTGTATGGAATGACTCCATAATGATGCCACCAGTCAAATAACCATGGTACCGCCGATTCCCTTGAATTTATCCATGTAGGAGAAAATTTTAATTTTGTATAGTGGGTTTCTTCTCGTCCATCTTTATTTAGTAAATCCCACCATAGTCTTCTATATCCTGCAAAATCATAAACAGTATCAAGAAAAATCAGATTTGGATTATTATCTGGCCATGTTTGAAATCTTCCACTTGTATATTGGCCAGGATTCCTTGTCCTGTTTATGGTAAAAGACTTGTAGTAAATCCTTGATCTATCTCCACCACCAGTACATATGACGGAGAGATCCCAAAAATATTGTGAGAGTGACCTTTCTGCTTCTTCTGAAGCTACCATGCTATGTGAATACATCATGTCATGTATCCACCGGCTTCCTTTAGGATACACCCTCCTTCCAGGTACCAAGTGCTGAAGATCATTATGACTTTGAAGATTTGCATCTAGCACTTGTGTATTTCAGAGTTGCCAGGTTTGCCTCCATTTTTCTGCATAAATAGGCCATGATTCTTCATCATCTATATATCTGAGCTGCTCTCTCTGGTTGGCCTGATCCCATTCAGTAAGAATGACCATCACATGAATTTCATCCTCTTTGGGGTCATTTCTCTGTTCTTGATGCTGGAGATACTCTCTGCTCAAAAAGTCTGGAATACAATTTTCAAACCTCTAATATGTTCAACTTTAAAATCAAAATAAGCAAAGAGAGCTTGCCAACGAGCAAAATTTGCATCTTCTGGGTTCTTTATTTCTTTATTTATTACTTTTTCCAGAGCTTTTGCATCAGTTCTAAGAAGAAAGTGTTTATTAGCCAAATGGATAGAAAACTTACTGATGCAGTTCCAAGCTGCTTCTACCTCTTTTTCTATTGGAGCATAATTCTGTTCTGCTTTGCTCCAAACTCCTGAGACAAACTGTACAACTTGTTCCTGGTCCTTTGGGCTGTCTTTATCTGGCTTCTGTTTAAGGACACCTCCCCAACCAATGTTGCTTGCATCTGTTTCCACAATTTTAAAAGCATTTTCATCAGCAACATTCAAGATAGGAAGATTACGAACCTTGCCTTTGATTTCTCTTACTGCCTGAGTGTGCTTTTCTGTCCAAGGCTTTGGATTTTTTCTCAATCTCTGATTCAGCAGAGATCTGTCAATGGCACATGATGGATAAAAATTGCTCACATAATTCAAACAACCTAAAAATCTTTGCAACTGAGTTTTATCCAAGATTACATCAGGAAACTTATCAGCAAACTCTAGTGCATGATTCTGGAGAGCAATATGTCCATTCTCAATCTCGTGCCCTAAAAATTTGATTTTAGTCTTGCAGAGTTCCATCTTCTTTTTGCTCAAGACTAAACCATTCTTCTGGACCAGCTTCATGAAAATATTCAAGTGTCTGAAGTGGTCTTGTAAATTCTTGGAAAAAATTAGCAGATCATCAATATAAGCAAGCAACCAATCACAATAAGGCTTAAAGATAGAATCCATCACCTTTTGGAATTTTGAAGGTGCATGTTTTAATCCGAATGGAATTACATTCCATTCATAATGTCCATGGGGAACACTGAATGCAGTCTTCCATCTATCTTCTTCTGCAATAGCAACTTGCCAGAAGCCTGAATTTAGATCAAACTTTGAAAATATTTTGGCTCCTGAAATTTTTCTCATCAGATCTTCGTTGTGAGGGATCGGATAAGTGTCATTTGCTAGAACATTATTCAGAGGTTTATAATTTATTACTAGTCTCGGAACTCCTCTGACTTGTTCAGTTATTTTGTTGACATAGAATCCATAGCAGTTCCAAAGGCTGTTGGATTCTATGATGAGCTTCTTCTATAGAAGCTGCTCAATCTCTCTTTGGTAGAGCTGTATGTGTTCAACAAACATGGAGATGGCTCTAGACTTACAAGGTCTGCCAGTATAACCTTCCTTGTAAGGTAGCTCTACACAATGCTGCTTTCTATACCAAAAAGCATTGGGCTCTTCTGAGCAGCATGTTCTTTCAAATTCATCTTGAAGTTCAGATATCTGTTTCTAAACTTGTGGAGAACTCAATTGCTCTTCAATTCTTATCACAGCTTTGTGATCTTTGAGTTCTTCCAAAATTTTCTGTGCTGTCTGAAGCTGTTTTTCTTTTTCCTGCATTGCCTGAACCATGGGTGAGATTTTTGGTCTGGAGGTGTATGGAAGTTCAATTCTTTCTCCAGAAACAGTTATAAAATATCCTGCAGTTTTGTCAGGAAATCTAAACGACCCATGTGGCTCTACTGCTGCTAAAAATATGTTTCCCAAAATACAGTGTACTGGAATTTCAGAAACTGCAAAAGAAAGCTTTACACATTTGGAATTAAAACACACAGTAGCTTTTGAAACTTCAAACTGCAACTTTTTTAACCCTAATCCCATTACTTCTTTGTTTCTTATGGTCCAATACTTAGATGGGATTATTGACTTATGAATAAGGTTAATATCAGATCCAGAATATATAAGTGCAGTAACCTTATAAACCTTACCAGCAACACAAAGGTTCACATCTATATGATGTTGCTGATATTGAATGGCGAGGACCTGCATATCGCCAATTTCACTGAAGCCACTTGAAGGATAAAATTTTCCTGATGCAAATTGTACTTCAGTTTTAGGAGCAGAATGCAGCGTATAACTTTTCTGTTTCTCTGAAACAGCTGTGGATGTGGATGGCGGCTGTTGAGGTTGGGCTTTCAGGACGGAAAGTTCATTTTTTATGCTGCGAATTTCACTTTTTAGATCATGTATCTCCTTACTCACCTCCCCTAAAGTGAGTGTACGAGCTTTGCTAGAATTATGAAGGAGATATGTCTTTGTATTTCGCTCATATGAAGCTTCAAAAAAATTGGGTTTCTTGCCAGTAGAGGAACTGGAAGAACCAGAGGAACCAGGCATATTTTTCATGTAAGCTGCAAGGAGGGCAGCTTTGAGATCACCTTCCTCCATGGCACGGATTTGGGCAAAGACTTTGAGATCATCATCAACAAGTTGGGCCATGAGGATATGAGGAAGATCTTCTTCAGCAGAAGAAAAAGAATCTGAATCAGAATCAGAACAATGACACTGGTCGGACTCAGAACATTAACAATGTACATTGACTTGTTCCTCGGAAGAGGAGGAGGAATAGTCATCTGAAGAGGAAGAGGCAGAGGATTGCTCTGCATGCTGTTGGATGTGAAGTCCAAAACGATTGTGATAGTCAGCAGACTTATGAAAAGAGGGATGAAAATAAGCACATCTAGGCTCAATTTTAACTGTGACAGTAGGGGCAGTAGCACTAGTAGATGGCTGTTTATTCTTTTGGGACTTTTTTCCCGATCCTCTTTTAGATTCTAAAGCTGTAGGACACATGTTAGAGGTGTGACCAGGCTAACCACATAACCAGCAAACAACTTCATTCATTCTGGCTATCTTGACATCTTTAGGACGGATGTCATGGGGCTGGTAATAATGGGTGTTTGGCCTGGAACGATAGTATCCCTTTCTTCCTTTAGACCGACCACTACTGTGTTTTGGCCTTCTGAGATCTCGTCTTTTTCCCGAGCTCAACCTGTTTGTAGAGGCTTTAATTCTTTTTTAAGCCTTTTTTGCATGTCTTTTGGACTTTCTGCGATGCACCAAAGGATCATCCACTATTATTCCCTACTTTTTGCAGAAAGACTTTGTACCGAGAAGTCTATTTAATTTGTCTATAGACTTCTGCATCCTGGAACTGGTACACAAAGTAATCAACACTTTAGTGATTATGGCATAAAAATCTCCCCATAGATAAACTTCAAGCGGTAGGGGAAATGCTTCTTGTAATTTTAGTATATCAACCAACTTAGAAGGCAGAGCTGCAAGATATACTTGCTTCCACAAAATATTCTTTGGATCCTTGACCAAGAATATTCTTTCTATCCAATCTCTGTGGAAGTCTTCATACTGATTAATGTTATTGCATTTCAAATTCATCAGTATTTGTTCATTCTTATCTGTAAGAGCAAATCCAGCTCCACGGAAATTTTCTTGGATTAGTGCTGTTAGAGCACCAATCATGTTTGTTTGTGTCGTGCCATCAGGATTAAACATAATGTCACCCTGTTCATCTTTAAGAAGCTCTTTCTCCATTTTATCCAACAGGACGGGTGATGACTCTAATTCCCACCATCTGGCCAGAGTACCAGTAAAACAATGAATGAGTGTTTTACATGCTTCCACTTCATTCTTCCCTTCTACACACATCAGTTTATACTCAACTATCATTTGATCAAGCAACTGCCTGATCTGGGCTGTAGACAGACCATCAATATTCCACTCCTTATGACTCCCCTCATGGAAAGTCTCTCGGGTTGGCATTTTACCTGCACCATACAGGTCAGGGGCAGCATGTCTAGTAAACTGAGGCTCAAGAGGCTCATAAATGGGAAATGCATGTTTTTCAGAATCTGAGGCTTCAAGAACTGTGGCTATGGTTAGATTCTCAGATTTCTCTTCTGGCTTTGACTCATGCTGTTGGGTCAACTGAGGTACTTCTTTAGGAAAGAGGTGTGGGAACTTGGAAACAGGGATTTCAAGTTCATGTGGCTGTATACTCTTTCCTTTTGTCAGAAAGGATGTTGGAATAGGCTTACTGACTTTCTTTAAATTTAATCTGTCAAACTTGTCAGACAGATTAGAAACTGTATCTCTTGTGGAAATACTTTGTTCTATTATACATGTTTCCACATCATCAAATTTCTCAGAAGTTTTTTCTGAAATATGCCTAACAACTTGTAAATCACACTGTACTGAATTTAAAACTCTATGTACATCATTAACAGAAACCTGTACAGAATCAATTTGATCTTTAACCAGTGCATTCTTAGCAACATTATTTTCAAGACCTGTCAGAGCAGAATTTGTCCAATTAATCTGCTCAGCAACTTTTTGTATCCTACCCTCTGTACCCAAGACTGCATTATCTCTCTGAACCAGAGGACATGCAAGTGCAGAACTTTGTCCTTCTCCTAGGACAATGCTCTTGAAAGGAGGATAGGTTGTAGAGGTCTCTATCTTACTTCCATCTGGTGCAGTCCATGAATGTGAAGAAGAGGCAACAGAATCTGCCATTAAAACTACATCAGATTCCATTTTCTTTTTCCAAGAATAAAATGAAATCCAAACTCTTTCTTCTTCCATGTAGGCTTTCCATTCTCTAGCCATTTTCAACGTTTCTTCTCTGGGAAAGACTGCGGCAAACGCATCAGCCTGTGGATGGGTGAATAGATCCCAATTAATCATCTGCTTCATCCATTGAGCAGGGATCGCATGTTTTGGACAGCCATCCATTAAAGTATAAAACTTATGGATCTCAGGCACTGATGGTTTCTTTGTTCCTGGTGGTAGATCTCTGAATCTACACTCTAGGATCAATTTATCAGCTTGCTTAATATAACCAAGTCCATATCTCGGACTATTTGGAGGTCTTTGATTCATAAAGATCTCCGTCAGTCTCGGATCTTCATTTTCAAGCTCAGGAATGACATGCATCATAAGAACGTGCTCGTCCTCATGAGGAAATGGAATGTCTGAGCACTTTGGATTAGGACATGGGTTATTAGAAGACACAGGAGGGGCTTCACCAGTCCTATTATTATGATTTCTATGGACGACAGCATAGGCAAGCGACTTTAAACTGACCTGCTGAGTACATTGTGGACACTGTACAATAATTGGCTGGAAATTTAACAATTGAGCAAATTCAAGCAAAGCAGTATGTACAAAGTTTGAAACAATGGAGCTACATGCAGTATCTGTACATTCTGGGGAAACATACCGAGGTGACTTTTTACATTCGGCTTCAATCATTCTTCTGTCTATGGTTGATCTTCTGGGAAAATATAAGACCGCAGAGGATTGATTTTCTGTTATATTGGCCGAGGTGATTTTCTGCACAGAGAGAGGCTTAGGATTAGGCACTGTCCAGTGTTCAGGGAAAGTGAGATCTTCCCACTTTATAGCTTGGTGTTCAATCTTCGGATTCTTGGGATCAGTTAAGACAACAACACTGGTCTTGGACTCTCTACTTGGTGCATGGAGGACAACAGGGAACATGGTAGAAGTATGGCGGAAACAGCCACGAAACTGAATTGAAATATTTTGTCTCTTTTTTCTCATATCAAATCCCATGGTTTGGATTTGAAGCTACAGTATGTCTGCAAGAGTTTCATCAGTGATTGATACCGAGAAATTCGGGTAACAATCAAACCATACTGGACCATTTGACAATGGTGCAACAATTCCTCCAATTAATGAATCTGTGTACTTATTGTGCATCAGATCTCTGACAGTAGCAAGCACATAAGCATTTACACCCGGATGGACCAAAGCATGTATACCAACTCTTACACAACCCAAATGTAAAAATTGGGTCCCCAGCTTTCTGGCTTCGGCTTGGAGTTCTTTAGGATTTAAGATAGGTATTAACTGTACACGGTCGGAATTTTCCTCTATCGAGCTAACTGACTCTTTAATGGTGATCCTAGTGGCTGCTTTCAGATGCCAGACACCTAGGTCACTATATACTTGGGAGGCAGATATTTTAGGCAAAACCCATCTTGCTTGAGGTTCAACCTCCTCATACAAATGATCCGACTCATTTAAAATTCTACTACTACTGGAAGCAAACATGTCCCTTAATGGGTTTTGTTCAGCTCGATCTTGCTCTTCTAATTATCTGAAAGAAACATATTTTCTCATTGACGAATCCATTCTATATTTAAGAGAGAGATTTTTTAAGTACTGACCTTGACGAACCACGCGAACTGGCTCTAATACCAATTTCTAGCAGAGGCTTCTCTACAAGCTTGCTTGCTGCTACGAAAGCAGACTTTGGCCTTCTTAAGCACCTTCTGAACCCAACTGTGAACCCAGCAGAACCTACTGAACCTTCACGCAATTAGCGGCCTTTCTCACGGCTTCCCTCGCCTTCTTACGGCCTTGGCGTCCCTCAGTATTTTCGCGAACAACCGGCGAACTTATGGCGAACAACAGCTTAAGAGTAAATATAATGCACAGAGTTCTAATACTTAACAATGCGGAATCATGAAAACTTCTCCCTTTATTGAATTTTTTAGAACTGATTACAGAATGATAGATTCGGCTCTTTTACCAGAGATCGACTGTATTGGCTTTTACCGGACTTATTGATACTCACGAATGAGTGATCGATACCGGAGGCTTCCTAGCCAGAATACAGACTCTGTCTCAGAGCTGGTAACAAACAAAAAACATCAAAAAGACTCAATCTAAGAACTGGCCACTTTAGGTTCTGATCTATGCCGAGCACATAGATCCGCAGGCTTCTCAGTTCTCCTAAGGACTGTGAGTCAAGACTCCGTGATGCGAGCAGATCGCAAAGATTGCGCAGACGCAGAGCAGGGAGCAAAAACTCAGACTCAAAACACACAAATGCAAAAGACTCAAACTCCAAATGCCCATGGTTACAAATGAGCCTTACCCCTCCTTATATAGATTGGAGAGGGGGACAAACATTCCTGTAGCCCATCCAATTATTGACACTTGGAAGTTGGATCATCATTTTCGGGTAACACTGAGAGGTGACGTCCGCGCGGAGATACCAATCTACCGACAAACATTAGTGCTAGTGGGTGTACATACACTGTGGATACCTTTTCGTGCAAGGCCCACGAGGAAACAACATAATTATCTACAAAGGAGATACTTTTCGGACAGATGAAAAGCCTCCGAGAAAATCTCTATCACATTAGACCCGTGACTAGGTGTCATAATTTACACAAGGAAAGCCTTTTTAGTGGGGCTCCCGAGGACCACTTGTACTGGTAGCTGCAGGAGTATCCAAGATTGTGATACCCGGATATCTGATATGGTATAATTCATCATCCCATGCCTTGGTGTAGATTCTTTGGACAATCATGGGCTTGTTGACGACGATTTTATGTTTGATCTTTGTCATCACGAGCCATTGGTAGTGCATTTGCATATAGGACTTTAGTATAGGATTAGTCATTTTATACTCTAGTCCTCCAATTTCTCCCGCTTTTTGGCAGGGATAATGGAAGCACTCTCCGGCTGGTCCTTCTAGACAGTCTGTACAAAACCTATGACAATAGGTTTCATAAAAATTTGGGTCCATGCTGTATGGACTGACTCCATAATGATGCCACCAGTCAGATAACCATGGTACCGCCGATTCCCTTGAATTTATCCATGTAGGAGCAAATTTTAATTTTGTATAGTGGGTTTCTTCTCGTCCATCTTTATTTAGTAAATCCCACCATAGTCTTCTATATCCTGCAAAATCATAAACAGTATCAGAAAAAATCAGATTTGGATTATTATCTGGCCATGTTTGAAATCTTCCACTTGTATATTGGCCAGGATTCCTTGTCTTGTTTATGGTAAAAGACTTGTAGTAAATCCTTGATCTATCTCCACCACCAGTACATATGACGGAGAGATCACAAAAATCTTGTGAGAGTGACCTTTCTGCTTCTTCTGAAGCTGCCATGCTATGTGAATACATCATGTCATGTATCCACCGGCTTCCTTTAGGATACACCCTCCTTCCAGGTACCAAGTGTTGAAGATCATTATGACTTTGAAGATTTTCATCTAGCACTTGTGTATTTCGGAGTTGCCAGGTTGGCCTCCATTTTTCTGCATAAACATGCCATGATTCTTCATCATCTATATATCTGAGCTGCTCTCTCTGGTTGGCCTGATCCCATTCAGTAACAATGACCATCACATGAATTTCATCCTCTTTGGGGTCATTTCTTTGTTCTTGATGCTGGAGATACTCTCTGCTCAAAAAGTCTGGAATACAATTTTCAGAACCTCTAATATGTTCAACTTTAAAATCAAAATAAGCAAAGAGAGCTTGCCAACGAGCAAACTTTGCATCTTCTGGGTTCTTTATTTCTTTATTTATTACTTTTTCCAGAGCTTTTGCATCAGTTCTAAGCAGAAAGTGTTTATTAGCCAGATGGATAGAAAACTTATTGATGCAGTTCCAAGCTGCTTTTACCTCTTTTTCTATTGGAGCATAATTCCGTTCTGCTTTGCTCCAAACTCCTGAGACAAACTATACAACTTGTTCCTGGTCCTTTGGGCTGTCTTTATCTGGCTTCTGTTTAAGGACACCTCCCCAACCAATGTTTCTTGCATCTGTTTCCACAATTTTAAAAGCATTTTCATCGGCAACATTCAAGATAGGAAGATTCTGAACCTTGGCTTTGATTTCTCTTACTGCCTGAGTGTGCTTTTCTGTCCAAGGCTTCGGATTTTTTCTCAATCTCTGATTTAGCAGAGATCTGTCAATGGCACATGATGGATAAAAATTGCTCACATAATTCAAACAACCTAAAAATCTTTGCAACTGAGTTTTATCCAAGAATACATCAGGAAACTTATCAGCAAACTCTAGTGCATGATTCTGGAGAGAAATCTGTCCATTCTCAATCTCGTGCCCTAAAAATTTGATTTTAGTCTTGCAGAGTTCCATCTTCTTTTTGCTCAAGACTAAACCATTCTTCTGGACCAGCTTCATGAAAATATTCAAGTGTCTGAAGTGGTCTTGTAAATTCTTGGAAAAAATTAGCAGATCATCAATATAAGCAAGCAACCAATCACAATAAGGCTTAAAGATAGAATCCATCACCTTTTGGAATTTTGAAGGTGCATGTTTTAATCCGAATGGCATTACATTCCATTCATAGTGTCCATGGGGAACACTGAATGAAGTCTTCCATCTATCTTCTTCTGCAATAGCAACTTGCCAGAAGCCTGACTTTAGATCAAACTTTGAGAATATTTTGGCTCCTGAAATTCTTCTCATCAGATCTCCTTTGTGAGGGATCGGATAAGTGTCATCTGCTAGAACATTATTCAGAGGTTTATAATTTATTACCAGTCTCGGAACTCCTCTGACTTGTTCACTTATTTTGTTGACATAGAATCCATAGCAGTTCCAAGGGCTGCTGGATTCTCTGATGAGCTTCTTCTGTAGAAGCTGATCAATCTCTCTTTGGCAGAGTTGTCTGTGTTCAACAGACATGGAGATGGCTCTAGACTTACAAGGTCTACCAGTATAACCTTCCTTGTAAGGTAGCTCTACACAATGCTGCTTTCTATACCAAAAAGCATTGGGCTCTTCTGAGCAGCATGTTCTTTCAAATTCATCTTGAAGTTCAGATATCTGTTTCTGAACTTGTGGAGAACTCAATTTCTCTTCAATTATTATCACATATTTGTGATCTTTGAGTTCTTCCAAACTTTTTTGTGCTGTCTGAAGCTATTTTTCTTTTTCCTGCATTGCCTGAACCATGGGTGAGATTTTTGGTCTGGAGGTGTATGGCAGTTCAATTCTTTCTCCAGAAACAGTTATAAAATATCCTGCAGTTTTGTCAGGAAATCTAAACGACCCATGTGGCTCTACTGCTGCTAAAAATATGTTTCCCAAAATACAGTGTACTGGAATTTCAGAAACTGCAAAAGAAAGCTTTACACATTTGGAATTAAAACACACAGCAGCTTTTGAAGCTTCAAACTGCAACTTTTTTAACCCTAATCCCATTACTTCTTTGTTTCTTGTGGTCCAATACTTAGATGGGATTATTGACTTATGAATAAGGTTAATATCAGATCCAGAATCTATAAGTGCAGTAACCTTATAAACCTTACCAGCAACACAAAGGTTCACATCTATATGATGTTGCTGATATTGAATGGCGAGGACCTGCATATCGCCAATTTCACTGAAGCCACTTGAAGGATCAAATTTGCCTGATGCAAATTTTACTTTGTATCGGCATAGATTTCTATCACTTAAGTCATATGTCAGCATAAGTTATTTTACTCTTATATTTTGTTGCTAATTTTCTGTATTTTTCTCACATGCTAGCCCCAAAAAATAGAATTCAAATGATATGTCTAACGCTACTAAGAAGAAGAAGAAACCTACGATGCAACCGCAACCGATTCCGCATACTCTATAAGTTGTTTAAATTCCTCCATTATTATCAGATACTACATTCACACGAGATGACGAAGCCTACCTGTTGGGAGGCCATATATAATATGGTTGAAGAGGAAAGACCCAGAATTGTAGAAAGACAAGCTAGGGCTCACGAATCTACATCTACTTTTGAAAATAGATGGAGCAATGTCGCTAATTCCTATCTACATCGAATTCTTGCTTAACCAAATATTTTTCCTTAGAAAGATATGGTGAAATGGATCATTGACCATATAAATATATTGGAGAGGAATATTATGACCTCAAATAAAATAATAAATTTCATTCGTGAGAGAAGACTAGACGAAAATGTACGACTTTCCAAAACCACATAATATATACAACAAGAATTTTGTTCAAAGTTTGCAAAGGAAATGAGGTCTATTCATAACGAATGAGACAATGGACAAGAGACCCTAATAAGCACAAGCATGAAGACAATTGTATGTACTCTTATACCTCCCTTGCTGGCCCATATTGTTACATTGTTGCTATGATGCAAAGGTTATATGGCTATCCCAATACCCAAAAATTCTCGATTGAATGGGTAACTATGATTGATGCCATATAATATGCTTATATAATGGATTGGGTGGCTATTTTACCAAATAATATAGCCATCGAAATCCTTTCCTACAGAAGAAAATGTAACTTTTCTACCAAAATCATGCCCCCTTTCTATATGGGTTCATACATTATGGACGTTGTTTTTTTCACTTATTATTTCACATCTATGGGATGGAAATGGAGCCTAGATGACCCTTATCATATTAAAATTTACCTTGATATACTATGGGAGTCCAGACTCCAACCACATTTCTACAAAATATGCCCTGCAGTTATGCTACCAATATTCCAAGATGTATTTAATTAAAAAGCCCCCAGACTTTACAGTGAAGCCATCAATGAATTTACAACCATAGGTAAATGGTTTGGGGAAGAGTCTTTTACTGATGTTGTAGTTTTCAGCAGTATAGCCAACCCACATGTCCTTCCACTCTATGTCCCCGATAAGCTTTTAACCCAAGAAATTGCTTACCAAATTGTTCGAAATGGCCTAACCAATGTCCTAAAGGGAAAAAAAAAAATCTATTTGGCCATATTTTCCTATGCAATGTGGAGTTCATGCCCTGGAAAATTTCAAGCATGCTGTGTTTGAAGTTGAAAAATTCCAATGATTAAATTTTCCTACTATCCCAGGCAGACAGTATGATCCAAATAAGACAAGAAATGTTTTCACAGTACATGTAAAAGTAATGAAATTCATGCATGAACCTGATGTTTTTGATGATTTATTTGAATTACCTTAAACTTATTCATAGGTGGAAAGGTTAGAAGTAGCCCAATTAAGTCCAGAAGAGTTAAATAAGTTCAAGCATTATAAAAATAAAAGGTTAGAAAACCTTCCTATGGACTCATTAAGGATTCCTCAACCATATAATTAGCAAGATGAGGCTTTGATGATATCTTCAAAATAAATCGATACAGTGGAGGTAACAGAGAAAGTCTCATTATCAACTTATAAGAGCAAAGAGTCAAAATTGGGCAGTGAGCTACATGAAATTTTGAATCAGTTTGATTAGGCCATTAAGAGTACAGGATCACATGAGGTGAATACTCCACTTCATAAAGAAATAGTTCACACTCTTGAAACTAATGGGAAGACCTTGCTCAGAACTGGGGCTTTCGATAAGGAAGTCAATATCGATGATTTAGAAATCATCCCAGCATATCGAACTTCTAAAGTTGTTCCCCAAATTGATCTATCTCACAATCCCAATCATAAATTTGACATGAATAGGAAAAGAAAGAGAAGAAGAAAAAATAAATCCTAGGGCTTAGTCCCTCAAAATTTATCTCTTGATATCTTTTGGAAAAATCCCCAAATGTATCCTTCGGAAGATCTCACCATGTTATCACAGTTTGTAGCGGCATATGCTATCGCTACAAATGATAAAGAATCACAGGTGTAATAGTTGATTAAAGAATAAGGTGGTAAATCTCGCATTTGGAATAGGGATTACAGAATGAGAGACAAAGAATTGAAAAATAATGGTTGTCCCATCTAGAATAGTTGCAAAAGAGCTTTGATGACATGAATATATAATATAAAGATGACATGAGAATCAAAGATACTCAGATATAGGAACTTCAACACATGACTGATCAATTGAAAGATAATCTTGAAATTAAAGAATTCAAAAATTAAGAAGAAAAAATCAATACCCTCCTTTCTCAGCAACAAGTAATATTTTGCTAGAAGTTGGCAACAATCAATGATTTGTGCCAATCGATCAATTCACTTGTGAATCAATTCTTCGATATGAGGATATATTTGATGACATTGATGAGAATTTTTTTTATTATATTACATGGAAGGAAAACAAAAAGTGGAGATTATCTAATCTCCCAAGAATAGAAGAATCACAAAAGGAAATCCTTTTTAGAGACGGGGATATTAAGCTTAAATAAGTAGATATGACCACCTTTAGTCCAAGGACATTGCAATTAACCTCACTAAATCTGTCAGTGAGAATATTTTGAATGCCAATTTGATTGAAGAAATCCCAGAAGAAACCTTACCTTATGTTAAGTGGTTAATGAAGTCTTGGAAGCATTGGTCAAAGAATAAGGCTAACAAGATAATTTTTTTATGAAAGGTAAATCTCGAGAATCATTGTCAATACTTAGTGAAACCTCATAGCTAATGGCTTATGTTGAAATGTATAAATACAATTCTACTACACATCTATTTCTAGTGCTCTTCTATGTTCTTTTCATGGGATAGATGTGCATCAATCTATCCCATCCTCCTAAATTAAAGCCCATGTCAGATATATTTCAACTATGAAAACAATTGGGAGAATAGTGAGCTTATCGTTCCTCATGATCTTGTTCAAAAAAATGCTATTATTGTCCTTTAGTTTTATTTAAGGTTGGTTTGTTTAAACCACCTCAGCATTTGGTGTATTTTCTATGATTGTAGTTTCAATTTCGACTATAAAATCCCATTTATGTCAATGAAGAATGCGTTCTGAATTTTTTAAGGAAAGCTTTGGAAAGTTTTCACTACTCTAACTCTCAAGGATTTTTAATAGAGAAGCTAAACCATAGCTATTTTTCTCATGAGCAGAGTGTTAATATATCAGATACTATTATCCCTATATTATTTTTGTGCTTAAATGAGATTAATGATTATTTTAAATTGTTTTTCATTATATTTTTTCTTACATACAATCAAGGATTTATTCACTCTTGATGTGTGATATTGTTATCATTCACGATATGTGATAAAAAAATGAAAATAAATATGTGATATTCTTTAATAAATAAATTTAATTAAATATCTCATTAAATTAATTATTCTTAATGGTTTTCACTTCAGGAGTACTTGATAATCTATATTGTCTTGTATTTGATGAAATATTTAAAATCACATATAAATAAAGAGCTTGTACCGAGATATAAATACTTAAAGTTGATTTTATTATTTATTTCCATTTATCTATCCAAATATCTACTCTTATATTTCATACCCATTCATTTATATACTTTCAAATGGAAAATGGACTCATTATCCCCAATCAGAGCCACCATTCCAAATGGAAAAGGAGTTATCTTAAGTTCTCAACTCGATGGTTATCCCTGATGTTGAGGAAGATATTTTTGAGTCTTCAACAAGCCTATGGGGGGATTTTAGATAAATCCCAATGTTTCTTGTCAGCCCTACCCTCATGCATTTCTAAAAATATATATGAAAATGAGAATAGGGAAAAATAATGAACAAAATATCATATTAAAATTGTCATTCCACCACTTCATCATGTTACCCACATATTATTATTCATAAGTAAACCATGTTTTCATTATGGCTAATATTTTTTCCTTGATTTCAACCTCATGGTTCTGTAACACACTCTTGTCACATTATTTAATATTACGATTGAGTGAAAAACTAATGTATGCAACTATATGATGGATGAAGGATTTTTCTAATGATTGACATGGGTGCTATACTAGAAAAGAGATTATATTTCTTGAGAGTATTTAATGACTAATTTTTTGAGATATGTATGTTACTTTTGTATTCCTGATCAACTCGTACATACATAGATATTCTTCAGAATATAAGTATATGCTTTGATTTACGCAATATTAGTGTGTTGGAAGAGACTTCTTTGAATTATAATGTATGACATTATGATTGTGCATGTATTCTAGCTTGTTGTTATTCATAGATATGACTTGCAGAGTATGTTTTGGAATTAATAATATTACCTATGGATTAATTTAGAAGAGAGTTTGATGATAGACCAAGTTACCTTGGCTCTTAATAATCCAAGGCTTAAACAACCACAACTTTGTTTTCCCTGTGAAGTTCAACAATTTTTAATAAATAGTTTTATATATGTAGTCAAAAAGCTAATACAAATTTTCCTTCATAAGTTCCATGATAGATTCTTCATCTATCACTCAATTTTCCTCACTTCATTCAATTTAATATGTGTGCATTTATCAATTGGTGCAATGGACAGGACACATGGTATCTTAAAGATCCAAACATGCAACCCTGAATTTTTTGTCGTACGCGTTGCAACATGATTTCATAGAACAAAAAAAAAACTATATTTTTAATATTAGGAAGGTGAAAAGAATTCACCTTTGTAACACTAACTCGAATTTACAAAATAGAGAAAAAAACTGAGAGGTTTTTAGAATCTAATGAAAAAAACAAAAAACAGAGTGCTCTATTTTTTTTTGGTGGGATTCACACCACAAAATCATGCACTCACTAACCCAAAACACATAGACACCTCCCCATGAAGTTTTGAAACAAAATAAAAAATAATCATGAACAACCACAATGGTTGAAGCCACAATATTCAGATTTTATTTTAATATGAACTCCACATACAACATAGTAGCACCAACAAAAACTCAATAGTAGGTACTCATCTGTCCATGAAAATACAACTCTCAATAACAATAAACCATCACATATATGGCACTACAATATACCAACATTAGTAACACATGTCAATATTAAAGTGAGTGACATATTCTAAACACAATAGGAACAACTATGGAGACAATGTAGAGTTACAACTTCAAAACATGATCCTTATCATCACCTTGATCTCTGACCCATATGCACAGGTGTATATACATTCATCTCCAAATTTGACTTGAACCAATGCATCAATTTTCCCAAAAACCAACAAATTCACTAAAAATATTTCATATAAAGAACTTAGCAAACATGGAGGAATATAAACATGTTTACGATTAATCAAATTAAAATATACATTAAACTAGCCAGAAATACAATGTGGGCATATGCATCACAGGCCTCTTTCTCACACACACTCGACCTATGTCTCTTCTCCTCACATTGGAGCTTCTCTTCTTCTCAACACCCTTTCCTTTCAAAATAAATATAACATGGGACAATCAAGAGTGAGGAGATGAATCATTTCCCCTTTGCCACAAAATAACGGAAACTAAAACTATATTTACATTACAAAATAATTCCTCCAATATATTTTAAAAACCAAACTCACTTCATGGGGGTTTCACTCAATGAACCAATGAAATATCATGTGCATTCGTAGCATACTAAAAAATTCCCCTAATTTGACCACATATTATAAAATACCTCTACAAATCACATTATTTAACCCCTTACTAATGTTAACCCAACACACCTTCCCAATTTAAAAATCTCTACTTTCACTAGATATTGTAGGTATCCATTTTTTCATTATATTTTCTTACACCCTTTCATATTTTTTCGTTAACCTCGAGCTCCATTTTTTATACCTGCCAATATAAAAACCCTTTACCCCCTATTTAATCTCAAAATATTATGTCATTTTTTCCTCAATATATATTCCCCAATATGAATGCACATGGTATGGTATTTCTCCCCAAGTGAAGTCCCCATGAATGACTTCATAATGTAAATATCTACAATTTCGTACAAAAACATTTAAATATCTCCAAGCATCACCATGTCATCATCCCATCACATTTGTAAAGTTTTGGTCTAGTCTTCATCGAATTTTATGATACATCTATGCACCTGTTTTAGACTCCCATAGTCAAAAACCTTATGACCTCTTGGTCATATGAATTTGGTCTTCTCCTAAAAAATTCAACGCGTGAGCTAAAACATGCATCTTTTTACATGATACCTCACCAAACTTATTCCTTAGTTTGGGCTATTGGAATCTTCCTGGTTCTATTCTCTTGAAATCTTCAAGCGCTCCATGCTCTAGGATACTGCAAGTATCCTCACATTCTTCTATTATCACCTGCAAAATGAAACATAAAAATATTACTAGATATTTAATAATTTTGAACCTTTTCTACAACTTCTTTTGCGAACTCTAACCTTCACTTGTTTCCTAACTATTCAAACTTATCAATATATTGCTAAAAAAACATATATTGTCTCTTCGTACAACCAAATATACCTTCCTGCTTTCCTTTTTCAATTTCATCTTATAATTTAGTCCTTGGCTGAACTTTGTTGTCTCTAGGTTACTTATCAAATCTTCATCTGCTTCATCACATGTGTCCATCACCCTTAGGTTGTTCTTTCATGCCTAAGACTCAACTCCCCTGAGATTTTCCTCCAAATGATCATTTATATTTATCTCATATTCACCTACAAAAAATTTAATTTTACCTTCTTCTGGAGGTTCCATCCGTAACCCTAGTCTTCCTTATATTTATATAGAATTCATCTCATAATTTCTAGTTTTATATTTATTTCAGCTACTTCTATATAAGTTTTGTCCTAACTTGATCTACTATGAATTCTCTCTAAACCTTTACTATGAAGCTCGATAGTTGCAAATATCTTCCTCCCATGAGGCTTTCCCTACTCATGGTGAGATATATACAAGCCACTACAACAAGTCGACTCCCTCAACCTGTTTGTAAATACCATACTAAGTTATTCCATGCCTAGTCTTATCCCAGTATTTTTGCATGTGATCATTCTCCGCTCTTCTAGCTTCTCCATGCAATTCACTCACCTTCTTCATATCAAAACTTTGTTGTTCTTCTTCACTTTATATTGCAAGTTTAGTTGCCATCATCCTCAACTAAAAACATTCATCACTAATACTTGTAATAATTTTTTTAACCATAATTAACTAAAAGCAAAAGAACATTACCTATTTTCTCAATCATTCTTGAACACACAACTATTAGTGCAAAATTATTCTTACTTCTATCATCCCTTTGTTCATGTAGAACTTCCTATTCTTTAAATCAAGACCATTATTCCTCTCGATTTCTCATTATCCAACCACAACTTTGGTCATATTAACTTTCTTGTAGCAATTGTTTCACATGATTGAGTTATGCCTTGAACTCAACCATATACTTCATCACTAATTCCTTTGAGTCCAAATGCTTTGGCACTTTTCTTCTTCATCTTGTGAATTTCCTCTAAACCCGTAATATGACTAATAAAAATCATCTTCATCTCTTCCTCTCAAGAACTCTCCTTTTCCACTAGTGAGTTACAACAAGCTCTTGTTTTCTCGATAACAATATTGCTACTTTCCATCCATACCAATTCATCCTCTTGGTATATTTTCTTCTCTAGGTCCTTGTAGTATAATTTCTTATTGATCACTCTTTCTCCTCAACTTTAAAATTTTTTAGTTGTTGCGTATTCAATTTCTCACTCTTCTTATTTTTCCAACAATTTTTTTTTTTTTGTTGGGTTCTATCACCATATCTTCATCTAAGATATTTTATTTCTCCTTCTCCTTTGACATAGATTACTTGGTATGGAAGTTGTTACCAATTTAGTCCTACAAACACAATTTTTTTAATGACCAAGTTAACATAAAAGTCATATAAAATTTTATAAGATATATAAAAATATCTCATCTTCAACAATATTTCTTGGATCTACTTTCTGAACCAATTCCTTTCCAACCAATACACATATTTTTCCTCAAGAGCATATCAAATCTTCACTTCCCTGCAATCACTTCACTTACTTCCTAATAATTCAACTTTTACCCCTCTTTCTATAAGGTTATTCTTTCCTTCAACCTATTTTCATTTTCAATATGTATTCAATCCTAGAAATTCCATCAAAACATGGATCAAATCTCATTGACGTCCAAGCATCTCCACTATCACTTGATTTCACTTCCATCTATATTGTATCTCTAAAATATAATATTTTTTTTTCTCAATACATGACAAAAGAGATAATATTCTTAGATATTATCCAAAGAATGGAGCTAAGCTTTGATACCACTTGATGATGAAAGAATGGGTTACCCCTACTACCCATAACCTATGATGAAACCACCCACAAATTTCTTTTCCCTTTCAACTTCAACTATATCTCGCAAAACATTTTACATATGGAATGAAAAAGAGAATATGGATTTCCCTTCATAAGTTACACGAAATATTATTCATCAAACCGTCATGTTTCCTCACCTCATCCAATTTAATATGTTTCCATTTACCAAATGGTGGAACAGACAGGAAAAAAATTCTCTTAAAGACCCAAACACACATCCATCTAATTTTTCTTGTAGGCATTACAAAATGATTTTGTAGCGCAGTAAAAATCATGTAAGCATTGCGAAGTGATTTCGTAGCGCCCCAAAAAAACTATATTTTTAAATTTCTGGAAGGTGAAATGATTCAACCTTGTTCCCAATCAACTCTACATGGCCTATACTTTCTTCTTAGCACAATAAGAAAAATATTTTACCCTCCTTTAGCAGGATCTGCAACACTAAAATATACCAAACATTGAAAAAAATTTATAGGGTTTCAAATTGTATTAAAAAAAAACCAAAAATAGATTTCTATTTTTTTTCTGATGGGATTCATTCCACAAAATATCACACTCACTAACCCAGAATGCATAGACACCTCCCCACGGTGTTTTGCAATAAAATACAAAGAAATCATGAATAACCACACAATGTTTGAGGCCACAATATTCAAATTGATTTTCAATATGGACTCATGATACAACATGCTAGCACCAACATCAGGTCAATATCAGTTACTCAACTATCCATGAAAATACAAGTTTCAGTAACAATGTACCATCACATATATGGCACTACAATATACTAGTAGTAGTAACACACATCAATATTTAGACAAATAACATATATTATAAACACATCAAAAAGAAATATGAGAAAAATATAGATTTAGAGCTTCAAAAAATTATATCTGACATCACCTCTATCTCTAACCCATACGCACAGGTGTATATATGTTCATCATCAAATTTCTCACTTGAACCAAAACATTAATTTTCCCCAAGGACCAACAACTTCATTAAAAATACATATATAAAGAATTTAATAAAAAAAAAGGCATATGAACATGTTTCTCATTAATCAAATTCAAATATACATTAAACTAGCGAGATATGCAATATGGGAATATGCAGCTCAAGCCTCTTTCTCACACACACTCAACCTTTGTCTCTTCTCCTCACTTTGGAGCTTCTCCTCTTATCAACACTCTTTTCATTCAAAATAAAGAGAACATGTGGCAAAAAAGTGTGACAAGATGAATCGTTTCCCCTTCTCCAAAAAATAAGGAATTGAAACTATATTTACATTAGGAAATAATTCCTGCAATTTATTCTAAAAAAAATGCACATCCTAATATAAATATAAAAAATTTCCTGCAAAAACATTTACAATTTTCTTGACACCATCATGTGACCAACCCATCATATTGGAAAGATTTTTGTCCAGTATTCATTAAATTTTGTGCTCCATCTATGCACATGTATCAGAGTTGAATTATGAATCCACTTTGATATATGGCTTTCTACCAGGGTATAGTGAAAAAAATGTTTTGAGATTTGTATGTGGTTTGTGTTCCCAAATATTGTTTACATACACAAATATGCTTCTGAAAAATCACATATATATTCTAAATTGATTTTGGATAGGTCAGTTATGATATTAAATTGGCATTTCATTGTTTACTATTGATTGTTAGCGATGTTTTTATCAATATATATGGAATTTTTTGACCAGGTGAGCCTTGATGATTTGCTACTAGGGTTTTCTATTAGATGCATAGGATATTTATACTGATTATGTATTTTCCATTTAGTTGGTTTATTATTGAAAACATAATTTATTTAGAAAACTTGATCAAATATGTACTGTAGAAGGGTTTCATGAATATGATGATATTTGTGTAAAGTATGGTGTATTGTTTGGCATTTGAACGTGACTTGGTTAATGAGAAAATAATTTGACTTGGTTGTTGTTTTTGAGAATTAGCTTTGTATACTTGTTTGATCAGTGATATGGTTCCATAGGGGTAATTGGTATTTAATTTTTTAGTGTTTGGCTTCAGATAGATCATTGGTATTCGATGATCGAGCATATTTTTGATTGTGGGTCGAGTTTGAAAATTTAATGAAGTGCAGGCTAGACGTTTTTATATTTTGTTTGATTTAGGTGGACCCAATGTAAAATATGTTGAAATTTGGTCCACCAAGGTGCTCATATTTGGAGCCTTTAGTGAGGGAGTAAGAGCTTCTTTGTAGTAGGAGCTAGTAAACTTTATCAGGGAGTATTAGCTTACTTCGAGTGAGAGCTGACAAATTTATAGAAGATGTAGCCTCTCATAGGTAGGAGATTTTTCACTTGTAAGATTCCACAACAGTGCAATGTGTAATAATCATTTCTCTCTATAATAATATGAAGAATAAGAGACAACAACAATGATGATTTGCTCCCAATTGGGTTTCCACCTAAAATATCAGTGTTCCCATGCGTTGATTATGTGTTATAGTTTATCTACTATTATGATTAATACTCCTCATGGTTAATTCATCATGAATGAATAATGATATAATAATTCATATAACTATGTAAATGTGTGAAAAATAAAGTAGTCTAAATATACACTATTCGTGTTGATTAGAAGTCTAGACGCATGTGAGTTGCTTGAAGGGAAGTCACAAATAAAAGTGTGAATGTGAAATAGAAAATTAATTTAAATGAAATACTAATTCACCCCTCCCAATATTTATAACAAACCTGGTCTCATATAATATTTTCAAACCTCTCCCTTTTACATCATTTAATTTAAAGTAAAGAGTGTGGAAAGGTTATACTTCATGCTTCAAAATTATCAATTGAAATTTTATTTTAGAAAATTTCTATGAATTTTCTAATTCATCATAATCATCCCACTATTATTGTTCATAAGTATACTTTGTCTAATGTAATAGTTGCAAACACTCTTCCTTTTACAACATTTTAATATGAAGTAACGAGTGTGGAAATTTTATCCTTCAAGTTTCAGAATTATCTATTGAAATTGTATTTTTTTGAAAATTTTATGAAATTTATAACTTCTCATCATAATCAAGTGGGATTGTATTTTAGTAAATTATTATGGAAATTCTAACTCATAGTTCTAAAATGGGGGTTATTAGCCCCTACCTTCGGCATCAAATTAGTATTAAATGGATTGGACCCATTAACACATTCATGCTTTAACAAAATTTTATCGAAAATTTTAGTTTGTACCTCTTAATGCTTGGGAGACTGTATCATTTTGATAAAACTTAGGATAATAACTTGCAATTTTATTGAAACTTGAAAATTTGAATTAATGCTAGTTTTGGAGGTAGCATTAGTCTGACACGATTTATTTATTTTTCTCATAAAATTTCTTGAGAAAGTCTCATAATACAAATTTTGAAATTACATGCAATGTTTTCCACCCACCCATTCTAGCCATAGGCCACCTGCCACTTTTAATCACGATATGTCACCTCTTCACTTGACTCTCTTCACCTGCCTCACCACCTACCTCCTTCACGTCTTCAATTCACTTCAGGTGCTAGCTTTACTCTACAACTGAGACTGGAGATGCCTTGGGTAGGAGACCTGCTGAGAAAGCACAAAAGTTATAATTTTTCTCCTAAAACTAAGACATAACTCTCCTCCTACAACTAAGACACCTAGACTACGATACGGACTAGGATACCTAATGGTAAATGAGACAGATTCCAATGATATAGAAGCCCAACCTAGGCTAGGAGACATGTCAGTAAACGAGATAGAGGCAAGCATAGAGTCATAGGAGACCTACTGGAAAATGAGATATATACAAGCTCAGAGTTTCAACAACGAACGTACCTCAAGGAGACACTTATTCCTACATTTGGGATTAGATTTATAATTTATGGTATGGTAATGAGGTAGTTCAGTTTGAGAGCATGCACTTCAGGAGATGCATCTACCATGATCATTGCCCAATAAATCATTAGACTAAATTGAAGAAACATGTTGGTAAGTAATGTGCATCAGATATTCTTCTATTATGCATGCGTTCAAATAGTGATTTGAAGGTAATCAATAGAACACATAGCTCAAATAAAATCAACACAAATCATATTTATTTGAGCAAGACCTACCTCACACTGGTCATCATTCTTGCAGATTTTCATTTCATTTCATTCCTCCCAGCAATAATAGTCATCATTCTTGTAGCATTTCATTTCCTTTCATTCCTTCCTAAAATATTGGATTATGGTATCCTACAATATTATTTCACCCACTAAGAAATCCTTTTTGGGGTTCTTTTCATTTTTTTAGCAACATGATAGTACTCTGGCATAAGTGCACCCACAAGGGCATGACCAACCTCATGACATTCTACGATTTTCTTATTCTCCTCTAACATACCATCATTCTTCTTCTTATGACCAATAATGATTCTTTCCAGAGCATCTGAAATTTCGTCTTTTATAATTTCCTTCAAGTCTCTTCTAACAGCAAGAATAACATCTTCATTCATTATATTTTGCAAATCATAACTAGTGAAGTGTGGTGTCCTCCTTGTAATTTTCTCAAAATATATATCCCTTTCGAATTCTTTTCATTTTTAATGGACCTGCAATATCCTTAATCTCTCGAAAATGTCTGAGCTATCTATGGTGACTTTTCTATCAATTTGGCCAAACTACAACAACATTGAATCCAAAACATTTGATCGGTTAGTCATTGGAAGAACAATAACTCCATTGTTCCTAGAGTACTCATCCATCTCCGTAAGTAGTTGATTGATTGTCTGCTCCCTTTCAATATTACTAACACCAAGCCTTACCCCCATCTTCCTCCCTACCGCATCAATTTAATCAATAAAGATGATGTAGTGTGCCTTGGCCTTTTCCTTCACAAACATATCTTGGGCCTAGGACACACCTACATCGATGAAGAGCTCAACGAACTCTAACATTGCACAGGAAAAAAAGGGGACCCTGACCTCCCCCGAGTCTCTCCAAGCGAGCAAGGTCTTTTCCATCCCCGACGGACCGAAAAGTAAGCATCCCCTGTAGATATTGGCCCCAAGGGAAGTATACTTATGAAGGTTTTTCAAGAAATCCCTCTTGTCGCTGGCATACAAGAAAAAGTCTAGCGCCTTGCCTAAATATGAAATAAAACATTACATTGCAAGCGAAAAGACAATATTAGATTGAACATGGGCGTAAGGTTGAATTTTTGTGTAAATTTGAGTCTTTTTTTTGCAATGATAGAAACTGGTCATTTGAGAATGAAATGAATGCTAGAGGGCCAAGTTTGGGAGACCTCCTGAATGTGGAATTGGTTTATAGGTTGTAGGGCACACAGAATTGGCTTATAGTTTGTAGGGCACACAAAAGTAGATTTTAGAGGGCACACAAATCAGAGTTAGAAGCATACACGGAACACAAATTACAGTTAGAGGTGAGCATTCATGCTTCGGAGATCCATGAGTCCAATTTAACGTATATCCAATGACAACCATTTTTCCCCATAAAGAAATATTAGCATGATACTAAATTAAGTGGTGTGGTTCAAGTCTACATGGCGTGCTTCAGGTGTGCATGTTATCTTATGGAGATGGAGGCACATGGACCTCATGTGAGGGCCTACATGGTCCATCTATCTCGTGTGTTTTTTATTTATCATGAAATATGTTTAAGAATTATTTTCATGACTTAATGGACTTCAACTTTGATTTTGAGCTAGTTAATATTTGTGCAGAGTTGGTTTGAATCTCTTTGTGTCATAGTGATGGTGTTAGAGTGAGAAGACTCATTAGGAACAACAGGGGTTTCATTGATTCTATTGACTAATGATAAATGTTTGAGGGCTCTTGATGCTTAGGGTTTGAAACCTACCATACCTAATCATATACATATAAACATCCCAAACTTGCAGATTTACTAGAAAGGTACTGACAGCAAGACCTGACATAGAGTCCAAAATTTTTTGATGTCAAAGAGATTCTTCAAAAAACTCTAAAAGAGGTAAATACTTGTAGCCTGTTGACACGAAATTAATTTTTATTAATATGTAAACTGATTCATGATAATTTGTGTGTGTGCAGGATGGATATTATGGGGAGAATAAGCGGAGGAAGGATACATTAATGGGTGGTTTCTTTTTTTCTTTTAGGAAAAAAACTAGTGCTTGTTGAATGAAAACACATGATTAATGTAATGGAGTATTTGAGAGCCATTTACCACTGATAAAATGGTTGTTTTAGATATTTAAAAAAATACCATAGCCGAATCACAACACTTCCTAATATATGCAACACTTCTTATAGTGTGGTTAACCTTATATGAGAGTTACCTTGGTTAATCAAAGGTAAGTGAAGAGTTATTGGTTCAACGCTAACAAATTCTCTTTGAGATAAGAAATAATGGAAAAATATGAAACGGTATATTGTTATCAATATCCCATATTGAACTAGGATATCCTAAACAATGTTTTTATAGTTGTTTTTACTTTGAGGTTGCTTGATGTTTTCAGATAGAGAGCATGTTGTTTTAATAAAAATAAATCTCTTCAATCAATACCTTGGGTCCTGAACCAATAAGTTATCCTATTTTACCACTACACCTCACAACCTAGTGACTTGTTCCTTTCTTGCAGGCCTTTCTCTATTAGTAAATTTAAATTTATCCTCCTTAAAAGTGGTGAGATCGTAATAAGATCACGAGATCATAATGGGATTAAGTATCTTCTCATCGATCCCATGATTCTCGTACCCTCTCTCATATTTCACATTTTTTATGATTAATGAACTGGAAATATCAACATTAAAGAGTAAACATAATAGGTTCCTAATCCAAGGAATTAAATCACATTGACTAACATTTGGATCACATCAACCAAATCAAAGTAAAATTTGATGAAAATGGTCAGTTCAAACTCCATAAACGATATGGTTTCTTTACTCAAACCGTAAGTTCCAATCGGTTGTTTCTCCACTAGTCACACCAAGTCATCAATTCATAATGATCCATAACTATTCCTGTCATACATAATAATTTGGATTTCGACTAGTTAGAGAAAGAGACATAATATTCATAGAGGAAAACAATGGCTTAGTTAAAAGGGTAGAAAGAAGTGATGGATTTACCATGGAATTTGTCTTGAAGCAAAATAATATTTCTCAATGCTACATCGACTACCTAATATGCCCTAGGGATCACATAATATTCCTTTTAGAGAAGCATCTAGGATATGTGGTGGTTATTCTCTAAAGGACACATATTATAATCATTTGTTTCAAGGCCTGGGCTAATCATCATTGTTGAAAATACTCCCAACCACTGCCATGAATAAAGTGGAAGAAACCCACACTTTCAACTAAATTTTTGTGCAGGGAAGGATGAAGTTGATAATTCAAATATTGAGGTGTTTCATGAAAAATCGAAACAGAGTACCTGAGCCCATGTTTGTGTTTAATTTCTTAAACCACCATCGTTGACTTATCGTTACCCGCAGTTTGCAGCCCGCAATTTTTTTTGGTTTAGCCTTATGATTTTCGTCGAATGTTATATTTCCACCGATGCAATATTGGTGGGACCCACCATACCTTACCGCATTTTCCAATCTGCATACAACCTTAGTTATCACATTGTTTCTTACCTTCGTCCATTTCACACTTATCGTCACTTAATCACCTGCATCCCACAACCCACAACTTTTATCATTTAACTCTTTATCACTTTGCCAAACTTAAATTGTTTTCCGATGCGATTTGGTGGGACCCGCAACCTACATTACCGCATTAAAAACCTCACAAAAACCTTTCTATTTAATTATATACCTTACCTTTTGCACTTCGCAATTACCGCTATTTAACTACCCGTCGCCCGCACTTCGCAAGTTTCAAGTCTTACCTGTTTAGCACCCACAAGTTATGTTATTTTATTTACGATGCGACGTGCTCGCAATAACATGTGGCAAGCTCAGGAGGATAGTGCATAAAAGCACCCACAAAGCTCAATGGATAGTGCCTGCAAGTTAAACATTTTATGTTTCAATGCGATCGTGCTGTCACACATCACAATCGCAAACTTTTAAGTTTTCTCGTATCATGCAAATGTTAAGTTTTATGATCATTGGTATGCAATTTTCGATGGAGGACATGGATGAAATGTGGTTTTAGAGCTGGAACCCATAATATTTCAAGTCCGGTCTTTTGCATTATGTAGGTTGTTTTGTGTTCTGTACCCTGTTTCGTGTAGAAAAAGAAGAATCGAGTGGAAGGATGATTTTTTGGTTCTACGTCCAGCTCATCATTAAAAATGAATTCAATATTCAGGCTCTAGATAATTTTGTATTAAAAGTAATGTAATCTCATATTTTTTTAGGGTGAAGGAATGAGATGAAAAAAACAGAAGAGTTGAATAAATTAAAATTTCTCTCCTGTGTGTTTTCTCACTCTGTCTGTGTGTAACTATTATTTTCCGCATATTTTCATTCTCTTTGTTGTGGGGGAATGCATCCCTCTCTTGTTTGTTTATTTCCAATTTTTCAACATGGTATTAGAGTAGGTCTAGGCTCTTTGTAAAAGAATGAGCATATATTTACTCAAAAAGAAAAATGTTTGTTTTGAGAAGATGATTCTCTAGCAGTGAGAAGATTTGTTTACACAGTCAATATGGCAGCAGTAGGCACAAGCCTGATTAATTCCCAACTATCACAGTTCAATGGGAATAATTATGATTATTGGGCTATTACAATGAAGGCCATGTTCTCCTCACAAAATATTTGGGAGCTGGTGGAATATGGTTTTCGAGAACCAGGAGATGCAACAACATATAATGATTTGACACAAGAAGAAATAGATTTGTTGAGAGATAATAAGGACTCCAAAGCCCTCTTCTATATTTTACAAGAAGTACATGAGAGTATTTATTAAAGGTTTGTAGCAGCAATGAAGTCTAAGGAGGCATGGGATACCCTCGAGACAACCTACCAAGGCATGGAAAAGGTGAATACAAAAAAACTTCAAATGTTGAGAAGAGATTTTGAAACTCTATGTATGAAAGATTCTGATAATATAGACTCATTCTTTACACATCTGAATGGGTTGGTTACCCAAATCAGGTCTCATGGTGAGACACATGAAGAAAGGAGAATAGTTGAGAAATTCTTAAGAAGTCTACCATCAAGGTTTGATGCCGTAGTAGTGGCCATAGAGGAGAAAAAGAATCTCTCACAGTTTTCAATGGATCAGCTTCATGCATCACTGATGTCTCATGAGCACAGATTGAATAGAGAAACAAAATCCTCATTGGAGTATGCATTTAAGACACAAATTTGTTTTGGTCAAGGTAGAGGTTGAGGAATATCAAACTACTGAGGAAGAGGAAGAGGCCCACACAAAGGTGGAAGAAGTAGCCCCGCAAGCATAAGTGGAAGGGGTAGCAATCAGAATCCAAGTCAAGGCTCAAGACAGAATCAAGAAGAAGGACAGAGGTATGATAGATCTCATGTCCAATGTCGTTATTGCAAAAGGTATGGTCATTATGAAAATGAATGTAGAAAGAAGAAAAATGACATGGGTGGTAAACCTAGTGTAAATTTCACAAAATAAAATTAGAACCATGGGAACGTGCTTTTAGCTTGTAACGTAGCACAAGAAAAACAAGAAGATGTATGGTTCTTAGATTCAAGTTGTAGTAACCATATGACTGGAAACATAGAAATGTTTTTCAATCTAGATGAAAGTGTAAAATCTAAAGTGACAACAGGGACTGATAGCAAAGTCTCTGTCATGCAGAAATGAAGAGTAAACATACTAACAAACAAGGGAGAAAATAAGTTTGTGCCAGATGTCTATTATGTACCTGGCTTGAAATGTAACCTTCTAAGCATTCGACAACTCGTACAAAAGGGCTACAATGTGTTTTTAAAAAAGGATGTGTGCACAATCATGGATATACCTCCAAGTAGACAACTCATTGAGAAACTCCATATGACAAGTAATAGAATGTTTCCTCTCAAGGTTACATCAGACTTGAAGGAAGGAGGTGTTGTAGCAACTGTCACACAAGAATTCTTTGAAGAAGAAGTGAAAGATGAGAACTGGTTATGGTATTTGAGATTTGGAAATCTAAATTTCGGAGGTTTGAGCTTGTTGCATAGAAAAGGCATGGTAAATGGATTACCACTCATAAAGAAACCAGATAGCCCATGTGAAGGCTACATCTTGGAAAATAAACATAGAGAATCATTTCCAGCAGGAAAGAGTATAAGGGAAAAGGCACCTTCGGAGATTGTCCACTCAGATTTATGTGGATCAATGCAAATGCCATCATTAGCTAACATTCATTATATGTTGGCATTTATAGATGATTGCACAAGGAAGGCATGGATATATTTCCTAAAAAAAAAGAGTGAACTGTTTGAAAAGTTCTACCACTACAAAGATCTTGTTGAGAAGCAAAGTGGGCACTACATAAAAGTGTTGAGAACTGATAGAGGTGGAGAATACATCTGCAAATACTTCCTACATTTCTGCAGAGAGAACATGGGATTCACAAGCAATTTACCACAAGGTATACACCTCAGTGAAACGGTGTTGCAGAAGGAAAGAATAGGACCATCATGGACATGGTAAGAAGTATGTTGAAGGAAAAGCATTTTCCAAATCAGTATTGGGTAGAAGCAGTCAATTGTGCAACATATATCTTAAATACATGTATAACCAAAAGTGTTATGAACAGAGTTCCAGAAGAAGCATGGAGTGGAAAAAACTAATTTATCACTCACATGAGAGTGTTTGGATGTGTGGCATATGCACATGTCCCAGATCAGTTAAGGAAGAAGTTGGACAACAAGGGTGAGAAATGTATATTTCTTAGATACAGTGATGAATTGAAGGCTTACAAGCTCTATAGTCCATCAAGCAAGAAAATAATAATCGACAGAGATGTTCAGTTCATAGAAGAAGAAGATTTGGATGGAAGTTTAGAGAAGACTGTAAATGTGAAGACATGTGTTTCACATGAAGACAAAGAGGAATCGATTGTAGAAAGTAATTCCTCAATGGTGGCTCCTCCTCCACCTACACAAGCTCAACAGAACACACCACAAGCAAGTAATAGAACATCATTTAGAAATCAATAAAGTGCTTATTTAAGCACACCATACGGATCAGCAACTCCCTCTAGTTAAAGTGGAACTCCAAGCACATCTTCAACAAATACAAGAAGGCCAAGATTCAAAAATTTAAGGGGAATTTATGAGCAAGAAGAAGTTGATACTAGTGCTGGTCTGAATTCTTTATTTGCATTATTTTCTCATGTTGATGACACAATCCATTTTGAAGATGCAATCAAAGAAGAGAAGTGGATAGAATCAATGAATGAAGAGATAGGAGCAATATAAAAGGATGACACATGGGAGTTATTAGACCTCCCTCAAGGAAAAGAAGTTATTGGAGTGAAATGGGTTTATAAGACCAAGAGAAACATTGAAGGCAAGATAGAAAGGCACAAAGCAAGGCTACAAGCAACCGCACAGAAGAGACTATGAAGAAACATTTGCACCAGTTGCAAGGATGGATACATTGCAAGCAATGTTGTCCATAGCAGCACAACAAAAGTGGAAAGTCTATCAAATGGATGTGAAGTCATCATTCCTGAATGGAGTGCTGAAAGAGGAGGTGTATGTTGAAGGACCTCCTGGCTATGAAATAGAAGGCCAACAACACAAGGTGTGTAAGTTGAAGAAATCTATTTATGGGCTAAAGCAAGCACCATGAGCATGGCACAACAGGATTGATGCTTACCTCATGGAAAATGGGTTTGACAAGTGTGATGGTGAAATCGTACTCTACATCAAATAAAATGATGGTAAAATTCTTATTGTTTTTTTGTATGTAGATGATCTGATTTTTACAGCAAATGATGTTTCTCTCATTGTTTCTTTCAAAAAAATCATGAAAAGTGAATTTGAAATGAATGACTTGGGTCTATTAAGATATTTTTTGGGCATAGAAGTAAAACAAACATAAAATGGATTTTTTATCTCCCAAGGAAAGTATGTTGCAAAATTTTTAAAGAGGTTCAATATGCAGAACAACAAGCCATCATCAAATCCAACCGTCATAGTGTTGAAGTTGAGTAAGGAATATTGCAGCAAGAATTTCAATCTGACATTGTACAAAAGCATGGTTGGTAGTCTAATTTATTTGACTGCAAATAGGCTTGATATAAAGTATGCAGTAAACTTGATATCCAGATTCATGGAGACACCCAAGGAGACACATTGGCAAGCAGCCAAGAGAATTTTAAGGTATGTGAATGGAACAAAGGATTATGATATTCTTTACTCCTAAACTGATGATTTTAAGTTGATTTGTTACACTAACAGTGATTGGGCTAGAAGTGTTGATGAAAAAAAGAGCACATCAAGGTATGTTTTTCATTTGGAATCGGGAGCCATTTCATGGGCTTCCAAGAATCAGCCAATAGTTTCATTATCAAAAACAAAAGCTGAATATGTAGCAACAACAGCAGCAAAATGCCAAGTATTTTGGATGAGGAGGATGATGAGGTATTTATGTAATGAATAAGACAAAGGAATAACAATTTTTTGTGATAAAAAATCATCAATTGCATTTTCAAAGAATTTTGTTTTCAACAAGAGAACAGAGCATATTGATGCTAAATAGCATTTCATAAGGGAATTAGTTAACAATGGTGAAATTATTTTGCAGCATTGCAGGTTAGAGGAATAGTTTGTTGATATCCTCACAAAGCCATTGGGACAGAAAAGTTTTTTTATCTTAGACAGTGTCTGGGAATGATTGCTAGTGACAATTGTGATAAAGGGGGAGTGTTGGAAATACTCCCAACCACCTCCATGAATAAAGTGGCAGTATCCCACACTTTCAATTGAATTTTTGTGCAGGAAAGGGCGAAGCTCAGAATTCAAATCTGGAGGTGTTTCACGCAAAATAAAAATAGAGTACCTGAGCCCATGTCTGCATTTAATTTCTTAAACCACCATCGTTGACTTATCATTTCCCTCAGTTTGCAACCTACAAGTTTTTTTGGTTTACCCTTAAGCCTTTCACCTCATGTTATATTTTCACTGATTTGATATCGCCTGGACCCACCAGACCTTACCGCATTTTCCAATCCGCATACAAACCTTCGTTATTTCGTTATTTATTACCTTTGACCATTTCGCACTTACCGCCGCTTAACCGCACACATACTGCAACCCGAAACTTTTAGCATTTAACTCTTTATCACTTCGCCAAACTTAAGTTTTTTTCCAATGCAACTTGGTGGGACCTATAACATACCTTACCGCATTGCAAACTACGCACAAACCTTTATATTTCGTTATATCCCTTACCTTTCACAGTTCGCACTTACCTTTGTTTAACTTCCCGTCACCCGCACTTTGCAACTTTTAAGTCTTACCTGTTTAGCGCTCGGAAGTTATGTTATTTTATTTTCGATGCGATGCGCTTGCAATAGCTCATGGCAAGCTCAAGAGGATAGCACATAAAATCGCCTGCAAAGCTCAATGGATAGTGCCCGCAAGTTAAACATTTTAAGTTGTGATGCGATCGTGCCGTCGCACATCGCAATCACAGATATTTAAGTTTTCCCGTATCGCGCAAATGTTAAATTTTAAGATCGTCGGTATGGGATTTTTTATGGAGGACATGGATGCGATGTGGTTTCAAAGCTGGAACCCATAATATTTCATGTTCGATCTTTTGCGTTTTGTACGTTGTTTTATGTTTTGTACCTTGTTTCATGTAGAAACAAAATAATCGAGCGGAAGGATGATTTGTTGGTTCTACGTCAAGTTCAAAATAAAAAATTCATTCAATCTTCAGGCTCTGGCCGATTTTTATTAAAAGCAATGTAATCTCATATGTTTTTAGGGTGAAGGAATGAGATGAAAAAAAGAGAAGAGTTGAATAGATTAAAATTCCTCTCATGTGTGTTTTCTCACTCTGTCTGTGTATAACTCTTATTTTCCACACATCTGCATTCTCTGTGTTGTAGGGGAACATATCCCTCTATTGTTTTTTTATTTCCAATTTTTCAACAATCATCTATTTCAATTTTGTAGGCCTTCATAGGGTAGTCATTTTAATCAATCTTGGAATATTCCTTCCTCTTTATCATAAGATGTGCTTGTGCCAGTAGTCACTGTTTTACAAGTCCCACAATACATTAGAATAGAATTATTGATGGATTGCCAATGTGATTTCAGTTGATCGAAGGAAAATTTGCAAATGGAATTTCTTTCCAAACAAGCTTTCATAAAAGATATTATTGCTTTCCAACCAGGATTTTAGTAAAAATAGTCCTACTTTTATCACTTCCTTCTAGGTTGTATCAATAATATAGTCATTTTTAAGTTGAAATGCACTAGAAAGGACTCACTTGAAACATGACTCTCCTTATTGTCTCGAGGTAACCTGAATGTTAGCTTGACAAAATCGAAGGACCCTTAGTTGATCTTTAATAGCCAAAAACTGAAGTATGTGTTCCGTGATAGTTAAATTTGACTTATACCTCCTCCTCCAAATCTTCAATTTCTTGTTTACATGAATTTTACTCTCTAGATGTGGGCAACAAAATGGAGCATGCACTCCACAACCTGCAAACAAACAAAATTTAGAGGATCATTTTCCAAAATACCAAAATTTTAATTCATTTCAAACTACCAAGGTTTAGACGGCTTATACATGAATCATAAAGGTTCCAGTCCCGAGAGGAACTACGCTGCTTGCAGTTCTTGTTTAACAGATATGTTCAATGTTACAAATTACAAAACTATTTGATGGAACGAAATTTTACAATGGGTTGCCCACATAAAATTCATATACCTTGATAGTTCCCATTTTCAATACTTCTAGTTTAACTTTATTTGACGCATGCGCAAATAATGTAAAAATTACTATTTCTTTTCTTAGCATTTTTCTTTTTAATTTTTAATTTTCTTAATAATTTAAAAATTATTCTATCATTATTTTTATTTTTTTAAATATAACTAGTGTAACCACAATATTAATTTTCTATATACAGTATTTATTGCTTATATTGCAACTTTTATGTCAACCATAAATAAAATCTATAAAAAGAAATAATATATATATATATATATATATATATATATATATATATATATATATATATATATTTTTTGGTGCATTTTGTCTTTAATCAAGTAATTTTAATAATTTAAATTGTGTAGTATATATAATTTAAAATCCATTTATCTATTTAAAAATGCAATATATATATATATATATATATATATATATATATATATATATATATATATATATATATATATTAACCACCAATCCATTAAGAGTAGAGAAAGATCAAGTTTGTCAAAATGCAAATCTTTTTCGAAGCTTTGAACTCTAAAAATACATGCATTTGTTCCCTCATAACTCTTCCTCAACCATTGATGAAGATGAATCTATACTAATACATAAAAATTAATAAAATTTAAAATAAATTAAATAAATGATCAAATATTTTATGTTTTAACTTCTAATTATTAAAGAAATGGAACAGTCAAGGGATATTGCACACAAAACACAAAAACATATTATATTTTTTATTCATTACTATAAACATATTTATCATACAAGTCATTGACTTTGACTAGTCTAGATCATAAGAAACTAGATCTACTGATATGACAAAAAAAAAACTCATACATAGGAGACAACATCTTCTATATTGACACATCAACACTCACAATGACAACCTATAAAGCACATGACACATGAAATGGAAGCATTACTTCCAAAACCCCCATTAATGCTTACAAATAAAAAATATAGAAAACACATATTACAACAACAATATTGATTTGTCATATTTTTCTCATATGCCCATCATTAACACTCACATCCACTCTGAAATCTTGTGGTTTCAACTTTTGCTTCCACCTAATCCATTTAAGACATAACCTCTTGAGGCCATCGTTGACATAATTTATAGAATTCACTCTTTTCAACTTCCCAGAGCCCAACGGATTAGTCTCGATACTGAGCCATCCTATGGAAATGACACCATTTGTTGAACTCACAACCTTCTGCAACCAACCTTTATTAGTTATCTAGGATACCATTCTAGGTACAAAATGTCTTTAGTAGACAATAATACAACTTGAATTTGTATAAAATAATATGTACTAATACTTTTGGAGTAGGAGAGGTCACACTAGACTAACCTTATTAATAAATACTTATAACTAATGCTCTCTTGCTACAACGCATCATGTTAGTCTATTCAATAATTGGTATGTACTTTATTGCTCTACATCATTTGATTTTCACACTACACTTGGACAATATCCCACTACAACATAATAAAACCACAAAATACAATTTTATACCAACTCCTCTCTCCTTTTTAAAATAATATAACAATGCCATGTTCGGAGCATATATTCTCACTCGCTAAGTTCAATACGAAGCTCGCTGATGAAACCTCTATGACATTGGATCCTTTCTTGAGTTGGAAGCAACTTGATTTCAATGTGATAGCTTAAATCCACCCACTTTGGTTTTTCATAATTCAACAATAGATCAATTTATTAATACCCAAATCCTTCCACAAGCCAAAAATCATTTTATATATATTTATTGTATTAAATGGCTTTATACTCTGTAATCTTAACCATTGTCATCCTAATCCCTAAACCACAGAAACGAATATTGAACACAAATTCGGAGACAACCCTCCAATTCCATTTTGAAAGTGCGAGGTAAGTGTGTCCGCTTCACTTTATAATACCACATCAAGTCCCGGAGTCAGGTTGACGACACTGACTCCATTCTTCTCAATCATTCTCGGTCGATGCGATCTCCACTTTCAAAAAAAATCTGGTTATTAAATCAATCTCGTAAGTGAGAAAAAAATAGATGTCAGACCATACGCTTTATCATAATGATATCCATAACGTAAATGCATGGAATATACTTCTTTCCATGCAGCGGCCATTGGGAGTAGAACTCAGACAACAACAACCAAACATATCCATTTTGCAACGAAAAATGGTGATAAATGCACAACATCCGATTTGCCAGAATAAAGGGAATATTTTGACAAAATGCACGGAGGGGAGGGAAGCCAGGGAGTAGTTAAACCCTCAACGCCTCCTCAAATATCCAACAAACATTCCATATCTCAGCAACCGTCAACAAGATGATCCGAATAGATAAACAAAAAATTGAACAAAGCTTCCATATCTCAGCAATCGTCAACAAGATGATCCGAATAGATAAACAAAAAAATTGAACACCTGTAAAGAAATAACACACAAACACATAAAACATGAATCCATTATTCTCACAACTCTCATATTTTCCTGGCCTTCTCGTGAACGAGTTAATTCATTACTGGCTCTGAAACCATATTAGAAAATTAGAGAAAGTCAGTAGAGATTGTACACAACAACAAAAAAATCATACTATATTTTTTTATTGATTACAATAGTTGTATATATAAGATATAAATTACTGATTTGAACAAATCTAAATTTTGATAAAGTAGATTTATGATTAAGTAAGATATAACACAAATCTAGATTTCTTTTAACTCTAGATTTATCATATGCCAAGAGAAATTAAATCTCTTGAAATTTTTTAATGCAAAACTTTAAAAAAAAAATACATATATTTTTGTTTTGTCATTACTGTAAAGTCTTACCTTTATATCGTGGAGATACTTTGTATACCTTATATGATTTTGGGTTTATAATAAAAAGGGGTTTATAACATGATTGCACAGTACATTATATATTATTACACATAAGGTCCTCTCCTCAACACGAACGTATGGGGATTGCAATAAGGCTTAGCGATGTTTAACATATCATTCCTAGTTGCGATTGACATTAGCATATAAATATTTATTCCTAATTCGCATTCTATTGGCAAGCGAATGGTTATTGTAGTATTCTTTAAAACTCATTGTAAGGATTTCAATATAATATATATGGACCATCAAGATGCAGACATCTGCATGGAATCGCTGGTTGTTGGGATTCGCTCCACCTTGGGGTTTGTGATAACCCTTTGGACAAACAACTCAGATGTCGAATCGGCAACAGATCTATAGTGATGCGGTATGTGAGTAACTACCTCCATTCCCTCACGCCACTCCGTCTTAGTTTTCTCTCTCTCTCTCGGCGAGGGTTAGCTCTTCACAGGTATGAAATCATTTCTTTTCTAATTTCTTGGGTTCACAAAGGTGAATCCTTGCCAGTTAAATCCTTAAAGCTACAATTTCTCTTTCATAGTCTCCATTACGATTCTGCATTTATTTATGTTTTAAATATTTCGTTTTCCTTTAATCCAATGGAACAAGGATTTGTTGTAGGTCGGCGTTCCTTCACAACTTATGGAATGGCAGTTCAAAATTAGTTACATATGGGATTCCTTTTGGACGGTGAAACCCTACACCGAACTTTCTACTGTAGTGGTCTGTCTAAGTCCACTTTTGACTGGTAAATTTTGTGGTCATGGATAGACAAGTTTTTGTCTAAGTTAATAATCTCAATTACTTTCAATATATTTCTAAACATAAAAGTTTCAAGGTTACGATTATCACTGAATATTACTTTACACGTTGGAATTCGTAATGCTAACTTAACATTTTCTTCATTTTAAGGTTTTTCCTTTGGCATTGTGACTTATTAATAATTTTTCCCGCGTTATAGACCTACAGGATTTGTTTCTTTAACCTAGATGAGGGTTGTGTTCGAAGGTGTATCTATTACTCGTGAAGGGATTTTCAGTTTTTGATACTTCCCTTCTGGTCCTGTATTCGAACATGTATTGAGAGGCCAAGACCAAAGTTTTTATAATAGGTTTTTTAATTCATGATGTCACTCTTGCTTATATTTTGTTGGAGTTGTCTTTACTGCGACTTTTTGAAGTTTCAGGTATCGGAATCGGGTGAAAAATTTTGAGGTAAAATCTTGGTTTTTTTTATTCAAACTGGTTTTTTGATTCTATATATGGATTCAACATCCTCAAAAACCTCTAGGGCACTTCGATTGTGCAAAGTTAGCAATCAAACTTCTCTTTTCAATAAATTCTTCCTGGAATTTAGAGAAATTACACCATAAAAAGTCACCGTAAAAGCCTTCAAAAAGTCGCACTAAAGACTACTCGTATTTTGTTGTGTAATTTATTACAAATTGGTTATCAGTCATGCTAGTACTCATTTGAGTGATACCATATCAACTTTGGTTTAACTTTTATTCCATCGTCATATTTTTCTTAAAGCCAAAACTAGTCATACGTGGGCTACACATTTCTCGAGTTAACATTTAAGCCCTTTGGCCATTTTTCGTGTTTTTTTAATTAAACATTCTAGTGCAGACATGCATTGACACAAAGAAGATTCTCTATTATTTTGTAGGTGGTAGTGGTTGTTTTATTTTCTTTTTCAGAATTATATATTGTCTTCAAAATTAGTTATACTACCAATTGCTCCAAAAGGTGTAAAGAAAGGCCGATATATTTTTTAAATTGGAAAATTGTATGAGATAAAGATGCCTCATACTATAGAGTCTTTGAATATAGTTTCCTCAAATAGCTAAAGAGCATGGAAGTTCATTCTTTTCTTTTCAAGCTCAAAGAGCTAAAGAGATTGTAAGTTTATTCTTTTATTTTAAAAGAGCTAAAGAGTTGAAAGTTCATTCTTTTCTTTTCAAAAAGAACTTTTTCTTTTCGCTCAAATACATTTTTTTTACCTTTTACAATATCATAATTATGAATCTTCTGAAATAACTTTTTCTTTTGGCTTGAATACATTCTTTTTTACTTTTTACACTATCATAATTATGCATATCAAACCTAGTTACAATTTCAACACTTCCAATAACACTTACACTTATCTCATGCAAATCACGATACACAATTCATTCTCATCTAAAATCACAATTCTTCCAAAACTATTTTTATGTACATATGTTTTATTTATGCATATGTTAATTTGTATCAGTTTCATTTCTGTATATATTGTTTTTGTATTGTTCTGTAACAGCCTTAAATTGCTTAATTAGTCAAAATACTTTCACATAGAGATCATTATGTATATGTTTTATTTATGTATATGTTAATTTGTATCAGTTTCATTTATGTATATATTATTTTTGTATTCTTTTGTATTGGCCCTAAATTTCTTAATTCGTCATAATACTTTCACATGGAGATCATATTGTGTCCTGGTTTTTATCAATTGAAGGTTGTTTTTTGTTCAACTCCAATTTCGATGGTCCTTGATCTAATAAACCTTTTAGCTTTCTAAAATTTGAGTTAAATGTCGCCCATATGTCGTAGTATGTTGTAGGCTTGATTCTTAAGAAGGAGTATTAGTTGATAAAAAAACGAACAAATATCCAGAATTCAACCCAAGTTACCCACAACCAAACTAGTTTATTGGAACCAAACGTGAAAGTGCATATAAATATAATAACCCTTCCATTCAGAAACCAAAAAGGATAAATATAAACATCTGATTTAAAATATAATTAAAAATAATAATAAAAATAAAAATAAAAAAATCAGGCCATTTTATCAAAGAAATAATTCCCTAACCTACACTGCTAAAAGTGTGCCAAACTTGATGTTTCTCTTTCCACAAAGACTTTACTACCCGGCTAGCCAGATCCTTAAAAGTTTTTGTTTCCTTCATCACATCCTTAAAAGTTTTCGTTTCCTTCATTAGCCCAGTCTCGAATCCCTCTGAATATCGTTGGTATATTCTTAGACCCATAGGCCTTCTCTTTTGAATCAACTCCTTATTTTCATCAAACAATTCATTTTTGTAATGACACATGTCACTAATAAGACATGTGTGCAAAAAAAGTAGTAAGTTCACATATTTCCCTAAATTTTTAGGGATTTTCCCTGATAACTGATTCCTTTGGCAATAGAATTAGGGATCTTCCAAGAAAGATTATTTTCCTCTATAGAAATTGGCTCTAAACTTCTAATTTACCTAATTTGAGCTCAGAGGCTTCCATATAAATGGTTACCTCCCATATCAAACCCCTCCAACTATAGAAAGTAGTCCTAAACTTCTAAGTTTCCCAATTTGAGCTGGGAGGTTTCCATATAAATGGTTACATCCCATATCAAACCTCTCCAACTTTTGAAGAATTTTAAGTGATGGTGAGACTCTCCATATATTAAAAAAATTGTGGCAGAGTTCAGCGGAGCGAATTCAAACTTTCTTGCAGGCAGCTAGATAATTTGTTGAAGAAGTGCTTGGAGAGCGATGTATTTTTCCTACAAATAATTTGTATTGTGATTAATATTTATCACAAAACCAATCTTGAAATTTCAAATTAATCTTCCCTGTAAATTGAATAAAAAACCATGGTTATTTGTTTTTCACACACATCAATTTTTTTTATGCAAATTCTTATATGTAATTTTATTTATTTAATTTAAGTTGAAAATTCAACATTTAAAGTCTGGAGACTATCTCTGGCTATTTTGTTTCAGTAGCAAAAGACAAAAAATGACATGCAACGGAACTTTTAACACTTCATGTACTTTTTTAGTATTGCCATTGAATTGCTTTATTTTTATGGAATGTAAAAGATATAAAGTTAGTCATCCAATAATATTTATCACAAAACCAATCCTGCAATTTCAAGTTTATATTCCCTGTAAATTGAATATAAAATCATCGATAAAACCATGGTTATTTGTTTTTCACAAAGATAATTTTTTTTAATGAAAATGCTTATATGTCATTTTATTTATTTAATTTAAGTTAAACATTCAACATTTAAATTTTAGAGATTCTCTCTGGCTATTCTGTTTCAGTAGCAAAAGACAAAAAATGACATGCAACACAACGTTTAATTCTTCGTGTATTGTTTTCGTATCGCCATTGAATCACTTTACTTTTATGGAATGTAAAAGATATAAATTTAGTCATCCAATAATTTGTATGATGCTTAATATTTATCACAAAACAAATCCTGCAATTTCAAATTTATCTTCTCTGTAAATTGAATATAAAACCATAGTTATTTGTTTTTCACACAAATCATTTTATTTTTGTGCAAATTCTTATATGTCATTTTATTTATCTAATTTAAGTTGAAAAATCAACATTTAATGTCTGGAGACTACCCTCATCAATAAAGATAAAGTATAATTTTTCCTCCTCTTTTTATTGTTGAATCAAATAAAACTCTAGCAAGGAACAAAATTAATAATAATAAATAGCAAGTGGCTATTTGATATGCCAAGGTTTCACAATAAACATTAACTTCAGTGGCCGACTTGGAGGAGCCATTACAAAAGGTGTCCAACATTTTTAACTTTTAAAAAGAACTCGAGTGTCTTCTATGAGATCCACGATTTTGTCCTCCCATGAAAATAGGAAGAAACATTATTTCATTGGAATAATAGATGTGTCTTCTATGAGATCCACGATTTTGTCCTCCCATGAAAATAGGAAGAAACATTATTTCATTGGAATAATAGATTTTGGTAACTTGGTAAAATTTGATTTGTTTTCTGCATGAAATTGTTTGCTCAGGCATCTCTTAACATACAAATTATTTCTGTCATTAGTATCAGGCACCATGACACTTGAATGAAGTCTTAGAGATGGTTGGACCTGGATTAAGGTTTAATTTTTAGATATATTTTTATTTTTATAAATTGTTATTGTAAGTAGATATGTTTCTATTTTTATAAATTGCTATTGTAAATAAATAAATTTAGAATATGTGTTTATTTACGAGAGTTTTGGACAAATAATTTTTGGAAATTAAGTTTTGAAGAAAAGCTACAGAGATTTTTGGGCAAAAAAGTTTTGGAAATTTTTGAGATTGAAAACATTTCAACAATGTTCCTATCACGTCGTCCAATTAGTAACAACCTATCATAGTAATTAGATTCTCTAATTTATAAAGAAAAGAAAAAATATCTATAATTTATATTATTTTTTTAATAATATAATTATAAGTAAAATAAACATAAAATATTTAAAAATATTATTAATAAAATGGCATTATTCTAAACCTTATATTAAATAATGAAATCATTATTAGAAAATTTGACATAATGTCTTCAACAACGAAAAGAATATATTTCAAACAAATTATCCTTTCTTATATTTCAAACTTCCAAAATTCAAGATAATGCTCCTATCGGCCTCTCTTTGCACCTTCTGGGACAACTGCTAATAATAATATTTGGATCAGCGCCTATTTAATTCATACCTCATTCAGCGCCGATTTCTCTATGATTTGGTGATTTTTTATCTTCATATGTCTCATTTTGGTTGTTCTTGTTTGAATTAAAAATTCTTTGAATTTTAATTTAATTATTAATAATTATTAGGTCGGTGGTGGGTTTTAACCCCACAAAATATTCTAAATAAATTTTAATAGTAGTTACAGATGAAAAGTAATATTTATCTCCAATGTAATTATGTCCTTTTTGTCATTTTAATTAAACCTATTAATTTTATATCTATATTTTAATTATACAAAATATATGTTTGGGAAATAATAGATTCAATTTTTAAAAGGCAATAGGAATAAGATATCTACATCTCCATAATTGTTTTTCAAGGTAAGAGATCCTTATCCTACAAACAAAATGATTTAATAACTAGCTGTTGGAAGTGTAAAAGACTCCTGCAATAGATTCAAGTCATTAGTTATTGGTATATCTAACTTAGGTAGTATATTGGATATATTCTTGGTGTTATAGTGGTAGGAAAAGTTTGATTCTGAGTCTTTCTTAAATTACTCCAACTAATTACAAGTTCACCAGGATTTAAAAAAAATAAAATCATAAGTTATTGATATATCTAACTTAGGGACTATTGGATATATTCTTAATGTGGAGAAACGTTTAATCTTAAATCTTGCCTAAATTACTCTAACTAATTATAAATTCACCATAATTTTAAAAACATAAAAACATTTATAATTATTTAACTACAACTCTAAAATTTATATTATTATTATTCACCATTTTTATTTTTATTAAGTATTTTGAGTTGGTAAAAAAAAATATAAATTATTTAAAGATTTCATTAAAATTCCTTTTTCCGTGCCCAATTTATGGAAGCTTGTAATTTATGTAGGGTGGAAGATACCATCATTTTTTTAAGTTTTTTTTTCGAGTTTTAGGTGGTCGGTTTCCTTGTCATCTCAAAAATTGGTTAGTTACAAAAGAGTCACTTATGTTTTAAAATTTTCTTGAATTGCATGGTTTCATAGTTTTATGCTGGAAATGAATTATTTGTGGAGCTTTAATATATTATACAATCTATTTTGTATCAACATAGCATTCATGGTCTAGTTCCTCTCACCCTGAAAGATGGGATATGAGTTTGTAATTAGGTTAACTCTAAACTTAAGCTCTTGAAGATATCTCCATTATGCATTCTTTGTATCTAAAAAGTACGGTATAATCTTTCACTTTACTCTATGATCGTTATTGGGATATGATTTTCAAATATCTGTTAACTTTGTACTAAATTTATGTCAAGGTAAGTTGAAATTAGAGTAGTGTTTTTATAGATTTAGAAAATGGTTTTATCGTTCAATGTGTATTATAATCTTAATTGTTCCATATAAAGAAGTTAATTTATTGGAAATTTAAATCTGAATCTAAAAATGTACAACATTTAAATTTGACTTATTATCATTATAACTCCCATTTTTTAAATAAAAAATATTTCATAAAATATTTAAATATTAATAAACATTACCACTATAAATTATAACCCCTATTTGTCACACAAAACTATTTCATAGAAAATTTAAATTTTAATAAAAAGTTACCCCTAAAAATACAAAATCTATGTGTTGCATCTTGAACTCTCATCTTTTGGACCACTTAAAACTATATAAAAAACAAATCATGTGAAATGGAAATATACAACAATCACATAACATTTCCTAGATTCTCATAGCAGTGAAAACAGTTAATTGCCCAAAGGTTTTATATTTTACTATTAAATTGATTGAATATCTCATTCCAATTTAAAAAATTACATCTCAAATTTTTAAAAACAAGAACTAAAATGTTTTAGATAAATCGATTTCAGGTTCTTCTCAAAAAGTTTTATACCTTACTACTGAATTGATTACATATCTCATTTCAATCAAAATTTTAGAAATAAAGACTAAATTTTTTACACAAATTGATTTTATTACAGTTTTATCTGGATTAATATGGATTGATGATGAAAACTTTTTTCCATTATTTTGGGTTAGTAAATTTTCAAATTCTTACTATTGCCTTTCGAGTGAGTGGGTAGGTAATTATCAATTTCCTAAGACAAGTGTGAGACTTACTCCAGCACCTCTAGTCAAAATCAAATCAAAATCAAATCAAAATCAAACCTAACCAAGGCTTTGATACCATGTTGACATTTTACATTACATCAAAATAAACAAGAATTATTAAACTTCCAAACTTTTTCCATTATATTGAATAAGTGGGCAATTAATCCCAAAATTTCCCAATAAATTTCAGAATGAATACCAGTAATCTACATAATCAATTCTCAATAAAATGAATGTGAAAATTACTCCACCATCTTTATTAATCTTGTGAAATCTTATAAAAATAAGCTCTAACAAAATTAATATATTTCCCTGTAATCCCTACGTCAGTTTTTTTCATTTTTTATGTCTGGATTATGTAAATCACTAAAGCTACGTTGGATGTTAGATTTCATATACAATGTTACTGTATAAAAATGAAAATTTAATGAAGTTTGTAAATCACAAATGCCTGGTCGGACGTTAAATTTCATAAACAATGGTACTGTATAAATTTAAATTACTTACTTTACTCGGATGCTCATGAAAATGTAAGTTTGTTACAAGTACATATTTCCATTTCAGCCTATCCTCAAGTAGAACATAAGAAGATTGGAAATGCCATTCAATTCTTACAGCAGCCATGTAACAAGGTATTTTGCGTTAAATTTCATAAACAATGTTACTGTATAAAAATGAAAATTTAAATTACTTACTTTACTCGGATGCTCATGAAAATGTAAGTTTGTTACAAGTACATATTTCCACTGCAGGCCATCCTCATGTAGAACATAAGAAGATTGGAAATGCCATTCAATTCTTACAGCGGCCATGTAACAAGGTATTTTACTCAGGATAATATATTTTTGGTGTTAAAAGCAATAATACTAAGGTTTAAGATTATTCTTTATAATCGCCCTAGATATTTAATTAACTTTTTACAACATAAAACCTAATTATTTTCTACTTCTAAAAGAAGTAATAATAAGGTTTATGATTATTCTTTATAATCACCCGAGATATTTAATAAACTTTCTTCTAATCATTACGATTTAGCGAAACAACTCAAATATCATTTTTGGTTATCCCCTGCACTCCTTATAACTGACCACATTTGTGATGAGGAGTATGAGAGTTATTACAGCTTAGCTTACAGGTCGAATAATTGCCTCATGTTGTTGGTGCAGTTTAATGAAACCAAAATATGCACTTCCTTCGCCTCTGCTCAGTAGAGAAGCGTGATTTCCTTGTTCAACAACCTTCCCATTTTCAATCATTGCTATACTGTCAGCATTCTTAATTGTGCTCAAACGATGAGCTACAATCACGCTAGTTCTTCCTACCATGACTCCATCCAGTGCTTCTTGAACTACTTTCTTCGAATGACTATCCAAAGCACTCGTTGCCTCATCCAACAGCACGATGCTTGGATAATTAAAATTGAAATGACAGCCATTGCACACAGAAAACACACGAATAATATTTTTTAATTGTTATATATTGAATCACATGAATACATCACAATATTTATAGGGCTATTGAGATCCAACCACTTCTAAATATGAATAGAGAGGTTGAGATATTCTCTCAACATCCACTTACAGATCTGAAACTAATTCTAATATGAGTATGGAAGAATTATCCTCCAATACTCCCCCTTAATTCTTACATACATATCATAACAATAAAAATTATCTTCGTCTCACTGGTCTTTGTCAGCAACTCTACCCACTATGTAGTCTTTTGGATTCCGCTCTTTCTTTCTTCACATCTTCAAGCCTACCTTCCAACTGATTTAAAGTACACCTGCTTTTGAACAGCAATGTTGAATTTGTAAGATTAAGAATTCTTTACACCCCCGAAGAAGAGTCTCGACACTGAACTACACTATTGAAATATTTCCATCTGTGAAATAACCCCGAAGGATAAATTTCAACAGTCATATAGGAAAATATTCTAGGTACAGAATATGATCAGTGATCAATCATACAAAGTGACCTTTACACAAATATAAACTTAAACCCCACACTATAATGATATATTCCACACCACACCACACACTTGCACATCACATCACAAAACGTTCTTTAGAAAAGTTTAAGAGATGGTTCAGAAGGTTCATTGTCACTTGAAGAGTCTTCAAATATAGCATCAAGTGGATCTTCTGAAAATGATGCATAGGCTAATTTTTTCGATCTTCCATTCAAAAGATCTTGGGCCTGAATTTTGCAATTGAATGTTGTATGTCCATATTTATGACAATAGAAGAATTCAATCTTATTTTTATTCACCCTTCACTTGGATAATAGTGCAAGTTCATTTTGTGAACTAGCCTCTGTGTCACATATCCTCTTTTCTTCTGTCATAAGAGGTACTATCATTTCATCAAGTGATTGAAGTGACATTTGACTTAGAGTAAATATGGCATTATCATATTTTGAAGACAAGCTATTTAATAAAATTTCCTTTGCATCATCCCCATGTACTTTAGAATTAATTTTTGTCAACTGTCTCATCAAATATTTTAACTCATTTACATGTGTTGACAATTATGTCTCACTATGCATTCGGAGTTTAAAAAATTGTAACTTTAAGAAATATTTTGCATTAACAGCATTTGCCCCAAATACCTTATTCAATGCATCCCATATTGTTGTAGAAGATCTTTGTAAGTTAATAAGATGTAGCTGGGAATCTGCAAGTGATATTCCAAGGATAAACTTGGCTCTTTCCTCTCTTTTTTCCCATTCAATTAATTGTTTAGCATATGCAAGTGCTTTTCTCGTGCCTTGTACAATATTCCACAGATTCGTACTCATCATTTGCAGCCGAATTTTTACCTTCCAAGTGTGGAAATTAAAGCCATTAAAATTTTCCAATGCAATAGGCTCCATGTTGGAAAGAAAATCTTTACCTTTTTTCACAAAAAAAAAAAAAACAACTTTTCATATCTAAAACAAATGATACCAAATTGAATTGATGGCTCTTGTTCCTATGGATATGCAGCAACTCCAAATCTGCACGTTGCACGAAACCACATTAATGAAGGTGTGAAAAAGAGATTATTACCATTAAATCTCCACCCATCTAATGTTATGGGAAACAACGCCTTCAAGTTCGTATTCAAAATGTTACCAAAAGGGCCCGTTGCTCCCTCAGGGCCTTCCCCTACCATCAATAGTTATCCCAAAGTTGACTCAACTTAGATATGTACCACAAGCATTTCAAATCAACCATGAGATGGAGTTCACACTTTCCCGTATACAAGTTTCAACCCGGGGAATAGAAAATATTGAATTTCATGATCTGGTCATGATCTCGGCATTGCCACGTTTAGAAGCCCATCCCTTGCCCGGTCTGATACCAAATTAAATTGAAATGGCAGCCATTGCACAAAGAAAACACACAAATAATATTTTTTTATTATTATATATTGAATCACACGAATAAATCACGATATTTATAATGCTAATGAGATCCAACCACTTCTAAATATGAATAGGGAGGTTGAGATATTCTCTCAACATCCACCTATAGATCTGCAACTAATTCTAATATGAGTATGGAAGAATTATCTTCCAATATGGATTCTTTATAATTTCCCTTGCTATTGCTATTCTTTCTTTCTTCCCTCGACACAACTGAGTTCCCGTGTTCCCCGTGTAGGTCTTATATCCATCCCTCATGCCCCCGAAACATTAACAATAAATGGAATTTAACAAGAAGTCTAGAAAGTTGTTTTCACGTGACTTATTTATTTATAAGTTAAAAGAAAAAGATAACCTGCATTGATTTTAGTAAGAATATTTATAAAAACCATTCATTTACAAGGTAATATATACACGAGTATTCACAACTTAAAATGACATTATACATAGAAGAATTATAATGCCATGAAAGCCATTCATTCATTTATTCTTAAAACCTGTGCAGGACAAACACGACAACAAAACACCAAAGAAAAATATGCTTTTCCAGGGAAAAAAATAAAATGGTGGTAGAACCACCTCTACTTTTCTTTTCATTTGTGCAGACACAAAAATTGAAACGGTCCAATAAAAATGCATGTATGCAGCCCTATTTGGAAACTGTAGTGACAGACAGGTAAACAGAAATAACAGTACTACTTTTTTAAGTGGGCTAGTCTAGTTGCCTGCAACTCATGTCAGTGTGTGTTTTCTACCTTAATATATTCTTCAGTTACACTCTCTGGTCCAAGAAGCTAACAAACATGGATAATAGTGCGTTCAGGGATAATACTAATTGTGGTTGCGGAAATGCAACTAGTGAAACAACAAGTTCAAAGGAATCTAGGGAAATATATCATAAACCTAGTTGTGATACAGCAACCAAGTTGCAAGCCAAGATTGGAGTTCAAATTATTAGACAAATGTTAGATGCAAATCACAAGTGTTGATGAAAGCCAAAAGTGTAATGATTCAAAATAATAAGCCTATCGACCTAATTATTGTCATGTTCTTATTAAACGTATAGGGGTTCGAGGCAAATAAACTTCGTATCCCAATGTTTCCCTTTTGTAGATATATTTTACTCTATTTTTGGGATATTATTATCATTTATGTTATTACGACATTCTTATTAATCGTATAGGCGTTAGGGGTTTGAGGCACATAAAATTCCTATTCCTATGTTTCTCTTTTGTCGAAATGTTTCACTCTAGTTTGGGATATAAATATATATTTTTTATTATTATAAAAAAAGTGTCTTATATGTAGTCATCAATTTTGCATATATTTAGTAGTTATTATTATTATTATTATTATTATTTGTAACTTAGAAGGTGTCTTATATATAAATAGTTTTACTACGTATTCTATCTTGATTTTCTTGTTGTATCATCAGATAAGTGATTTAATAGTTAGCAACATACAAACTAAGATTTAGTAACCAACATTAATTATATATATATATATATATATATATATATATATATATATATAACAACAATTTTATAATTTTAAATGTGGAAGCCTAACTCCTTTCCAAATTAAATAATATGGATTTAGGACAGTTTCAGGCTAATGGACCAATATTTGTTGAGGCTTGGAATTAACCTAATGTAGTAACATTATGTAGTCACTACACAATATCAGAATTTAAATTCCAAATTTAAATTTCAAAAAATAGAAAAATGTTTAAAAAAAACATAAAATAAATACATCTAGGAAAGAAAGAAAAATCATTCCAAACATGTTTTACTTATCTTCTTTTAAGTAAGTGATTCTGCCAAGGAAATTACAGGAGAAAGAATGCTCCACCCAAGCAACACTATAGCCGAGCCAACTTCACAACTAGAGTATTTTTCATGATAGTGACCATACCAGGTCCAACTAGGTAGAGTATAGGATTTCAACTGAGCCGTAGACTTCATCTTGGAATTCCACTTGTGAACTAGTTCAATAATTCCTTACTTTGGAAGACTCCTCCCTCTCTCAACAACGTAGTATCTGAGGGTAATAAGTTTACAACTTCATTCTCCTCCCTTGGGCCAAAGTTCACAAGGTTTCCTTAGGCTTCTTCAATATCATTCTTTTGGCACCCTTTTCCTTAGCATCGATGATATATCTTTAGGGAGATGAATAAACTTCTTCTAGATGATTTATCTTTAGGGAGTTGAGTAAATGTCTTCTAACTAGATGGTATGTGAAACTCTCATTTAGCATATTTACCCTTGTATCTTGCTAACTAAAGCTAGTATTTATTAATGGAATTAGATAAATAACATTTAACATGCCCATAGTCTTCCAAGTACCTTAAAGAAAAAAAAAAAAAAAAAAAATATATATATATATATATATATATATATATATATATATATATATATATATATATATAAAGGATATTACATAGGAATCACTCCCTCAAACTAAAAAGTAAATCATTTTCTTCTTTTACTTTCATTTTATTGATGTATTTTATTTATAGCCCAAATTACTTCTTTTGTCATTACTATTTTTTAATTGATTAATGTAAATATTATTTTATTATTTTAAGGTAACATTACTCCATAACATCTCTTTCATTCTAAAAAAAACTATCTACACAATTATAATTTTCTTTATGTATCACTATATCAACTAATTAGTCTATATTTACTTGATATGTGTATTTATGATATACAATAAAAGTGATTTAGTTATTGTAATTTTTTTTTGAGAAGTTCATAAATAAAATTTGTTTCTTTTGTTAGCTAGCTGAATTATATGGGTACCCTAGTTATAAGAATATTTAGCTTCTTTATATTTCAATATTGAACAAGCCTAAAATTATATTAATGAAATAATTGAAAAATAAATAACTATTTGTATGTGTGAGAGACAATATTTATAAAAATTGAACCCGTTTTAAATCTATATCTATTAAATATCAAAAACAATTAATCATAAAATTAAATCATAACAAAATTCCTCATTTAAATCAATGATTGACAAATGGTAATCTATATCATTGCAAACTTGTTATATTCAAAATTATGTAACTCTCATAATTCTAGTTATATCATTAAAATTACTTTTTCTATATTAATTAATAAAATTATAAATGAAGTTAGAGCATATGATCAAATATTTTTTAACTTCTAGAACATGTACCTCTAACATGCAAGCACCATAAACATCAAAATGTTTATCTCATGTGCTTTGGAGTGATCTATAAAGTGATCATGATCCCATATTCCATTATGAAGTTTATATGTGGTGTAGTAGCATAAACATCAAAATATTTATCTCATGTGCTTTGGAGTGATCTATAAAGTGAGTCATCTATAAAGTGATCGTTATCAATATTTCATTATGAAATTTATATATAATTTAATTTGCATTAGGATTCAAATCTGATAAAGATGGGTTAGAGATGGGTATTAATGGTCACATATAAAAACTATCTTAAAAACATCTAGAAACATTGAAATTAGATCAAGTCTCACAAAATCTTAATAATATCCTGATACAATGGAAAAATCATAACATATAAAATATATGGACCGGCCTCATCCTCTCTACATATAACATCATAAAAAATATCATGTTGAAAACAATTGCATGTCAAATCATTTTAAATATAATACTTATTGCTAATAATTAAATATATTCATTATTAATGAAAAAAAAAAATAATAAAATAATTTAAAATTTAAAAATATTAATTTTATTTTAAAAAATTAAATCTCTTAAAATATATTAATACTATTTTAATTATCAAATTATTTAATAATATTAAAATAATAATAAATAATAATATCACAATTCATATTAAATAATTTTATTATTTTTATTTTTATTTTATATATTTTTAAATTAATTCAAATATTTCAAAATTATCAAAACCAATAACAATCACTAATAAAATCATGTATGTGATTATGTCATATTGGAATTTATTATATTATTATGCATTCTAGATGAGGGCAATTATATATGCTCTACATAGAAGTCTATTTGTACTCGAATTCAATTTTATATAATATAGTACGTATGTCGATATATATTAGATTGGAATCTATATATATTATACATTACTATTTGAACACGAAGCTTGCCTCGAGTTAGTCCATGAAAAATTATTTACCAAGGACCTTGAATGAAAAATTATTTACCAAAGGAAACGTCAGTGACCATTTCACTCTGTTACGTAATGCATGACATGCGTAGCTTTCTCGTCCGAAAGCATTTTTTCACAGGTGGGTAAATAATGGCGTTATTTACTTAGAGGCCACAATTTTCGCGGAAAGTGACGTGGCTGAATCTAGTTTTTTTTTTTTTTAATATCATCATTTAGGAGTGTTTGAATTTTTTCATAGTAGAAATAGATTAGCAATATCAAAAACTTGCAGGCCACAATTTTCCTGGAAAGTGAGGTGGCTGAATCTAGTCAAGTTTTTTTTTAATACGATCATTTAGGAGCGTTTGAATTTTTTCATAGTAGAAATAGATTAACCATATCAAAAACGTAGAGGCCACAATTTTCCTGGAAAGTGAGGTGGCTGAATCTAGTTTTTTTTTTTTTTTTAATATGATCGCGTTTGAATTTTTTCATAGTAGAAATAGATTAGCAATATCAAAAACTTAGGGGCCACAATTTTCCTGAAAAGTGAGGTCGCTGAATCTAGTGTTTTTTTTTTTTTTAATATGATCATTTAGGAGCGTTTGAATTTTTTCGTAGTAGAAATAGATTAGCATTATCAAAACTTAGAGGCCACAATTTTCCTGGAAAGTGAGGTGGCTGAATCTATTTGTTTTTTTAATTTTTAAATATGATCATTTAAGAGTGTTTGGTGTTTGAATTTTTTCATAATAGAAATAGATCAGTATTATCAAAAACTTTTGAGATATTTAAATTTCTCAAATTTGACAGTTATAATCGTTATAATCGAGATTTCTTATAATTGCTAATTGATTTTTTTTTAAATAATTTCTAAATTTCTACTCATTTTTCTGGCCGAAAATCATCGTAGATGGCTGCTCGGGCCATGTCTCTGGGACATTGATTTTCATTACTAAAATTAATTATTTAAAAAAACTATCCCAACTGTATGACGCACAGTGTTCAAAATTGAACACGTTAGAGCCCTTCAAAGGGCTTCTGGCAAGTCTGAGAAGAAGGGATAGAAATTTACAAGTCAAAAAATAAATGAAAATGGAAATTACAGTAGACGAGATATTTTAAGCCACAAAAAAACTCTAATCTAATCTCAAATCACCCCCTCCACGTGTCGACAGATTCTGGACAGTCCCTTGGATCGCCACATCGAGAACTGGAGGGAAAAATTCCATGTGAAGAGGTACGTACAATTTATTGCCGAGAAATTCATACAGTGGGACTTGGTGTACCTCCAGCGTGAAATAGACGTTTAACGTTTATGTATGACCTCCATAAAACCATTGGGAGTATCAAATACGAAGTACATGGTCAGCTAGATTATTAATGATGGGTAGAAAAATTGCATTAATCATAGGATAGGTATCGTGTCATACCATGGGATAAGTCACGGTTCATAAGGTTTGATTAAATTTCAACTCGTATGGGTATATGTAGTTATCACCATAGTACTCCTTTTGAATTAAATAATGTAGGGTTGTGTTAACCGAGAAGTTAAACCAACATAAAGTTAAACATGATTAACATAGTATTACCCTTTAATCAATCGCATAATGGTGATTGTTCTAAATATATAGTATATCGTGTTGACTCCCAATATGAGAACCAAAGTGTGTTATAAATGTAAAGAAATAGATAATAGCTGAAAATGAATAGGTTGACATTTAGAAATGGTATATGTTGGGTAAAATAATTTAAGATAAATATATTTATTGGGATAAAAATTAAAAAAAAGTATGGCCATGTCTTTGTAAGGGTGAGAAAATATATAATAGTCACCTATTGGTTATTGTCAAATAGTGAAAGTGAAAACATTTAACATGATTAAGGGTTAGAGAATCTGAGAGATAAATAAAAAATGAATAGATTATTCATGTGAAGAAAATAAATACTTATTAGTTAGGAAAGTAAAGCCTATATTCAGAGGAAAATTGTATTTGGTATTGTAATATGTAAAACATTACTATCAAGAGTAAGTGAATAAACTATGGTGTGGTAAAATATTAGTAACATAAATATGTCGAAATGTGACATATGATAGTTTAATTATAAAATTAAGTATGGAAGTTGCTATAAATATATATATATATATATATATATATATATATATATATATATGAAATAGGATATGTTACAGTCAATGACATTCAATTTAAGGGACGATTTGCATAGTCGGATGTTAATTAATTTCGACCTTTGTGTGGATTTTTTTTATTTAAATAATTTTTTAATTGGTGCGCCCTGTGTAACCTAGCACACCGGTGTGATGGCTTATCCCAACGCACCATGCATGTACTCTTTGATAAAACATTAAAAAAAAAAAATTAATTCGTGCGCCATTTGTAAAATAGGGCACCAGTGGGCTACTTCATTATAGTGCACCGACAAGTACTATTTGGCAAAAACATTTTTTTATTTTTTGTTAATTGGTGCACCATATAACATATAACGCATTGGGTCTCCTAGTTGACAGAAATCACTGTACGGTGATCCCTTGTTTGTGCAGGGTGTTTATAATAATAGGAGGTGTGTTTATAAGACCACCACGCACTGACGTCGGTGCGTATACCATATCTTTTTTTTTACCTGAAAATTTTGACAATTTAATTATAAAATATATTAATGAATGGTATGGTACATGTTTCATTTTGATAAAGAAATGACTGAAAAGAAATCAAGTAACAAAAATACTGATAACACATCAAGAAAACAAAAAAAGGGCGGAAACGTGAAGCTGGGTTACACTTTTGTGAGAATCGGGGGCCGAAAAATTTTTTCGGCAATAGTTCGGCCGAGAGAACTTCTTTGTAAATTGTTTACAAAAAATATTATTTTTGAACTATATGTAAGTTTAACTAACATGTATTGTTTTACTTTATATCATGCAGAGCCACAAAATGATGAAGCTCGATAAGGTTATTTCTGATCTAGGACCAGAAGAGCATAAAAGTTTGATGGAAAAATTCCATAATGATGAATCAGGTGAATGAAAAATTACTATCGATCCAATATTAGCTTCTTTTTATAATTTTCATTAATAATATACTTAAAATTATTAGATAACATGTTTCAAAAAATCTATTAATTCAATCTATTTAATGTTCTACAAGGACCAACAACTCAGAAAAGGAATGTTGTTATAAGAAAAGAAAAAAATAGAACATGCAAATGAAAATGAATTTCTCCTTAGCTCATCTGGAGTGGTGATGGAGGTTAACGAAAGGGGAAATTTTTTTAAAAATTTTGAGGGATCGATTGGAATGAATGTATAGACATTCTTTCCACTTACAATACAAAAATCAATCCAATGATTCCAAGAACCAAATTTTATCTAAACTACATGAAGATTTTCAAGAGAATTGGTCAATAAGACATGTTAGACTTTTAATGAAAAAAAAACGTACACCAACAAAAAGGAAGGAATGAAAAAGTAATATTCCTTTAATATTTTTTCTAGAACTATTTATAATATCACTTTTTTTATATTTAATTTTCATATATGAATATAAAAATTAAATAGTTTATTGTCATGTTACATTTTCAGGAATATCATGAAAATCTCAAAATATGAACCAACTAATATCAGAAATATGCTAGTAGGAATGTCCAAAAGGGTGTACAAGGAGATGGTCCAAAAAATGGACAAAATTGCATCGCAGGAGGAGCCATCTCAACAACAACATGCTTCAATGTAATATGTAATCATTGAATTTTTTGATCATTAGGTACAATAAATAAATAATTTTGCATTAAATATTAATTTTCAAGTATTTTCTTATAGAAAAGAAAAGAAAATGGAACCCATTCAACACATAAAACAGGAAAACAAGGAAGAAAGTGGTTGATATCTAAGTTTGTGAGTAATTGTTACTTCCTTATAACAACTTAACTTTATTTCGTTTTTGTATATTTTAATTTGTTTTACAAAAATCATCATTGAATGTCTTCGAACAGGTGCTAACGTACAAAGAAGAACCATCGAACGAATTGATTGACATTGGGTTAAATATGGGTTGTGAGTATATGTTAGCATATCAGAAATTAATTGTGGAATGTGTAAGCATCTATTGATCTTGTTTTACTTAGCTCATTCTATAATTAATAGAACAAAAATATATTTTATATTAAATATATGATTTGTTATGGGGTATAAAACTTGCAGCAAACAAAGTATGGAACTGTGCCAACAGATGAAATCTTGAAAGGTGGCATATTACTTGGTTTTGAAAGCATGTGTATAGTTCATGAGTTAATTGTTGCTATGGGTACATCATTTGTTTTCGATTTACATTTATTTATATTATTTAATATTGCAATTTTAATTATTCTCACAAATGTATATACACTCATTACAATTTATTTTTATGTTTGGAGATGGAAGGTGAAGAAGAAGAAAAAAATCAACATCGTGAACAAACATTCCTGAAAATAACCCAATTCATGGAAGTTACTTGAGCAGTGATAGCAGTTCAAGCAAAGAATGATGATCATTATGTTTGGATATCAAAGCAAGGCATTGTATTTTTTGAAATATTTGTCTATGAAATCAAACATTTTGTTTAATGCAATAGACATAGTGTGCCAATTGAAAGACAAAGGGATACCAATAAATATCTTGTTTTGTATGACAAAGATTGTCTTATATATATATATATATATATATATATATATAGATATTATTTTATTGTATTGCGTTCCTCACTGTCACTGTGAAATGTAACACCATGTCTGATAAAATTTATGGATGATTAAATATTATAATGAAGAGATGTTAAATCTGATGATATGATATAACAAATTAATCCAAAAATCACATTCAAATGCATTAATAGAAATTTAATTGATATGAATACTCTTATAAGATGTGTCAACTTTTGATGAACAATGAATTTAAAATAATGACAATAATTGCACTCTTACAGGTCGATTTTTCTAAAAAATAAAAAATGAACACCGGTGCATTTGTATGATACAATGCACCGATGTGTTTCTACGACCTATGGGCACCACACAAATACCAATACCAATTAAATTTCTGGTGCATTTGTGCAATACTATGCACCGGTGCATTTATGTGACACTACGCAATGTTTCATTTGTACGACCTACGAGCGCTACACAAATACCAATACGAATTAGAACAATTGGTGCATTTGTCTGATACTGCGCATTGGCGCACTTCAATAAGACTACTTACCAGTGTGTTGATACGACATATGGACACCACACAAATCCCAAAACGAATTAGAACGACCATGTGCACTTTATCACCTACAGTGTGCCCAGTGTGGTTGTATACCTTTACAGCCCTGTGCATGAACCTTCAACCAACCTGGGTCGACTATCTATATGACATGCATAGGTGCGTTCATACCTTAGTAGCACACCAATGAAAAAACATCCATAATAACCTCTGACCGTCCAGGTTTTTTAGTTGTGTTGAAATTCCATGAAAAGCTCCACCAAAACCTCCGTTACCGAAAACGAATTTTGTAGAAAATGTTTATTTAACAATTTTGGCCAATTTTATAACACTAAAAACATTATTTTTAACATCCGCTAGAGTGTCTTTCCCTTGTAGTGAAAACATAGATTACAATAATAATATTAATTTTTCATATTTGTCTGATATGCCCATCATTAACATTCAAATCCACTATGAAATCTCCACGTTTCAAATTTTTTCTTCCCCACATTTTCGAGCTTTCCAGCTAATCAATTTAAGACATAACCACTTCAGACCATCGTTGATATACTTTATAGATTTCACGTTTTTCAACTTCTCGGAGCACAATGGATTAGTCTCGACACTGAGCCATCCTATGGAAATGCCACCATTTTTTGAACCCACAACCATTTGCAACCTTTATTGGTTATCTAGGATACCATTCTAGGTACAAAATGTCTTCAATAGATAATTTTACAACTTAAATTTGTATAAAATAACATGTACTAACACTTCTAGAGTATGAGAGGTCACACCAACTTAACCTTATTAATAATTACTTGTAACTAATCCTGTCGTTCTACGACGAGTCATGTTAACTATGTACTTTATGGCTCTGCATCATTTTTCTTTTCACACTACACACGACAATATCCCACTACAACATAATAAAACCACAAAATAAATTTTTATACCAACTCCTCTCTCTTTTTTTAAAATAATATAACAATGCCACCATCTTCAGATCATATATTCTCACTAGCTAAGTTGAATCCGAACGTGACTGATGAAACCTCTATGACATTAAATCCTTCTTGAGTTGGAAGCAACTTGATTTCAATGTGATAGCTTAAATCCACCCACTTTTGATTTTCTTAACTCAACACATCAATTTATTAATACCGAAATCCTTCCCCAAGTTAAAAATTATTTTATATTTATTTAGCGTATTAAATGGCTTTATATTTTTCAATGTAATCTCAACCATTGACATCTTCATCCCGAATCCCTAAACCACATAAACGAATATTCAACACAAATTCGGAAACAACTCTCCAATTCCTTTTTGAATGTGCGAGATAAGTGTGTCCGGTTCACTTTAAAATCCCACATCAAGTACCGGAGGTAGGTTGACAACACTGACTCAATTCTTCCATTTTGGGTCGATGTGCTCTCCACTTGCGAAAAAAAATCTGGTTATTAAATCAATCTCGTGAGTGAAAAAAGAAAAACAGATGTTAGACCATACGATTTATCACAATGATATCCATAGAGGTAAATGCATGGAATATACTTCTTTCGCACGCAACGACGATTGGAAGTAGACCTCAGATCACAACAACCAAACATACCCATTTTTCAACGAAAAATGGTGATAGATGCACAACATCCGATTTGATATAATAAAGGGAATATTTTGACAAAATGCATGGAGGGAAGCTAGAGAGTAGTTAAACCCTCAAGGCTTCCTTAAATATAAAAAAACAAATTCCACATCTCAGCAACCGTCAACAAGATGATCCGAATAGAGAACCAAATAACTCAACACCTGGAAAGAAATAATACAGAAGCACATAAAACAAGAATCAATTATTCTCACAACTCTCGAATTTTCTTGGCCTTCTGGTGAAGGAGTTAATTCATTACCTCCTCTGAAACCATATTAGAAAATTAGAGAGAGTCAATAGAGGTCGGACACACAACAAAACCATACCATATTTTTTTATTGATTATAGTAGTTACATATAGGATATAAGTCATTGATTTTAACAAATCTAGATCTTAATAAACTGGATCTACGATTGAGTGACACATGACATTAGTCGAAATCTATGTTAGCTCTGGATATATCATATATCAAGAAAAATCAAATTTCTTGAAGTACAAAACTCTTTTTTGTTTTTGTACATATATATTTTTCATTACTATAAAATCTTACCTTTCCATCACCTATTATATCGTGTAGATTCTTTGTATACCTTATATGATTTTGGGTTTATAATATAATTACACATTACATTATATATTATTACACATAAGGTCCTTCCCTCAACACGAACTTATGGAGATTGCAATAAGGCTTAGCAATGTTTAACATATCATTCCTAGCTGCGATGGACATTAGCATATAAACGAGGTGGCTTTTCTGGATTTTATTCCCATGGTGGATCTTGACAATTTCAGCGTCCCTAGCAGGCCCTGGCGCATACATGAGCGTACGGCGGCCACGGTTTTGGCCAAATGACCATCAACATAGCATCCTTGGAGCAACTTATTACCATGGTTTTACAATGCCCATCACATGGTCACACATCGGAAATTCTGCCGTGAAGACTTTACATTGGCGCCTTCGCTCCTTAAATATTCACCGTCCTTTCCGCAGTTTGTTTCTTCAACTTTTATATAGCTCGTAATTATTAGCTCACGAAATGAAGCGATGTTTTTATGCCATAGGTAATTTAACAAGTTTACCACTTGGCTCGTTAGTAAATGTAATCTCGAACGGTTTTAATTTTTTTAAATAATAAATGGTTTTGAGAATTTTGTGATCTGTGAGAAAAATCTTTCGGTAAAAATCACATCCAAATAAATTTGGTTGATGCGTTTCGAACTAGCGAGTGTGGTTCATCATCAGAGCAAGATGAAAAATTTGATGAGGAAACCCAATTAAATAGATAAAAAATAACGACTAGTTTGACTAAACTTGGGACTAAAATCACAAAATAAAAAAAAAATTATAAAATAATAATTTTTTATTAAATGATTAATGTTTATAATTTGAATATTATTTATTTTCAATTTTTAATTTTTATAAAATAATAATTATTCAATATATTCTTGAAGATTAAATAAGTATTTACTATTATATGTATTTATTTCTATTTTTAGAATAATAATTAAAATAGTAAAATATTTATTTTATATTAGGAATTTTGCTTCTGTGATCCATAAAATGTGATTAAAATCTTTCGGTGAAAATCACATCAGAAAAGATTTGGTCCACGCGTTTCGAACCAGCCAGTGTGCTTCATCATCAGAACGAGATTTGTTTGATTTTTATTTATTAAAAAAAAAAAAAAAAAAAACTTTTTAATTTAATTAAATAAATAAATATTTATAGATTGAATTTAATAAAACTATTTTAATTTAATAGTATGTTTCAAAAAAATAAATAAAAATAAAAATCGCATAAATAGAATTTTTTAATTTAATTAAATAAATATATATTTATAGATTAAATTTAATAAAACTATTTTAATTAAAAAAAAAAAAAAAACTACTAATGAAGAGCTAAATGATGGGTAAAATTCAATCTATAATTATTTATTTATTTAATTAAATTAAAAAAAATTATTTCTATAATTCAATTTTTATTTATTTATTTATTTTAATTTAATTTTAATTAATTAATTTATTTATTTATTTTAAACATACTATTAAATTATAATAGTTTTATTAAATTCAATCTATAAATATTTATTTATTTAATTAAATTAAAAAAAAATATTTATGATTTTTCTTTATATTTAATCTATTATTATGATAAATAAAAATAGAATAAAATAAATATCTTAATATTTTAATTATTATTCTAAAAATAGAAATAAATATATATAATAGTAAATATTTATTTAATCTTCAAAAATATATTGAATAATTCTTATTTTATAAAAATTAAAATTAAAAATAAATAATATTCAAATTATAAACATTAATCATTTAATAAAATATTATTATTTTATATTTTTTTGATTTTGTGATTTTATTCCCAAATTTAGTCAAACTAGCCGTTATTTAAGACTAGTTGGACCTTTTCTTATCTATTTAATTGGGTTTCCTAATGAGAGTTTTCATCTTGTCCTGATGATGAACCACACTGGCTAGTTCCAAACGCATCGACCAAATTTATTTGGATGTGATTTTTACCGAAAGATTTTTCTCACAATTGATGGATCAAAGAAGAAAAATTCCTAATTTTGTGATTTATAAAATAGATAAATGTTTTTTTGGATTCTAAAAACGAGTAGTTAATTAATTAATAGAAAGAATATTAAATATTAAAAGAATTAATTGATTAATTAATAAATATTATAATAGAATATAATATATAAAAAAGTTTTATGTAATCTAGTTATGTTAGAGATTTAATTATTTAAATATGTTAGGAAATGTAAAATTATGATTTTTTTGTTTTTTATTTTCTAGTATTTTGTTTTTGTTTTTTATGTTCTTATAACTATTTCTTATGGTTACTTGTGAATTATTTTTGGCTTTTTAAGAAGGGCATATCAATGTGTAGTTATAATTTTGTCAAGAAAACAGTAGAAAATAATGAAAAAAATAGAAATCTTATATGATTTTGAGAAAATCCAATAGATATTTTTTTTAAATCTCGATTACAGTTGTTGATTTTGGGATTTTAGGTGCCTCCAAATTTTTTGATGGCATTGAATTCATTTATCATATCAAAAAAGGATTTAAACACATCAACAGTGAGATTTTTTGAAGAATTTTTTATTAAATTATGGCTAGAAATTCATCGCTTGGAGAAAATCATGCCATTGTTCCACAACTCCATATCAATGTTTGAATTTTAAAGATTTCCTAGAGGTATGACAATGTTTGAATTTGAAAGATTGGATAGTAGGATAGGTTCAAGTTCAAGCTTAGATTTGCAAATAATCTCTCTTATTTCCAAATTTATGTCTTAATGTTAAATTGCATGTCAATTTGAGGGTAAACTGGATAGTCAGAAAGAGTAAATAAAAGTACGAATCATTTTTCTTTTAAATTTCAAAAAATATTTATTCATTTGTAAAGCAGATTGCGCACCAAAACTTAACTTTACATTAAATTAATCAAACATATAAATACATCAATCACTGGTTGAGGATACAAATTATATGTTAACCAGAAAATCACTTAGTTGACCACTATATCTCAACCAAACACTGATCTAGGAACTATTTTAGTTGGACTAAACATCTTATATCCAACTAACGAACAAATACTTTTAATGATGAGGAAAATCAATTAATATGCACAAGACAAGTAGGAGTTAAATCTCCAAGTACCTCCCTTATTGAGTACCTGTCTTTGATCTTCATGTTTGGAATGTCTTCATCAGCTTCTTTAAACACCTTTGAAATCGCTTAAAGCGAACTCCATAAATTTGTCCCATAACTCTCCTAAAGGTTAGATCTAAGACTTTTGTGATCCATAATTTAGATAAATGTCCTTCAGATTAATCACATCATAATGATGTGATTGATGTTTTGAACCATCCAATGTGGTTCATCCTTAGGAGAAGGTGAGGAAGATAATTGGTCTTAATGAATAAACCATGTCGATGCATCATTTCCCGGAGATAGTCGATGAAAACTAGCTGTTATTCTTGAGTTCCACTCTCGAACTCTTAAATCCCGGATCTCCTGAAGTCAATTACTAAACAACATCCCAAGTTGTCACATAACCTCACGAGAAGACCACTCCTACATCTTCAACAAATGAGGGATCATTCCCTAGATCCAATCTGGACAAACATCCATATTGAGTTTTAAAACACTCGATCTTTTAAAATAGTTTCTTCCGACACAATCGATGACTTGCTTGCAATAATTGAACTACTAGTCATTCTATGGACGAGCTTCCATCCACCGAGATACATAGGTACCAATTGTTGTACTCGCCAATTATCTAGGGAAGTCGTCTAGATACAAAATGTATCTAGAGTAAGTTTTACAAAAATGACCTCTTTATCTAATTTTGAAAAATTCATCCTCTTCAATTTTACAAACAAAGATATTAGAATTATTATAATAATATGAATTTTAGCATAAAAATAATTTAATTACTTCACCACCAAAATCTTAATACTTTAAAAACACTACAATGCTTTCCATTCTCATACATTCTTCAAACACAGTTTGTGTTCTCGCAAAATCTTAATACTTTAAAAACACTACAATGCTTTCCATTCTCATAAATTCTTCAAAAACAGTTTGTGTTCTGGCAAAATCTTAATACTTTAAAAACACTACAATGCTTTCCATTCTCATAAATTCTTCAAACACAGTTTGTGTTCTCGCAGTTCTCTACATATGGCCTATGAAGAGGATCAACATTGCCAGCCTTGAAAGTAACCATTGCTTGTGGTGGAGGAAGTGTGTGCCATGGCAAAGAGTCTCAAATGTTCTTAGCCTGCGCAGGTCAACACACTCTACCACACGTGACTCTTTTATAAATTCTGCAAGCAACATCACGATCGTAGAATCTAGCATCTCCTTGTTAAATTTCCACAACTATGCTTCATTTTCTGTATTCGGTATTACCACCAAACAACCATGATACTATATCATCCTCAACACGTTACAAAACACAAAGCCCGTTGTGGTCACTGGATCTTCAAGTCCCGATTTCGTCCGCAACCGATGATTTTCGGAACGCCTGATCACATAAGCCTTCATGCCCACAGATGGAAAATATAACTTCATGAAACAATACAAAATACAAAGATATTGATAGCAAGATGATGGGATCATCCAATAAAATTGTGTTGTATATTTTTAGATGGTGGGATCTATGATGAGAAACGTTAATACTAGCATAATTAATCATGTAAATTGTTTGATTTATATCTGCAAGCTAATTAGGAGACAATATTCTCTCATACCAACATAGCTCTACGGATATCCTCCACACGCATGTCGAACAGAAATTTACTGAGAGCTATAAATTTCTAGATTCTTAACAACGTTGACTCCTCCACATTTCCCCATATTTCTTTTGTTGTGATTTCTCCATGTCATTGAATTGACAGCGATTTCTCTCGACTGGCACAACAACTTCCATGAACGAATTTGTTCAGGATCGATGCATTTGTTCATAATGCCTACAGGGCCGCTTGTGGCCTTCTAGTCTACCATCATGGTTGTTCCCAAACCAACACCAGGTCGCGGAAGCATTAAGAGAAAAATATGGCACAGTGAACAAACAACCTTTCAGTGCTCCTATTGTCACGGACTGTTCAAGAATGGAAAAACATACTTGGCCACTGCCACACAAAACACCAACTTATCTACTCTAATTTAATTTTTTTTTTTTTTCTAAGTGAGACTAATTCTATTAAGTGTAAAAGTACTAGTACAAAACTGCCATAGCTGCTGCTATGAAAGCCAGACAGCTGGGGTTGGTAAGCAAGCTGTTCTTAAGAAACCTGAATCGCCCATAGTGGGAAACCGATCCTAAAAACATAAATATCTGGGCCGCCCATGATAGGGAAACCGGCCTTAAGTTTATGCAGGACAGAGACAATAACATATAAACTGAAAACATCTATCAGCCATACTGGCTGACATCTAAAACAGTAAAACACAAAAGCTCCAACAGTAATTGAGCAAGGAGACCTGGGGATAATGCTGAATGCGCGCCTTGGGTCATCCATCATGCACTGAAGACATCGGCTCCTCAACAATTCTGCACCCATATTCATCGTCATCGCTGCTGTCTGCCATGCCTGCCTGACTATCAACCTTCAGGTCCTGGTTCTCAGCAACAGAAATCTGCCCAGTTTGAAGAGGGAGGTTGGAGCAGGGGGCGCGGGGAGGAGAGGGAGGAGCAGGACGGTCAGGAGTGGAGTGGGGGATTTCTTCACGGAGAGAGACAGTTATGAAAGCTGCGACAATGGAGTCGACAGAAGTACAGTGAAAGCGAAGCTCAGCATTCTGGGTAGTTTGCCTGATGGTGGACCCCAAATGCCCTCTGCCAGGTGGAATGGGCTGACTAGGAGGAGCAGAAGGGCCAGGTGGAATGGGCTGACTGGGAGGAGCAGAAGGGTCAGGTGGAATGGGCTGACTAGAAACGCGACCGGGAGCACAAGCTCGCCCACGTCCTCTGTTGACATTGCTCGAATTCTCAGTTTCCCGCCCGCGTCCTCTGCCCCTGCCTCTGCGCGAAGCTGGCGGAGGAGTGGGTTCATCACTTTCAGAGGAAGAGCTCAAATCAGAAGAGGGCGAGGGAGGAATGATAGAGGCCTGACCCTGACTAACTCCACGCCGACAGCGCATCCGCTCCCTGAGGTGAGGCATGGAGAGGAGAAGGTGGCACGAGCGAGGCAGGTCGATGGAGGAGACGGAGACACTGTGAGCGGAGGGACGACGACCAGGGTGGTGCAAGCAAGGTGAGACAACAGAAGAGACAGAAGCCCTGTGAGCAGAGGGACAACGACCCTGGGAGTGCAAATGAAAGTTAGAAGGAGTCAAAGTACCTGCAAGAAGCTTGACAGAGACGCCAGGCGGGGCAGAGACACTGCAGAAGGGGCTGTTGGTGAAGTGAATTCCCGGTAGCGTCTCCAAGCAGGCCAGAATACAACATCGACGCCCAGTCTGATTTTTAAAACTGGAATCGGCAAAGCCAGGAGGGCAATCACTGCGAAGGGGAGTCGGAGCTCTCCCATGGCTGCTCCTGTCATGCTCGCCATCCATTGTGAGAGCCATCAACCAAATGACCGCCATATACAGCAGCGCCGAGGTGCAATAACTCCAGAGCTGGTCGACCCGAGGCGTATTAATATCGCCTTTAAGTCTAATGCATGAGGCCATGTGGGCATCCCATGCGAGCTCCGTTGGGAGCTGCGCAGGGGCCCAGGTCTCTTCAGTCCGCCACCTCATCCGCATCTGGAACTACACTAATTTAATTACACAACAAATAATTCTCACATTTTTCTTACGAATATGTGGGCCCTCTTTTAAGGAGTTAACCAAGAGCCAATGGCTCAATTACCAATTTGTAAAACAGATTGCACATCAAAACTTACTTTATATTAAATTAATAACATATCAAAACTTACTTTATATTAAATTAATAACATATGGTTGAAGATATAATTTTTTTTTTAACCACACAATAATTTAGTTGAGAAAATCTCTTAACCAAATCTAAAAACTATTTTATTTGGACTAAATATCTTATATCGAACTAATAAAAAAATACATTCGAAAATAAAAACCATCAATTAATATGCACAAGAAAAAAAATAAGAGTTAAATTTCCAAATTATTCATAAAGTATATATTTGTTATTAACGTTTCTTTTATGTTTAAAGAATTATGATGACATGGAGACCTAGGAGAAAGTAGGTGAATAAATAGAACAACATTGACTAACTTTGACTAGTGTTTAATTAGTTTTTCTAAAACAATGACTTGTATGTAGCTTTTCCTTTTTGAGTTTTGAAGAAACATGCTTCATAAACTAAATAATTATGTTATTAAGGATTCTTTGACGTTTGAAATTAAATCAAACAATTATTTGGATCCCTTCGAGAAAGTTGTGATTGAATACAATAATTCTGACTAATGCTTCATTAAAAAAAAATATAGCAGCAGTGGTGTGCCTATAAATTTTGAGGACAAATCTCGATAAACCAAGGATCTAATGATAGTTGATGTCACTATTCACCTTAGTTTCAAGATATTCAAGGATTCACCTCAATTTAATTCCTGCTCATTAGACGATTTTTTTCAACACGAGTGTTCAACACGCAAATTTTTTCCATACAAACTAACATGTATATGGTGGAGTGGGGATTAAACCCGCTAACATCCACTCAAGTTATTTTTCTTCATTTACTAGTCTTCAATTAATTAGTAAAAGTCAATTTCTAGTTTAAAAAATATATTTAAAGTGTTTAAATTTGGGATGAGATTGATTTAGATAATCCAAACTACCTTTCCTTTGACTAATCAGCCATTCAACTAGCCATGGAAATACTTTGGCCGATAATTTTATTAATTAGATTAAATTTTTCTGAATTAAAAAAACATTGTATTATATCTCAGGTTGTGCAATGCTTTTTTTGAAAAAATAGTTTTATAAAATTACTTATTAGTATTTTTAAAATTTTAAGATTAATAGGTTTTTGTTATTATTTTTTTTTAATTTTTCAAATTAATATATTAATTTATTTATTTTTCAATTATGGGAAAATTTATTATAATTTAGTTATCAAACTGTCAATGAGGACAATCATCACTGGTTGTTATTCAAGGATGTATTTTGAGTTATCATTGTTACCATCACTAGTTGCTATTCAGGAATGCAAGTTGACTCATGACTTTTATTCAAGCAACATGAGGTTACAACTAGTGTGTTATGAGGCAAGATTTTACTTATACAAGATGAGTCTGAGTATTAAGTCATTAATATATTTCATGAAGTATGACGAGATCTTAACCAAGAAAAAGAAGATTTAGACCATCCTCTAAGACCAATATTTCACACACCAACATATTATTTAAAAAATCAGCTAGATAATAATGATTTTAAAATATTATAATATTAGGAGAGAATTCTGGAATAGAAATGTGTATACGTGTGATCCATCCAACGTTTCAAATGGTTACTCGATCAATCATAAGAAACCAAAGTGAGTCTTGAGAGTAACTCGCTTTGGTCCCTCAGGATGGACGAAGTAACCATCTGAAATCACACGTCTACATAGTTCTATTCCAAAATTCTCTTCTAATATGAATAACTATTGAAGTCTCCAACACTCAAAATAAAATATGTAGTACTTTATTTTAATGTGTATAAAAATTGAAAATTTTAAGTATGAGGGGTTTTCGTAGTGCATTATATTAGATATCATTTCTGGGATTTAACTGCGTTAAGTAATTCATTCATCTATGACCATTTCCATGAGAGGCAATCATAACTCACTAATTTGTCATGATTTTTGAATATTCCACTTAGCACACTTTGCATCGGGTGATGCTTGAAGGCGTGAATAAGTGGGATTGAAACTAGTCAAATGAATCACATAGCATCAATGAATCGTTTGGGGGCTTGCACCCAGTAACCAGGACTTCTCGGGAGGTCACCCATCCTAAAATGCCTTTGGCTCACGCACGCTTAAAAGTGGATTTTTCCCCACAATCAAGCCCTCCCAGAGGATTTCTGCGATGGGTGACCTCTCGGGAAGTCCTAGTTACCTCGTGCAAGCCTGGGAAGTGATGATTGATGTTATGTGATTGATTTCAGTAGTTTCAATCCCACTTCTTCACCCCTGTGACCATCACGCGATGCAATGAGTGCTTATTGGACTATTCAAAAATCATGAGAAATTTGTCAATTATGACTACCGCTCATGGAAATGGTCATAGATGAATGACTTACTTAACACAGTTGAATCCCAAAAATGATATCTAATTTAATGCATTGTGAAAACCCCTCATACTTAAATACGAAGAGTAAAGGGAGTTCTACTTGAATGGTTCATGAGGCCCAATACTTGCTGAGGTTTTGTAAATGGGGTAGCAAGCTAAGTTGAATTGATTGTGGGGAAAAATCCAGAGTTAAGCATGCTTAAGCCAGAGGCGTTCTGGAATGGGTGACCTCCCAGGAAGTCTTGGTTACTAGGTGCAAGCCACAGAAGTGATGATTGACGCTAAGTGATTCATTTCATTAGTTTCAATCCCACTTTTTCACCCTTGTGAGCATCACCTGATGCAATGAGTGCTAAGTGGACTATTAAAAATCCATGAGAAATTATTCAGTTACAACTACCACTCATATAGATGAATGACTTACTTAGCTCAGTTGAATCCCAAAAATGATATCTATTATAATGCATTATAGAAACCCCTCATACTTATATACAAAGAGTAAAAGGAGCTATACTTGAATGGTTCATGGGGCACAATACTTTCTAAGGTTATGCAAATGAGGTAGCAAGCTAAGTGGACTTGATTATGGGGAAAACTCCATAGTTAAGCGCGCTTGAGCTAGAGGCGTTCTGGGATGGGTGACCTCCTAGGAAGTCGTGGTTACTGCGTGCAAGCCCTGGAAGTGATGATTGACGCTATGTGATTCATTTAACTAGTTTCAATACCACTTCTTCACCCCTATTAGCATCACCCAATGCAATGAGTGCTAAGTGGACTATTCAAAAATCATGAGAAATTTGTGAGTTATGACTACCTCTCATGTAAATGGTCATAGATGAATAACTTACTTAATGCAGTTGAATCCAGAAAATGATATCTAATTAACATTTTTATTTTTTAATTTAATTTATTCATTTTATATTTTTGACATATTTATTTTATTAATTTGAATTAAAATAAGTAACTAGATTTTATATATTCATTTATTAATTTTAATAAAAAATAATAATTATAAAATAATATCGTTTTTTTATATATTTAATTAAATGTTAATTTTAAAGGCATATATATTTTTAATAAAATATAAAAAATTATTATATTTTATTAATTAAAAAAATAAAAAATGTATTTGTTCATTTTCATATTGATATTCATGAAGACAGAAAAATAATTATGGTTTTTGAGATTGGTGTTGATCACCTCATAATACTTTAGCTCCATTCGATTAGTAATATTAAAATAAAATTGTACTAAATACAAATGTGTTAAAAATAAAAATAATAAGAAAATTACTTTTCATAATTATGAATATAATTTACATATGTACAAACCAACTTAAATTCATTTTAACTTTTAATTTATAATCTATTAATTTGATAAATTTTAATCAACCAAATTAATTTAACATAAATAGTTTAATTTGAATTATAAAATCAATAATATTATAATTCAAGAAATATTAAAAAAACTAAGAAAATATAATTATTTAAATATTTGACCAATTCAAACTAAACTTATTTATTTGAGTGCATATATTTTCAAAAAATTAATTTAATGCAATTAGTTCATTTTAAATTATAAAATAACTAAAATTAGTGGATTGGATATTGAGGTAGAGGAATTATTGGGATGGTCAAAAGTGGTTGAAATTCGGCTAATTTGTTTTTTAAATCTGGTAGTACCAGTGTTTGAATCGTTTTTGTGGTGGAAATGGGTTTATCACCATAAAAAACCTCTAAGGGAACTAAATTATTGAAGTTTTCTACCCGTAACCTAGATTTACGATAATTCCTGGCAGATTTTGTCAAAATCTTTCCACAATTTCCATGATTTTCAGGGAAAATTTGTAGGCTCATTAGACTACAACATTTTCATTCGATCATTATAAAAATAAAATAAATGAATTATTTTAGATTGTATCAAAATTAATATACTTCATTAAAATATTCATGAAAAATATTCCTTGAGGTGTAATTCAATTTGAGATTCCCATGAAAATGAAGTGTTATGTGTGAGGAGGTTCTAGGTTAAAATCCCTCGACTTCACATGTTCCTACTAAAGGGGCATAAAAAAGCACCTAGGGGCACAAGTAGGTAGCTAGAGGTTGTAGTGGTAGTAGTTGTATGTAGATATTATAGTGGTAGTAGTTGGAATCCACCTCTAGAGTATGAGACTAACCCATCCCTCTAAATACCAAACAAAAATAAATATTCGTGAGAGCTTAATAAGAAAACAAATAAATTTTGAATAAAAATAATTAAAAAACTACAACACCAAAATTATTAATGTGCAAAAAAATCATTGTAATATCCCCTAGGTAGTGCAAACCTAAAAGTAAATTGTGGTTAATTTTGTAAGATGTAAACATGAACCTATGATTAAGTGAAGTTTGACATAAGACTGGGAGAAAAAATTATGATTATATATATATATATATTTCTAAATTGGAATATATATGAATTAAGAGGAGGGAACCTGGAAATTGATGGAGTAAATCTTGAAGTAAAAAGATGACTCTCTTACCATACAATTAGAAAGGAACAGAAAGTTATACGCCTCTTCCAGGAATATAAGAGTGATTATCTCAGGGAGAGATGGAAAAAATTCCTTTGGGGAAGAAAAGAGAATAGAATACACAAGAAGTTATGGAAAGGCGGGACGCTACTGAGGTGATTTTGGAGATTGACTCGGAGCCAACGGAAACATCTTGACATTCAAGTCGAACCTTGGGCATTATAGTACTTGATGAGCCACTACATACCTTTGAATTGTTTTGGTAATATATGCTCAGGGGAGGGAAAGGGACGTAATTTTCATTTGCCACGGTTGGGTGGTCTGGACACCCTAGGGATTCTTAGGAAATTAAATTTTTAAGAATATTTGTCAGTGACTTTACTCAATATTGGTTTGTAATACACAATGTTTTTATTGGGTTATGAATCCATGTCAATATTGGTTTTGATGTTTTATCTGTGTATTAATATTACTGTCTAATAAAAAAGCGAAGTATTATTTGTTCCTAGGTACCTGAGATAAACTAATAATACAAACAAAACATTGGAAATTTGAGGGTGTTTTATGTATGATGGAATAATCAGGTTATTTAAGTAATATTTGGGTCACCAATACAAAATTACAGTTATGTTAATGTAATTTCGGGAGTTACATATTGGAACCTACACAGAGAGATGTTACTATAAGGTAAACCGAAGGGGATAAACCCTCTTTCTATACAATAAAAGCAGACCTCAGAGAAGATGTTGGAATTTAATTCCAACTGCAACATAAACAGCTAGACAGAGAAATCAGATCCGCTGTAGATATTTCAGAAATATCAGATGCCTCAAAGTCGTGCTTGATTTATTGCACTCTACTGTGCATTTAATTTGCAGAAGTTATGTCCCTGCAGGCAGCTGACTTCATCTCTTCAAAAGGCATCACGATTCCTTCACCGCTTGCTGCATTCAATACGCAGATAAGCTTTAGAAGATATTTGCATTATTTTAATAATATAAGTCAAATATGTTTTGCACCTATAAATATGATGAACAGCAGTTCGTTTTGAGGTTAGAAGAGAGTTTGAGAAATTGAAGAAGGCAGAGAAGAAGACAGAGCAGAGAAAACAGCAAGAAAACAGAGCCGCCGTGTTTTTGGAGCAGAATGCATTCTACAGGTTGTTTCAGCAACTGTGTCTGTGTTTCAGCAACAGCTACAGGCTGTTTCAGCAACTGTGTCTATGTTTCAGCAAAAGACTGTGTGTTGTTTCAGCAACTGTCTGCCAGTTGCTGAAACACGAATCTGTGTTAAAAAACAGAGTTTGTAAAAACAGAGTATGGAGTTTTTAGTTATTCCAGAACTGTAGTTCTGAAGAAGTTTGTAATTTTTATTGTCATTTTTATGGTTAATAAAAATAGAGCTTTTCTCCATCTTCTTTGTCCAGATTTCTCTCATTTCTTTGTGTTGAGTTGAGGAACTTTGCTTCCTCTGTTTTGTTCGAAATTATCAGAAATTCCCATCATGGTATCAGAGTTGGTTTAGGCACTCAGTGAGTCAAAAACAGAGTTTTTTTTTCACTACAGGAGCTGTAAGAAGCTTAGTGAGCAGATTTTCTCCAGCAGAGAAATTTTTTGCTTGTTTTATTATACAGTCAGTATCTTTTCTTTACTTATACAGGTTAAGATGGCAGATGCTAGAACTGGTTTGACAAATTCCCAACTGCCACAGTTTAATGGGAAAAATCACAGTTATTGGTCCATAACAATGAAAGCATTGTTTGCTTCTCAAGGAATATGGGAACTGGTTGAAACTAGCTATGTTGAAACTGCAAATGTAGCAGCATTGGCTGCTTTAACAGTAGCAGAAAGAGACCAGTTGAAGAGCGACAGGAAGAAGGATGCCAAAGCCCTCTTTTTTCTCTTCCAATCATTACATGAGAGTATTTTTCCACGGATTGCAGCAGCAAAAAAATCCAAAGAGGCATGGGATATTCTCAAAACTGCCTATCAAGGCATGGAGAAGGTGAAGATTGCAAAGTTGTAGATGTTGAGGAGAGACTTTGAAACACTCAGCATGAAGGAATCTGATACAGTAGATTCATTCTTCACTCAGGTTATTGGGTTGATAACCCAGATTAGATCTCATGGTGAGATTCTTGAAGAAAGAAGGATTGTTGAGAAGATCTTGAGAAGTTTACCCTCAAGGTTTGAAGCTGTTGTGGTAGCAATAGAAGAAACAAAGGATCTCTCACAGTTCACAGTAGATGAACTCAGTGCTTCTCTTATTTCTCATGAACACAGACTGAGTAGAGGAACAGATTCCTCTTTTGAGCAAGCATTCAAGACTCAGATGTCTTTCGGCCAAGGAAAAGGTCGAGGCAGAGCAAATAACAGAGGTCGTGGAAGAAGCCAAAACAAAGGCAGAAATAATCCTGCAAGCACAAGCGGAAGGAGCTGCAATCAGAACCAAGATGAAGTTTCAAGAAAACAGCAAGCTCATGGACAAAGGTATGACAAATCCCAAGTCCAATGTCATTATTGTAAGAAATATGGGTACTATGCCAATGAATGTAGGAAAAATAAAAATGACATGAATAATAGGAAAAATGCTAATTTTGCAAATGAAGAAGATAAGAATCCAAAGATTGTGCTGTTAACATGTAACATTGCACAAGACAAACAAGATGATTTTTGGTTCTTAGACTCAGGTTGTAGTAATCACATGACTGGAAATATTGCAATGTTTTCCAATCTGGATGAAAATGTGAAATATGAGGTAACAACAGGAACTGATAGTAAGATATCTGTCAAGGGTAAGGGCAGAGTCAGTATCCGAGCAAGAAATGGAGAACAGATGATTGTGCCAGAGGTATACTATGTACCTGGTCTGAAATGTAATCTTTTGATCATTGGACAGCTCATTGACAAAGGTTATAATGTGTTCTTCAAAGATGATATGTGTACAATCAGAGACATACCTCCAAGTAAGAAGATCATTGCACAGGTGCAGATGACCAGCAATAGAATGTTTCCTCTCAAACTCAGGGCATATTTGAAGGAAGGAAGAACTATTGCAGCTGTAACACGAGAAGTCTTTCAAGAACAAGTGAAATATGAAAATTGGTTGTGGCACTTGAGATTTGGACATCTCAATTTCGGAGGCTTGAATCTGTTGCACAGAAAGGGAATGGTAAAGGGATTTCCATTGATCGAGAAACCGGACAGCATTTGTGAAGGCTGCATCTTGGGCAAACAACACAAAGAAAGCTTTCCAGCAGGAAAGAGTATAAGGGAAAAAGAACCCTTGGAAATTGTTCACTCTGATGTGTGTGGAACGATGCAAATACCATCATTTGCTGGAAATAAATATGTTTTAACTTTCATTGATGATTACACCAGAAAGACATGGGTGTATGTGCTGAAACAGAAGAGTGAAGTGTTTGAGAAATTCCGCCACTTCAAAACTCTTGTTGAAAAGCAGTGTGGGCATTATATCAAAGTGCTCAAAACAGATAGAGGTGGAGAGTACATCTCCAAAGACTTTCTACGTTTTTGCAGAGAGAACGGCATACAAAAGCAGTTCACCGCGAGGTATACACCTCAGCAAAATGGTGTTGCAGAAAGGAAGAATAGGACCATTCTGGACATGGTCAGGAGTATGCTGAAGGAAAAACACTTTCCGCATGAGTATTGGGCAGAAGCTGTCACTTGCGCAGTTTACATCTTGAATAGATGCCCAACTAAAGCTGTCATGAACAAAATACCAGAAGAAACATGGAGTGGTCAAAAGCAAACTGTCACTCACATGAGAGTATTCGGCTGTGTAGCATATGCACATGTACCGGATCAGCTAAGGAAGAAGCTTGACAGTAAGAGGGAGAAGTGTGTCTTTATTGGCTATTGTGATGAGTCAAAAGCATACAAACTCTATAATCCATCCACGAAAGAAATTGATAAGTAAACGAGAGATGTACGATTCATTGAAGATGAAGCTTGGGATGGAAGCTTAGAGAAGGCATTGAATGTGAAGACAATTGTGTCTCACGAAGAAGAAGGAAGGGGCAGTGACAAATAACCCTTCTTTGGTGGGTCCTCCTCCACCACAGCAAGTACAACAAACCACACCACAAGCTGGAATTCGAACAGCCTTGAGAAGTCAAGGAAGTGCTTCTCCAAGCACACCACAGGGATCAGAAATGCCCTTAAGTTTGGATGGAACTCCAATCACACCAAGAAGACCAAGATTCAGAAATCTGAATGAGATTTATGAACAAGAAGAGGTAAGTAACAATACGGGTCTGAATTCATTATTCGCTTTATATTGTCATGTTGATGACGCAGTTCATTTTGAAGATGTTTTAAATGAAGATAAATGGATTGAAGCAATGAATGAAGAAATTGGTGCAATTGAGAAGAGTAAAACATGGGAGTTATTGGACCTCCCTGAAGGCAAAGATGCCATTGGAGTTAAGTGGGTCTATAAGACCAAAAGCAATGCTGAAGGCAAGATTGACAGGCATAAAGCAAGACTTGTTGTTAAAGGCTACAAGCAACAACAAGGCAAAGACTATGATGAAACCTTTGCACCAGTAGCAAGGATGGAAACAGTCAGAACAGTGTTGTCTATTGCGGCACAACACAAATGGAAGATTTATCAAATGGATGTTAAATCTGTATTCCTAAATGGAGTGTTGAAAGAAGAGGTTTATGTTGAACAACCTCCAGGCTATGAAGTTGAAGGCCAAGAGCATAAAGTCTGCAAACTGAAGAAGGCTCTTTATGGGCTCAAGCAAGCTCCAAGAGCATGGTACAGCAGAATAGATGCTTATCTGATTGAGAATGGGTTTGAGAAGTGTGATGGTGAACCCACACTCTACATAAAGCAGTCATGAAAAGTGAATTTGAAATGACTGATTTTGGCTTCTTAAGATATTTTCTTGGAATTGAAGTAGACCAAAGTGAAAATGGTGTTTTCATTTCCCAAGTTAAATATGTAGAAGCAGTGTTGAAGAGATTTAACATGCAGAACAGCAAGGCAGCTGTGACTCCAACTGTAATGCGGTTGAAATTGACCAAAGAAGATAGCAGCAAGGATTTTGATCCAAAATTGTACAAGAGCATAGTTGGCAGCCTCATGTACTTGACTGCAACTAGGCCAGACATTATGCACGCTGTGAGTTTAATCTCCAGATTTATGGAAAGACCGAAAGAGACTCATTGGCAGGCAGCCAAGAGGATTCTAAGGCATGTGAATGGAACGAAGGGGTTTGGTATACTTTACTCCTCTTCTGAAAGTTTCATGTTGACAGGTTACACTGACAATGATTGGGCTGGAAGTGTTGATGATAGGAAAAACAAATCGGGATATGTGTTTCATATGGGATCAGGAGCCATCTCATGGGCTTCCAAGAAGCAACCAATTGTGGCTTTATCAACAGCAGAGGCGGAGTATGTGGCAGCAACAGCAGCATCATGCCAAGCAGTGTGGCTGAGAAGAGTTCTCAGAGATTTGTGTAATGAACAAGAAAAGGGCACAACCATTTACTGTGACAATATCTCGGTAATAGCATTGTCTAAAAACTCTGTTTTTCATAAAAGGGCAAAGCACATAGACACCAAGTTTCACTTCATACGTGAATTGGTTAACAATGGTGAGATTGTTTTGCAGCACTGCAGAACAGAGGATCAGCTAGCTGAAATCTTGACAAAACCATTGGCAAAGAAAAGTTTTGATCATTTCAGGAAATGCTTGGGCATGCAGAAAACCCAGCAGTTGAAATTAAGGGGGAGTGTTGGAATTTAATTCCAACTGCAACATAAACAGCTGGACAGAGAAATCAGATCCGCTGTAGATATTTTAGAAATATCGGATGCCTCAAAGTCATGCTTGATTTATTGCATTCTACTGTGCATTTAATTTGCAGAAGTTATGTCCCTGCAGGCAGCTGACTTCATCTCTTCAAAAGGCATCACGATTCCTTCACCGCTTGCTACATTCAATACGCAGATAAGCTTTAGAAGATATTTGCATTATTTTAATAATATAAGTCTAATATGTTTTTCACCTATAAATATGATGAACAACAGTTCGTTTTGAGGTTAGAAGAGAGTTTGAGAAATTGAAGAAGGTAGAGAAGAAGACAGAGCAGAGAAAATAGCAAGAAAACAGAGTCGCTGTGTTTTTGGAGCAGCATGCATTCTACAGGTTGTTTCAGCAACTGTTTCTGTGTTTCAGCAACAGCTACAGGCTGTTTCAGCAACTGTGTCTGTGTTTCACAAACAGACTGTGTGCTGTTTCAGCAACTGTCTGCCAGTTGCTGAAACACGAATCTGTGTTAAAAAAAAGAGTTTGTAAAAACAGAGTATGGAGTTTTTAGTTATTCCAGAACTATAGTTCTGAAGAAGTTTGTAATTTTTATTGTCATTTTTATGGTTAATAAAAACAAAGCTTTTCTCCATCTTCTTTGTCCAGATTTCTCTCATTTCTTTGTGTTGAGTTGAGGAACTTTGCTTCCTCTGTTTTGTTCAAAATTATCAGAAATTTCCATCATGGTATCAGAGCTGGTTTAGGCACTCAGTGAGTCAAAAACAGAGTTTGTTTTTTCACTGCAGGAGCTGTAAGAAGCTTAGTGAGCAGATTTTCTCCAGCAGAGAAAGTTTTTTCTTGTTTTATTATACAGTCAGTATCTTTTCTTTACTTATACATGTTAATATGGCAGATGTTGGAACTGGTTTGACAAATTCCCAACTGCCACAGTTTAATGGGAAAAATCACAGTTATTGGTCCATAACAATGAAAGCATTGTTTGCTTCTCAAGGAATATGGGAGCTGGTTGAAACTAGCTATGTTGAACCTGCAAATGCAACAGCATTGGCTGCTTTGACAGTAGCAGAAAGAGACCAGTTGAAGAGCGACAGGAAGAAGGATGCCAAAGCCCTCTTTTTTCTCTTCCAATCAGTACATGAGAGTATTTTTCCATGAATTGCAGCAGCAACAAAATCCAAAGAGGCATGGGATATTCTCAAAACTGCCGGTCAAGGCATGGAGAAGGTGAAGACTGCAAAGTTGCAGATGTTGAAGAGAGACTTTGAAACACTTAGCATGAAGGAATCTGATACAGTAGATTCATTCTTCACTCAGGTTATTGGGTTGATAACCCAGATTAGATCTCATGGTGAGATTCTTGAAGAAAGAAGGATTGTTGAGAAGATCTTGAGAAGTTTACCCTCAAGGTTTGAAGCTGTTGTGGTAGCAATAGAAGAAACAAAGGATCTCTCACAGTTCATAGTAGATGAACTCAGTGCTTCTCTTATGTCTCATGAACACAGACTGAGTAGAGGAACAGATTCCTCTTTTGAGCAAGCATTCAAGACTCAGATGTCTTTCGGCCAAGGAAAAGGTCGAGGCAGAGCAAATAACAGAGGTCGTGGAAGAAGCCAAAACAAAGGCAGAAATAATCCTGCAAGCACAAGAGGAAGGAGCTGCAATCAGAACCAAGATGAAGGTTCAAGCAAACAGCAAGCTCATGGACAAAGGTATGACAAATCCCAAGTCCAATGTCATTATTGTAATAAATATGGGCACTATGCCAATGAATGTAGGAAATAGAAAAATGACATGAATAATAGGCAAAATGCTAATTTTGCAAATGAAGAAGATAAGAATCCAAAGATTGTGTTGTTAACATGTAACATTGCACAAGACAAACAAGATGATTTTTGGTTCTTAGACTCAGGTTGTAGTAATTGCATGACTGGAAATATTGCAATGTTTGCCAATCTGGATGAAAATGTGAAATCTGAGGTAACAACAGGAACTGATAGTAAGATATATGTCAAGGGTAAGGGCAGAGTTAGTATCCGAGCAAGAAATGGAGAATAGATGATTGTGCCAGAGGTATACTATGTACCTGGTCTGAAATGTAATCTTTTGAGCATTAGACAGCTCATTGACAAAGGTTATAATGTGTTCTTCAAAGATTATATGTGTACAATCAGAGACATACCTCCAAGTAAGAAGATCATTGCACAGGTGCAGATGACCAGCATTAGAATGTTTCCTCTCAAACTCAGGGCAAATTTGAAGGAAGGAAGAACTATTGCAGCTGTAACATAAGAAGTCTTTCAAGAACACGTGAAAGATGAAAATTGGTTGTGGCACTTTATATTTGGACATCTCAATTTCGGAGGCTTGAATCTGTTGCATAGAAAGGGAATGGTAAAGGGATTTCCATTGATCGAGAAACCGGACAGCCTTTGTGAAGGCTGCATCTTGGGAAAACAACACAAAGAAAGCTTTCCAGCAGGAAAGAGTATAAGGGAAAAAGAACCCTTGGAAATTGTTCACTCTAATGTGTGTGGAACGATGCAAATACCATCATTTGCTGCGAATAAATATGTTTTAACTTTCATTGATGATTACACCAGAAAGACATGGGTGTATGTGCTGAAACAGAAGAGTGAAGTGTTTGAGAAATTCTGCCACTTCAAAACTCTTGTTGAAAAGCAGTGTGGGCATTATATCAAATTGCTCAGAACAGATAGAGGTGGAGAGTACATCTCCAAAGACTTTCTGCGTTTTTGCAGAGAGAACGGCATACAAAAGCAGTTCACCGCGAGGTATACACCTCAGCAAAACGGTGTTGCAGAAAGGAAGAATAGGACCATTATGGACATGGTCAGGAGTATGCTGAAGGCAAAACACTTGCCACATGAGTATTGGGCAGAAGCTTTCACTTGCGCAGTTTACATCTTGAATAGATGCCCAACTAAAGCTGTCATGAACAAAATACTAGAAGAAGCATGGAGTGGTCAAAAGAAAACTGTCACTCACATGAGAGTATTCGGCTGTGTAGCATATGCACATGTACCGGATCAGCTAAGGAAGAAGCTTGAAAATAAGGGGGAGAAGTGTGTCTTTATTGGCTATTGTGATGAGTCAAAAGCATACAAACTCTATAATCCATCCACCAATAAATTGATAGTAAGCAGAGATGTGCAATTCATTGAAGATGAAGCTTGGGATGGAAGCTTAGAGAAGGCAGTGAATGTGAAGACAATTGTGTCTCACGAAGAAGAAGAGGAAGGGACAACAGAAAATAACCCTTCTTTGGTGGGTCCTCCTCCACCACAACAAGTACAACAAACCACACCACAAGCTGGAATTCGAACAGCCTTGAAAAGTCAAGGAAGTGCTTCTCCAAGCACACCACAGGGATCAGAAATACCCTCAAGTTCGGATGGAACTCCAAGCACACCAAGAAGACCAAGATTCAGAAATCTGAATGAGATTTATGAACAAGGAGAGGTAAGTAACAATAACGGTCTGAATTCATTATTCGCTTTATATTGTCATGTTGATGACCCAGTTCATTTTGAAGATGATGTAAATGAAGATAAATGGATTGAAGCAATGAATGAAGAAATTGGTGCAATTGAGAAGAGTAAAACATGGGAGTTAGTGGACCTCCCTGAAGGCAAAGATGCCATTGGAGTTAAGTGGGTCTATAATACCAAAAGCAATGCTGAAGGCAAGATTGACAGGCATAAATCAAGACTTGTTGTTAAAGGCTACGAGCAGCAACAAGGAAAAGACTATGATGAAACCTTTGCACCAGTAGCAAGGATGGAAACAGTCAGAACAGTGTTGTCTATTGCGGCACAGCACAAACGGAAGATTTATCAAATGGATGTTAAATCTGCATTCCTGAATGGAGTGTTGAAAGAAGAGGTTTATGTTGAACAACCTCCAGTCTATGAAGTTGAAGGCCAAGAGCATAAAGTCTGCAAACTGAAGAAGGCTCTTTATGGGTTCAAGCAAGCGCCAAGAGCATGGTACAGCAGAATAGATGCTTATCTGATTGAGAATGGGTTTGAGAAGTGTGATGGTGAACCCACACTCTACATAAAGCAGTCATGAAAAGTGAATTTGAAATGACTGATTTGGGCTTCTTAAGTTATTTTCTTGGAATTGAAGTAGACCAAAGTGAAAATGGTGTTTTCATTTCCCAAGTTAAATATGTAGAAGCAGTGTTGAAGAGATTTAACATGCAGAACAGCAAGGCAGCTGTGACTCCAACTGTAATGGGGTTGAAATTGACCAAAGAAGACAGCAGCAAGGATTTTGATTTTGAGCCAAGAGGATTCTAAGGTATGTGAATGGAACAAAGGGGTTTGGTATACTTTACTCCTCTTCTGAAAGTTTCATGTTGACAGGTTACACTGACAGTGATTGGGCTGGAAGTGTTGATGATAGGAAAAGCACATCGGGATATGTGTTTCATATGGGATCGGGAGCCATCTCATGGGCTTCCAAGAAGCAACCAATTGTGGCTTTATCAATAGCAGAGGCAAAGTATGTGGCAGCAACAGCAGCAGCATGCCAAGCAGTGTGGCTGAGAAGAGTTCTCAGAGATTTGTGTCATGAACAAGAAAAGGGCACAACCATTTACTGTGACAATAGCTCGGCAATAGCATTGTCTAAAAACTTTGTTTTTCATAAAAGGACAAAGCACATAGACACCAAGTTTCACTTCATACGTGAATTGGTTAACAATGGTGAGATTGTTTTGCAGCACTGCAGAACAAAGGATCAGTTAGCTGACATCTTGACAAAACCATTGGCAAAGAAAAGTTTTGATCATTTCAGAAAATGCCTGGGTATGCAGCAAAACCCAACAGTTGTAATTAAGGGGGAGTGTTGGAATTTAATTCCAACTGCAACATAAACAGCTGGACAGAAAATCAGATTCGCTGTGGATATTTCATAAAGACCGATGCCTGAAAGTCATGCTTGATATTTTTCACATCACTGTGCATTTAATTTACAGAATTTATTGCCCCTGCTACAGCCGAATTGTTTTGTTCCAAAAGGCATCACCGCTTGCTGCATTCAATACGCAGATAAGCTTTAGAGGATATTTTGTATTTTTAAATATTATAAGTCAAAAATGTTTTTTACTTATAAATATGATGAACAGCAGTTCGTTTTGAGGTTAGAAGAGAGTTTGAGAAATTGAAGAAGGAAATGAGAGAAGAAGACGGAGAGCGATAGCAACCAGTGTTGTGTTTTAAGACGACATGCATTCTGGTGACTGACAAGCGTATGTGTTTCGACAACGACTACGAACATTGACAACGTACGTATTTGTGTGACTACGGTACATTTCGGGATACGTAATACGTGTTTGACAGTTCTGTGTCTTTGTTTCGACATTGTACGCGATTCTTTGAAACACGGGCTCCTGTGTTAAAAAACGAGTTTGTAAAACGAGGTATGGAGTTTTAGTTATTCCCGGAAACTGTAGTTTTGAAGAAGTTTGTAATTTTTATTGTCATTTTTATGGTTAATAAAAACAGAGCTTTTCTCCATCTTCTTTGTCCAGATTTCTCTCATTTCTTTGTGTTGAGTTGAGGAACTTTGCTTCCTCTGTTTTGTTCGAAATTATCAGAAATTTCCATCAGAAGATACATATCTATTTTTATAGAAAGGATTCCGACCAAGGTTAGTCCCCAGGCAAGGATGGAGGAAGGCCACATGGGGAAATTCCTGGGAAGGGAGGTTATTTCCTTAATTATAGAACCATTGCTAATAATACACTGAACAAATCCCTTGAAATTATAACTCAAACAATATATATTCTAAAAGAATTAAAACCCTGCAAAATTGTCATCTCAATATGATACATCATAAAATAATTATACAAATGGTACTAAGTTTCATGTATGCCATAACCATCCAGACAGTAATAAAAATCCCAATCATGCATTGAAAATTTGGGCATATTATAGCAAATATAGGTAAACGAAAAACTAATCATTTCCTTATATTCAGTAAAATAAGTAACAACGATGTCTAGGAAATCATATGGAGCATTTTGCAAGACATTTTATGCAATATCCCTATTTTTAGCTTTTATAATTTGTGAATAAACCTAAATGTCACGTGGACCTAAGGAAAAATTATATATGGACATATTATTTTGGAAATTAATAAATAAATGCAGAAATCATATTAGTGTAGAAAGACAGAGTAATTTGAGACCAGGAATTCTGATCGATGAGAATGGACTAGAATCATAACACTTTCCAAAAATTCTACAAAAATCCTTAGAGAAAAATAAAATAAATCAAAATTATAATATGGGAGAAAAAGATCTAATAAAATCCTCAATAAAATGGAGAGGTACTGAGAATGGGTAAGAATAAAATAGGCTAAGAAAAAGATAGTTTTAAAAGAAGCTTTTGTGGAAAAAATAATAGCAAAGCCAAGACTAGGGGAAACAACATCTAAAAATAGCAGGACACCATCATGGAAATAAATTGAGGGAAAGCAATCTTAAATAAGCTATTACTAATGTGACAAGGGGGTTGTTTACATATGGGAAGAATTGGCATCTGCTTGGGGGAGAGTTGTGGAACAAGCTCGTGGTTGGGAGGAAAATATTCATTATACAGTGGTAAGTAATTTCTATGAAATTATCCGTCTATTAGCAATTCAAATTCACTTCTACTGTTATGAGTTAATAATAAATATGAAATTTAAATCAGAGGATAGATGAAAATTTGAACTAAGAAAGATAGGTTTCTATTATATGATATTAGAATGGGACTCTTATGAATTGTTATGTAAAGTGTGTGTTTATTTGTATTGTACAGTGCTATTTTTAGTAGTTAATTTCCATACGTATTTGGTAGAGTTTCAACTATAAATTAATATATTTAAGTCTCATATTCTGTTACATAGGCTCGAGATGGACTAGGGAATAAACAAGAAGAATCTCTAAACCCTATAACATGGCCTAAAGCTGTCATTTATTTCAAAATAGAAGTATGGAAATAAACTGAAAACTAAAATTATATGTATAATAAACAACAGTCATAATATAGTAAGGCACATATATATAAAGTTAACTATGTTGATTGAAAATTCAGATATGAATGTAAAAAGGAGGTTTTGCATATATTATGTCAAGTGGAAAATTATTTAAAAAAAAGAATAATTCAAAGCTAAAGGCATACATTTTCCAACATGAAAGAGATAAACAGAAAATATGTATTATTAAAATTTTATATACAAAACTGTCAATTATAATTGAAGGTGGAACTGTTCATTATACTAAGTTTTGAATTGTAGAGTGTGTTTCTAAAATTAAATTAGGGTCACAAACCTAGCAATATATTAAACAACAAAAAAAAGACATGTAGAGTGGAGGGGATTTGTAGTGCCTTCATTAGTCTAATGACCAACCTGAAAATTAGAAATATTGTTTGTCAGATGCTATGGTTGATGACAAGGATGGAAATTACATTTTGTAGAAGATATAGTAGCAAACCTGAAACAAACGGTGAATTTGAAATTAGAATTTTACTGAGAAGATAATAAAATAAAATCTAAGGAATAAATGCTAATATTAAAGGGTATAATAGGTGAGAGGAGATACCTGGAAATTAATATTCAATTCATAATTTTCTCCCTATACCTAAAGTAAGAAGGACTGTAAGAATAATTGAAGTGTGAAACATAATTAACAACATTAACAATTAAATTTTAATAAAATTAATTACAAGCGTGGGAAAGGAGGTGTAAATAATTGCAGAAGTGTTGAACCAATCTTGAATAAATACAACCATATGGGTAATAAAATTCTAGTGTTAAGTTCAGAAAGTTAAAATGAAAATTACAAATTGAATATCGAATAAGATATGTAAATACTTTCAGAAAGAGTGACAGATTATTAGAAAGAGAAGGAGAGGTTCTCAAACCTTCATGTAAGGAAGCTGATGAAAATACTATACATATATAAAAATATGAATAGTATTTTGTAAATGAAAATTTACGAGAACTACCACCAATAGGAGTGGTCTAAGTTAATATTCAATAAAAAAGAGTATAGCGAACATAAATATTAGATAAATCTGGAAGACAAGGAATGAATCCAGAAAATACGAATGCGGAAAATTCATTTGATTTCCTCGCAAGGATACATTAGTAGATATCTAAACTAATTAGAATCTAGAAAAAGGAAATTTCTAGAATTTTGGCTATATGGATATAGTCATAACTTCTTATATAAATTCACTAGACGAATGCTTCAGTAAGAAAATCAAATATGAATTTTATTTACTAAAAGTTAATTAAAAGGACTAAAATTGTTATAGAGATAATGATAAAGATAAATGAAATGAACTTTAGAGAAAGAAAAGGCATATAAAACAATTGACGAATGAATGTACAAAATTATGTCAAAATTGAATAAAAACAAACTAATATACAATTGGGAAAAATTAGTACAATACAAGCCAATTGAGAAATTTCCACGACTAAACATGTAAGTCAAGTTAAAATTTTATCTCAAGGAAATGACACATTTCATTGTAAGAAGAAGTCATATAAAAAAACACATCATTTCCATACTCATTTTATATGTAGAGACAGTGTACTCGTATAAAAACACACAACTTTTCCATACTCCTCATAGATGCAGAGGCAACGTATAAATACAACTAGTAACATATTAAAAAATGAAATGAATACGTTGTATTACTAAAATAAGGGAATATTTTGTTATTTTGAATTAAAACAAAATTAAACTCATAAAAAGAAGACCATACGAATATGCATAATTAGCAAAAGAAAGGATCATATTTAACCTCATGATATATTTACAAATTCCAAGACATAATGGTATAATTCTATTCAAAAGTATAAAATTAATAAAAGTTCAAAACACTGTAAGTTTCTGAGTCACGTCAAGGAGTCACATTAAGCATGAATATATATATATATATATATATATATATATATATATATATATATATATATACACATACACACACACACACACAGATATCTATATCTATATATATATATATATATATATATACTTTGTCTCTCAACAAATAGAATGTGAGTAAGAGAGAGTATGACATATGAGTATACATGGGTATACTCATATCCTATGAAAGTCTAGCAATATGCAGAAAGAGGAATATTCCACAATTTCATATTTTAATTAACTAATAAACCAATTGTCTGTCTAATTGAAAAAAAAACCAAAATGAAAATTAGGGGGTTTTGCAATATAACAGGGATTTGGAATTAAAAAAGTAATATTATAATTTCGAATGGGGGAATATATCTGCATAGTTCCGTAAGGGTCAGTATCTTCCCAAAATCAAATTTTGTCTCTTTCATTCTTAATTCTGGAAATTACGATGTGCAAGGAGACGTGATATATTAAGACCATATATATTAACGGTTTAATTATCTAAACATTGGAAAGTGGAAATTTCAGAATGCACCAAAACCATAGAAATTTCTTATAGCGAAATAAGGAAATCAAACTAATTACATGAAGAGGAAATTGGGCAAGTTCGAGTACCAAAATACTGGGTAGAACGAAAAGAATGTATCAAATTAAACCAAGCCATTCATATTAGTAGGTAGACAGAGTGATTAAAATTACCTCTTTCTTCCAAATATAGAAGTTCAATACGGTGGTTGAGGGAGACCATGTGTAAGACTACCAAGGCAGAGTAAATATTGTACAAAGCAAATGAGAGTAAAACAATTCAGTAAATCAATAAACAATATAATGCATATTAAAAGGTACTTGGAATAGAATGAAAAAAAAAACCCTAAAAAATGAATAAAATAGGAAAGCACAAAATAGGCAGTGCGTACCTTAGTGATAACCAAAAACCTCTGTCGAGGGTTAAGAATCACTGCAAAATCGAAATAGATGAGGAAACAAAAACTAAACCTCCAGCTGTGAGACTGGAAGAGACCACAACCATTATAGAGTAAGGTAAGGAAACGTCCTCCATGTTTCAGGCCAAAAATAATACTCTTCACCAGAATGAACAAAAACATAACTCTCTTATGATTGGAGCCACCAAAGCATAACCCTGCCGCAAACAAAAAACAAAATGACATGCCAAATGAAAAGGGAGGTGAGTAGTCTAAAATCCTTAGGGTTTTCAACAGAAATATCCATTGTCCAATGCCCCTAGATCTCCAACATACAAGTAGCATACAAAGGGTACATTGACCCACATGAAGCCGCGTGAACAATGGAACGTATAGACCCAAATGCGAGACAATAAGATGTGAATAGGATAGTGAAATAACTCTATAGTTAATGACCTTCGTACTTACCTACTTTGGTTGAGTGCAATTCAATATAAACCTTTATAACTATCAATGGTTTAATCATATTACTCCAATGGTGACGAGGGTCAATACAAACCTCTATAATTATCAATAGTTGAATTTTAGTTCTCCAAGGGTGACGAGGGGTCACATCGGTAGGTTATGGATTATGGTTAACTTATGGAATGATGTAATTCATCTTAGGGAAATGTATCAATAGCCAAATTTATTAAAGGGTATAGTAATTTCTATGTGATTCCAAATTTAATTGATAAGGTTAAGAAGTAGGAACAACTTCTATGGTTATAAATAAGAACATAATAAAATAAATAATTCCTAATTGATGCAAAAAAATAAGGAAATTATAATAAATATACATACGAATGTCACAAAGGTACAGTTACATTGTCCAGAAGGGTAAAAAGGACCAAACATAGTATCAAAAGAAGAAAACATTTTTTTTTTGGTGGTATTTGTTACAAGTGATATCGGAGCCCATGTTAAAAACTGTAGGCTTATGAGTCCCAACATAGAAAAAAAAATTTGATGTCAAAAAATAATAATTATAAAGTCATTTTAATTGTTATTTATGAATAATAATAGAATTTTGTGTATTAGATTGAAGTGTAGAAAAGTTACAGTTGCTTTCATGATTGACAGAGAAGAGTTCTATGTAGAAATTGGAGGTGGAGGGGCCCTACCAAATCCAAATTCTCAAATGCTAGAAATTATAAAGAATTTGCTGCAAGAAATGGTTAGCTAAGAACAAGCAATGAACGTTTACTATAGGCTAGTACTGAGCAAGATAGGTTGATAAGGGAATTAACCTTCACATCTAGTCATCATAGCGAAGACCCATAAATAAAAAGGAAAGAAACAGAACCGAACTCAGAGAGGTCTCAGGTTAGGAAGCTCAAAAAATAAAAATGAGTCACAGGGAGAATTCCGCAAGATTAAGCCTCCAACCTTTGATGGGGAGAAGGAAGAGGATGTGGAAGCCTCACTCCTGAACATGGTCAAATACTTCCAGGTATATGAATATGGAAGTAATCTGAAAGAAATATTGGAAGTTTACCAGGTGCAAGGTAAAGCCACACTTTGGTGGGAAAAGACCAAAATCATACACTTTATTGACAAAAAGACTATTTCAAGAGAATGAATTTAGGAGAAATTCAAATCTTGATAGCTTATTGAGAGGTATTATGATGACAAAGCAAAGGAATTTCATGAGCTAAGGCTTGGAAAACTAACTATGGATGAGTTTGTGACTAAATCTAGCAACTTAATTCATTTTATGCAATACATAAGGAAAGAAAAAGCCAAGGTACAATGATTTCTGAATTGTTTACCCACCATATACAAAGAAATGATTAGATTTGAAAATCCTAAAACTATGGATGAGGCTATTCGGAAAGAACGATTATGCTACTAGTAATTTAAAGGTAGGAATGAAAAAAAAAACAAGCAGAATAAGGCGAAGGGGAAGGTGCAAGCAAGCACACAAAGATCAAAACCAGCTTATTTGAAGAATTTTGGAAAAAACCACCGGCAAAAAAAGTTTTTAGGTGGGGAAAACAAGACAACACATTCCCACACTGGTTTTAAGAACATGGAAGGGAACAACGAAAGAGAAGGAGTAGTAAAAGCCAGAGAACCATTGAAATGTTGGGGATGCAGAGAACCTCATATGTTGCGAGACTGCCCACACAACACTCGTACAATCTAGAACATTCAAGTAGTACGAGAAGCAACTACCATGAATAATATTCCCCAAAATATTCCCTATATCAGTGTAGCCTTAGAAGATATAGAGGTTGAACATCAATCAACCATGATTGAAATTGAAGATATCATCTCTGACCAAATTGTGTCTTTTTTAATTGATCTAGGAGAAAATTTAAGTTATATCAGACCACAGGTAGCAGAAAAGTGTAAATAAAAAACAAAAAAAATTAGCACTCTTGGCTAGTATAGTTGGCTACAGGAACAAAGAGGAAAGTCACTCACAAAATACCCAAAACTTTTGTAAAGTTAAATGGATATAATATAGATATTCAATTAAACATCCTTCCTTTAGGATCTTATGGTCTCCTAGTTGGAATAGATTGGATGGAACAACAGAAAGAACTAGTGAATTGCTTAGAAAAAATAATGACTTGCACTTATGATGTAGGAAAATCTGTAGTATTCAAAGGGAAACCAAAACCAATTCCTGTTAGGTAGATTTTAGCATTACAATTGAAACAATAGCAAGAAAAGGTTGTTAAGTATATGCTATCTATATTGAATATTTCAGATAGCCAACAGAAAATGAATTTGTACAAGACTTACCTGTAATCAAGAAATTCTAGGATGTACTTTTGGAAAAAATTCCTCATCTTCCCCCTAAAGGATACATTTACTTTTATATTGAACTAGTACTAGGAGCTACCCCAGTTTCCAAGGCACCGTATAGAATGAGTACTCCTGAACTACTAGAGTTGAAAGTTCATTTACAGGAGTTGTTAGACAAGGGCTACATTAGACCAAGTGTGTCTATGTGGGGAGCACGAGTGTTTTTTATCAAAAATAGAGATGGCACCTTCCGGATGTGTATAAATTATAGAGAGTTAAACAAGGTAACCGTCAAGAATTGATACCCTCTCCCAAGAATAGATGATCTATTTGATCAAATAAGAGGGGCAACCATATTCTCAAAAATTTACTTGAGAACTGGATATCATCAACTCTGTATTAAATATGAAGACATAAATAATACAAACTTCTGAACTAGATACAGAAATTATGATTTTGTATTTTTCCCTTTGGACTCACAAACTCCCCTACTACATTCATGTGCCTAATGAACAATTTTCTACATAAACATCTAGATAAGTTTGTATTAGTATTCATAGATGATATTTTGATATACTAAAAAATAGAGAAGAACACTAAGAAAATCTTAGAATAGTGCTGAAAACCCTTAAAGAACATCAACTATATGAAAGACTTAGCAAATGTGAGTTTTACAAACCCAAGGTTCAATACCTGGACATGTCATCTCTAAGGAAGGATTGGCGAATCTAGAAAAGGTACAAGCAATATTGAATTGGCCTCTACCCACCGATGTACCAACAATACAATAATTTATTGGTACTGTCGAATAATACCTCAGATTTGTGGAAGGGTTTTCTACATTGGCTTACCCCATTAAATCATTGTAGAAAAAATGAGTGAAATTTGAGTGGATAGCCAAGTGTCAAGATAGTTTTGAACAGCTGAAAAAAAAATTAACTACTGCACCTATCCTAAAAATTATTGATCTAACTAAAAATTTTGTTGTGTGTACTGATGCTTGTATAGAAGGGTTTGGAGGAGTATTGCTACAAGATAATGCATCATATGACTTGGAATTTGTTGTTTTTATACATGTATTAAAAATGTGGAGACATTATCTATTGGGAAAGAAAATTATATTAATGAAAGATCACATAAGTTTAAAGTATTTATTTATCCAACGAGATTTAAATGCAAGATAAGAAAGGTGGTTAGCTTCCCTCAGTGAGTTTGATATCGAAATGAAACACATAAAAGGGAAAGAAAACGAAATTGTTGATACTTTAAGTAGACATTCTCATCAAATTTTGACACATGCAGGAAGCAGTGTAAAATTTGATGTAGAAAAAAAAAATCAAGGAGTATTATTGCAAGACCCTCACTATGTAAAATTGCAGGAAAAATTAGAGCAAGCTGAAATTGCATGATATACTATAAATCAGAAGGACTACTCAACTACAAGAAAAGATTGTATATTCCAAATGTATCCAATCTGAAAAATGAAATCTTAGATAAATACCATAATATACCTTATGCATGTCATCCAGGGTATCAAAATATGGTAACAACCTTGAGGAAAAACACGTTTTGGCTAGGAATGAAGAAGGAGGTAGTTGATTACTTGGAAAGGTGTTTAGAGTGTCAATAAGTTAATGTAAAACATCAACATCCTAATGGTATATTGAATCCTCTACCTATTCAAGAATGGAAGTGGGAAGTGATATCAATGTACTTTATTATAGGACTGCCACATACCAAATACCAACATAACTCTATTATGGTTCTAGTGGACACATTAACTAAAGCGACACACTTCATGTTTGTCCAGTCCAAAAGTGGCCAATGTGTTCATGAAAGAAATATTTAAACTCCATGGAATCCCAAAAATGATTATCTCTGAGAGAAACACAAATTTACATCTAACTTTCGGAATGGGGAAAAATATGAACTTCAATAAAGCTTACCATCCTCAAACAAATGGAGAGACAGAGAGAAAAAATGAGATATTGGAAGACATGTTGCACATGTATGTGATGGATACACCCACTAAGTGGGAAGACTTTCTGCATTTGGAAAAATTTTCGTACTATAATAGCTATCAGGCCTCCATTAAAATGATTCCATTTGATGCTTTTTATGGAAGAAAATGCCACACTCCACTTAGCTAGAGTCAACCAGAGGAAAAATTTGTCCTTGGACTAGAAGCACTACACGAGATGGAATGGACTGTGAAACAAATTCAGTAGAATATTAATGTAGCTCAGGACCGTTAGAAGAGTTATGATGATAATAAAGGAATTCACAGAGAATTCAAAGCTGGAGATCATGTGTATCTAAGGATTAAACCTCACAAAAGTACATTACATGTCGGTAGTTGTGCTAAGTTAGCACCTTGATACTGCAGACCCTTTGAGTTTTTGGAGAGACTGGGGCTAGTAGCTTAAAAATTGGCTGTACCTAGTAATATTAAAGTTCATAATATTTTCATGTTTCATTGTTGAAGAAGTATGTAAATGACCCTTCCCACGTGATTTACTAGACTATGATACATGTGGAAACAGAAGGAGACTTTCTTCCAGAACCACTTCATATATTGGAGCAGGAAGAAACTGTGCTCTAGAAGAGAACAGTGGCTCGGGAAAAAGTGCAGTGGAGGCATTTTCCACCTGAGGAAGCTACTTGGTAGTAGAAAGAAGTGATGAAGGAAACATACTCGTCATTGTTTACTGAATAAATAGAAAGATCTACAACACTGAAGATGGTGCTTTTGTTTATATGAGGACTATGTAATATTGCTATTTCATATTTTATAATTTGTGAATAAACCTAAAGGTCAGGTGGACATAAGGGAAAATTATTATGGACATATTATTTTTGGAAATTAATAAATAAATGTGGAAATTGTATTAGTGTATAAATTTTTACACCAATTTTTGGTCATCTAACCATTTAGAATTACATAGATCAAAATACACCATGTAAGACTAATTTTACCAGAGTAAAATTTCTTTCACTATAAGAAATAATTTAATAAACCATAGTTTATTAAGTTGTTTATGGTCCAAATAGGAAACCCCACGAGGAATAATTAAATAAATCCTTATTTATTCAGTTTTCCTCCCGGAATAATTAAGTAAACCATGTTTAAATAATATTCCTGGTCATATTTAACCCAATTAATAAAAAATAATTAGGTAAATCATTAGTTATCTTATTATTCTCAACAAATAATTAATTAAATGATTATTTAATTAATATTCCTTGTTAAATTTGACTAAATCATTTAGGAATAATAAATAATCATTATTTGTTAAATTATTCCTTAACCCCATCCTGGAAATGATAAAGAAATAATTTATTTGTTTATTATTTCTAAATGAATGGATTTAACGAGTTTAAATTCCTTTTCCCTCCAACAAAATATAATAAAATATTCCATGCAGTAAGATCTAGATCTTTGTTAATAATATTTTTCTATGCACCATTATCAAGGATAACTCAATATTTTGTTATAAATAGGAGGGTTTTCCATTCATTATTGAACTTTGATCCTTTTATCATGGTCGGACTTTGATCCTTTGTCATTTCCATACTTTGATCAGTTTTATTATTTTTCTTATCAAGCTCCCTTTGAGTTCAACATGTCTTGGGGTTTTCTACACCATTGAGAGAGAGAAACTTCTAGATTTGAAGCATTTAGGACAACCAAGAAGCCTTCCCATTGAGGGTGACTAGTAACATCATTCTTTGTTACCTTCCTAGGTGTTAATACATATAAAATTCTTTATATATCTTGTCTTGTCCATTGGATATTTGGAGAACCTCTTATTTCATTTTACTACTTAAATGTTTTTACTACATAGATCTGGGTTTTTATTTCATTTATTTCGACCATCTATTTCAGATCTAAAGAAGTTAGACATCCATCTTTGTTGTTAGGGTTGTTTTTCATGTGCAGCTAAAGTGATCTCTTTTCAGACACTTGCGTTAAAAATTCATTCTAACAATTGGTGACTCCACAGATTTTTATTTAGATTACTGCGCCACCATATGCTTCAGTAACAAGGGTTTTTATTTAGCTATTTTTAGTCTCTTAACGTTGTTTTTACCTTTTATGACCTAAAAGAGTAAAAATTCTAACTTCCGAGTGTTTCTAGGTGTTTTCCCCATGTAGCAGTTATCAGTCGTGCCAGAGATAGCAATTTTTTCCACAATGTGTCGCTCGAGAGTCCCAGAATTGCAGCTCACACTTTTGAGCCTACAACCTACGAGTTGAGGCTCAGGTCGCACCTATGGGGCAAAAAAATGTGATTTCAATAGCTAACAGGTCAGTACCTGCGAGCTACAAATTTTTACGGGATTTTTTCTATGACTGTAAGGGTTTTCCGCAAGCCCTGTTCATGGTTTTCTAACCTTAGTCTCAGCTCGTCTTAGTCTTGGATATGCTCAGTTTGTCTCCTTGAGGTAGGACCAAGCCCCTTATGGTTTTATTATGAATCCACCATTTTAGTAGCGATTTAGGTGAGTATGTAGTCTGATATTTGCAGCACTTTCAACCATTGTTTAGGGTTGTATCTATCCTTATTTCATATCCTTATAGATCGTTTATTATTCCAACCAAAACCCCCTCTTGATTTCTGCTTCGTTTCTCCCTTACGGTTCCCCTTGTTTCCCTTAGGGTTTTAACCATTCACCCCCTTTTTGCAGCAATTTTCCCTCTGGTTTCTTGCTGTTTTTTGCACCTTTTCCAGTAGATCTGAGTCATTATATCCTTGTCCCTTAGACCTTAGATATTTTGGACATCTTTTGTGTTTTGAGTCAATTTCGCCCACCTCTTAGAATATTTTTTTGGGAACACTTATTTTTGGGTTGAATTTATGCATCTTAGTTGTTTATTTTACCGTTGTTTCCATTTTATTTACAGTTATACAACATTTTTTCTTTTTTTTTAATACACAATGATCTAGGATTAATTAAAAATAAGAAACAACTTTCACACATGCACACCTAAAGCGAAGAGCACTTGGTTTAAAGCGCCAAGCCAAGACATAAACATCGTAACTAATTTGTTTGCCCCTAGTAACCTTTGGTTATTACTCTTCCATATTATTTGGGTATATATGTATTGCCATCATTGTTCCCCCAAGGTGCTTATCCTGGAGGCTCCTAGGCCTTCATCCTCAGTTTCTGTTAGGATGAATTACTCTAAAGCATAGATTTTGAGTTAGTCCTCTGCCGAGTCGCCATACCAACTCTGATTTTGGTCCATCAAGTCCTCCCTATGATTTCTAATTTGGTTCTCCTCCACCTCATTCAGTCAATATGTTAGGCACTAATGCAGTTGTTGCTCCTCAAGCTGGTGGTAGCCCCGACCCTAATTCTGGAGCTGCTACTAGTGGAACCACTACCAGAACTGATCTCAATACTCCTTTTCTACCTTTTATGGCAGGTTTAAGCCTTCCCAATTTCAGCCAGTTAATTAACGACCCTATACACAACAATCTAGGTTGCCCTGTTATTCCAAATAAGCTTCCTTATGACCTTCCTAAGGTTGAAGGAAACACTTGAGAGGACCATACTAATCACTTCCTCTCATTTCACATGCGGTGTTCGTCTAATTCTATCACTAATGTCTCCATCCGTCTTTGGTTATTCCTGCGTACGCTTACTGGAGACACTGCAAAGTTGTATGTGGACAAGGCCTTTGCCTCACATTCCAATTTTTTGACTTGTTCTAAAGCATTTCTATCCTACTTCCAGCTACCTCTCCGATATCATACCAGCACCGAGTTGTTGACAGCATTCTATCAAACTTTTTCCACCTGCCTTTATTACCATGTCCAAGAATGGCGTAGAAGGAGGGGCTTATGTCGATCTCCCACATTCGATGACCATGTCTATATGTATTGGTTTCTCAGAACACTTTTATATTCTATTGGTAAATATGCCACATCTCACTTTCGTCAGAAAGAGGAAGAAGCTCTCCAAATTGCTTTGAAATTTGACTTGATCTACGCCCAATCTATTTATGTTTATATGTTTTACCGTATCTTCCTAGACTGGGTGGTGCCAATGCACCAAGGGAATCTCATGCCACCGATAGTATTTTTGGGTCTCCTTCACATCCATATACTCATCCTCCCAAGGGTTATGGTTTCCCTCAAGCAGGGGCCAACTCCTCTAGCGATTATTCCCCTCCCAACAGCATGTCTCTAGAACAAAGAATATTTTCCCCATTGCATCAATCGATGCCAGGGCTAGCCTCTACTCAACTTGTTTACCCCAATTTTTCTCAGCCTCCTTTCTATCCTTATCTGTAGCCCAGTTCTCTAGCTGCTACAACATTCGCACCCCAGCCTCCCATGCCTTCTCCACCTCTGTCGCAACAACCACCTCCCCCTCAGAGTCATGTGTATGCGTAGGAGAGTGTGACTAATCCTCCCCATTCCAAGAAAAAGAGGAAAGGCAAACAAAATCAACCAGTGCAAGGTGATCAAGGGTGCCAAGGTAACCAACTGAACATACCCCAAGGGAACTAGCCTAACAATAGAAACCATCAAAAGGCAATCAACCCAAGCATAACAAGCCTTGTTCTTGCTATGGTACCCATGGCCATTATATTCATGATTGTCCCTTGTTACCCTAGATGCGCCAGTTGTGGGAAGTACAAGCAACATCTATAGGACAACAAACCACTACTTTAGCTCCTCCAAATACTTAGCCAGTTCAACTTGTTGTTTTCACTAATCCTTTCCCTCAGCAAGGATATGTTGCTACCCAACCCCCTCAAGGTCAAGACTCCCCTCAACCTTCACATTCTAGTGCCCTTGAATACCAGATTCTAATGCTGAATTCTGAGTATGTTAATACAGTTGATGTAACCTGTTAGATTCGGTTGCGCCAATAATGCATGCCACCTTCTTCGTCTACAACTGAGTCCCAAACAAAAGTTTCCAAAGAGTCCATTTTGACACCCAATTCTTCCTTACATATCGCTTGGCCACACATAGAGGTTATTCCCAACATCCCCGAAGGGCCATTATGCTGAAATGATGCTTCTACGAAATTCGCCCACACATACAACATAGTAGATGACTTGCCACAATCTTCATCGACCATGTCAACGCTGGAAGTCATCTAGTCATGCCCTTTAGAATGTAAAGTTATATTATGTGCTCTGGGTGTTGTGGATACTTCAAATGATCGTTTGATTGTCTTTGATGTTGACAATTCAGAACATCCCCCCTTACCTTCATCCGTCGCCTTCCAAATACCAGTCAAGATTCGTAATGCCCATGTCTCGCATTATATCATTGATGAGGGTGCATCCACCTGTGTGATGTGTGCCTCTGTTTGGAATAAACTCATTTAACCCGACTTAGCCCCATATACCATCACCTTGCATGCTAGAGATGATCGCCCTTCTCAGCCCCTAGACATGTACAACAATTTTCCTATCACTCTTTCAGGAAAGATTTTTTGTATTGACATTGAAGTCATTAACGCCCCCTTATATTACAATATCATCTTGGGTCATAGCTATACCTATGCTATGTTTGTTGTTGCATCTGCGGTTCACCGTAAGATGTGTTTTCATCCCAATGGAAAGATCATTTCCATCAAATAGTTAACATATTACGAACCCAAGTCTCATACCTTCCCTGAGTCTATCATATTTTCAGTGACTGATAAGAAATAAATTGCCCCTCTTACTAGTGTTTCACCTTGAGTCTTTAAATATTGCACCTTACTTGGTGCATTCCCTGGTCTGCCCCATCTCATCGTTGACCCCAAATCGTCAAATTTTTTCATGATGAAATCATATCAAATTAGCCACAAGAAGACTAGTTCAACCAGCCATCCACCAATGCCTCCACAACCTGCTGGTGGTCACTCGATGAAGCCTTTAGGACCTTATGATGAAGGACCTTCTCCCTCTGCTGGTGTCTCTTCTACCCCTTCTCAACCAGGAAAGGTTCCACGTAGCCTTAATCTGCTGGGAGCCATTTCTCCAGGCCATTACCTATCTGGTCAGATACCATTTCTAGCTCCCCATTTTGGATTCTTTCCAGTGCCTGTTATGCCAGTGTAATGTCTCTCATTCTCAATAATTTCTACATTGAGAACTATCAACTTCTACTTTATAATTCTTTATAATTAAGCCATAAGCATAATACAACCACATATATTTTTATTTCCATACCCATAACCTTAATTTACTTTTTAATATAGTCTGAAGATCTTGACTCCTTGCGCTCTTACCTTGACATTTATATACATCGATCTTAATACTAAAGTCCTATTTAGCACCTTATTCCAAACTTGGGTTTACATTTTAAATTTTTATTATATTCTGAATAATTCTTTCCCTTCTACCTAGGGCAAAGAGTATTATTCGTACACCCTACCTATCAAAAATATCTAACCTATTATTAACACTCAACCTAATTTATTCTTTGAAATTAATGTCAATTTTGACAATGATTTCTGAATGATTATTTCTGTTTAATGTATGACTCCTCTCGTTTTTCCACGTTAGTACCCTTGTTACCAACTTGGCTCACAGTTCACTTCCTCGAGCCAAAAAAATCATGGAGTGTCAACTCATCTTATGGATTTTATTTCGCATTAATTTTTGCAATCCTCTTGGTACGTTTGGAATTTAAATACGCATATATGCTCGTCCTTTCAAACTAGTATATCTTTGATCTGAGGATGAATGGTTAGATGTTTGCCACTTGTAGGGTAGGATTTAATTATGGTTTTTGGAATCATTATTGCTATTAAACTCAATTTTACAACTCTATGCCTTCTCTATTCATTTTCCATAACGATTTTTTTTTTTTAAGTTTCCTCATTCAATTTCGTAAACATTATTCTCTTATCTCATACTAAATTGTCACCGTCAATTCTTTGGCTTATGCAATATGTATACTTTCTTCCCTTTTGTTGAATACTAGATGAAACCATTAAATACGAATTATCAATGTAATAGATTTATAGTATATAAGATTATAGTTATTTCAATGATACACTTTCTCTTCACTCTAATACTTTCCTACTACTATACATTAGACTAATATATATATATATATATATATATATATATATTTCATTCCTTGACATGTTCTAAATGCTTCAAAGCCCTTATTTTAATTGTGGTTGTAATTTAAGATGTGCTTTCAAGATCTGTGGCCATGTACTATACTGAAGATATTTACTGTAATTATATGTGAACAATTTTATTAAATATTTACAACTTTCTCTCCTATAGTTAATAAGAGATACAATCTTTTAGTATCAATATAATTACCTTTGTTCCTTGTTAATACAAATCTGAAATGATATTTTCTACTATATTTAATGTACCATTTATATTTTTTGTTGTATTTAAATTTCTTAGTTTTTCTTCTATAACAATATGGTAAAATGATTATCTCACTTCGATGGTTTAATGTTATACCATATTATGAATTTTCATGACTGAAATGAAGGAATCTAATGTAGATTGGTACTAATTAGTTTCTGTGCAATATACGAGATGAATTTTAGCATACGCATATGTAGAATTTATTAAAAACCAGTACTACTAGCATTTTCTGCTAGGCTTACATGGAATAATTATCCATATCCCAGTACCCTACTACTTATAATTTTCTGCTCTACTTCATATCTCTATTTTATTATTGGTGTACTAGATTAGAGTATAGTTTTACTTTACTTAGTAAATTCTAAGTTTTCTCTACTATCCTTTGTATAATTATATAATAACCATGAAATGCTACTTAGAATTTCCATATTTTTAGCTTCTTTTCTGCATCTAACATAGAATTTTCATCAAATAATATAGATAATAAAATCTGTTACACCAAAATTTATATCTACTAACCAAAATAACACTTCTCTATGAGATACTGATCGCCAGATGTAAACCTGTTCTAGGTTTAGACATTCTAATAGATGGGTCTCATTAGATTTTTCCCATACTACTATACAAATTAATTCTGTTAAACGTATGGGGTATTTAATAACTGAACATCGAGTAATTTAATTCTAAATATTTTGAGATGATAATATCTACACATATTAATACCATAAGATTATAAATTAAATTGTTCTAGTCTGCATACCGGTTTATATGACTAGTCCTCCCAACCGTAGAGTTCTATCTCCTTAACTCACCCCTGAGCTGAGATCCTTGCTTCCTTGGATAGACAACCCTCTGTCTATCGTGGAGCAGTTTATTTAAACAATGCTTTCCCAATCCTATTTCTAATTTCTGCGTCCAGAAATTCCAAGATGCTTTATTCCTGTTTTTTCCTAGGCTTCCCTCAATGAGGTACTTTAAAGCTATTTTTCCGCTTTTACATCTTTTCTTCCTCTTCCGAATTACTTTCCTCTTCATTGTGGAAATTATATTTTTCTCTCCCAATATAATTTAGTAATATTCCTTTCAAGGTTTTTCTGAAAGGTTTTTGGAAATTATAACCTTATCCATATCCTCATGGATCAAGGTTTAGGATCTCCATCTCAATCTAGTCATGTTGCACACATAATTATTCTATTTATATTTATTGATAAGTATTTAAATAAATCCACACATTGTTTCTCCATTGGGGTCCACTTTCCCTTTGGATTTTGTTCAAATGTCAAATTAAAAACATAGCAATTTGGGGTGTTACACATTCCCCCTCTAAAAACAAACAACGTCCTCGGTGTTGACAAAATAACTTTAAACAGTTCACTGTGAAAACAGTGATGGATACTTTTCCATCATTTCAGTTTCTCTTTCCCAAGTAGCTTCTTCAGCAGTAAAGTGCTTCCATTGCACTTTTACTCTGGCTACTGTCCAATTTCATAGTTTAATTTCTTCTCGCTCCAAGATTTGAAGCGGCTCGGGAAGGAATTCGACTTCTGGTTCTACCTGAATCACATTCCAATCAATAATGTGAGCAGAATCATGTACATTTTTTTTTTAATTAAGAAACATGAAACACATCATGAACCTTAATATGCATGGGTAAGGCCAATTTAGAAGCCACTGGTCCCACCCTTTCTAGTACTTCAAATGGTCCACAATATCTAGGAGCTAATTTTGCACAACTACCAGTGTGAAAAGTGCTCTTCTTTGGCTTAATCCTCAGATACACATGATCACCCACACTGAAATCTTGATGCACTCTCTTCTTGTCTGCATAGCTTTTCTACCGATCTTGAGCTGTCTTGATATTTTTTCTGAATTTGTTTGAAAATTCTTTCCATTTCCTGCAAAGTGTCTGGTCCAAGCACTAATTTATCTTCAGGTTGGCTCCAGATTAAAGGAGTGTGGCATTTTCTTCCATAGAGTGCTCCAAATGGACTCATTTTTATGGAATTTTGATAACTTTTTTTATAGGAAAATTCTCCTTAATGTATATAGTCTTCCCATTTATTTGGCCTATCCATTACATACATCCTTAGCATATCTTCCAGAATTTGATTTGTTCTCTCGGTTTGACCATTCGTTTCAGGGTGACAGGCAGTACTAAATTTTAATTTAGTACCCATGCCCCCAAACAAACTCTTCCAAAAGGCTGCAGTGAACTTGGCGTCTCTATCAAAAATAATCATTTTAGGGACCCCATGTAGCCTTACGATCTCTTTCATGAACACATTTGCTTCTTGGGATGTTCAAAGGTAGATTTAATAGGTATGAAATGTGCAGTGTTCGTCAAAGTGTCTACCACTACCATCACCGAGTCATGCTGATATTTGGTCCTTGGTAACCCGGTTATAAAATCCATAGAAAGAGTTTCCCATTTCCATTATGCAATTGGTAAAGGATTTAGCAGTCCATCTGGATGCTGATGTTCAAATTTTACCAGTTGACATTCCATGCATCTAGCTAGGTAGCATGTTACATCCTTTTTCATCCCTAGCCAAAATAACTTCTTTTTCAAAGCTATGAGCAGTTTCTGATAACCAGGATGTCCAGAATAAGGTTTTTTATGATATTCATCTAGAATTTCCTTTTTGAAAGAGTTTACATTGGGGATGTATAATTTTTCTCTATAAAAAATCATTCCATTATGATTTTGTGTATACCCTTTCATTTCCTTTTGCAGCAATTGAATTTTCAGTTTTTCATAGCTTGGATCTTGATCTGATACTTTTTGAATTAATCCTTCTAAGTCAGATTTGGCACTACTCCCAACGTTGCTTATTTTTTGGCAAGCATTTTATGCTTAGGGCATCAACAATTTTGTTTTCTTTTCCTTTAATATGTTTTATCTCCATGTCAAATTCACTCAAAAATGACAACCATCTAGCTTGTCTAGTGTTCAAATCTATTTGAGTGAAAAAATACTTTAGGCTAATGTGATTTGTCATCGTAATAAATTTCTTTCCTAGAAGATAGTGTCGCCACATCTTGAGAGCATGAATTACCGAAGCTAACTCAAGATCATACACACTCTAATTTTGTTCATGTTTCTTAAGTTTTCTAGATTCATAGGAAATAACAGAATTTTCTTGCAATAATACACCACCTAATCCCTCTCCACACACATGAGTACATACTACAAACTCCTTATCAGGATCAGCAATCTTTAGAATAGGTTTTGTAATAAGTTTCAATTTTAGTTGTTCAAAGCTATTCTGGCATTTTTCCGTCCATTCAAATTTTGTACCTTTTCTTTGCAATGAAGTTATGGGATAGGCTAAAGTGGAAAATATTTCTACAAACCTTCTGTAGTACCCCGCAATCCCCATAAATGATCTTACCGATGATACGTCAGTAGGTACAGGAAATTCTCTAATAGACTTTATCTTCTTAGGGTCAAATTCAATCCTTGTTCTGAAATTATATGCCCCAAATATTGAATTTTATCCTTATAAAATTCACATTCGCTAAAATTGGCATACAATTGATTCTCCTTAAGAGTCTACAACACAATTCTAAGGTGTTCTTTATGCTTTGCCTCACTTTTTGAATAGATTAAAATGTTGTGAATAAATACTAGTACAAATTTATCTAAGTATTTATTCAATACATTGGGTTTAAATTTTAAATTTTTATTATATTCCGAATAATTCTTTTCGTCCTACGTAGGGCAAAGAGTATTATTCATACACCCTACCTAACAAAAATATCTAACCTATTATTAACACTCAACCTACTTTATTCTTCGAAATTAATGTTAATTCTGGCAATGATTTATGAATGACTATTTCTGTTTAATGTAGGACTCCTCTTATTTTTCCATGTTAGTACCCTCGTTACCAACTCGGCTCACAGTTCACTTCCTTGAGCCACGAAAATCACGGAGTGTCAACTCATCTTACGGATTTGATTTCGCATTAATTTTTACAATCCTCTTGGTACGTTTCGCATTTAAATATGCATATACGCTCGTCCTTTCAAACTGGCATATCTTTCATCCGAGGACAAATGGTTAGATGTTTGCCACCTGTAGGGTAGGATTTAATTAGGGTTTTTTGAATGATTGTTGCTATTAAACTCGGTTTTACAACTCTATGTCTTCTCTATTCATTTGCCTTAATGAAATTTTCACTCTGTTCACCGATTGGTGAATACATAATGCTCTGGTGGTATTACCCACGACACATCCCATTTTTTTTTACTAGCTCAACAACCTTGCCTCCGCGCCTCGAATCATTGGTAAGCATTTAACGTATTCCTCTTCTCTTTTGTGAGTATGTTTTGAAAATCTTGGGTGGATAATGTAGCGCTTCATTTGAACTTTTCTGTAGTATGGGTTCATCTGCTTTCTATGGAGTTTTGTTGCCGAGTCAAGTATTTTTTATTTATTTACTTATCAAGAGCACATTTCCATTACCTGACTTTTTATGTCCTATCAGCTAGGTGAATAGAGATATTTTCTTATTTACAGAGCTGGGTATTTTCATCATTGGTTAAATGTATTTTTACTCAAATGTATTCAACTTAGTCCCTGTCAGCTCTTATCAGATAATAGAATGATTTCCAGCATCAATTTATTTTCCATCTTTTGTATTACACAATTAAAACATCCCATAGTCTTAACATTTCGATTTCGTTTTGAAAACTCACTGTATATCCTTAGGTTTATATGATTATTTTATATAGTTCTCCTATTCTTTGTATTTTAATGTGAATATCTAGTTTTGAAAATCTGAGTATAGCAGTCATACTCTTCAGATTTTGATTTTTAAGTGGTTACTAATTCCACTTAGTGATTTACTACTTATAGTTTTATATAATTCCTTTGGATATGTTACATGTTATCATGCCCTATCATGCATGTAATCCTCATTTAACTTACACCAGATTGGGGTTATTAACGTATATGCTACGCTTTCCACAGCAATGGAACCACACTATGTGAACCCCTCTTTTGCAAGGAGAACACCCCACTTTGCTTCTCTGGAGTGCGACATTTTTAAATCTACCCAACTCGAAATATTTTGATGGCAGATAACTTTTAGCCTCATGCTGAGAGATTCGACTCTGCATCTGAGTTCGTCGTGTTCCAGAGGTAATGAAATATTTTATTTCTTACCTACTCTATTCTTCCCCGCACCTAGTTTTTCTTTTTTTTCTTTTCAGTAGCTATTTTGTAATATCTAAAGTTTTTGTTTGCTTTTCGTATAAAGATACTTCCTTCAATCTTGGGAGTCTGATAAGGTAATAAAATTTAAACTGACTATGGATTTTGCCACACTTTTCTTACGGAAAAGCTCTTTTTTTTTTTTTTCTGTTGACATATTTCTCTTTTGTATTGGTTTCAGGTGCATTACTTCTGGTTTGGTTTTAACTCTATTTCCACACAGAGTCCTTCTCCAGCACATGCTCTATCCTTACCCGATTTCTATGTATGCAAAGGTCAGTACAGCAATGCCAAGGATAACTAAACACTGAGTTTCGTTTTTACTTATTCATTTAATGGATACACCCAATTTCTACTTGTCAATAGCTTAATATATAATATGATGCTACTCTTACAAATTGTTTTAAACTTTAATGTAAGAATTAACTATGACATTCTGTGATTTCCTTCCCATGTGAACTGTGGAGTTTTTTATTTTTTTTAAAGTTTCCTCATTCGATTTCGTAAACATTATTCTGTTATCTCATACTAAATTGTCACCGTCAATTATTTGGCTTATGCAATATGTATACTTTCTTCCCTTTTGTTGAATACTAGATGAAACCATTCAATACAAATTATCCATTTAATAGATTTATAATATATAAGATTATAGTTATTTCAATGCTACACTTTCTCTTCACTCTAATACTTTCGTACTACTGTACATTAGAGGAATATATATCTATATACATACATACATACATATATATATATATATATATATATATATATATATATATATATATATAATTCATTCCTTGACATGTTCTCAATGTTTAAAAGCACTTATTTTAATTATGGTTGTAATTTAAGATGTACTTTCAAAATCTGTGGCCATGTACTGTACTGAAGATATTTACTGTAATTATATATTAACAGTTTTATTAAAGATTTAGAACTCTTTCTATGTTGTATATAATTTACAAGTTTATGTCCTACAGTTAATAAGAGATACAATCTTTTAATATCAATATAATTACCTTTGTTCCTTGTTAATACAGATCTGAAATGATATTTTCTACTATATTTAATGTACCATTTATATTTTCTGTTGTATTTAAATTTCTCAATTTTTATTCTATAACAATATGGTAAAATGATTATCTCACTTCGATGGTTTAATGCTATACCAGATTATGAATTTTCATGACCAAAACAAAGGACTCTAAAGTAGATTGGTACTAATTGGTTTCTATGCAATATACCGGATGAATTTTCACATAAGCATATGTAGAATTTATTAAAAACCAGTACTACTAGCATTTTTTGCTAGGCATACATGGAATAATTATCCATATCCCAGTACCCTACTACTTTTAATTTTCTACTCTACTTCATATCTCTGTTTTATTATTGGTGTATTATATTAAAGTATAGTTGTACTTTACTTAGTAAATTCTAAGTTTTCTCTACTATCCTTTGTACAATTATATAATAACCATGAAATGCTAGTTAAAATTTCCATATTTCTAGCTTCTTTTCTGCATCTATCTTAGAATTTTCATCAAAAAATATAGATAGTAAAATCAGTTACACCAACATTTATATCTACTAGCCAAAATAACACTTCTCTATGAGATATTGATCGCCAGATGTAAACCTGTTCTAGGTTTAGACATTCTGGTAGATGGGTCTCATTAGATTTTTCCCATACTACTATACAGATTGATTCTATTAAACGTATGGGGTATTTAATAACTCAACATCAAGTAATTTAATTCAAACTAATTTGAAACAATGATATCTCTACACATATTAATACCATAATATTATAAATTAAATTGTTCTAGTGTGCATACACATTTATATGACTAGTCCTCCCAACTGTAGAGTTCTGTCTCCTTAACTCACCCCCGAGTTCAGATCCTTGCTTCCTTGGATAGACAACCCTCTATCTGTCCCGGAGTAGTTTATTTAAACACTGCTTTCCCAAGCCTGTTTCTAATTTCTGCATCCAGAAATTCCAGGATTCTTTATTCCTTTTTTTTTCCTAGGCTTCCCTCAATGAGGTACTTTAAAGTTTTTTTTCTTCTTTTACAACTTTTCTTCCTCTTCCCAATTACTTTCCTCTTCATTGGGGAAATTAGATTTTTCTCTCCCAATCTAATTTAGTAATATTCCTTTCAAGGTTTTTCTGAAAGGTTTTGGGAAAGTCTAACCTTATCCATATCCTCATAGATCAAGGTTTAGGATCTCCATCTCAATCTAGTCATATTGCACACATAATTATTCCATTTATATTTATTGATAAATATTTAAATAAATCCACACATTTTTTCTCCATTGGGGTCCACTTTCCCTTTGGATTTTGTTCAAATGTCAAATTAAAAACATAGCAATTTGGGGTGTTACATTGAGCCTTTCTAATTTGACCTTGGGGATCTGAATCTGGTAAATTGATCCCCCAACCAATACTTTGCCTAGTCATCTCAAACCTTATACCACTTTGACCCTATTAGCATATTTGGCCCAAGCCTACCTTTAATCCTACAAAGAGCCATCAAAGCTTTTTCATAATTGAAGAGTTACCAAAATTAATTCCACTGGCAGTGTTCTATTAGATATTTTCTTTGTTTAGGCCTTACATGGCCATACATTTTTAATTTTCAGTTGTTTTTAATAAATGAAGTTTCCCAAAGTAGATTGGGGAAACTGACTCAAGTTTTAGTTAAATACTGCTTGAATTTTCATAATCAAGGGTTGGATATTGTTAGCCCATGCATTGTAAGAAATATTATATTGGAGCACTGTAATTTTGGAGCTGGACATCAATAATCAAAGGCCGTTTTCAGGATTCTTGAGGTGTGTTAAAATGGTGATGTGTTACTTTTTTTTTAAATGTTTCCATTGTTTTCTTTGATGTGCATCTGTTCATCTAATTGTAAATCAGAAATTTTAGGTTAATATTTGTTGTCGGAGTACCTTAATTCTGTTTGCATTTACAATATTAATGTTTTCTGCTGAATTCTGATTAAATAATTCTTAACTTCTCTTTAGTCACTATTTAAACTTACTATTTATTTCACCTCATAACTCATACAGCTCTAAAGACCCATTTAGCACAGTTAGCTTGCCCTATGATGCTCTTGATGTTGATGTGCTATTTCAGCCTTTTGACTCCATAGCCCAATGGATTAGTCCCTATAGCCCTATCTGTCCAACCACACCATCAATCAAACAAAAAACCTCCATCACTGTAACTAGCCTAATATAAACATTTATAATCATCAAGTTAAATCATAAAAACAGAGAGAGCCCTCTCTAAGTCTAGGAAGGCTAGGTCCTGGACTCCCAAGTGGTTTTATGTTGTACTTTGTCTTTTGTTCTTGCCAACCTTAAAAATTAAGGAGGGATAACATAATGGTGACCATACTAGGGAGTTACTGAAAAGCCCATATTTCATGAGAAGTAAAAAACACTAGTCGAGTTACTGTGTGATTTAAGTATTTTCTACAGATTGTTTTTTTTGAAAAAATATGTAGCCTTTTTGTGCCTTTGGTGTGAATTTTGACTTCTAGAATAATATTTTCCAGAACCCATCCTAACCTAAATCCCCCTACAATATTTCACAATCGAGAGAAAATCCTAAGAAAAACTCCCAGATCCAAGAATCAAAATATTAGCAAGCCTCTTCACAAAGCAAGTTCCCTCCTTGAAAACCTTACAACCTTGCAAGGTATCCAGTTTGACTTACAATTTGAGCAAAGCTTGTTCATAAATAAATCTCGGAATTGGATAGCCCAAACAGTTTTTTATCCATCCATATTACAACAAATTCCTATTGGGGAAGTCTCTACATCCACTCAAACTGATTTTTTAGCTTCTCCAACACTTTGACTTCCTTCAAGGTCTGGTAATAGAGCTCACCTCAGCTATTGATGACGCTTATCTTCAGCAGTCTATATAATTATTTGACTTGACTATAGCAGCTCCTTTTGTTATCTCCAAGTATACTTATCCTCAGTCAAATTGCTCAAGTGTATCTGCAGCTCCTACCATTTCCTTGAACCTTTCTCACCAGAGTGCCCAAACCTTCACTCATACACCCACTATCTACCTTCCTCTATTTAACCCTCCACCTCCCTTAGTCAACCCTCCTTGTGTTGCCCCACCACCAATCATGGAAGCCTGGTATTCTCCATTAGCGCTACCACAACCTCTTTTGCCTATGCCACAGGATTATCAATCCAAAATCCCACATTTTGATGGAACTGGTCTTGAAACTACTTAAGAACTTGTGGACAAAATGAATGACGTTTTTTACTACCAAGAGATATAGGATGAAACTATCCAAATGAGAATGTTTACTCAAAGTTTAGGGGGAGAAGTAAAAAAATGGTTCAATGTTTTAACACTGAATAGTGTCCATGACCTCCTTGCCCTTCACTATCTATTCATAAATAAATGGGAAGTTAAGAAAAATCCTCTCTAAAAATTGTCACAATATGAAAACATCAAGAGAAATTTTGGAGAGAGTATACAATATTATTGTACCAGGTTCAATAGTGTATACAATTCCCTCCTTCCTCACATGAAACCCCCACAAGGTTTAGCGCTAATGAAATTTTTAGATGGTTTTGACCCATAGATGGCTTATCAGTTGAGAGATAAATACTCAACTACATTGGAAGACATGCAAATGGGTGTAGTAAGTGTGGAAGCAAACCTAATTGCAAAAATGGATAGAATGAAAAATGGGAATATCGTCACTATTAGGGAAAATCCTGTAGCCTCCACATCCAATGCTAATATTGATAGCTTGATTAGAGCAATGGAGAGGATGATGGAGAGGATTAACCTGAATGAGAGAGATATCCCTAGGGAAAATCAGCCACCTCCTCAAAATAGAAACCAAAACTTTAGAAGAAACCCCCTCAAATAAGACAGAGAGGACAGAGAGGACCTGACCAACAAATTAGGCATCCATTCCAAGAAAATTATGCTCATGAAGATGAGGGGGTGTTTGAAAAACTAGAAGAAAGTAAAATTAATCTGATGGGAATCAATAATGAAGATATTATTTTCCTCACCGAAGAAGAACAAGATTTATTTTATTTTACTCAAACTGAAGTAGAATTTGAAGAGTCTGAATATTATAACCAAGGATTCGAGAATGTTGTCATGGAGGTTCATAGACAATATAATCTCCGAATAAATAAGGATTCATACATTCCCAAGTGAAATAATTATGAAAACTCTACTAAAAAGGCCCGTGAAGTTGATCCCAAGAAAATAGCAGAGAGTTCAAAGGAAATTGCTAAAATCCCTGGAAAGAATGATCTAAAAAGCAGCACTAGTAGATCAGTGGTCAGCCCTAGAAAAACTATTCCAGTTGATATCCCTAATACAAGTCAGCCATCTGAAGTTGCTACAAAAATAGTTCTTGAGAAGAACGATTCGAACCTACCAAAAACATAGACACCAGTCAGGATTGACAATGAAATTGACAAAATAAAAATCTTTGTCCCTCTCACTGAATTGGTGAACCAAGATGTATATAGGTCCGAAGTCTTAAAAGCACTAAACATAGAAGAAATTACTGATACTGTCAATATAAATGATGACAAACCTAAAATTTTGTTTGGGCCAGAAGTAGAGGGTAGATTCTAGGATGGAGGTGTTCCCCCATTTTATCTCAGTTTGAATGTTCATGAGAAATTCCTCCATAATTCCAGGATAAACTCAGGTGAATCTCATAGTCTCATGCCAAAGGAAATTATGGATAAAATTGGACTGAAGATAACTAGACCCTACAAATACTTGTACTCATTTGAATCCAACAAAGTGAAATGTCTAGGGCTCATTAAAGATCTCTGTATTACCTTAGCCTAGATACCAGCCAAGAGTCTAGTGATGGATATAGTGTTGCCTGACATCCCTCCTAAATATGGTATGCTTTTGTCATTCTCATGGGGAGTGAAGCTTTCAGGCACCCTCCAAATGGATACGACTTATGCTACCATATTATTTTTTGGCCAACAAAAGAGATTGTATAGGGAGACTCTATTGAAATACATGGCGAGGAGTCAGGAATAGCCTCATAAATACCCCCTGTACTCTGTCCATAGTGACCTTGATACATTTATTTTTTAAAATGATGAAAATATTAATGAACAAGTAGCTGGAGAAGAAGAAGATCATAAGACAGAACAATCAGACCAAATGGAAATGGTGCAACACAAGTCTAAACCTGAACCTTTTTGGAACATGAGTTTTTATGGCTCTTGTGGAAAAGCTGGCTCAAGAAAAGGAGTGTGGGTATGCAATACTGAAGATAGGCATACAGAAGGGCATTCTTACAAACTAAACTTTTAGTGTACCGATAATATAGCATAATATGAGGCACTCCTTTTGGTTTTACAACTACTGAAGAAATTGGGAGCCAACAAAATTTATGTTCATGGAGACTTTGAGCTGGCCATTAAGCAAATAAAGGGAGAATGTTCAGAAAAGCATCCCAAATTGAGAGCATACAGGAATTCCACCCTTGACCTCCTGAAAACATTTGAAGAATATTACCTTGTTGCAGTTCTAAGGAATTAGAATATCCTGGCTAATGGGTTAGCATTTTAAACTAGCACTTATCAATTACCTCATCCTAACAAACAATATATAGTGGAGGTTAAACACCACCCAACAGCTCCTGACAATATGAGATATTGGAAAGTCTTTGGAAATGACAAACAGATTGATAATATCTTGCAATCTAAGGGTGAGTTTGAATATTCCAATTTGGACCTAGACAATGAAGAAGACTTCTCCATTAAAGAACTAATGTGTGGGGAGGAACGTCCTCATAATTAATATATTAATTTTTTAGCAAATAAAGATCTACATAGAACAGAGATGCATGAATACCTTGAAAAGGAGGAATTTGAAGTACTGGAATTGAGAAACAACACATTGCCTAGACCACTCGTCCCTCTGGAGGAACTATTGGATTTCAATGACATGGTTATGAAACCAAAAATGGAATCTACAGAAGCAAATATCGAAGATTTCAATATAGGCAGTGAGCATAACCCCAAAATAGTAAAGTTATCAAAGACACTACCGGCATCCATAAAGCAGAAATACATTGTTTTGTTCAAAGAGTTCATTGATGTGTTTTCCTAGAGTTATGAAGACCTAAAATCTTATTATATTGATATTGTTCGGTACAAAATTTGAGTCAATGAGAACTAGAAGCCTTTCAAACAAAAAATACGTAGGATAAATCCTATCCAAATGCCTCTGGTTGAGAAGGAGATCAATCAAATGCATGATGCTAAGATAATAGTCCCAATCAGGTACTCCGTGTTAGGGTCCTATAATAATAAGATTCATAATTTTGAATTGACTACGATTAGTCTTGTAATATGTACATACTTTTCTTTCGGCAAAATTGTTTTCCCATATTACAAAATATAAAGAGGGTAAGTCCTAAAAGAAAAATCAAAGGACTGAAAGAAAAATATCAAAACAATAATATAAAAATATGAACCCCACTAAAAAAGAGATAAAAATAGATCATGAATGTGATGCAAATTCAAATTCCACTACTTTTTACTTTACTTTGAAAAATAAGGTTGTGTGCAACTTGTCAAAGTGCCACAATCCATGAAGGTTAAACTACTTAATCTTGATCTTTCATGCTTTAAATTCCATTATGATAGATAGAGAATAAAGATCTAGCCAAACTGTTTAATCTTGGCAGATCAATAGTTATGTAGAGAAATAAAATTAGCTCAACAGTTTAATCTGAGCCATTGGAAGTAATAAGGTTAGAATTAGATAGTTTTTTGTTAACAGAAAAATAAAGAGGGTCAACAAGCTCAAATGTACCCATATAAATGAAGAAAAAATGTTAGGGTAGATGATGGGTAGGCATAATCAGTTTTCACAAGGCATGGATAGGAAAAAATGGTCATTTCATATTACTAACTTCCTTCTTAACTTATTTCCCTTGTAAAAATACCCCTTCCCCTTCATAAAATACCCTTTTCCCCTTACTTCACTCATTTTCCCCTACTAAAATCCCTTTTCCTAGATTAAAATACATATTTACCTTTGGAAAAGTAAAAATCCCTTTACTATTTCCCTTTTTCCATTTAAAACCACTAAAACCCCCTTATCCTAAGTTTTAATAATTAAAATGATATTGTCGGGCCCACTATATCAAAACCTTCCCCACATCACTTTTTATATTAAATCTTAGTGTATTTTATATCCCACTGATATATACATTCCCACATAGATTATATTACTAACCCACATATTTATTAAATCCCTTTATAGTCATTTATCCCATATTATATTAACTCCCCTTTATATTTAGTCCCCAACCCATTATTATATTTATAACCTATAGTTTTCCCGCATTTGATATATCCTGGGCCTACCTTATAACTCCGATACATAGTAAACCCTTTTCATATACATAAATATCATTGCATAAAATATACCGGGCCCCATTGCCTATTATATCCCCAACTGATCTCTGCAATTTTCCCATCTGTCGGATCTTAATTGATTAGATCCGATGGCCAATAAGCCTTATCACATCCCTGATCACCTGACCATTAACACTACTGAGACCTTTAGAAATGAGCAGTTTTCACACCCCGCTTCTCTATTACGTGGCAGTCTCTCATTGTATCACATCCTTCCAACTAAAACCATTTACCATCTTCTCTCCATGCGAAAAATGCCAAATGGTATTCTTGACCGTTGCAATGATACCGCCCCTCCATTTGAAATTAACCCCACGCATTAAAGTTTAATCAATTCTAGTTAAAAAGCATAAAGCCGCCCTTTGCCAGCCTTTTTCACAATTTATGTTATATTTTTCACAAATATAGCTACTTCCAACCTATTCCTAAGCAAAAGATTACTCTTCCAACCTATTATCAAGCCATCTCAACCAAATTTCAAACCTCTTGATGCTAAAGACGTTGCAGAACCTGTTTTGAGCAGTATAAATACCATTGAAGACCAGCAAAGCCTCCATTGCATCTAAAACCTCCTTTTCAAATGGAAATTACCCATTCTAGGTATTCCTCAGTGCAAAGGCCTTTTCTTAAGAAAATAAGGTAACATGTTAATTAATTGAACCAGTTAGGAACATTGCAGGCCACAAACAAGATATTATTGCCTCCAAACCCTTTTGGCATACCCAATTCATATGTTCACAAGCATTTCTGAAGTCCTAAGTCTATTTCTTAAATCACAGAGTAATCAATTGATTAAAATTAACAAAACAAATAATGGATTCCTAAGGTATTGTAACAGTAAATCCCCTGCAACCTCTTGTTGTTGATGTAGAACACACTCCCTTAGAAGACAAAGACTTTAAAAATAGTGTCCCTGTCACTGATTTTAACCTACTTGAGCTCCACTGCTAGGGCCATGATAAGTCAATTGACCAAGTTGATGATGTTTTCCTTTAGGGGTCCAATTTTCCCAAGTATATTCTCCCACAGACCTTCCAGTGTCTAAAGGTTATTAGACTCTATAAAACCAATTAGTTTCCTAATGAAAGAGCCATTTTAACCCCTGGTCAAGAGATTTTATTCACCATCACACTTGAACCAATAAATATAATGGTGCAAATTCAACCTAGGCCTAATGAAGCCCCTATGTCTATTGAGACCCTTACTCAGTTATATTTGAATCTGGACTTCCCCGAGTGGTTCTAGATATTCCAAAGATTCATTCCCTCACCAATAGAAACTCCCAAGAATAATTCTCCTTATCCGGTAGCTATATTCTCTGAGAGAACTAGGCATATCATCACAATGATGTCTTGCATTTTGGATTATTTTATTCATGAGAATGTTGATGCTTCAGTCTTATGTTTCCTTTCTATTTTCTCTCGTGGTTAGCCTCCTGCTTCTATATTCAATTTTTCATAGTACCTTGTTGATAAAATCCGTGAACAACTTGTTAAAATTCCTGAAGAAGGTATCTTCAAATGTTCATCTGTTATGTTCCACATGTTCCTATAATTTCAATTTGAAATATTTGCTATCAAACTTCAAAAACTGGATGTTGAAGGTAATCCACAGTCAGTAATATTTTGGACTTCCTTAATCAGGAAAGATTCAACAGAGTTCACACACACAGACTTTATTGACTCATTCATTTATCCTATTGTCAGCATGCTGAATAGCAACATTCAACCAAGAGTCAATGATGATATAAAAAATGTCCTGCAATTATCAGAAGATAGTAGGATAGGATATTGGTACCTTTATTAGAACCACACACAGATTAGGGTATATGGATCTAATATATTTCCACTTAAGCTTCCCAAATACCTCCCAATGAGGTTATTTGCACTTGAATATATTATGCAGATCCTTAAATTTGATGAAATAAATTTATTGTCAGTGAAAAAGAAGATGTAGTTTAAGATAAAGAATCGGATTGGTCATTTTATTTGCAACAACGAGGTGCAGGTCAACAAGAAGAAAAATATTTGCCGAAATTTAAGTTTAGTCAAAGTTTCCAATGGTATTATGATCCTTTAGGAGTTATTAGCAAACTAAGGATTAAATTTAAGTTAAATCCTTATGTACATGAGTTTAAGCTAGACATTGAGAAGTACTCCAATCAATCTAAATGGTTGGAGAACACTTTGAAAGAGGCAGAGAAGGAAGGTGATACTAGTTCCATCTTGCAGACTCTAGCACCATGAGATAGAAACTCTAAGAGAGAAAGATAAGAAGGGCCATACTCAATTGAAACCACCACTGAAAAAAATTCAAATTGATGTATTGGAAGAAGCAAAAATTAAATCCTGTAGATGAACAAGTTGAAACTATTGAGATAATTGATACTAATACAGTGGTAAAAGAGAATGCACCTCGAGTAGTTTTAGAAGAAACTCACCAGCCTTCAACAACTAACACTCAAATTATTTAGAAACAACATAGTGTTGAAGTGTCTTCATCTAGCAAACCAGCAGATAAAGAATAGGATATCATGCAGAAGTACAGGGAAATTAAACTCAGGAATGAGGCATTAAAATTTGATACATATGCCCAATACTGGAAACAAACACCAAGTGAACAAAGTAGGTTACTTTTAGCATTTGACTACAAGACCAGGAAGATGTAGATGAATTTCTTACAGCCTATAGTGAAATATCCTAAGTCACCAACAGATTATAAGAAAAAATCATATGAAGTTAATACCAAGGATCTTCGTCCTATAGACCAGATAGAATTTCATAAGAAAGCTGGTGAAATGTTGTATTCTACCATGACAAACAAGGCCATGAGTGTTCAGAAGTTGAAAAACACTATAGAGAACATGAAAGCTCAGCTAAAGCTAGAAAAAGTATCCTCACAGGCTAAGGATAACAGAATTGAATCTCAGGAGGATTTGGTTATTAAAGTAGGATATGATCCAAAAAATGTCAAAGTTGCAGAAGAAATCATTAAGAAAAAGAATGCAGATATTGCTAAATTAAAGAAACAACTCAAATTTCCTCCTAATACACATCCACGGGCCAAATAAGTATTACAAGATGCAAACCAAAAAGATGAGATGATTAACCTCATTCTGTAATTAACAGCCCAATTGAAAGAAATGGAAAATGAGATAGATAAGTTAGTGCAGGAGAAAAAGGAAAGAATAGAAGAAATCCCTATCATTGTTATTCCTACAGTCACTACAATAGTTCCTTCTACTTTGGCAGAATCATTGGCCCCATCAGTTCCAGTAGCTACAGTACTTCCTGTTACATCAGCAACTACTTCAGCTATAGATTCATCTACAGCAGTAGCACAGCCTAGTGATGAAGTAGGTAAACTAGTTAAAGAAATGCAGGATATGTCCATCTAGACTAATGAAAAAAATAGACTAAAAGAACAGTTAAAAATTCTAGAGGATGAGAAGAAACTAGTTTAGATAATGCACACGAATGAAGTACAAAAGACAAACATATTTAATGAGGAATTACAAAAGCTAGAGAAAGAGCAGACATTAAAAGAACCACTTGCACAAGCCAAGCAGCAATTGTGGGCCAATACCATTGAATGGAAAAAATTGAGTATAGAAGCAGGAGGCTGACCACAAGGGAAAATAGAAAGGAAACATAAGACTGAAGCATCAACATTCTCATGAATAAAATAACCCAAAATGCAAGACATCATTGTGATGATATGCCTAGTTCTCTCAGAGAATATAGCTACTGGATAAGGAAAATTAGTCTTAGGAGTTTCTATTGATGAGGGAATGAATCTTTGGAATATCTAGAACCACTCGAGGAAGTCCAAATTCAAATATAACTGAGTAAGGGTCTCAATAGACATAGGGGCTTCATCAAGCCTAGGTTGAATTTACACCATTCTATTTATTGATTCAGGTGTGATGGTGAATAAAATCTCTTGACCAGGGGTTAAAATGGCTATCTCATTAGGAAAACAATTGGTTTGATAGGGTCTAATAACCTCTAGACACTGGAAGGTCTGTAGGAGAATATACTTGGGAAAAATGGACCCCCAAAGGAAAACATCATCAACTTGGTCAATTGACTTATCATGGCTCTATCAGTGGAGCTCAAGGAGGTTAAAATCAGTGACAGAGACACTATTTTTAAAGTCTTTGTCTTCTAAGGGAGTGTGTTCTACATCAACAACAAGAGGTTGTAAGGGATTTACTGTTACAATACCTTGGGAAGCCATTATTTTTTTTGTTAATTTTAATCAATTGATTACTCTGTGATTTAAGAAATAGACTTAGGACTTCAGAAATTCTTGTGAACATATGAATTGGGTATGCCAAAAGGGTTTGGAGGAAATAATATCTTGTCTGTGGCCTGCAATGTTCCTAACTGGTTAAATTAATTAACATGTTACTTTCTTTTCTTAAGAAAATGCCTTTGCACTGAGGAATACCTGGAATGGGTAATTTCTATTTGAAAAGGAGGTTCTAGATGCAATGGAGGCTTTGCTCATCTTCAATGGTCTTTATACTGCTCAAAACAGGTTCTGCAACGTCTTTAGCGTCAAGAGGTTTGAATTTTGGTTGAGATGTCTTGATAATAGGTCGGCAGAGTAATCTTTTGCTTAGGAATAGGTTGGAAGTAGCTATATTTGTGCAAAATGTAACATAAATTGTGAAAAAGGCTTGCAAATGGCGGCTTTATGCTTTTTAACTAGAATTGATTAAACTTTAATGCGCGGGGTTAATTTCAAATGGAGGGGTGGTATCATTGCAACGGTCAGGAATACCATTTGCCATTTTTCGCATGGAGAGAAGATGGTAAATGGTTTTAGTTGGAAGGAAGTGATACAATGAGAGATTGCCACGTAATAGAGAAGCGGGGTGTGAAAACTGCTCATTTCTTAAGGTCTCAGCAGTGTTAATGGTCAAGTGATTAGGGATGCGATAAGGCTTATTGGCCATCGGATTTACTCAATTAAGATCCGACAGATGGGAAAATTGCAGAGATCAGTTGGGGATATAATAGGAAATGGGGCCCAGTATATTTTATGCAATAGGATTTATGTATATGAAAAGGGTTTACTATGTATCGAAGTTATAAGGTAGGCGCAGGATATATCAAATGCAGGAAAATTAAAACTATAGGTTATAAATATAATAATGGGTTGGGGACGAAATATAAAGGGGAGTTAATATAATATGGGATAAATGAGTATAAAGGGAGTTAATAAATATGTGGGTTAGTAATATAATCTATGTGGGCATGTATATATCAGTGGGATATAAAATACACTAAGATTTAATATAAAAAGCGATGTCGGGAAGGTTTTGATATAGTGGGCCCGACAATATCATTTTAATTATTAAAACTTAGGATAAGGGGGTTTTAGTGGGTTTAAATGGAAAAAGGGAAATAATAAAGGGATTTTTACTTTTCCAAAGGTAAATATGTATTTTAATCTAGGAAAAAGGATTTTAGTAGGGGAAAATGAGCTAAGTAAGGGGAAAAGGGTATTTTATGAAGGGGAAGGGGTATTTTTCCAAGGGAAATAAGTTAAGAAGGAAGTTAGTAATATGAAATGACCATTTTTTGCTATCCATGCCTTGTGAAAACTGCTTATGCCTACCCATCATCTACCCTAACATTTTTTCTTCATTTATATGGGTACATTTGAGCTTGCTAACCCTCTTTATTTTTCTGTTAACAAAAAACTATCTAATTCTAACCTTATTACTTCTAATGGCTCAGATTAAACTGTTGAGCTCATTTTATTTGTCTACATAAATATTGATCTGCCAAGATTAAACAGTTTGGCTAGATCTTTATTCTCTATCTATCAGCATGGAATTTAAATCATGAAAGATCAAGATTAAGTAGTTTAACCTTCATGGATTGTGGAATTTTGACAGGTTGCACATAACCTTATTTTGCAAAGTAAAGTAAAAAGTAGTGGAATTTGAATTTGCATCACATTCATGATCTATTTTTATCTCTTTTTTAGTGGGGTTCATATTTTTATATTATTTTTTTGATCTTTTTCTTTTAGTCCTTTGATTTTTCTTTTAGGGCTTACCCTCTTTACATTTTGTAATATGGGAAAACAATTTTGCAGAACGCAAATTATGTACATATTACAAGACTAATCATAGTCAATTCAAAATTATGAATCTTATTATTATAGGACCCTAACATGGAGTACCTGAATGGGACTATTATCTTAGCATCATACATTTTATTGATCTCCTTCTCAACCAGAGGCATTTGGATAGGATTTATCCTGCGTAGTTTTTGTTTGAAAGGCTTCTAGTTCTCATTGACTCAAATTTTGTACTGGACAATATCAATATAATAAGATTTTAGGTCTTCATAACTCCAGGAAAACACATCAATGAACTCTTTGAACAAAACAATGTATTTCTGCTTTATGGATGCTGGTAGTGTCTTTGATAACTTTACCATTTTTGGGTTATGCTCATTGCCTATATTGAAATCTTCGATATTTGCTTCTGTAGATTCCAGTTTTGGTTTCATAACCATGTCATTGAAATAAAATATTTCCTCCAGAGGGACAAGTGGTCTAGGAAATGTGTTGTCTCTCAACTCCAGTACTTCAAATTCCTCCTTTTCAAGGTCTTCATCCATCTCTGTTCTATGTAGATCTTCATTTGCTAAAAAATTAATATATTAATTATGAGGACATTCCTGCCCGCACATTAGTTCTTTAATGGAGAAGTCTTCTTAACTGTCTAGGTCCAAATTGGAATATTCAAACTCACCCTTATATTGCAAGAAATTATCAATCTGTTTTTCGTTTCCAAAGACTTGCCAATCTCTCATATTGTCAGGAACTGTTTGGTGGTGTTTAACCTCCACTATATATTGTTTGTTAGGATGAGGTAATTGATAAGTTCTAGTTGAAAATGTTAACCCATTAGCCAGGATATTCTAATTCCTTAGAACTGCAACAAGGTAATATTCTTCAAATGTTTTCAGGAGGTCAAGGGCGGAATTCCTGTATGTTCTCAATCTGGGATGCTTGGCTTAACATTCTCCCTTGATTTTCTTAATGACTAGCTTAGAGTCCTCATGAACAGAAATTTTGTTGGCTCCCAATTTCTTCAGTAGTTGTAAAACCAAAAGGAGTGCCTCATATTATGCTATATTATTGGTACACTAAAAGTTTAGTTTGTAGGAATTCCCTTCTGTATGGCTATCTTCATTATTTCATACCCACAGTCCTTCTCTTGAGCCAGCTTTGCCACAAGAGCCATCAAAACTCATGTTTCAAAAAGGTTCAGGTTTAGACTTGTGTTGCACCATTTCCATTTGGTCTGATTGTTCTCTCTTATGATATTCTTCTTCTCTAGCTACTTGTTCATTAATATTTTCATCATTTTAAAAAATAAATGTATCAAGGTCACAGTGGACAGAGTACAGGAGGTAGTTATGAGGCTATTCTTGACTCCTCACCATGTATTTCAATAAAGTCTCCCTATACAATCTCCTTTGTTGGCCAAAAACTAATATGGTAGCATAAGTCGTATCCATTTGGAGGGTGCCTGAAAGTTTTTCTCCCCATGAGCATGAAAAAAGCATACCATATTTAGGAGGGATGTCAGACAACACTATATCCATCACTAGACTCTTGGCTAGTATCTGGGCTAAGGTAATACAGATATCTTTAATGAGCCCTAGACATTTCACTTTGTTGGAGTCAAATGAGTACAACTCTTTGTAGGGTCTTGGTATCTCCAGTCCAATTTTATCCATAATTTCCTTTGGCATGAGACTAGTAGATTCACCTGAGTTTATCCTGGAATTATGGAGGATTTCCTCATGAACAATCAAACTGAGATAAAATGGGGGAAGACCTCCATCCTGGAATCTACCCTCTATTTCTGGCCCAAACAAAAGTTTAGGTTTGTCATCATTTATATTGACAGTATCAGTAATTTCTTCTATGTTCAGTGCTTTTAAAACTTCAGACCTATATACATCTTGGTTCACCAATTCAGTGAGAGGGACAAAGATTTTTATTTTGGCAATTTCATTCTCAATCCTGACTGGTGTCTGTGTTTTTGGTAGGTTCGAATCATTCTTCTCAAGCACTATTTTTTTAGCAACTTCAGATTGCTGACTTGTATTAGGGATATCAGCTGGAATAATTTTTCTAGGGCTAACCACTGAACTACTAGTGCTGCTTTTTAGATCATTATTTCCAGGGATTTTAGCAATTTTCTTTGAACTCTCTGCTATTTTCTTGGGATCAGCTTCACGGGCCTTTTTAGTAGAGTTTTTAGAATTATTTCACTTGGGAATGTCTGAATCCTTATTTATTCAGAGATTATATTTTCTATACACCTCCATGATGGCATTCTCAAATCCTTGGTTATAATATTCAGACTCTTTAAATTCTACTTCAGTTTGAGTAAAAGAAAATAAATCTTGTTCTTCTTCGGTGAGGAAAATAATATCTTCGTTATTAATTCCCATCAGATTAATTTTACTTTCTTCTAGTTCATCAGACACCCCCTCATCTTCATGAGCATAAATTTCTTGGAATGGATGCCTAATTTGTTGGTCAGGTCCTCTCTGTCCTGTCTGTCTTATTTGAGGGGGGTTTATTATAAAGTTTTGGTTTCTATTTTGAGGAGGTGGCTGATTTTCCCTAGGGATATCTCTCTCATTCAGGTTAATCCTCTCCATCATCCTCTCCATTGTTCTAATCAGGCTATCAATATTAGCATTGGATGTGGAGGCTATAGGATTTTCCCTAATAGTGACCCTATTCCCATTTTTCATTCTATCCATTTTTGCAATTAGGTTTTCTTCCACACTTACTGCACCCATTTGCATGTCTTCCAATGTAGTTGAGTATTTCTCTCTCAGCTGATAAGCCATCTATGGGTCCAAACCATCTGAAAATTTCATTACCGCTAAACCTTGTGGGGGTTTCATGTGAGGAGGGAGGGTGTTGTATACACTATTGAACCTGGTACAGTAATATTGTACACTCTCTCCAAAATTTATCTTGATGTTTTCATATTGTAACAAGTTTTGGAGAGGATTTTTCTTAAATTCCCATTTATTTATGAATAGATAGTGAAGGGCAGGGAGGTCATGGACACTATTCAGTGTTAAAACCTTGAACCATTTTTTTACTTCTCCCCCAAAACTTTGAGTAAACATTCTGATTCAGATAGTTTCATCCTATATCTCTTGGTAGTAAAAAGCGTCATTCATTTTGTCCACAAGTTCTTGAGTAGTTTCAGGACTAGTTCCATCAAAATGTGGGATTTTGGATTGATAATCCTGTGGAATAGGCACAAGAGGTTGTGGTAGTGCTAATGGAGAATAACAGGCTTCCATGATTGGTGGTGGGGCAGCACAAGGAGGGTTGACTAAGGGTGGTAGTGGGTTAAATAGAGGAAGGTAGATAGTGGGTGTATGAGTGAAGGTTTGGGCACTCTGGTGAGCAAGGTTCAAGGAAATGGTAGGAGCTGCAGATACACTTGAGAAATATGACTGAGGATGAGTATACTTGGAGATAATAGAAGGAGATGCTACAGTCAAATCAAATAATTCTACAGACTGCTGAAGATAAGCGTCATCAATAGGTGAGGTGAGATCTTTTACCAGACCTTGAAGGGAGTCAAAGTGTTGGAGAAGCTAAAAAATCAGTTTGAGTGGATGTAGAGACTTCCCCAATAGGAATTTGTTGTAATATGGATGGATAAAAAATTGTCTGGGCTATCAAATTCAGAGATTTGTTTATGAACAAGCTTTGCTCAAATTGTAAGTCGAATTGGATACCTTGCAAGGTTGTAAGGTTTTCAGGGAGGGAACTTGCTTTATGAAAAGGCTTGCTAATATTTTGATTCTTGGATCTGGAGGTTTTTCTTAGGATTTTCTCTCGATTGTGAAATATTGTAGGGGGATTTGGGTTAGGATGGGTTCCGGAAAAGATTATTCTAGAAGCCAGAATTCACACCGAAGGCATAAAAAGGCTGCATATTTTTACAAAAAAAACAATCTGTAGAAAATACTTAAATCACACAGTGATTCAACTAGTGTTTTTTACTTCTGATGAAATATGGGCTTTTCAATAACTCCCTAGTATGGTCACCATTATGTTATCCCTCATTATTTTTTAAGGTTGGCAAGAACAAAAGACAAATTACAACATAAAACCACTTGGGAGTCCAGGACCTAGCCTTCCTAGACTCAGAGAGGGCTCTCTCTGTTTTTATGATTTAACTTGATGATTATAAATGTTGATATTAGGCTAGTTATAGTGATGGAGCTTTTTTGTTTGATTGATGGTGTGGTTGGACAGATAGGGCTATAGGGACTAATCCATTGGGCTATGGAGTCAAAAGGCTGAAATAGCACATCAACATCAAGAGAATCATAGGGCAAGCTAACTGTGCTAAATGGGTCTTTAGAGTTGTATGAGTTATGAGGTGAAATAAATAGTAAGTTTCAATAGTGACTAAAGAGAAGTTAAGAATTATTTAATCAGAATTCAACATAAAACATTAATATTGTAAATGTAGACAGAATTAAGGTACTCTGACAACAAATATTAACCTAAAATTTCTGATTTACAATTAGATGAACAGATTCACATCAGAGAAAACAATGGAAACATTTAAAAAAAAAAGTAACACATCACCATTTTAACACACCTCAAGAATCTTGAAAACGACCTTTGATTATTGATGTCCAGCTCCAAAATTACAGTGCTCCAATATAATATTTCTTACAATGCATGGGCTAACAATATCCAACCTTTGATTATGAAAATTCAAGCAGTATTTAACTAAAACTTGAGTCAGTTTCCCTAATCTACTTTGGGAAACTTCATTTATTAAAAACAACTAAAAATTAAACATGTATGGCCATGTAAGGCTCGAACAAAGAAAATTTCTAATAGAACACTGCCAGTGGAATTAATTTTGGTAACTCTTCAATTATGAAAAAGCTTTGATGGCTCTTTGTAAGATCAAAGGTAGGCTTGAAGATGGCATGTGATGATCCTGAAGAGCCAACGAACAATGGCTCTGACATCTGACCCTATTTTTCAAAAGATCAGCATTGGGAAATTAAGTTTGGTGTGGTGCTAGCCACTTTACATTGATTAGTGACTGTGCTAATGAGTTTGCTGCCTTTTCTATTTTTGTCGTTATCACATAACATTTTTTGTAAAAACTCCTTGCTCGACTCGACCCTTGGTTTATTTTACAACCCAAATACTTTTTGTCATGTTTTAACCCTTTTTCTAAGAAAAACAGTGTAAAAAATCAATATACCAGATCTGAAAACCTTTAGATTTTAATCCTGAAATTTAGCGCATTTGCGACAACATCACATTTTGGAAGTTTTGCAATTTATGATATAAGAAAAGGAATCGACAATGCGATGCGAAGTGGGAGGTGACATGAAAGGAAGGTGTGAATTACCACATCATAATCACAAATCTTAAGGTTTAGATATAAGCGCAGGGGATTAAAATTTAAAATATGTGAAGTGCGAAGTGTGGGGAGAAAGGAGGTGAAGTAGAGGGAAGGTGGGACCTGAACGTAGCCTGCAGATCACAAATTTTAATTTTTTTTTAAAATAATTGGAGTTTAACTATGCAAAATATGATTTGCAATGTCAGAGGATGACATTGTAATGAGGATGGAGCCCATTGTATTGCTGGCATTATAAATCGGCGAGTGAATGCAGTGGTAAGGTAACTTTATGAGGTTTCATATGATAAGTCAATGTATTTCAATGTATTTCAAATGGCTGTGAAGTGGAGGGTAGAGCTGCCATGGTGGGGCCAAAGCACATCGCAAATCACAATCAAGACTTAAAATTTAATTGGAAGAATGTGCGAAGTGTGATCCTGTGGGCACGTAAGCATCGGGGAGTGTGAAATGGTGGAAGGTAAGGAATAAGGCAGAATCAAGGTTTGCAGGCAGTTTCATTAATGTGGTAAGGCATGACGGGTCCCACTTCATCGCATCAGAGGAAAAACAAGGTTTGGCATAAGTCTTAAGAGGTAAGGTTAAAAACCTGCGGGTTGCAAAGTGTGGGCAACAGGTAAGGCTTATTTGTGCACCACGGGTGAGTGGGTCACACTTCATCGTAAATCACATGTCGCTGAACTTAATATTTACATCATGCGCCCATCCTGAAAACTTGTGATATGCGATTGGAATTGAATCATTGTCATTGATCATTGCTTAGATCCAACGGTCCTTACTTCTCCCTTACTGTGGTTTTCTGACCTTGTTTCTTTGGTTGTATCCATTCATTTGTTAATGGTTCATAGAATACTTGCCCCATGTTCATGACTCGACTTGAATGCATGCACGACTTGACCCAATCTCTTTCAAGACTCTACTCTTGTTGTTTTTCTACCTTAACTGCTTTCTTTGGTGTCGTTGTCTTCACTAATGGTCCAATGCTACTTCTTGCCTCTCTGCTGCTTTCTTTGATTATTTTTTTGGAAAATATTTTGAATATTGAAATCTATGTAAAGTATGAAAAATTTTCAAAGAGAAAATAATAATTCACCTAGTGATACTATGAAATACAGGGGTCTAACAGCACCTTCAAATTGCCACTGGTCTTCACATCCTTCCATCACCATTATTTCCCTTTTTCTTTTGAAAACCATTTCCGTCATAGGGGTTACTTATGATATCACCTTGCTTCGTATCACTTAAGGCCTAGAAATTTGTATGGGAAGCCCTTTCTAAGCCTGAGAAAGAGCCTGCCTAAAGAGACAAGGTAGGTTGTAGAGGTGATAAAGGCTGATATGAGGCAATGCATTGGCATAAAATTCTTACAAAAATTCTTTGGTTGTGGGAAAAACAGATTTCAGTATGTAAATTTTAAATCATATGTACTATTTTGATTTTTCCATAATAATATTAAAAGAGAATTTTCCTCACTTGGAAATAAAGTTAACTAAATTGCATCACACATTAAGAGTAAACACTAACTCACTATCAAGAGTAGTCTTTTAGGTAACTAAACATCAAAGGTATATTAATGAGACTATTTACATTCAATATTTTGGAGATCTTGATAAGTGTTGGAGAGCATAGCACTGTATCTTCAGTGACCTTTACAAGATGCAGTAAAATAGTGGAGACCGTTGCGACAGTATGAAGACAACAAAAAAACGAGATGAGTCACAAATTCTTCCATAAGAGAAAACTAGACTCCGACCATGGGAAATTGACTTTGTAAACTTGACTTCTAATCATAATCGTTAAACAATGATTTGGAACTCCATGTCACTTAGACTCCTCCAAATTTTCCCTTATATAAGCTTGATTTTAATGAAGCTTCTAAAGGTTATGCTGGAAAGCTGGAATTAGAAGCCCCATGAAAAATAGCTAGAGAGACGGTTTTTATTCTTTTAGAAATGTGGGAGTAGCTTCTAACAATTTTCGAATTTTGCAAAGGAGCTTGTAGAAGAAGGCCTTAAGATAACCTTGAGATTAAATGAACTAGTATTGATATTGGAAAGTGATATTAAATGAAATTATGATACATCGTAATGAGCAATCAACCAACATGATTGGAAGCTAAACCTTGTATTTCATTTTTGTACCATTCCATTTCTAGGAGGGAACTTGGTTGTTATTTGATCTTCCTAGAGGAGGAAGAGGGGTATGAAGATGTGAATTTTGTACCCTATCAATCCTAGGTGGATTTGGGTGTGGTGTATTTGGAACTCCCAGAAGACATCGGCCTTTGGAATATCCCTAGCTGCTCTGAGTTGGAAACCTTTGGTTGTAGTGCCACAACCTAATGGACTACGAGTGCAGAGGAAGGGGTGCACTGCCATGTGTTGTGAATGCAAATGGGGGATGAGAGAATTTCGGTTGGAATATGTTGGAATCAAGTACCTTGGTCTGCGACTATATTGGTGCAGCTATGGACCATAGTTGGCTTAGGTAGCCTTTTACCCTGATAGAGTCTTGACCACAACTCGGGGATGACCCACTACTAAGAGATATGAGTAGCATAGTCTATTGTTGAGTGGAACATCTATGTCTGTAGCCAATTGGTGTCATTTCTCAAAGATAAATGTTATGTTATATTGTTATTTTATGTAGATTACATTTTTATGAATTATCTATGCTACAAAGGTTAAGAATAGGATCCATTTCATAATATTGTGCATTGAACATGTAAAATAGGGTAGAATGAAGGTAAATTTTCAAAGGCCAGGTTACAAATATAGTAATATGCCCCAGTGGGTGATTGGTGGTGTTACAGAAGTAGAAAAGTCACAAATGGTGGGCAGTGGCCTACTATAACTAATGTTGAATAAGCCAATAATGGCTCGAGGCCCACTCTCAAGGACAACAAAAAATCTCCTGATGCATGTCTCAACCTAGCAATAGTTCCTTCAGGATTTTAAAAATATGTTTATTTATTTTCATACCATAAGGAAAGACTTTATCAGCTTTAATGGTTAAGTGCCAACTAGACATTTTGGAATGTTAGTGTTATTGGATATGCCCAAGTGATGGTTTTGTTAACTTCTATACCCTTAGGTAGTTATGGTAGTTATTAAGGAATATTTGGCATGGTATACCTAAGCTTGTGGTGAGCACCACACAACACCCTAATTTTGTAAAAAAATGCCATGTTTATACATTACTGTTATATTAATAAATAAAGGAAACATTTTATACCAAAAAATATATATAATATGCTAACCGCATAGTAAAATGGTTTTAAAACATGTTATTTCCTAAACAGAAGAAAATGTATATGTAAAGATATCCAATCAAGGCAATAATTTTTAGCATTTTAGCATGCAATATGCTGATTAATAAGGAAAACACTTGATAGCAATTACAATAAGAATTGTAGGGATAGAATAATATTATTTTGTGATTTTTTTATAAAAATAAAAAATGAATCTTACAAAAGGTCCCAGATTTAGAAAAAATGATCAATACTATCATCTTAGTCAAAGTAAAGGCAAAGTGTAGTAGCTCAACTAACTACAAATTCTACAAAATCTTTGTCAATTAATTTCTGTCATGAAATTATCTTCACTTAATATAAGTTGGAGGAGGATTATCAAGTTTAATGTTTGTGATGATTTGGAGTTTCCCTAGCTAGAGATGCTAACTCATTTTATCATTAGAATTAAAACTATTTAAATCCTCATGACTTGAAATGGTGAAATTATTTTTTCAATCCTTTTGGAAAGTATAAAAATATGTTCTCTTATATCAAAAATATGCAGGGAAATTAACAAAATACTTGATTCAATTGATAGTCACTGCTACTACTATCCAGGAGGTAGTTTTTCTTGTTGTTGTTGCTGACCAAGTGGCAGAGGCGACATGTCAGGTCTCGGCTACATATGAGGAGGAGCACCGTACACAGGAGGGGCACCATCACCGAGTGGAGGAGGGGGCATTTCAAGCCTTCGTGGAGGAGGACGTATAATCCCAGGATGGCCTGGAGGACCTCCCTGCGATGAAAATGGTGGTGGAGGGCCAGGAGGATGCATTGGAATTGGGGTATAATAATTCATGGGGGGTACCAAGACATGTGGAATGGGAGACCTTGAGATCTAGGGTTGCATCATGCCTGGTGAAGGGCCTCCAACTCCTCTTAAGGGAATAGCTAGGACTGGATGCGCTTGAACAAGGGGTGCTATGGGGATTCCTTGACCCACAGTTCTGCCTAAGCTAGGGCCTGCCTGAGATGCATGGACAGTCTTGACTGGTGATTCATCAGGCAGGGGCGGGCCTTCGATTGTCATAGTAACTACTTCTTCCCTGTGGAGGAGGATGATATCAAGGGTTCTCCTCTCCTCTCGCTCTTCTTTATTTTATGTTGCGGCTCCCTGTTTGGGTCGCTGCTACTTTCTTTAAACCCTCCCAGGAAATTGTTAAAACCCTACTTCCCTGCATTTCTTTGACATCGACATTGACATTTTGATTGTCCACTGCATCTACTATAAGAGGAAGATGACAATTAATTACATCTAGACCTATTTGTTGGGACTCAAGTCTGATCTCCCTGTCCTCTATAAAAATGAAAATGGTCAAAATAAAATGGTTGGGCCGTTGTTTCTTTCTTTAAACCCTCTTATGAAATTTTTAAAGCCCTACTTCCCTATGTTACATGTCAAATCCTATTGTGCTAAAAAACCCAAATTTTGTTGGCCTATGCTATATCATTTATTTTAAAAATTTAAAAGGTAATCATTTTATTATGAACAAATCAAACCATCAATCATGTTGGCCATTAAAAAAAATTATTCAAACCATCACCATTTCTCATATAACTTCTTAGCATTTACATTTGGAAATTTAATGTGTTTGGATCCAATTAAGGAAATTGGTGGCACATTCCTTTTATATCTGCAATATTATCTACAAGATAATGCAACCCTAAGTTATAGCAACTCTAGGTGAAGTCTAGTAATCTCAATTCTTATAAAGAGGAAACATTGTGAAGAGAATAGAACATCCCCTAGAGTTATTGATTTATAAAATTCTAAAGAATTAACAATAAGTGAAGGGAAAGACCATTTAGTTATAAAAATGAAACACAAATAAGTAGAAGGAAAACTGGGAATAAAACCATGAAATCATCTGTTCAAATTATGGCTAAACATTATCATGTCATTCTAACAACACAATATATAGGAAAGATTCTTAAACCTCATATAAAAGAAACGCATAGTCTAATGAAGCTAGACTTTCATCCATAAAACAACAGAAATTCTAGCATGATTTTGAGAAAATCTGGTGGAATTTATTAAAAATCCATGTTATAGTTGTTAAGCTTCAAGATTTCGGTTGCCCCAAGGGTTTTTGATGGTGTTGAATCCATTTTTTTCATCAAAAGAATAATTTAAACATTTCCATAGTGGGATTTTTTGAAGAACTTATTGTCATATTCTAGAGAGAAAATCGTCATTCGGAAAAAATATGGCCTCGTTGGACAATTCCTAAAATAAATGCACTTTTATTCTAACATAAAGCCAATTGTTCCAATAGTTTTGACCATAGTTAACATTGGGCATCCCTAATGATGAGATTCCATGTGTGTTAAGACTTACATTATGTGAAGGAAAAGTATTAAATTTTCTGTGTGTTAAGACTTTTGTTATGTGAAGGAGATGATTGCTAGCAATATTTACAAGGAGGAGGTTCAAAAATGTTCCAATTTTAAAAATCTTAAGAAAATGAAAAATAAAATATAATTTCTTTATAATGCTATTTAAAGAGTGAATAAGAGGATATTAAATGAGTGCATAAGCATTGAGGATTTCATTACAATTTGAGGTTTTGTTAATGATCATGTCATCTTGTTGTGAAGGTAAGGACCTCTTCGAAATCCTATTACCTTAGATTTTGATTTCCAAGAGTAGAAGCAATACCCATTTCATGATATGTGATCGACCAATGAAAACTCATATTATAGGCCAAGAAAATCACAAGTATTCCTTGGCTAGGGAAAAGAAATGTAGGTGGGGGTTGAGTGGACAAGTTTAATAATGAGTATAGAGGAGGTGTTGAGTGCCTAAAAAGTGAGGAAGAATAATTTGGAGAGAGTACAAAGCACATGCGAGTGAAAATTGAGAAAATTTGCGAGTGGATTTTCTGTTGGTAATTTTTGACAAAAATAACTCCCTGAGGTAGTGAATTTGTTTTCCCAAATGGTGTTGAATCCTATAAAACCCTCCTCCCACACTTACCCAAGTTCGACATTGGTCCACCGGGGTAAATATGTGACGAATAGTTACTATGATATGACTCAACCTCCTAGGTATAGTTAAGGAAGTGGAATATTCGAACCAAAACTTTATTAACTCCCCTTAGGTATTATAAGACCCCGCAATGGATAAAACACCCTTCCAGGTGCCCAAACATTGAGTTAAACCTCTTTTTCAATGACCTTGACTCCCAAACGTTTGCACAACACTTCCTAAATTCGACTGCAACTCTTCAGTTGCATGCATACGCTTAAAAGGGAGTAAATGTAGTCTTTTTTACTCAGTTTTGTGCCTGTGACCATGAGATATAAGTCAATTTTCCGGGGCTATTCTCCAAACCACTACCCAGAATTTTTCAGGAGTTGAGTATTTTGAGCTTTATGTAAGAGGTATGGAGATTTATCTTTGAGGTTAGTTTCCTTTCCTATATGCTACAGGTATAACTTAGTCATTTGGTTTAATGGTAAGTCTTCTTAGTTGGAATGAATAGGTCACAAGATTTGGTAAGTCTTCATAGTTGGAAATAATAGGTCACAAGTATAAGATTTGTGCCAATCCATTGCAATGTAAATAGAATTTTAGTTCCCAATTTTCAATTGGCACCAATTGAATCTAACTTGTTTCAATCAATTAAATTGTTTATTCTCGATGTTTTGACATTAAACAACCTTTTCAATCCACAGCTCCTATTAATGATAGGGATGTTGATCAAGGTATGGGGATTTTTATCAAGTTGATGTCCGCTAGTTTATCTATTGTAATTTCAGCTAGTGAATCTATATTAGGTATCATACCTACAAAATGTGACGAAATGTTGAGGGTTTTCTCACGGTAAGGTATTCCTTGAGAAATATTCATAGAAATATTGCAAGGTGGAAGCATTCATATTGTGTCTCGAGCTTCTCACCCATTGACCACCATTATTTGAAATCAAAGCTAGAAGAATGTCAATCTGTTGAGATTGGAAGGAATTAATAGTGACTTATAATGGAATATATTAATTAATTTTTGACTGAAGAGCCCTTCAAGAAACATATATTCAACGTTGGCCCCATTCATAGGTCACTCTTGGCTTATAAATATAATGGTGCAGGGTAATATCATTTCATAAGTGACCTAATGTTTTCTAACAATTTGAACAATTTCGGTGCTGCAATAATCTGAGAACAATGATGACATTTATGATAATGAAAATACAAATGAATGAGCCTCTCTTGGTTTCAATAATAATTTATTCTCTATTGAACATGGCCAACCATGTGAAGGTGGAAGCTCATATGGTCCCTCCCATCCCCCTCACATCACTCCCATTCTCCCAATACCCAATCTATGAAATAGAATACGAACAAACCAAAATTAATTAGGGTCGTAAACAAATTTTCATGTGTTTGTATAAAAACATAATTTTATTTTAGCCTGTACACAAGTATGCCCATTATTTGTTCGTTTGACATAATAAAAAACATGTTATAATACCACATAATTAGTAAATTATTTAAAGAAAATAATTCCTACATATTAAAATATAAATTTATAACATACTAGTTCATACTTGAACACAACATCTGTATCAATATTCTTCTTCTGTATCTTCTTTATATTCATCCAAATGATCGACATCTATACACAAATTTGATTCACAAATGGTGTTGAAACAAACGACCATGTCATCATCATCATCATCAATTATGCCATTTTCATGAATATCCTCATTGACATCATCATCAATAATTGTTGCATCGTCTCCTAGGCCTGGTTCATCTTCTATATCTTCTTCATCTGTCAGTGCATCTTCCTTCTCATCTACAACTTCATCATCTTCTTCTTTATCAAAATAATCTTCTTCCTCTACAATATACTCTACCGGCCTTCCTCTTGAATCATATCTAATAGCGAATGACCATCTGTTCTCACCTGGAACCTCTTAGTAAAAGACTTGTTCACTTCGGCTTGGAAAAACATAGCGATATTTTCCTACTTGAAACTACGATGTTTTAACCATTGGAAATCCATTTTAATTTTGAATAAGAGTGATGTCATCATCACGTATATTCATTTTTATCCAATACCATTTCACGTCGAACAAAACTAATTTTAAGGAATTAAAGTGACACTCAACTATATCATCTAAAAACATATAATATCTATTTTCAGATTCTCGAGGATATCTATCACTCATGGAGGAAACATTAGTGACCTGGAATACTAAATTTATCCCACTATCAGAAGTTTTCCTGTTATCATGCAACTGTTTAATTTGAAATTTATGACCATTGCACCATATAGCCTTGTGGTGTTTCAACTGCAATATGCCAAACATGAAAAAGATGTATTCTCAATTAATAATTAATCATATAAATCACACAACTTGAAAATTATTTGAAAATTCAAACCTGTTGTCACATTATAAATATAATATAAAATAAGTACTGAATAAATTAGGTGAATTAATTGCTTAACTTTCTATCTTTCAAACAATATGCTAAATCAATTTATTTGTTCGTAACATTTCAATCTCCACTATGATAAGCTTCTCTAAACAATTTAGATAGTAGCTGCCATGATAACTTACCTTCATTACATTCTTTACATCTTTCAATCCATTCACTCATCCGCTCAAGATTGTTTGCAATGTATAAAAGCAGTGCCTCAAAATCTTGAGCACCTGAATAAAAAAACAATAATTCACCAATATTAAATATAACTTATAACCATGGTAAATTATATTAATTAATACGATGAAATAATAATACTTAAATGAATATTATCATATACATGATGTAAAAAAATGAAACATGATAGGTATTATATATAATAAATATTTTACCTCTCACTTTCTTCATTCTACCTTTTCTTGACAAGTTCTCCCCTTCAAACTTTTTGATGGAGTTCACATCCCAAATCCAATCCACAACATCCATAGCTGGCACGGATAATATAGGAAGATAATGACTAATATACACCATGGATTAATATACCACATATCCCTCCACCATAGAACCCTCAGGCTGTGCTCTTTTTCTAACCAAAGCCTTCAAGGATTTCAAGTGCCTCTCCACCATCAACATTAAAATTTTGTGTACTGGTCTACACATTTCAATATCCTCAACTTGGTGTATCAAGTAGTGTTCTTGTGCATTGAAAAATGTTGGAGGTAGATACTTTTTAATTTCACACATTAGTCGAGGAATTTCTCTCTTCCAATACTTTATTTCATCTTGATGGATTTATTTCAATGACAACCATCTGCTAATCATTACACAAGGTTATTTCAATGAAACATAATATATATTACATTACAAGTAAATTAACACATCATGTCATTAAGTAAAAAAGGTACTTGTAGTGATATTTTGTGTATAAGTCAAAACTACTTACCTCATGTATTTACTAAGAGCATATATAATTTGTTTCACATTGTTGTCAAAGTCATTTGGGAGAGACATAGGTAGAACATACTATAAAAATAAAAAATGAATCATTATCAGTTTATAAATTAAAAAAAAAAAGGAAATTTTAAAAGATGTATTCAAGTAATAATATAAAATAATGTATACCAAAAAAATTACCTTAACAAAGGTATGACAATCATGTGTTTTTTCCCCACTGAAGTCACCTTTCTTCATTAAGATATTATTTATGTTTGAAGAAAAACCTGTTGGAAATTTAATTCTTCTAACGACCTCTTTTAAATCATTTCTTTGTTTTTCTGTTAATAACCATCGAATATTATTATCATTTCGACCTCCATTGTTATTTGATCAGTTGGTCACAATTTTCATTGCATGATTCGATTTCTCAATGTCAAAATTTTTTTTCTCAATTTTATCTCTATAATGTGCACCATCTATGATTCTCTGTAACATTTCTGTCACATTCTTCCCGATATGCATTGTATCAAACAAATGAGCTATTTTTAGGTCCTCATAGTAGGGAAACCTCGCGAATTGAGAAGTATAATGTTTCATTCCATGTGGGATTACAATATTAGCACCTTCACTATGACAAACTTGATATCAAAGAATAAATAAATTAGAACAATAACTATCAAATACAATAAAATAAATTCATTAATTAAAACAAAAATTACAAACATTACATAAACAATTAATATATATATATATATAGATATAGATATATAGATATAGATATATATATATAGTCATATATCAAAAAATTACGTACCAGCTTGATGATTATTAATTCTGCTATATTCCAACATCCACAATCGAGGTGTCAATCTTCATGGTTTTAACCTAGTTTCTTCTTTATCATTGAAAAGATGTTTTTCAGTAGTATGATACTTATGGTTCCTAGAGAGGAAGTGCCTAAACTCATCAAACACCATCTTTCCTAAGCCTGAAAAATGGTGACACTTCATCGTAGGGCCACAAACTGGACATGAAAATATACCCTTTGGTTGAAGACATGCAATAGATGGATCAATAACAATTATACAATGAGATCATTTTTAAAACATGAAATATGGTATATATAATTTATATCATTATATATTATATTAAAGTGCAACGAAATATTACATACCAAAAAAATGTGTTAGTCTTGGGGCATCATCAATTGTCCATACAAGCATTCCATCACATTGAAATCTCTTCTGCTTGATTGTTTTAGTGATTTCATACTTAGTGATGCCATGCCATAACTTTATTAGCTCATCGATGAGAGGATCAATATATACAGTCATATCTTTAACTTGGGACTTACCTAATTGTTCAAAATTATGCTACATAATTACTAGTATGATATATGTATATATCAGTAAGTAGATAAATAAAAGATATTATGAAAACAATGAGAGAAATTAAAATGTTACATTCGAAAAAATAATGTATCAAATTCGTGGAATAATCATAGTCAACATTATGTGCTCCCTCTTTATTGACATCCAAGGAGGAATGTTATTGTTGAAAAAGAAAATAGGCCACGTTGAGTAAGTAGACCTAAGCTCTCTGAATGGATTAACACCATCAGCTACCAATGAAAGCTTGACATTACGAGGTTCATTTTTAAAATATACATATTTTTCCTCGATTTCCCTAAATGCAGAACCATCTACAGGCATTCGAAGAACAAAATCTCCACTTCTATTCTTTGAATGGTAATCCATAGATTGTGCTATGCTCTTACACCTGAACATTTGTTGCAAATGTGGAATTATGGGAATATGATGAAGAACCTTTTGATGCACATTTTTTGTTAGTTGATCAGTTCAATATCTACTGGTACCACATTTCGGACATTCTGTTTTTGACGCATGTTGTTTGTAATATATAATATCATCTTCAGGACATGCATCTATAGTGTTATATTCCATTCCAAAGTCTTTCATAATAGCCCGTAAATCTCGATATGTTCGAGGTAATGTATTTGGCGATGGTAACAAAAGTTCGCCTAACAATCTACAACATAAATAAAAACTAGTTAATGTAAAGATTATTAATCATATATAGGTATTGAATTATTATTTTACACATTTATTTCTACTAAAAAAAGGGAAAATAATCAATATTTACATATATGTGATCATATATACATATTTCATACCTTATGGTCTATGTCATACATTTGTTCGACAAATTATTCATAATATTTAAGTTCACCAGAAATAATGTAGAAGAGAGAAGAGTTGCATTTGAGTGTTCAAAAATTCCTTCATTTGATGTCTCAATAAGAGGTACATCATAAACATCGGAACTATCTCCACCATCATCATCTGACTCAATATACAAGCCTTCGAGAATTTTATTTCTCCCATCATTAATGTGAACTATCTCATTATTTTCATCATCTACCTCCATGGGATCATTAAAATAATCTTCATAATTCGCTTCATGTTCTTCAAATTTTACAACATCATTTCCAATACTAATATTTTATACAATATTCTCTTGTACTGGTGCAACATCATCTAATCTACTACTATTTAGTTGTGGAAGTTGGTTGTACAATACGTTGGGGGGTAATTTTGGCTTTATAAAAATTACAAACAATCATTAAACATTAGTGCGTATATAACAAATATTAAAAAAATATAAAATTTTACTATATAATCAAAATGAAGATAGATAATTAACTATCATGGGACGATAGTGATCCGATCAACCATTAATGTGCCCATATTTCCTACAATCAATTGTTGTTGTTGCTATTAAAACACTAGCATTATTTCTCATACAACATTTTTTGCAAGGGCAATAAATTTTATCATCACACCTTTCACCCTCTTCAATTTGTTTCCCACCTCTAATTTTTTCTTCCATTGCTGTAAATTATCTTATAAAGAAAAAAAATAATTATGTTTACAAAAAGTAGCTAAACAGTAAAATGAAATAAAATTTTCTCCAAATATCCAATGGAAAAGACAAGATATATACAGAATTTTATATTATGTTAACAGTTGGGAAGTGAACAAATAATGATGTTACCAGTCCCCCTCAATCGGATGGGTTCTTGGATGTCCTCAACGCTTTAGATCCAAAGGTTATCTCTCTCAATTGTGTAGAAAACCAGAGGTGTGGTGAACTCAATAGGAGCTCAATAAGAAAAAAGAAAATAAAAGTGATCAAATTTTGACCATGATAAAATGATCTAAGGTAAATAATGAATGGAAAACCCTGGTCCTATTTATAAAAAAATGTTGAGTTATCCTTGATAATGGTGCATAATAAAATATTATTGAATAAGATCTAGATCTAACAACTTGGAATATTTTATTATATTTTTGTTGAAATTTTTTATTATATTTTATTATATCAGTACTACGTGAGAGATCAAATTAGGACATTGAGTTTAAAGAGATGTAGCAATGGCTAAAATAGCCGTTTGGATAACGGCTAGTTTGACTTTGAAAATTAAAATCGAATAATAACAACTAGTTTTATTTATTTATGTAATTAATTGTAATAATATATATATATATATATATATATATATATATATATATATATATATATATATATATAAGAAGCAAAATAAATTATTTTATTTTATTTTTCTATATATATATATATATATATATATATATATATATATATATATATATATATATATAGATAGATATATATATATTAATATTATTTTTTATTCTTTATATTTACATATTTATTTATTTATTGATTTTTTTTATTGGTTTTCGTTATTTTTATTATTATTATTTTTTAACCGTGGTTTAATTAATTAAAAAAAAAATTCGTAGGCAAAAATTAAAAGAAAAAATAATTAAAAATCGAATATAAATTAATTTAATTGAGAATTGTTAACAAATTAAAAATTAATATTAATACAAATTAATAACAAATATTAATTTGATTATAGTTACAATTGATTAAATTAATGTAAACTACATTTATCATATATTACAAATTAATTAAATTATGTACCAGAATTAAATTAAATATGAAAAAAAAATAAAAATAAACTATTAAATAATAATATACAATACATTATATTGAAAGAGTATTATATTTAATATATGAAAACAAAATTACAACCCTAATATATGAAATGAATATATGAAAATGATCGTTTATTTTAAGTTATTATATTTAATATATGAAAACAAAATTACTACACTAATATATGAAATAATATATTAAATCCGTAACAAGCCTCATGTCGTCACCATTCTGATGTTTTGTAAATGGTATTTTCAGATCATCACTATTTCGAAGATCTCAATAGCCTATGTCACGCTTCATATGTTTTCTATCCATGTCGTTAATCCGGCATTTTGTGAACTTGTCAGGGTGCCCTAGGAAACACGTTCGGGCAGGTCAGGTCATGTGACGACGCCCAAGGAAATGAGTTCGGGCGGTTCAGGTTGGGTAGGGTCATGCCATGTGAGGGCACCAAAACCCTTGAGTCTTTCATATTCTAATTTTTGTTGTACTAAATTTCCATTTCATGAACTCACATAAAGGAATCTTCAATTTATGTCAACATACTCCATTGTACTAAATTGCCCTTTCATGAACTCACATCAAGAGATTGTAGATTGTTGCATTGATAAATTTGGTTTCTTGGCCGCTTACAATGTAGTCTAAGTAATGGTTAATTTTGTTCATAATTCGTTCTAAAATGTTCGAGGTGTTTCCTTTTATAGATTATATTTAGCTACCTAATGCCCCAACATGACATGATAAGAATGGACACTTGTTTGCTTATGTTTTGAGTTTTTTTTGGAAGGAATTGATGTTGGTTGTTTCATAAAGGAAAGCAACATTGATGTATGTTTAAGGGGTTAGGGGTTAAGGGCTTAAAGGTTTAGGGTTTATAGGGTTAAATGGGTTAGGGGTACCTAACATACCTAGCCTTCTCACTCCCTCCTTAGCACACCTAGAACTTGCTAACACTCCCTATCACACACTCTTATTCATGTTGGTTGTTTCATAAAGGAAAGAAACATTGATGCATATTGTTTACCATTATTTACAATCAAGCAAAATCCACCCAAATTACTTGACCGGCCCCGACCCACTTGAACGCGTTTCTTTGGGCACCTTCACATGACCCGAACCAACTCGACCTAACCCACTTGAATGTGTTTCCTTGGGGGCCCTCAGACAACATGACCTGACCTGACCCACCCAAATGCATTTCCTTAGGTTCCCTCACACGACCTGATACGACCCGCACAAATGCGTTTCCTTGGGTGCCCTGACATGACCCAACCCGAACTGACCCGACTCGCCTGAACGCATTTCCTCGAGCACCCTCACATGGCATGACCCAACTTTACCCGATCCGAACCGAACATGTTTCCTTGGGTGCTATAAAATAACCCGACTTGGCCCAACACACCCGAACGTCAATTAAGCTGACATGATGAGGGAACAAATGGAAAACGGGTCTCATGAATGTGAAAAAGGCACATGGACCGTCACAAATTAGAATTTTTTATACGGTCTCCCTCACACGATTCGACTCGAACGTGTTTCCTATCATGCCCTCAAATGACATGACCCAACATTCCTGAATGAAGGCACGAGGAAGAAAATGAAAAATAGATCGCAAAAACATGCAGTACAATGCACACAGGTCGTCACAACTTAGAATTTTTTATACGACCACCCTCACATGACCCGACCTGCCCGAACGTGTTTCCCTAGGTGCCCTATTAGGTCCCTATATAACTAGTATAGTCCATTATTGTTGTTAGTGTAACCCTCTTATTATTATTTTTTTTCCCCTGTAACCCCCATATTTTTATTATTGTGCCCTTAAATTATTATTGTTATGTCAGCTAGGATTACATTGTGGCCCCATGGAATCCTATATATAGAAAGGAGATTTTTTCATTTGTATCGTCTAAGAATTATTCATTTATGTAATATATTGGAGGTTTCCCCCCCGAAGTGGCTTATTTCTAAGGCATTGATCTCTCTTTTATTCTATTTTTGGAGCTGGTTTCACAACATTTGGTATCAGAGCTTTGGATTCTTGGGTTTCGCTACTCCAATCAGGTCATCATGGAATTTTGTCTATAACATTTTTTCTACAAAGTTTCAGAAGCTGAAATATTTAGGGAGTGAAGCTGAAGTCCTAAGGAACATCTTCGCAAAATTTCGGAGCCTGGTTCACAATAATTTCAGAGATATGGTCTATGGAAGTTAGGCCTTTTTCGGGCTCCTGAATTTCATCACAAAGAGGTGATCATGGGAAAATCTTCATAACTCTCTCTCTGAGCATTGGATTGGAATGTTGTAAATAGTGGCCACAATTACACAGAATGTAGTTTCTTTTCTACAAATTTTAGAGTTGAAGGAGCAAATAGTGACACTCAACCAGTCCATAATTAGGTCATTGTGGGAGATTGGACATAAATTTTTCTTGGAGAATCCAAACCAGGTCAGACCTATGGCATTTGAAAGAGGATTGAAAGGGCTACCTTAGGGACAAATTTCATATATTTAAGTTCTGAAATAACAGATATAATTTAGTTATAATATCGAGCTCCTCAAAAGAAAGAAAAAGGTGTTATTTTCTTCCAAATTTCATAAGTCTTGTGTAAAAAATCAGCTTGAAGTGATTCCAAGGGCCTATTGAGCACATATTTCAGTATTGGGTTCTGAAATGCCTCCTAAAAATAGTTCAACACCCATTAAGCCCTCAGAATAATCTACTATGACCCATGAAGATGAAAAATTGCGACATGATCTGTGAAAATTACAAGAGCAAGTGCACCAAATTTTGCTCTCGCAAAGAGTAACAAAAAATTAAATGGAATTTTTGAAGAAAGGCGTGGAGGAAAAGATATATGGTTTCAAGAATAATGTGGATGGTTTGAAGAAAGGCATGGAAGCTAAGATGGATGGCGTGAAAGCTAAGATGGAGGACATGGAAGAAAAAATGAAAGACAACATGGAAGACATGAAGAATGATATAAAAGTAGACATGGAAGGTTTGATAAAGTTGATACAATAAATGATTCCTAATGGAAAAAATATAGTAGAGGAAACTCATGATGAGAACAAAATACATGTAAATCATGATTTCATAAACTCTAATGTTGGATTGAAGAACCACCATATTCCAAAGATGGATATGAGGATGTTTGATGGCAAGGATCCAGTAACATGGATACTACAGATGGAGCAATATTTTGATCTCAATAATGTGCAAAACACACAAAAGGTACGCACTGCAAATTTACATTTAGAACAAAATATATTTGTATGGTATCGATGGCTTTGCTCCCATACAAAAATTGTCACTTGGTCAATTTTTACGAAGGAAATGATAGCACATTATGAGGATACAAAGAGAAACACCTTCTTTATCCAATTGATAAATCTCAAACAAGAGGGTTCAATGGCAGAGCACATTGAGGACTTCCAAAAATTGAATATAAGGGTAACTGATATTCCAGAGGAACACATGATTGATCTCTTCATAGGGACTTTAAAGGATAACATCCAACATGAAGTTCATGTTCGGGAACCTGATTCATTGGAGAAGGCATTCGAGTTGGCAAGAAAAACTGAATGTAAAATTATGGCGATAAGGAAGCCTACCACTCACATCTAAAAAGATGGCAGTGTTGCTACTCCTAGACTTCCACAACCTACAAGGTTGACACCACAACAATTGGAAGAAAAAAGATAAAAAGGGCTTTGCTACAGTTGTAATAGAAAATACACTAAAGGTCATAAGTGCGCTGAGAATAAATTATTTTACATATATTGTGAAGAGGAGGAAGAAAATGAAGAAAAAACTTCAAAATTAGAGGATATACACCAGGAAGAAACCCTAGAATAAGAAGAAATGAGTCTAACCATATCATGTAGTGCATTGGAAGGAGTTACCACTCCTCAAACTCTCAATATAGAAGGACATATCAAGAAGAAAAAGGTGATAGTGTTGATTGATTCAAGTAGTAGCCATAATTTTATTCATTGTAAGGTAGCCAAGGAATTGAATTATTTCCTATACCCAATGCCATAATGTCAAGTGATGGTTGCAAATGGAGGAACTATAAATTGCTCTGGAGAATGCAATAATATGAAGCTAGCCATGCCGAAATATTTATTGAATATTCCAATGCTTTCCATCCCAATGGGAGGTGATGATGTTGTACTAGGAGTACAATGGTTACAATATTTGGGGATGATAGCTTTTAATTTTCAAGAAATTTTCTGGAATTTTTTTTCAGAAGGAAAGGAAAACGAATTAAGGGATATCACAGTGAAGCCAAGAATGATAATAAGCTATAATTTCATGACAAATATTCTGAAGAAAGAACAATGGGGAGTAATTTCACAATTATGCTCACTAGAAGTTCCAACATCAAAATCATCTATTTCTCCATATCTCCAAAAATTCGTGGAAAATCATTCCAAGGTGTTTGATACTCCCAAAGGACTCCCACCTATTCATGATCATGATCATGATATTCATTTGATTCCAGGAAGTGTTCCTCCAAACATCAGGCCTTACAAATATCCTTATTTGCAAAAAAATGAAATTGAACGTATGATTATAGAAATGTTAGATGTTGGTATAATTCAACCTAGTCAAAGTTCTTTCTCTGCTCCACTAGTATTGGTGCACAAGAAATATTTATCATGGTGCATGTGTCCGGATTATAGGGAGCTCAATAAGCTCACTATTAAAGATAAATTTCCCATCCTGTGATTGATGAATTATTGGATGAATTACATGGAGAAATTTGTTTTACAAATTTGGATCTTCATTCAGGATATCATCAAATTAGAATGAATACTGAAGATATTCCAAAAACAACATTTCGAGCTCATGAGGGTCATTATGAATTTTTGGTTGTGCCTTTTGGCCTTACCAATGCACCTTATACATTTCAAGGGTTGATGAATTCCATTTTCAAACCCTTCTTTAGAAAATTTGTGCTAATATTTTTTGATGATATACTAATCTATAGCAAGTCTTGGAAGGATAATGTTCAACATGTTGATAGGGTGCTCAAACTATTGGAGGAGAAAAAATTATATGCAAAAACATCCAAATGTTTCTTTGGAGTACAAGAGGTGGAATATCTGGGTCATATTGTATCTCATGAGGGTGTTAAGGTAGACCCTAACAAAATTAAATCAATTAAGTAATGGAAATTCCCCACAACCATAAAGCAGTTGCGCGGATTTATCAGGTTAATAGGGTATTATCGCAAGTTTGTTAAGAATTATGGGACAATAGCAGCACCTATAACAACATTATTGAAGAAAGATGCATTTTCATGGACTCCTAAAGAAACTAAGGCCTTTGAACATCTTAAGAGGGAATGTACCTAGCACTAGCCTTAGTTATGCTAGACTTCACAAACACCTTTATTGTGGAATGTGATGCCTCAAGAAATGAAATTGGTGTTGTTTTAATGCAAAAAGGAGGACCCATTGCTTTTGAAAGTTGTTCAATCAAAGGAATTTATTTACAAAAGGATATTTATGAGAAGGAAATGTTGGCAATACTACATGCACTAAATAAATGGTGACCTTACCTAATGGGAAGACACTTCAAGGTAAAAATTGATCATGATAGTCTTAAACACTTTTTGGAACAAATGCTATCTTTAGAAGAACAGCAAAAATGGATCACAAAGATGTTGAGTTATCACTTTGAAATCATATACAAAAAATGGAAGCTAAATGTTGTTGTAGATGCACTCTCCAGAAAGGATGAAGAGGTGGAAGCATTTCTTTGTGCCATTTCAATTCTCCGACCAGATTGGATAACCGAAGCAAGGGATGAATGGAAGAAGGATGAAGAAGTGTGGAATCTCATTCAAAATTTGCAGCGAGATCCTAGTACATATGATACATTTAGTTGGAAAAATTATTTCTTATGGTACAAATATTGCTTATATATTTGAAAGAATTACCAACTAAAACAAAATATTCTTTTGGAATTGAACACTTCTCCTTTAAGAGGACACTTGGGATTTTTAAAAACTTACCATAGGGTGAAGAAAGAATTTTTTTGGGATGGCCTTAAATCTAATATTCAATATTTTTTGGCGGAATTTTTGGTTTTCCAGCAAAATAAAGTTGAGACAATTAATAGCTCGGGTCTTCTACAACCTTTATCCATTCCAAGTCAACACTGGGAGGAGATTTCAATGGATTTTATCACAGGTTTACATAAGTTTGAGGGAAGGAGTGTCATCATGGTGTTAGTTGATAGAATTACCAAGTATGCACACTTTTGTGCATTATCTCATCCATTTAAAGCGAGTACAATTACTACTTCATTTATGGAAACAATTCAAAAACTACATGGAAACCCGAACATTATTGTAAGTGACAGAGATCCCATTTTTACAGGAAATTTTTGGACGGAATTATTTTCTTGTTTGGGTACTCAACTAGCTCATAGCTCATCTTATCATCCTCAATCTGATGGTCAAACAGAGATAGTGAATAAATGTTTTGAATGATATCTTCGTTGTTTTGTATCTGATAAGCAAGCACAATGGGTCAAGTGGTTACCTCTGGCTGAATGGTGGTATAACACTTCCTTCCATACTGTAGCAAAAATGACCCCATTTATGGCACTTTGTGGATATCATCCACCATCCATCACATATTCTTTAAGGGAAAATGATAGGGTTCAGGCAGTGGAGGATCACATCAAGCATCAACAAGAAGTTCTCCAACTCTTAAAGGATAACCTAAATTTGGCACAAAATCGAATGAAACAACAGGAAATCAACATTGTAGTGACATAAGTTTTGATGTGGAAGACTACGTATTTTTATGGATACAACCATACAAACAAATGTCCCTCAAGAAAGCTAAGAAGGATAATAAATTATCACCAAAGTACTATGGTCCTTACAAGGTTTTCCAAAATATTGGTACTATGGCATACAAATTGGAGCTTCCTGCTTCTTTGAGAGTGCATTCAGTTTTCCATGTTTCATGCTTAAAAAATGTTATAGGGGACAAAATTCCCGTTCAAACAATATTTCCAGAACTTGATGAGGAAGGAAAAACCATATTGGAACCTGAAGCAGTCATGTAAATAAGAACTTGACAACTACAAAATCAATCGATTTTAGAGTATTTCATCAAATGGAAGAACTTACCCACTAAAGATTCTACATGGGGGGATGAGAATCTTATACAAACACACCCGGAGCTACTCAAGCATTAAGGAAAAAACTTTCTTGAAGGAGAGGAGCATGTTAGGTCCCTATATTACTAGTATAATCCCTTATTGTTGTTAGTGTAACCACCTTATTGTTATTGTTGTACCCTTGTAACCCCGATATTGTTATTATTGTGCCCTTAAATTATTATTGTTAGGTTGGCTAGGATTACATTGTGGCCCCACTAGGACTACATTGTGGCCCCATGGACTCCTATATATAGAAAGGAAATTTTTTCATTTGTATCATCCAAGAATTGTTCATTTATGTAATGTATTGGAGGTTTCCCCCTCGAAGTGGCTTATTTATAAGGCGTTGATCTGTATTTTCTTCTATTTTTGGAGTTGGTTTCACAACAGGCCCTCAACCAAACTGACCTGACTCGACCGGTACGAACGCATTTCCCTAGGCACCCTCACACAACCCTACCCGATCCGCCCTGACCCGTGGAAAATGTGTTTCCTTGTGCACCCTCACATGACCCAACCTAAACCGACCTGACCCAACCCGGACCAACTTCGCCCGATCGAATGCATTTCCTTCGGTGCCCTCACACGACCTAACCTGACTTGACCCGCCTGAACGCAGTTCCTCAGGCACCCTCACATGACACGACCAGAAAAAACCTACTCGAATGTGTTTTCCTGGATGCCCTCACATGACACGACCTGACCTGACCTGACCTGATCCACCCAAACGCATTTCCTTGGGTGCCCTCACACAAGATGACCTAACCTGACTCGCCTGAAAGCATTTCCTTGTGTGGCCTCTCATGACACGGCCCGATCGAACCCTACCCAACTCGGATGTGCTCCTCAGGTGCCCTCACATGACCCGACTCAACCTGACCCGACCTGACCTGACCCGCCCGAATGTGTTTCCTTGGGTGCCCTCATAGTATGACACAACCGTACCCGACCCGCCTAAACACGTTTCCTTGGGCACCCGCACATGACCCGACCTGACTCGACCCGCCCGAATGCATTTCCTTGGGTGCCCTCACATGACCGAACCTCATATGACCTGCCCTAACACTACTCGACCTGACACAACCTGACCTAACCTGGCCTGACCTGAATTGACATGACCTGACCTCACACTACCACCTAACACGACCCCACCCAACCTGATTAGAGCTTCCCGAAAAAAGGCAATTGGGATGTGAAGCTTACAAAAAGACTGAAGGGATGACATGCATGAACATAGGAGAGGGTAACAGAAAGGTCGAGCAGAATGCTAGAGAGGGATATTTATTGAATGCAGAGAATGGCTAGAAGGCCAAGTCCTTAAGGTCAATAGGCCTTTGCTAAGAAGCTGAATCACCAAGTTTACGACATATATTGCAACCCGCACCGAATGATATGATCGAGCTAAAAGGGATGATGATCTTAAGAAAATTTTCATGGTCATGGAAATTAAAGCACATGAGAGTATTGGAATGCATAATATTGCTGAGACTGAGGGATATCACATTACCATTATTTGGAAACACTATGCATCATTCAATGGTTTTTCACTCTACTTGGAGTTGCGATGGAGATTGTGCTACGTGCCAATGCTCTTGGTGCACAAAGTTTCCATGGTGGCTACCTCCTCAGGGAAGTGATTAGGGATGTTTTTTCAATGAATGAAATCCATCATATTATCATTATGATACAAATTCTTCACCATCAACCATGACATGGTTATGTGTGAGGTTATAGTGGCCTGGTACAAAAAGTAACGTTGAAGTAAAAATGTCATGTTGATGTGAATTTCCAAGGTGACACGTAGGTTAGTCATTGGGTGAGTGACATTCATGTTGGAACTCTTGAAATTGTGATCTGACACCATGTCAAAGCAGGTGGGGAGGGCTAACATTGGGCTACGATTTTTGGGGTAATCACAATACAAATATTTTAATGAAAAAATGGTAAATATTCTTCAATACACATGAAATTATATTTTGAAAAAGTTATAATAAAACTTATAATTTATTCATTCATTAAATTTAAAGATTCATTTTTTTAAATATATATATATATATATATATATTCATTTTTAATATTAAACATGTTATAAACTAAAGAGAAATTAATAATAACTAAATATAACAAATATATTATTATTTTTGTTAGCTTGACCTACCTAACATAGTAATAGCTAACATAATAATGGTAAATTAAATCACCCTAATAAAAAAATAACAATTATATTATTATAATCCTATAAAAATTAATAAAATAAAATAAAAATATTACAAAATATTCTGTCATTACAAAATGTTACAAAACCTTAAAAAATGTTTACCGTCATTGCTATTTCGATGTTTTGTCTAAACGTAGCAATACCAACGGTTATCCCCCAAACCGTCGCAATATGGACACGTATCTCCCACCGTCACAATACCGACACGTGTCTCTAAACGTCGCAATTCCAACAATGTGTCTCGAAATGTTGGTATTATGACGATGTTCCTAAATTTCACAATACCGATGATTTCCCTAAACGTTCCTATAACTACACTTGTTTGCATGATTTAAAAAATTGATAAAATTTTGGGAACTTTCTGACAATACGTAAAAATTATCAGAACTAGAGTGTCAGAAAATTGACCATATGTACTAGTGCCTTGGTCCAACCGATCACTATGACCCCTCCCTTTGCTTCAGTGCCTCAACCACCTCAACATGAATCTACTCTAGTTGTGAAAGCCTCTAGTGAGGTCAGCAAAGCAAAGAAAAAGGAACCTAAGGATAAGGATGCCCAAACAACTCCTATTCCTTATAAGCCTCTGAGGCGGTCACCTCTGTGCGCTTTTTGTAATGGTGCTGGGGATGCTACCCAAAATTTTCCCAAGCTTCCTCATCTCGAACTTGTGGTCAACGAGGTGTTTCCTGAATCTAGTATCCCAAGGTCCATGTTACCCTACCCGATTAAGCTAATAAACTCAAATAGTTGTGCACAAATCACCCTTGTATTATGTGTGATTATTGTGGACACTATTATCACCTTTCTCCCCATTTCTATGATTTCACAACACCCTTGAGGCTATCCACCAAATCTAGGATAAACGTAGTGGATTCTCTACTCCTCTACTCGTGATTTTTTCTTCAGTAAAACTGGAGGACATTTTTGCACCCATTGTGATACCTTCACCTGATGTCAAGATGACAAAACCTTCGGCCACTATCCTCTATCTATCATCATTCATGAGATCCTTGGCAGAAAAACCCTCGAGGGCATTCCCTTCTACTTCGAATAAGCCTCCTTTGTCTATCACCTTGGGCTCAACATCGGTAAATATTTCATCTACTATCTCTTCCTCTACCCTGCATAGTGATGTGTATCTGAACCATCTATCTATATATAGAAAGGAGGCTTTGTAATTTGTATCATCCAAGAATTTTTCATTCATGTAATGTATTGAAGGTTTCCCCCTTGAAGTGGCTTAGTTCTAAGGTGTTGATATCTCTTTTCTTCTATTTTTGGAGCTAGTTTCGCAACATTTGGTATCAAAGATTTCTATTCTAGGGTTTTGCTGCTCCAAACAGGTCATCGTGGAATTTTCGCTATAACGTTTTTTCTACGAATGTTCAGAAGATGAGATTTTTATAGTACAAAGCTGAAATCTTGAGGAACATTGTTGAAATATTTCAGAGTTTGGTTCACAATATTTTCAGAAATATGATTTGTGTAATTTAGGGCTTTTTGCAGGCTCCTAAATTTCACTTAAAAAGGTCATCACGGAATTTTCGCTATAAATTTTTTTCTACGAAGGTTCAGAAGCTGAAATGTTTAGAGCATGAAGCCGACATATTTAGGAACATTTTTGCAACATTTCAAAGCTTGGTTCATAACAATTTCAGAGATATGATCTATGGAAGTTAGGTCTTTCTTAGGTTCCCAAATTTCATCTCAAAGAGGTGAAAATGGGAAAATCTTCATAAGTCTCTCTCTGAGCATCGGATTGGAATTCTATAAAATGTGACTGGAATCACACAAAATTTATCTTCCTAGCTATAAATATCATATCCAAAGGAGAAAACAGTGACATGTGGCAAGTCGTACAAGTTCGCTCTACTAAACCAGTCCATAATTAGGTCATTGTGGGAGTTTGGACATAACTTTGCCTTGAAGAATCCAAATTAAGTAAGACCTATGGCATTTGAAAGAAGCTTCAGAGGACTATTATAGGGCCTAATTTTAGATATTTAGGATCTACAAGTATAGAGATAAGTCAATTTCAATATCGAGCTCCTCAAAAGCAAGTAAAAGATGTGCATATTTTTTCCAAATTTCATAAGTATTGTTTGAAGAATCAAGTTGAATTGATTCCAAGGGAATATTGTAGAATATGTGTCAATATTGGATTCAAAATGGCCCCTAAAAATAATTCAACACCCATTAAGCCTTTAGAAGGCTCTACTATGACTCATGAAGACGAAGAATGGCAACATGACATATCGAAATTACTAGATCAAGTGCAACAAATTTTTCTCTCACAAAGAGCAACAAAAAATGACATGGAAATTTTTAAGAAAGGCATGGAAACTAAGATGGATGGTTTGAAGAAAGTCATGGAATCTAATATTGATGGCATGGAAGCTGGCATGGAATCTAATATGGATGACATGGAAGCTAAGATTGAAAACATGAAGAATCATCTTAAAGAAGACATTGAAGGTTTGACAAAGTTGATACAATAATTTTTTCCTAATGGTGAAAATATAGTAGAGGAAAATCATGATGAGAAAAAAATAAATGTTAATCGTGATTTCATAGACTCTAATGTTGGAGGGAAGAACCACCATATTCCAAAAATGGATATGAGGAAGTTTGATGGAAAGGATCCTGTAACATGGATACTACATATGGAGCAATATCTTGATCTTATTAATGTACAAAACACACAAAAGGTATTCATTGAAACTTTACATTTAGAACAAGATACATTTGTATGGTATCAATGACTTTGCTCCTGTAAAATTTTTTTCACTTGGTCAATTTTTACGGAGGAAATGATAGCACATTATGAGGATACAAAGAGCAACACTTTCTTTAGCCAATTGATAAATCTCAAACAAAAGTGTTCAGTGGGGGAGCACATTGAGGACTTCCAAAAATTGAATATAAGGGTAATTGATATTCCAGAGGAACACATGATTGATCTCTTCATAGGTACTTTAAAGGATGAAATCCAACATGAAGTTCATGTTTTGGAACTTGATTCATTGCAGAAGGCATTCAGGTTGGCAAGAAAAATTGAATGTAAAATTATGGCGACAAGGAAGCCTACCACTCACTTCTATAAAGATGGAAGTGTTACTACTCCTAGATTTCCATAACCTACGAGGTTGAAACCACAACAATTGGAAGAAAAAATAGCAAAAGGGCTTTGCTACAGTTGTGATAGAAAATACACTAAAGGTCATAAGTGTGCTGAGAAGAAATTATTTTACATAAATTTCAAAGAGGAAGAAGAAAATGAACAAAAATATTCAAACGAAGAGGATATAACTCAGGAACCATCCCTAGAAGAGGAAGAAATGAGTCCAACCATATCATGTAATGCATTAGCAGGAATTACCATTCCTCAAACTCTCAAGATAGAAGGACATATCAAGAAGAAAAAGGTAATAGTGTTGATTGATTCAGGGAGTACCCATAATTTTATTCATTGTAAGGTAGCCAAGGAATTGAATTGTTTCCTATACCCAACACTAGAATTGCAAGTGATGGTTGCAAATGGAGGAACTATAAATTACTCTATAAAATGCCATAATATCAAGCTAACCATGGGGGAATACGTATTGAATAGTCCAATGCTTTTAATTTTCAAGAAATTTTCTTGAAAAAAAATTTAGAAGGAAAGGAAATCAAATTACGAGGTATTGCAGGGAAGTCAGGAGAGATAATAAGATCTAATCTCATGACAAAGCTTCTAACGAAAGAAAAACAAGGCATAATTGCAGAATTATGTTAACTAGAAGTTCCAAAATAAAAAAACATCTATTTCTGCAGATCTCCAAAAAGTCTTGGACAATCATTCCAAGGTGTTTGAAACTCCCAAAGGAATTCCACCTATTCATGATCATGATCATGCTATTCATTTGATTCCAGGAAGTGTTCCTCCAAACGTTAGGCCTTATAGATATATTTATGTCCAAAAGAGAGAAATTGAACGTATGTCTGCAAAAATGTTAGAGGCAGGTATAATTCAACCTAGTCAAAGTTCTTTCTTTGCTCCTGTAGTATTGTTACACAAGAAGGATGGATCATGGTGCATGTGTCCGGATTATAGGGAGCTCAATAAGCCCACCATTAAAGATAAATTTCCCGTTCCTGTGATTGATGAATTATTGGATGAATTACATGGAGAAATTTATTTTGCCAAGTTGGATCTTCCGTCAGGATATCATCAAATTATAATGAAGACTAAATATATTCCAAAAACAACATTTCAAATTCATGAGGGTCATTATGAATTTTTGGTCATACCTTTTGGCCTTACCAATGCACCTTCTACATTTCAAGGGTTGATGAATTCCATTTTCAAACCCTTAGAAAATTTGTGGTAGTATTTTTTGGTGATATACTAGCCTATAGAAGGTCTTGGAAGGATCATGTTCAACATGTTGATAGGGTGCTCAAACTATTGTAGGAGAAATGATTATATGCAAAAACATCCAAATGTTTCTTTGGAGTACAAGAGGTGGAATATCTGGGTCATATTGTATCTCACGAGGGTGTTAAGGTAGAGGGTGTTAAGGTAGAGGGTGTTAAGGTAGATTGTTAAGGTAGATGCGAGGATTTCTTGGGTTAACGGGGTATTATCACAAGTTTGTGAAGAATTATGGAAGAATAGCAGCACCTCTAACAACATTACTGAAGAAAGATGCATTTTCATGGACTCCTAAATCAACTAACACCTTTGAACATATTAAAGAGGCAATGTGCCTAACACCGGTCTTAGCTACACCAAACTTCACAAAAACCTTTATTATGGAATGTGATGCCTCAAGAAATGGAATTGGTGTTGTTTTAATGCAAGAAGGAAGACCCATTTATTTTGAAAGTTGTCCAATCAAAGGAAAGAATTTACAAAAACCTATTTATGAGAAGGAAATGTTAGCAATACTACATGCACTAAAGAAATGGTGAACTTACCTAATTAGAAGAAACTTCAAGGTAAAGATTGATCATGATAGTCTTAATCACTTTTTGGAACAAATAATATCTTCATAAGAGAAGCAAAAATGGGTCGCAAATATGTTGGGTTATGACTTTGAAATAATCTACAAAAAAAGGGAAGCTAAGTGTTGTTGCAGATGCACTATCAAGAAAAAATGAAGAGGTGGAAGCATTTCTTTGTGCCATTTCTATTATCCAACCAGAATGGATAACAGAAGCAAGAGATGAATGGAAGAAGGATGAAGAAATGTGGAAACTCTTTCAAAATTTGTAGCAAGATCCTGGTACATCTGACACATTTAGTTGGAGAAATGATTCCTCATGTTACAAAGATCGCTTATATTTTTGTAAGAATTCCCAACTAAAACAAAATATTCTTTTGGAATTATACACTTCTCCTTTAGGAGGACACTCATGATTTTTAAAAAATAACCACGGGGTGAAGAAAGAATTTTTTTGGGATGGCCTTAAATCCGATATTCAAAATTTTGTGGCGGAATTTTTGGTTTTCCAGTAGAATGAAGTTGAGACAATTAACACCTTGAGTCTTCTACAACCTTTAGCCATTTGAAGTCAACGTTGGGAGGATATTTTAATGGATTTTATCACAGGTTTACCTAAGTCTAAAGGAAAGAGTGTCATCATGGTGGTATTTGATAGACTTACCACGTATCCACACTTTTGTGCATTATCTCATCCATTTAAAGAAAGTACAGTTGCTACTACATTTATGGACACAATTCAAAAGCTACATGGAAACCCAAGGGTTTTTGTGAGCAACAGAGATCCCATTTTTACTGGAAATTTTTAGACGGATTTATTTTCTTGTTTGGGTACTCAATTATCTCATAGCTCATCTCATCGTCCTTAATCCGATGGTCAAACTGAGATAGTAAATAAATGTTTGGAAGGATATCTTCACTTTTTTGTATCTAATAAACAAACACAATGGTTCAAGTGGTTACCTCTCGCTCAATGGTGGTATAACACTTCCTTCCATACTACAGCAAAAATGACCCCATTTATCGCACTTTATGGATATCATCCACCATCCATCACATCATCTTTAAGAGAAAATTCAAAGGTTAAAGCAGTGGAAGATCACATCAAGCATCAACAAGAAGTTCTCCAGCTATTAAAGGATAACCTGAATTGGGCACAAAATCGAATGAAACAACAAGCAAATCAACATCGCAGCGAGAGAAGTTTTGATGTAGGAGACTTGGTATTTTTACGGCTACAACCATACAAACAAATTTCCCTCAACCAAGCTAAGAAGGATATTAAATTATCACCAAAGTGATATGGTCCTCACAAGGTGTTTCAAAATATTGGTACTATGGCATACAAATTGGAGCTTCCTGCTTCTTCACGAGTGCATCTATTTTTCCATGTTTCATGCTTAAAGAAGGTTATAGGTGAAAATATTCCAGTTCAAACAATATTTATAGAACTTGATGAGGAAGGAAAAATAATATTGGAACCTGAAGCTATCACGGAAATAAGAACTCGAGAGCTACGAAATCAATCAATTTCAGAGTATCTCATTAAGTGGAAGAACTTACCCACTGAATATTCTACATAGGGGGATGAGAATTTTATATAGAAGCACCCAGAGATACTCAAGCATTCAGGAAAACACTTTTTTGAAGGAGAGGGGCATGTTAGGTCCCTATATTACTAGTATAGTCCCTTATTTTTGTTAGTGTAACCCCCTTATTGTTATTATTGTACCCCTGTAACCCCCGTATTGTTATTATTGTGCCCTTAAATAATTATTGTTAGGTCGGCTATGAATACATTGTGGCCACATGGACTCCTATATATATAAAGGAGGTTTTTGAATTTGTATCATCCAATAATTGTTCATTCATGTAATTTATTGGAGGTTGCCCCCTTGTAGTGGCTTATTTCTAAGGCGTTGATATCTCTTTTTTTTTTTTTTTGGAGTTGGTTTCACAACAACAAACCCTGTCCTAGTGCCCCTAGTTGAGAAAGAAATAAAAAATATGTATTATGCTAGAATAATATTCCCACTGAGGTACTCAGAATGGGTCTCAAATCTTGTATTACTGAGGAAGAAAATAGGGGAAATTAGGCTATGCATGGGCTTCAGAAATTTAAACAAAGCCTCCCTGAAAGAAAACTACCCTTTACCTAAGATGGATCATATACTACAAAGGGTATTAGGCTCCAAAAGAATATCTTTGGTTGATGGTTTTTCAAGGTATAATCAAGTGCTAGTACATTCAGATGATCAGCACAAAACCGCCTTCACTACACATTGGGGCACCCTCATGTATGTCAAAATCCCTTTTGGTTTAATGAACATTGGGGCCACTTTTCAAAGATCCATGGAAATTTATTTTTCCGAAGACATAGGTTACTTCATTGTGATATACCTTGATGACATAACTGTCTATTTTAAAACCCATGAAGAACACCTAGTTCACTTTAGAAAGGTCTTTGAGAAATGTAGAAAGTATGGTCTGTATTTAAATCCTAAGAAAACTTTGTTTGGTCTTCAAGAAGGAAAAATTTTAGGCCATATCATATCTGAAGAAGGGATTAAGATAGACCCAAAGTGGATTGAAGGGATATTGCAGATCAGTCACCCTAGGAACATCAAAGAGCTACAATCTTTCATTAGAAAGATCAACTTCCTAAGAAGGTTAATACCAATCCTTGCAAAACTCCTAAGAAACATTACTAACATGATGAAAAGAGAAACATGAGTAAAATGGACCACAAAAGAAAAACAATCCTTTGACTAGGTAAAACAAGCTCTCACTGAAACACGAGTCCTCATCAGCCCTGACTTCACTAAGGACTTCTTCATCTTATCATTTGCATCAGAACACATGATTGCTGTAATATTACTACAAAAGAACATAATGGGACAAGAAAAGCCCATTTCTTTCTTCAGCAAGGAACTAAGATATGCACCCTTGAAATATAAGATTATGAAAAAACAAGCTTTTGCCTTAATCAAAGCATTAAAATATTTCAGAGTTTACATCTTGCATTCACATGCCATTTCTTTTATTCATCATGCAGTTGTTAAGGACATACTAAGTCAGGATATTGATGGTAAAAGAGGTAAGTGGATTGTTGTCATCTTAGAGTATGATCTGGAAATCAATCCCACCAAGCTAATCAAAGGGCAAGGACTGGCCAAACTGATGGCTAAATAAAAATTTCAAGAGCTAGACATAAACATGATACATTCCTTGGATGAACAAGAGGAGCTGGCGAATCCATCTATTGAAGAAGCATTTATGAACTCACTCGGGTATGATGATCTATTATACTCCTTTTTAATCTAAACGCTCCTCCTAGTTTGTCCAAAACAAAGGCTAGATTCTTGAAACTAAAAGCTGTAAATTTTTGTATCCTAGATAAAGCTTTGTATTGGAAAAATTCTGTTGGTATATTGCTTAAATTTTTACTTGAAGAATATGTGGATAGAATCATACAAGAGTTTCATGAAGGAGAATGTGGATGTCATCTATATTGGAAAGCCACTGAAAACAAAATCCTTAGAGCCTATTTCTATTGGTCCACTCTTTTCCCTGATGTCCACAAGCTAGTAGTGACTTACCATAAATGCAAAATATTTGAGGGAAAGAGAAAACTGTTGCCTTTGCATTTACAGCCTATCATTGTTGAAACTCCTTTTCAACAGTGGGGTTTAGATTTCGTTGGAGAAATCCACCCTTCCTCCTCTACTCAACATAAATGGATCCTCAATGCAACTGACTATTTCACCAAATGGATAGAATCCATCCCTTCAAGGATTGTCACTGACACAGTAATCATCAAATTCCTTGAAACCAATATTCTGTAGAGATTTGGTTGTCCAAGAAAAATCATCACTGATAATGCTGCTGCATTTAAATCCAAGAGAATGGAGGAATTTTTCCACAAGTATAATATTACATTAGGGCATTCTACAACTTATTACCCTCAAGGTAACGGGTCGGTTGAGTCCTCTAACAAAATTTTGGTAAATATCATCAAGAAATTGCTATAAGAGAACAAAAAGTCAGGCATAACAAATTGGTGCATACACTATGGGTAGACAGATTAAAAAAACAAGAAATCAATTAATATGTCTCCCTATCAACTAGTGTATGGCATGGATGCAATTTTTCCAACAGCTTTGGGAGTGCCAGTGATGAAGCTTATTCAAGAGGTAGAGTTAGAGGAGAATGATATACAAAGGAGGCTAAACCAAACCATTCAATTGCAGCAATAAAGGGAAGAAGTATACAATAGAACACAAGCAGTGTAAAAGAATATTAAGAAAATATTTGATAAGAGTACCAAAGCAGATGACTTCAACATTGGAGACAAAGTGTTGAAGTGGGATTCAAGAAGAGAGTACAAATGCAAGCATGGGAAATTTGAAAATCTATGGAAGGGTCCATACATCATCCATTATGCAAGAGGTAAAAATGCATTTTTCGTACAAGAAATGGATGGAACAGAATTATTTGGAGGTCCTGTCAATGGCAGGATGTTGAAGCATTATTTTTGTTGAAAATCTCATTTTGAAACTTAATTCATTGTACATAACATTGCTTGAATAAAGGATAAGAAAGATAAACACAAAAAACAAATAAAAGAAGAAAAGATGATAGATAACAGAAAAGGTAAAGCTCCATACCAAAAAAGAATATTTCTGAAGGTTTGCAAGTCCAAATGCCACTACTTTTGAGAAAGGAAAGTCTTGTTCGGTCATACAGCTTAGTCATGATTGAACATGTTTTAAATTTCTGTCGATAAGTTATAAAATGAAGATTTTCCAAACTATTTAAACTTGGCTTACCAGTATAATAGGTTAAGAGAATATATTGGTTCCCAAAGTTCAAATCTGAACAAAATAGAAAAGAGAGGGATGAATGATAAATTCCAAATTATAACCCTCAGTTTCTAGTTTTACTTTTGCAAAATAATCTATGTGAAACTTTTCCAAAATGCCACAGCTCATGGAAATCAAACCACTTAATCTTGATTTAGTCATGTTTTAAATTTCATGTTAATAGATTAGAGAATGAAAATCCGTAAAACTGTTTAACCTTGACAGATAAGTAGATTAGGTAGAGAATAAAAGAGCTCATCAGTCTAATCTGAGCCTTTGGATGACATGAGGGTAGAAGTAGATAGTTTTTCTTTCAAAAGAAAAATGATTCCAAGGGTTTTCCAATCTAAATGAAACCAAATGAAGAAAAAATGCTAGGAAAGGTATGATGGGTAGGTAGAGATGAGTTTAAGCAATCATGTTTTTTAGATTTAAAGATCATAGCTTCAAAGAACAACATCAAATCAGCAATTGGAGAAAAAGGAATTCCCCAAGAACAAGAAGGGCATTGATCTACAAATTCTAGAGACCTAAACTCTGAGGTTCTTGACGCTTCCTAAAGGAGCTGCCCTACCCAAGTGGAGCCACTATTAGTCATTAGTATTTTTCACCATATTTGGATGACTATTGAATGGTTATAGTTTTCTGAAAACAATATTCCTTGAATATCTCGAGTTTCATAAATCTTACTGCCTTCATTATCTTCATAAAACCTTTTCCCTATCTATCAATTTGCCATCTCAAATTCACCCTGTTGCTCTTAAAAGACTCATTATGGGCTTATACCTCTCATTTTCATCCTTCTCTCCTACCTAAAACCTCATTTCCCCATTTTCCCCTATCAATGAACTCCATCCTCCCTCTAAGATTTCTTGTTGCTAACTCATTCCCATGTCCCCTTGAGCATAATAGCACTTTTGGAAATGCTCTTTTCACTTGAAAGTTTTTAAGTCAAATTTCATTCAAAATCAGCTCAAAAATCACTCTGATTAGGTCATTAGGGTTTTAAATTTTTCAAGGTCATCATTAGATGTTTCAGGCACTACTTTTCCTTTGCTAGAATCTAGCTCATATGTAATAGAATGTCCATACATATTTATTTCAAAGAAGGATTATATTCTTAGTTCAGAACCTACAAGTGAGAAAAATGGGACAAAGTTTAGCACTTCTGCTGAGGTGTTGGAATATTTATCAATAGAAAGTGTTGAGGTGTTAATAGTGAAGTTTTCCTTCATTGTCAATGTTTTCCTTCTGTTTTCCATTATTTCCACAATTTCTTTGATAAAGGAAGATAAATTTTATATTAGGATATGTTGTCTTGGCACCCTATTTCTCTTTGATTTCTTTGTCTTAATTTTTTCCTCTGCAAAGTTTGATTCGAGAATTCTTAATTGCTCTCTGGTTCCACCTAGCTTGTTGCCTTGAAATGATTTAATAGTGTCAAGCCAAAGGAGTTTATGGTATGCCCTGTCCTTTGTTGTAGCTTGAAACATTGTTTTTAAGGCCTTTCTTTGAAGTTTACTTAGTAGATTCCAGCCAAAGAAGTCTATGGTATGCTCTGTCCTTTGGTTTGTCTCAAACTGTTTCTTTGGAGGTATTTGAAGTTTGATTGAAGAAATTAGGAGTTCCCTGCTCTTTAATCTTCACTGAATTGAAATGATTTAATAGTGTCAAGGCAAATGAGTTTATGGTATGCCCTGTCCTTTGTTGTAGCTTGAAACATTGCTTTTAAGGCCTTTCTTTGAAGTTTACTTAGTAGATTCCAGCCAAAGAATTCTATGGTGTGCTCTGTCCTTTGGTTTGTCTCAAACTGTTTCTTTGGAGGTATTTGAAGTTTGATTGAAGAAATTAGGAGTTCCCTGCTCTTTAATCTTCACTGAATTGTCATCTTAAATGTTTTCTTTGTCTCAAAGTAAATATCTAGAGAATTTCGGAGTTCCCTACTCTCTAGGGTTTGCTGGATTGTTGTCTGAAAGGTTTTCTTATTAAATTTTGGCCAAAGAAGTCTATGGTATGCCCTGTCCTTTGGTTTTTCTTAAATAGTTACCTGAAAGGCTTTTTTTGTTGAAGTAGAGTTAAAGGATTCTTAATTTACCTTTATTTTTACTGTTTCCCAACTTATTTTCATTTCATATAACATCTAAATCTAAGAAATACATTTCATATAGATAACTTGCCCTATGAAAACCCTTACAGAATTGATGAACTATTAAATCCTTATATGACTCCATAGCCCAATGGATTGACTTTTCTCATGGTATTCAGTTGAAACACTCCCTCAATTAATCACACCACTAATATATCAACCTAACAAAACCAAAAAAACCAAAAAAACAAACCCTATCACTTTAACTAGCCTAAAATCAACACCCTAAGTTAATCAAGTTATATCTTCTAAAAAATATAAAGAGAGCCCTCTATTAGCCAACAATAAAATTTTGTCATAACTGATGATGGCTAAAATAGGTCTCTAGTATTCAAGAAACAAGTTTGAAGAAAAATTGTGACTTCTTGAAGCCTCTTTGTGTTCCTTGTCCAAAGATCCATTCTTTGATATCCTCACTTCAAAACCTTCAAAGAAAAGCCCTGCTGTTATAAAAAGACTGTTTCCAGAACCATTTTCCATCATTTTCCCCTTTCGAAAAACCCTCAAAAAAATTCCTTCATTTCACCCATTCTTCCCATATTTTGCCCCTTATTTCCCTCAAAACTTAGCTTTAAACCGTGTAAAATCCCTTTATTTTGTTTAAATTCACCTTTTTAACTCTATCAGAACCCTTAAAAAAGGTTAAAGAACCCCATTTCGGCCTTTTTTCGATCCCTTAAACCTTTGTGCCTTCAGCCCCTTTTGCTTAAAGCCCGAGCCCCATTTTCACCGTAAGACCGAGGGCTGAGACTGTCGGCTAAGGGTCTTAAGCCACCATCTCCATCGCAATTTGGAATTTTCAAAATTCTTTGTGCCTTTTCCCTTTTTCTCTGCCGATTTATGAAATACCGATGCATTTTCCCACTTTAAATCTGAGCCGTCAATCTCGCTTCCGATCCGATGGACCTAGTTCCATCGGCGGTCCCCGTTTTCCTTGGCCCCAGACCTTCTACCTTGCTGATGGCTGGAATCTCAATTCAATATCTATCGTCTATTCCCTAAAGATCTGACAGCTATCACTGCATCGCTTTTCCCCTCCGATGAACCCCCCCCCCCCCCCCCCCCCCCCCCCGATATGTCGACTCCCTGATGAAATATCCACCATCGATCAAATCTGATCAGACAGTCTGCGCTATCTCGCCTCATCGCCTTTTCCCCTCCCCTTGCACCATTCATGCCCTTGGGCGATTCCACGACACAATCTCCACCATTGATCTTTTCAATCCAACGGCTCCCATTCAAACCGCAACTCAACCCCTTCCCTTTGTAAAAATCTTACCTCGACAGTGCTTTTCCGCGATACATCCCCACTGCTCTGAGTTAATTTGAATTTTCCATCTCCTCGATCCAGCGACCTAGGTTCACTGTGGAGGCACCCAACCATGGTGGTCCATACTCCCTAGTGCCCCGCAGTTGACCCTATTAAATGTGGGAAATCTCAAATCTATGGCTGAGATTCACTGCGGGGGCACACCCCTGAGTCTTTCTTCCGTACATCCAGTTTACCCACGGTGACGTCACCTCCCAATCCCACCGTTGAGCACCTTCGCTCCCTCTCACTTTCACCTTTTTTATGTATTTCACCCCTTCATGGATTATAGCCCTTTATCACTATAAACCAATGTTTACCCAACTTCAAGCCTCCCCGCTACACGAAAAATTGGCTTACGTCACCTGCTGGCCCCACCATATGTTCCACTGCACAACTTCCAATCCTCGTGCTCATCCATGACCGTAGATCTTCTTCCCATAGATCTAATGGTCCCAAATCAATTTCGTGCTCGTTTCACCAATTAAACTAATCACACATTTTCAACGTGAAAATGATGGTTTTCGCCTAGACACAGTCGCCCGATGGGCGATATCGCGTTCGTATCGTGCTAAACCACTTACCACTCTTGGCGTCTGGGAAAACCATTCATGGTTTTCCAAAACCACTTTCCTCAGTTTTGCACCAAATTCAATTTTAAACCATGTTTTCGCAGGTTTTTTCGATGGAACTTCCTCCTGCATACATTTTAACCTCCTCACTACTCCTCCCACCCTCACACAGCATTTGTAAAGTAGTATAGCCCCAAATTTGTAGGTTTTTATAACATTTTTACAGATTGCTGCAAGTTTCATGGAGGATAAGCCATAAATGTTGTCCCACAGTCAAATCACAGTGATATGGCCTTGGATGACGATCCAAAAAGGCCCAAACGCAAAGAAAAGGGACACAAAGGGTTGATTTTCAAGGTTTAATCAATGCGTCATGGGCATTGGTTACTTAATCAAACCCTCCAACACAAAATACTCGTACACAAGCAGTAAAGATCAGAAGAGTATTAGAGGTTAAAGTTAAAGGATTAAAGCAAAAGCCTGGAGCTTAAAAGACTTAACCCTATAGTTTAAAGGTTAAAGACATAGTTTGAATAATAAATTTGATTAAAGTAGGCCTAACCCAAATCAGAGGCCTAATCAATGTTTAAAGTATCAAAGACAGACAGATCACCCAAAAGAATGCTTCAAATTCCAAATCATCGAAGCAGTTACTCCTCCGAAGATCAGAAATGCCACCTACAGTTTTGTTTTCCTCAAAAGAATACAAAGTTAATGCATAGTCAGATATATTTTCCAAAGACAACTAAGAAATTAATTTCCAGCCTACCAAAAGCCTCAAAAATCAACAAAAGTGACTGAAGTTGATGAAACTTAATGTAAAATTCAATTAGAAGAGTTAAAACATTAGATATCTTCTCCATCAGGCCTCCCAAGGGCCAAGAAGCATTTACTCTGTATTTATTGAACAAATAACCCTTTCTTTCACTCCACCTCCTCAATTCATCTATAAATACCATAAGAGGAGCCTAGTATTGTTGTTGATTGAATACTTGTTGAATGTAAATATTTATTGAGGCTGCTGAAGCTCTGTTTTGTAATTGAAGAAAGATAGGATGAGAAGACAAGTTAGAAGCTGTAAAGACCTACTAGACTTGATGATTGTAACTAGTTTGAACATCAAATATACAAGCTGATATATGGGATCTTGGTCTATGTCAATGGTGATGTTTTTCTTACTATAATTATCATTTTTATCTTGTTTTCCATATTGTCTACTTTCTCTGATAAAGAAAAACAAATATATATTAGGATTTACTGTAAATTACCCTATTTCTCACTGATAAATCTTTATCTTTATGTTTTCTTCTAATTGTGTTTTGAGCATAGTTTAATAGAGTATAACTAGTAAAGTGTTCGTGAGCCCATGTTTCCTGAGTATAACTTGAAATATTTTCTTTGAAAGTTCTTGAAAATTCTACTAGTTAAAGTTGAATTAGATAAGTTTATGGTTAGCCCTGTCCTCTAGTTTATCTCCAACAGTTGCTTTGAAAATATCCCTTAAGATTATGCCAAAACCAAGATACGTTCAAAGTTCTTACCTGATCTTAGGCTACTTTTTATGTTTATCTTGAATTTTTTCCTTAAGAATATGCCGAAACCGGGCTAGGTTAAAAGTGATTACTAGATCTTAGGCTATTCCTTTCTTTTATCGTAAATGTTTTCCTTTGAGAATATGTTGAAAGTAGTCTAAGTTAAAAGTACTAACTTGATCTTAAGCTATTCTTTGTTTTCCTTTGAGTATGTTGAAAGCAGGCTAGGTTAAAAGTCCTTACTTGATTTTAAGCCACCCTTTGTTTTATTATATGTTTGCTTCTTTCACCACACTTCTTAATGTTCCACACCATAAATCAACTTAAAGAGATCCTTTGATATAGATGACTTGCCCCATGGACCACTCTTGAAACTTGTTGTGCAATTAAATCCTTTTGTGACTCCATAGCCCAATGGATTGATATTGCCTCTTACCTATCCTATTAGTTGAACCATTCGCTCAACTTGCTCACACCTTTACCCTTAAAAATACTTCCTTCATTTTGATGATATCCATCCCAACCAAAAACCAAAACAAGACCCTTGTACTTCATAACTAGCCTAATATCATATCATAAGCCTTAAAGATATATCCTTTGAAAATACTTATATAGCGAGATCCCTCTCTGAATCCAGGAGGGCTAGATCCTAGGATTCCAAAGTGGTTCTGATGTAGGCTCTGTAGCATTTTTTTCTTGCAAATATTGCAAAATACGGAGTGCTAACATAGTGGTGACCATACTGGGGAGATATTGAGTAATAGATAACTTCAAAACTCAACGAACCCCTATTCCTAAATGAGACAAGTGTCACCAAGACTGGTTATTATTGATTTTTGATGGTGAACAACAACCAAACCTTGAAAAAAAGTAAAAATCCTTCACCTGGCAACTCCATAACTCCCAAAAGACCAAATGACTCCACTGGTAGAAGACTCTGAACTGGTTGAGTAGACACAGTGACTTTTCTTCTGATTTACAAACATGATTCCAAGGATACAACGAAGATATGCCCCAATGAGTAGAGATCATATCCCTGGGTTCCCACATAAGATGCCTCAGGTGTGTTGGGATGATAACCTTCCTGTTTTTCAAGGTGAAAAGTTTGAAGACCCATTGTTACATCTCATCAAATTTCATATACATATATGGAAGATAAAGACCCAATGGCATGAATACTGCCTTATGAAAATGTTCATGTTAACATTAGAAGGAAAGGCAAGGGATTGGTATGAATGGTTAGAGTCTAAGAGCTTGTTTTCTCTAAAAGACATGCACCAAGTATTTTATGAAGAATATAAAGAAAAACCTTCATCTTTATCATGGACTGCAAATTTTTGTGATCAGTCTCAGAACATTATACAATACCTTTTAGATAGTGATGAGGATTTGGTTAATATGCATCTTGAAGATCTGTTAGAAGCCATTCAAGAATTTCATATGCAACCTAACTATCACAAGAACCTATATGAATCAATTGAGGAAGAAATCAATCAAGGAATAAAGGATACTCCTCAAGATATCCCTGCCTACATAAATAATGATTCATCATCCCTTCCATGTGAGGCAAATTTAAATATTGATGATCTAGAGCAGCCCATGATTTTTCCTGATCAAGAACAAACTCAACCACTACAAGACCTAGTCAATGAGCAAGACATGTATGATGATCAAGACTTTATAGAAGATGATGAGGAAGGTTGTCAAGAAATTCCTGATTTCCTACCTATAACTTGTGTTTTACGGTTAAGAGAACTTCACGACCAAAATGAAAATGCAAAAAGTGAGCAGTGCTTTGAGGAAACAAATAGCCACTTAGAAAACGCAAAATCTAAAGTGGAAGGAGAACCAGTACATATTGGAACTCTCCCTCTATATTACAACTCATTTTAGATTACACAAGAAGAGTGGCCTCCTAACAATGTAGAAGAAACAACTCATGAACCTTGTATTCAAAATGAGTATCATAATAATCATGAGGAGTTGTTGGAAATAGAAGAAGATCAGGAAACAATAGAAAAAAATCAAGGTTTCCCTGCAAGCACAAGTGAAGATTCACTAGAAGAGGCTCAAGAAGACAACCAGCCTCAAAACTAGTTAACACAAGAGAAAGAGGATTGTTGTACTTCTGTCTATGCTGAAAGAAAAATTCTTTCTCTTTTGACAGAAGAAGAAATTGATCAAATATTAAACAAACGGCCATGCCTCAAAACTTCATTTGAACAAGACACTTCTGCTCATCTGCCTACTGAACGTGTTGTCTTAAACCAAAAAATAAACTTGTAGATCAACTTAAAGAAAAACAAACTGATAACCCAATATGATTGATTGGTGAAATTGTTTATACTAATGATTGTCCAATTTTTTATCAGTTTGATGATGATGATGAGCTTCAAACATAAACTAATCATGCATGGAAACCAGGAGTTGATTGGTGTCGTTAACTTCACTATCATCAGCTTGAAATCAACAATCAACCAATCCAATCCATCATAAATAGCTTTCACATGATTAGGAATCAGCAGTCTTTCAGATCAAAGGTTGAGGAGGAAAACAATGAAGAATTTCTTGAGCATGATGAATATAAATAAACTTCTCCTGAAAGGGTTGAGGTAATCAAAGAGACCCCTGCTCAAGAATATAATGACCTCTTCACAGAGTTCATTCCACTAAATTAGAACATACCAGGAGTACAAGAGGACAATACTGCAATATATTATGAGTCCTCCAGTTTAGATGATAATGAAGATAAGGAAGAATTTCTTCCTCAAAAGAATCTTAAGCTTGATCCAGTGGAGGAAAAATTAAGCTTGGTTGAAACCTATCTTCCAAATTTTCCTAACCATGAATTGTTTCAAGATCCCTATGCTCATTTCTTGAAGATATTTGAAGAAGGGATAAAGGTTGTTAGGAGCAGTGTATTACCAAAAGCAATAAATTTTTTTAGCACTGCTGCTAAAAAACAAGTGAGATGGGAGTGGAACTGTCTGTCTAGCATGCTCAAAGAGATGAGCAAAGACCAGTCATGGAACCATCTAATTGACTGGATGTATTGGAAAATAAACTTTATCAGTGAAACATGTAAATATTTCAGAATTAGATTAGGGTAGGTAGGAATGTCAATAAAGCTCAGCCTGTGAGCATTTAGTTAGTTTTTTTTCTTTTCTTAAAAAAAAAAAATAGAAAAACAATAGAAAAGAGAAAAGAGGGTAGATATAAAATAAGAAAGGTACAAACCCATACCAAAAAAGAAAAAAACAATTTGAAAGTGTGCAAGCTTAAATGCCACTACCAAAAAGAACACTGCTATTCAGTCATATAGCCTAATCATGACTAGATAGATTTCAATTCAATGCTGATAGGTCAGTGAATCAGATTAGCCAAACAATGAAATCCTGGCTTATAAATGGCTATAATCAGACCAAAACTTGAGACAAAGAGAAGAAAAAGAACTGGTTCTAGCGTGATGAAAAATTGAACCAAGTAAAAAAAAAAAAGGATGACTCTAAACAGATCAAAATCTGAGTCATGGGAAGAAGGAAGGATATTCATAATTTTCAGATCTTAAGCCTCCATAATTTTGTTTTAAATTTCTGTCAATTTCAGTCTATGTACAGCTTCTTTTTATGCCATAGTCTTACAGCAAATCAGACAGCTTAATCTTGGTTTGCTTGTATTTAAATTTCTATTTTAGAATATAGAAAATAAGATCTGTCAGACAGTTTAATCCTGGAAGATAGTAGCTTAGGTAGATAATTTATGAGTTCAATTGTTTAATCTGAACTCATGGAAGAAATAAGGGTAGATTTAGATTAGTTTCCTGCTTTCAATAAAATAATAAAATGTTGATGTCAAAAGGTTTGCAAGTCCAAGTGAACCTTATGAAGAGAAAATGTTAAAAAAAAGTAGGTTGTGTAGGTAGTTGATTGGGGAATAAATTATTCTATTAGATGTAATATTGATCATATTTTTAGGCGGCATGATCAAGGAAGAAGAGGTTGTCAAGAGACAAGGCACAGGTCTACATTCCAGAGATAAAATTCTGAAGTTCTTGACACCTCCAAGGAGCTGCCATCCCCAAGTAGAGCCACTGTTAGCCAGCAATAAAATTTGTTCATAACTGGTGATGGCTAAAACAGGTCTTTAGTCTTCAAGAAACAAGTTTGAAGAAAAATTGTGACTTCTTGAAGCCTCTCTGTGTTCCTTGTCCAAATATCCATTCTCTGATATCCTCACTTCAAAACCTTCAAAGGAAAGTCCTGCTGTTATAAAAATACTGTTTCCAGAACCATTTTCCATCATTTTCCACTTTGGAAAAACCCTAAAAAAAACTCCTTCATTTCACCCATTCTTCCCATCTTTTTCCTCTTATTTTCCTCAAAACGCCCCTTTAAACCGTGTAAAATCCTTTTATTTGGTTTAAATTCACCTTTTTAACTCTATCAGAACCCTTAAAAAAGGTTAAAAAACCCCATTTCTGCCTTTTTCCAATCCTTTAAACCTTTGCGCCTTAAGCCCCTTTTGCTTAAAGCCCAAGCCCCTTTTTCACCGTAAGACCGCCAATGCCATCGCACTTCGGAATTTTCAAAATTCTTTGTGCGTTTTCCCTTTTTCTTCACCGATTTGCGAAATACCAATGCATTTTCCTACTTTAAATCTGATCCGTTGATCTCGCTTTCGATCCAACGGACCTACTTCCATCGATGGTCCCAGTTTTCCTTGTCCCTAGACCCTCTGCTCCACCAATGGCCGAAATCCCAATTCAATCTCTGCCATCCATTCCCTAGAGATCTGACGGCTATCGCACATCACTTTTCCCCTCCGATGAACCCCCCTGCCGTTATGCCGACCCCCTGATGAAATCTCCACCATCGATCAAATATGATTGGACGGTCTGCGCTATCTCGCCTCATCGCCTTTTCCCCTCCCCTCGCACCATTCACGCCCTTGCGCGATTCCGCGACGCAATCTCTGTCGTTGATCTTTTCAATCCAACGGCTCCCATTCAAACTGCAACTCAACCCCTTCCATTTGTAAAAATCTTACCTCGATGGTTTTTTTCCATGATATATCCACGTTGCACTGAGTTAATCTGGACTGTCCATCTCCCCGATCCAATGGCCCAAGTTCACTATGGAGGCACCTGACCATGGTGTTCTGTACTCCCCAGTGCCTTGCAGTTGACCTTGTTGAAAGTGGGGAATCTCAGATCTATGGCTGGGATTCACTATGGGGGCACACCCCTGAGTCTTTCTTCTGTACACCCAATCCCCTCGCGGTGACGTCACCTCCCGGTCCCACCGCTGAGCGCCTTCACTCCCTCCCACTTTAACCATTTTTATGTATTTCACCCCTACATGGATTATATGCCTTTATCACTATAAACCAATGTTTACCCGACTTCAAGCCTCCCCGGTACATGACAAATTGGCTTACGTCACCTGCCGGCCCCACCATATGTTCCACCACACAACTTCCAATCCTCATGCTCATCCACGACCGTAGATCTTCGGCCCGAAAATGTAATGGTCCCAAATCAATTTCATGCCCATTTCACCAATAAAACTAATTGTGCATTTTCAACGTGAAAAACGATGGTTTTCTCTTGGAAACATGTTGCCCGATGGGTGATATCACGTTCGTTTCACGCTAAACTACTTACCACTCTTGGCGTGCGCGAAAACCAGTCGTGGTTTTCTAAAACCACTTTCCTCAGTTTCGTACCAAATTCAATTTTAAACCCTATTTTCACATGTTTTTTCCATGGAACTTCCTCCTGTATACATTTTAACCTCCTCACTGCTCCTCCCGCCCTCACACAATCTTTGTAAAGAAGTATAGCCCAAAATTCGTAGGTTTTTATAACAGTTTTGTGGTTTGTTGCAGGCTTCATGGTGGATAAGCCATAAATGTTGTCCCACAGTCAAATCACAGTGATATGGCCTTGGATGACGATCCAAAAAGGCCCAAAAGTGAAGAAAAGAGACAGAAAGGGTTAATTTTCAAGGTTTAATAAATGCTTCATGGGCATTGATTACTTAATCAAACCCTCCAGCGCAGCAGACCTGTACACAAGCAGTGAAGATCAGAAGAGTATCAGAGGTTAAAGTTAAAGGATTAAAGAAAAAGCCTGGAGATTAAAAGACTTAATCCTACAGTTTAAAGGTTAAAGACATAGTTTGAAGAATAAAGTTGATTAAAGTAGGCCTAAAGCCAAATCGGAGGCCTAATCAATGTTTAAAGTATCAAAGACAGACAGATCACCCAAAAGAATGCTTCAAATTCCAAATTACTGAAGCAGTTACTCCTCTGAAGATCAGAAATGCCACCTACAGTTTTATTTTCCTCAAAAGAATACAAAGTTAATGCACAATCAGAGATATTTGCCAAAGACAGCTCAGAAAGTAACTGTCAGCCTACCAAAAGCCTCAAAAGTCAATAAAAGTGACTAAAGTTGAAGAAAATTAATGTAAAAATCAATTAGCAGAGTTAAAACATTAGATATCTTCTCCATTAGGCCTCCCAAGGCCTGAGAAGCATTTACTCTGTATTAATTGAACAAAGAACCCTTTCTTTCACTCCACCTCTTCAATTCATCTATAACTACCATAAGAGGAGCCTAGTATTTTTGTTGGTTGAATACTTGTTGAATGTAAATAGTTATTGAGGTTGTTGAAGCTCTGTTTTGTAATTAAATAAAGATAGGCTGAGAAGAGAAGTTAGAAGCTGTAAAGACCTACTGGACTTCAAGATTGTAACTGGTTTGAACATCAAATATACAAGTTGATTTATGGGATCCTCATCTATGTCAATGGTGATGTTTTTCTTACTGTAATTGTCATTTTTATCTTGTTTTCCATACTGTCCACTTTCTCTAATAAAGAACAACAAATATTTATTAGGATTTACTGTAAAGTACCCTATTTCTCACTGATAAATCTTTATCTTTATGTTTTCTTCTAATTGTGTTTTGAGGATAATTTAATAGAGTATAGCCAGTAAAGTGTTGGTGAGCCCATGTTTCCTGAGTACAAGTTGAAATATTGTCTTTGAAAGTTCTTGAAAAGTTTGCTAATTAAAGTTGAATTAGAGAAGTTTATGGTTAGCCCTATCCTCTAGTTTATCTCCAACAATTTCTTCAAAAATATCCCTTAAGAGTATGCCAAAAGCAGGATAGGTTCAAAGTCCTTATATGATCTTAGGTTCAAATGTTTTCCTTAAGAATATGCCGAAAGAAGGCTAGGTTAAAATTCCTTACTTGATCTTAGGCTATTCCTTTGTTTTATCTTAAATGTTTTGCTTTGAGAATATGCTGAAAGCAGGCTAGGTTAAAATTACTTACTTGATCTTAAGCTATTCTTTGTTTTCCTTTGAGTATGCTGAAAGAAAGCTAGGTTAAAATTCCTTACTTGATCTTAAGCTGCCCTTTGTTTTCTTATATTTTTTCTTCTTTCACCACACTTCTTAATGTTCCACACCATAAATCAACTTAAAGATATCCTTTTGTATAGATTACTTTCCCCATGGATCACTCTTGAAACTTGTTGCGCAATTAAATCCTTTTGTGACTGCATAGCCCAATGGATTGATACTGCCTCTTACGTATCCTATTAGTTGAACCATTCTCTCAACTTTCTCACACCTTTACCCTTCAAAATATTTCCTTAATTTTGATGATATCCATCCCAACCAAAAACCAAAACAAAACCCTTGTACTTCATAACTAGCCTAATATCATATCATAAGCCTTAAAGATATATCCTTTGAAAATACTTATATAGAGAGATCCCTCTCTGAATCCAGGGGGGTTAGATCCTAGGATTCCAAAGTGGTTCTGATGTAGGCTTTGCAGCGTTTTCTCTTGTCAATCTTGTGAACTATGGATTCCTAACACCCTCTCTGAGTCCAGGAATGATAGGTCCTAGGACTCCAAAGTTGGTTTGATGTTACCCTTGTTTATTTGGTCTTACTAATCTGACAAATTATAGGGACCTAACACCTAGAGCCCAAAATCACTATGTAGATAGCATTGCAAACAATATTATAGATTGGCACTTGTCACATGCATTTAACACAAGAAAATAATCATAAACAAATGGTGAACCATATACTCGTAATATATAAAAAGATGCATATCCATAATATGTGTGTACAAAATCATAAATGTTTTGGATTCCTCTACTCTAATACATCTGACATTTCCATAGCATGTTGCAAAAACCAAAATAGGGGTCACCACATGGCCCTACATCTAACCACTATCTCAAGGGTCCTGAGCCAATGGCTTAGCTCTTGCAGGCCGCAGATCCCGCATACCTTATCCGGCCATCGCCATGTGTCGCATCGCACCACGCCACTCCGAAGGTAGCCCAACACATGCCTAAATGCAATGGTCATATAGATCATGACATCCACACTCTAATACCTTGGTCATCAATAACTCACATCTACAACGGAAGTCCTATAGCGAAGCCTCTAAGCTCGCTTTATCATCTCCTCTAGTTGTGCTAGACTCTCCAGCCCCTAGAACTATGAGTCGTCCCATATACCTGACCGGTCTCATTGGTGCTATATCTGCATGCCAAAATTAACGAATAAGTACCACATACATAATTCTAAAACTTTATATGCACCATAAAATATAACAACTTGTCAGTTACCATCTGGTCCCCATGCTCGAATGGGCGGAAGTGGAAAGTCTGGGTCCCCTTGATAGTTCATCCCATTGTATGGATGGATATCTATATACAATGACATATGGTCCCAATGTGTAAAGAACTTAGGTCAGAACACTCGTACGACTCCCCTGCTTTCTCCTCTCTGTAGTAGCTACCCCCAACAGCGCATCCTGTGCTCTCTAGGGTCCCCATCCTAGATCTGTACATGAGGCTGAAGTGTGGGGATCTTCTCAAAGAAGAACAAGCACAAAACTTTACCAAAAGCACAATCATGGCTCCCTTATCACTTGCATAGCGACAAATATTCTTTCAATGATTCCAACATCATCTAGGCCCACCCATAGTACATCCCACGTAGCACACTCTCAACCATCATCCTCTGCTCTTTGGTGATGTGGTGGAGCGCATAGTTTCCCAGGATCCGCAACACTACTATAGTGACAACACGAGTCTCTAGCCTCTCCTTATCTCTGATCGGTATAACTGTGCCCTTGACATGAACATATAGTAGGAAATCACATTCCAGAAATTCAACTATATTCCACCACCATGGTAATACTGGCTGGATATTTCGCACCACCCCTCAGTGGCAAGAGACCGATCAGGAAATATATTTCTTTAATAGTCATCTCAATCTAGTGCCCCTACACTATAAATACCTCCAGGTCTAGGTCCCAGTAGCTCACTATCCTAGATACCAAGGGCTCCCCCTCCCTCATCAATGGGTTCTCAAGCAACCTGAGATCCCCATACCTCGCCAGTGCTCCTCTGACCACCTGATCCCCCTAGATCTCAGAACGAAATGCATAAAATATATATATCTCTACTTTATCATTAACTCTACCATAAATACACAAAACCAACATATTTTTCAATTAGAGGATGAAAAACTACATCAAAACCATCAAGCTCCAAATCCCAACCAAAATTAGGACAAAACCCAACTTTTTGGTAGCTCGCATTTTCCCAGCCTTCTACCTGCTAGGTCGCAGTTTTTCCCTCTTAAGGATATGACTGAGCTTGTAGAACAAGGCCCAGGAAGTGTGAGCTAACCACGAGGAAAGGAGGAATGGTATTCTAGGGCTCTGGTTACCTAATGCGAATTTATAAACCATTGAAATTAAAGAGTATGGTTAGGACACCTACCTACAACTGACAGATCTTGATTCAAATGGTTGGTTTGTCCTCTACGAATGCCTGTTAGATCCCTATATTACTATTATATTCCCTTATTATTGTTAGTGTAACCCCCTTATTGTTATTATTGTACCCTTGTAACCCCCATATTGTTATTTTTGTGCCCTTAAATTATTGTTGTTAGGCCGGCTAGGATTACATTGTGGCCCCATGGACTCCTATATATAGAAAGGAGGTTTTGTAATTTGTATCATCCAAGAATTTTTTATTCATGTAATGTATTCGAGGTTGCCCCCTCATAGTGGCTTATTTCTAAGGCATTGATATCTATTTTCTTCTATTTTTGGAGCTGGTTTCACAACATTTGGTATCGGAGCTTTGGATTTTAGGGTTTTCGCTGCTCCAAACAAGTCATCATGGTATTTTTGCTATAATTTGTTTTCTATGAAGGTTCAAAATATGAAATTATTAGAGTACAAAGCCAAAATCCTGAGGAAAATCATCGCAAAATTTCAGAGTTTGGTTCACAATATTTGCAGAGATATGATCTATCGAATTTAGGGCCTTTTGCAGGCTCCTAAATTTAACCTAAACAGGTCATCACGGAATTTGTGCTATAAATTTTGTTCTACGAAGTTTAAGAAGATGATTTTTTTAGAGAGAGAAGCTGAAATCCTAAGGCACATTGTCGCAAAATTTCAGAGGTTGGTTCACAACATTTTTGGAGATATGATCTGTGGAAATTAGGTCATTTTCAGGTTCTCGAATTTCATCTCAAAGAGGTTATCATGGGAAAATCTTCATAACTCTCTCTGTGAGAATCGGATTGGAATTCTATAAAAATTGGACATAATCTCACGGACTGTAGTTTCGTGTCTATCAATTTTAGAGCCAAAGGAGGAAACAGTGACATGTGGAAAGTCGTACTAGTTCACTCTACCGAACTAGTCCATAATTCAGTTATGGTGGGAGATTGGACATAACTTTTCCTTGAAGAATCCAAATCTAGTCAGACTTATGACATTTGAAAGAAGCTTCAGAGGGATAGTACAAGGAATAATTTCAGATATTGAGGATCTACAATTACAGAGATAATTCAATTTAAATATAGAGCTCCTCAAAAGCAAGTAAAAGGTGTGTATATTTGTTTCCCAAATTGCATAAGTCTTGTTTTAAGAATCAAGTTGAATTGATTCCAAGGGCATACTGTAGAATATATACCAGTATTAGATTCTAAAATGGCCCCTAAAAAGAATTCAACACCCATTAAGCCCTTATAAGTCTCTACTATGACTCATGAAGATGAAGAATGGCAACATGACATATCAAATTTACAAGAGCAAGTGCAACAAATTTTGCTCTCGCAAAGAGCAACAAAAAATGACATGGAAGTTTTGAAGAAAGGCGTGGAATCTAAGATGTATGGTTTGAAGAATGGCATGGAAGCTAAGATAGATGGCATGGAAACTCGCACGAATGACCTGGAAGCTAAGATCGATGAAAAAATGGAAAACATGAAGAATGATCTGAAAGCAGACATAGAAGGTTTGACAAAGTTGATACAACAAATGTTTCCTAATGGTGAAAATATAGTAGAGGAAACTCATCATGAGAACAAAATAAATGCTAATCGTGATTTCATAAACTGTAATGTTGGTGGGAAGAACCACCACATTCCAAAAATGGATATGAGGAAGTTTGATGGAAAGGATCTTGTAACATGGATGCTACAGATGGAGCGATATTTTCATCTCAATAATGTTCAAAACACACAAAAGGTACGCATTTCAACTTTACATTTCGAACAAAATACATTTGTATGGTATCAATGGCTTTGCTCCCGTAAAAAAATTGTCACTTGGTCAATTTTTACTGAGGAAATCATAGCACATTATGAGGATAAAAAGAGCAACACCTTCTTTAGCCAATTGATAAATCTCAAACAAAAAGGTTTAGTGGGGGAGCACATTGAGGACTTCCATAAATTGAATATAAGGGTAACTGATATTCCAGAGGAACACAAGATTGATCTCTTCATAGGTACTATAAAGGATAACGTCCAACATGAAGTTCACGTTTTCGAACATGATTCATTGGAGAAGGCATTCAGGTTGGCAAGAAAAATTGAATGTAAAATTATGGCAACAAGGTAGCATACCACTCACTTCTATAAAGAGGGAAGTGTTGCTACTCCTAGTTTTCAAAAACCTACAAGATTGAGACCACAAAAATTGGAAGAAAAAGGAGCAAAAGGGCTTTGCTATAGTTGTGATAGCAAATACACTAAAGGTCATAAGTGTGCTGAAAAGAAATTATTTTACATAGATTGTGAAGAGGAAGAAGAAAATGAACAAGAAGAGGATATACACCAGTAACCAACCCTAGAAGAGGAAGAAATGAGTCCGACATATCGTGTAATGCATTGGCAAGAATTACCACTCCTCAAAATCTAAAGATAGAAGGACATATCAAGAAGAAAAAGGTAATATGTTGATTGATTCAGGTATTACCCATAATTTTATTCATTGTAAGGTAGCCAAGGAATTGAATTGTTTCCTATGCCCAGCACCAGAATGTCAAGTGATGGTTGCAAATGGAGGAACTATAAATTTCTCTAGAAAATTCCATAATATCAAGCTAACCATGGGGGAATATGTATTGAATATTCCAATTCTTTCCATTCCTATGGCAGGTGTTGATGTTGTACTAGGAGTACAATGGTTACAATCTTTGGCGATGGTAGCTTTTAATTTTCAAGAAATTTTCCTAAAAAAAAATTCAGAAGGAAAGGAAGTCAAATTATGGGGTATTGCAGGGAAACCAGGAAAGATAATAAGCTCTAATGTCATGACAAATCTTCTAAAGAAATAACAACGAGGCATAATTGCAAAATTATGCTCACTAGAAGTTCCAACACCAAAATCATCTATTTCTGCAGATCTTCAAAAAGTCTTGGACAATCATTCCAAGGTTTTTGAAACTCCCAATGGACTCCCACCTATTCGTGATCATGTTCATGCTATTCATTTGATTCTAGGAAGTGTTCCTCCAAACATCAGGCCTTATAGATATCCTTATGTCCAAAAGAGCGAAATTGAACGTATGATTGCAAAAATGTTAGAGGCGGGTATAATTCAACCTAGTCAAAGTTCTTTCTCTACTACTGTAGTATTGGTACACAAGAAGGATGGATCATGAAGCATGTGTCCTGATTATAGGGAGATCAATAATCTCACCATTAAAGATAAATCTCCCATTACTGTGATTGATGAATTATTGGATGAATTACATAAAGCAATTTTTTTTACCAAGTTGGATCTTCACTTAGGATATCATCAAATTACAATGAAGACTGAAGATATTCCGAAAACAACAATTCGAACTCATGAGGGTCATTATGAATTTTTGGTCATGCCTTTTGGCCTTACCAATGCACCTTCTACATTTCAAGGGTTGATGAATTCCATTTTCAAACCCTTCCTTAGAAAATTTGTGCTAGTATTTTTTAATGATATACTAATCTACAACAGGTCTTGGAAGGATCATGTTCAACATGTTGATAGGGTGTTCAAACTATTGCAGGAGAAACAATTATATGCAAAAATATCCAAATGTTTCTTTGGAGTACAAGAGGTGGAATATCTGGGTCATATTGTATCTCACGAGGGTGTTAAGGTATACCCTAGAAAAACTAAAGCCATTAAGGAATGGAAAGTCCCCTCAACCATAAAGAAGTTGCAAGGATTTCTTAGGTTAACAATGTATTATCACAAGTTTGTTAAGAACTATGGGAGAATAGCAGCACCTCTAACAACATTATTGAAGAAAGATGGATTTTCATGGACTCCTGAAGCAACTAAGGCCTTTGAACATCTTAAAGAGGCAATGTGCCTAGCACCGGTCTTAGCTACGCCAAACTTCACAAAAACCTTTATTGTGGAATGTGATGCCTCATGAAATGGAATTGGTGTTGTTTTAATGCAAGAAGGAAGACCGATTGCTTTTGAAAGTAGTCAAATAAAAGGTAAGTATTTACAAAAACCTATTTATGAGAAGGAAATTTTAGCAATACTGCATGCACTAAAGAAATGGAGAACTTACCTAATGGGAAGACACTTCAAGGTAAAAAATGATCATGATTGTCTTAAACACTTTTTAGAACAAAGACTATCTTCAGAAGAGCAGCAAAAATGGGTCACAAAGATGTTGGGTTATGACTTTGAAATAATCTACAAAAAAGGGAAGCTAAATGTTGTTGCAGATGTACTCTCAAGAAAGAATGAAGAGGTGGAAGCATTGATTTATGTCATTTCTATTATCCAACCAGATTGGATAACCGAAGCAAGAGATGAATGGAAGAAGGACAAAGAAGTGTGGACACTCATTCAAAAGTTGTAGCAAGATCCTAGTAAATCTGATACATTTAGTTGGAAAAATGATTCCTTATGGTACAAAGATCGGTTATATATTTGTAAGAATTCCCAACTAAAACAAAATATTCTTTTGGAATTGCACACTTCTCCTTTAGGAGGATACTCCAGATTTTTAAAAACTTACCATAGGGTGAAGAAAGAATTTTTTTGGGGTGGCCTTAAATCTGATATTCAAAATTTTGTGGCAGAATGTTTGTTTTGCCAGCAGAATAAAGTTGAGACAATTAAGATCCTGGGTCTTCTACAACCTTTATCCATTCCAAGTCAATGTTGGAAGGAGATTTCAATGGATTTTATCACAGGTTTACCTAAGTCCGAAGGAAAGAGTGTCATCATGGTGGTAGTTGATAGACATATAAAGTATGCACACTTTTGTGCATTATCTCATCCATTTAAATCAAGTACAGTTGCTACTACATTTATGGACACAATTCAAAAGCTACATGGAAACCCAAGGGTTATTGTGAACGACAGAGATCCCATTTTTACTTGAAATTTTTGGACAGAGTTATTTTCTTATTTGGGTACTCAATTAGCTCATAGCTCATCTTATCATCCTCAATCCGATGGTCAAACTGAGATAGTAAATAAATGTTTGGAAGGATATCTTCGTTGTTTTGTATCTACTAAACAAACATAATGGGTCAAGTTGTTACCTCTCGCTGAATCGTGGTATAAAACTTCCTTGCATATTGCAGCAAAAATGACCCCATTTATGGCACTTTATGGATATCATCCACCATCCATTACATCTTATTTAAGAGAAAATTTGAAGGTTCAAGCAGTGGAAGATCACATCGAGAATCAAGAAGAAGTTCTCCAACTCTTAAAGGACAACCTGAATTTTGTACAAAATTGAATGAAACAACAGGCAGATCAACATCGCAGCGAGAGAAGTTTTGATGTAGGAGACTGGGTATTTTTACTACTACAACCATACAAACAAATGTCCCTCAAGCAAGCTAAGAAGGATAATAAATTATCGCTAAAGTACAATGGTCCTTACAAGGTGTTGCAAAAGATTGGTACTATGGCATACAAATTGGAGCTTCCTTCTTCTTCATGAGTGCATCCAATTTTCCATGTTTCATGCTTAAAGAAGGTTATAGGTGAAAATATTCTAGTTCAAGCAATATTTCCAGAACTTGATGAGGAAGGAAAAATCATATTGGAACCTGAAGCAGTCACAGAAACCAGAACTTGATAGCTATGGAATCGATCAATTTCAAAGTATCTCATCAAGTGGAAGAACTTACCCGCTGAAGATTCTACATGGGAGGATGATAATTTTATATAGAAGCACCCATAGCTACTCAAGCGTTGAGGACAACACTTTTCTGAAGGAGAGGGGCATGTTAGGTCCCTATATTACTAGTATAGTCCCTTATTATTTTTAGTGTAACCCACTTATTGTTATTATTGTACCCTTGTAACCCCCATATTGTTATTATTGTGCCCTTAAATTATTATTGTTAGGTCGGCTAGGATTACATTGTGGCCCAACTAGGATTACATTGTGGCCCCATGGACTCCAATATATAGAAAGGAGGTTTTTTAATTTGTATCATCCAAGAATTGTTCATTCATGTAATGTATTGGAGGTTGCCCCCTCAACGTGGTTTATTTCTAAGGGGTTGATATCTCTTTTCTTCTATTTTTGGAGCTGGTTTCACAACAACGCCACAAAATTTAGGGCCTTCTCCTCCTCTCCACATTCACCACAGCTCCATTAGAAAATGAACCAACTTGGAGGGAAATCTCCCAATTGAAAGAGAAACCCTGTTTTTTCTTTCGCCAATTGTGACCAAACTTACCTTCGTTTGATGAAGCATGAGAACCATTGGAAATATTTCACTGAGCCCTAAAATGGGTCTCCTTTTGTTTTTTTTTATTTGATACTTGACATAGAAGTCTTTTTCCAAGAACGGTCACTTCGCTGCTTCTCAAAATCAAATTTCCACACTTGCACCACTTTTACTTGGGGCACCACTTCGCCTTCATACTTGTCGACATGTGTATCGATTTTACTCATGTTTTTTTGGTCCCCGCCAACCCTATTCTTTGTTGCAGCATCATCGAGTCGCCCTTGATCAGAGCATCCGAGTTGAGTCATCATTGCATTCTTGGAGTTTTTCATGAGTCCCTTTGCCTCCTGTTACAATATTACATTCATTCATGCCTTGTCCCTCTCTTTTTTAGCCTATTTTTCCTATAATCCCACTATCCCCTATCCCCACAGGAGTTGAGTCAGTTGCTACTAAGTCATTCATGCTTTATATGCTCTGACAAGGGAAGTTGTTCGTTTGCTACTCAATATTCCCCATTCCATCATCATCCCTAGAGTTAGTCCATCAGTCTCTCTATTATGATCTCTCATGCCTTAGTTGAGGATTCCTCATTGCCTCACCTATGAAAGACCTCCTTCTATTGACATCAACATATTCATTCCAGAAGATAGGTGTATCTTTGTTCCATCTTCCATTCTTGTTTGCTACCTCGGATCAGGAAAAGGGACTCCTTATTGCCCTTTGACTTGATTGTTTCTCATCTGCTCCACTTGAGCATGATCGAGATTTGTATACTTGATAGTTTGGTGATCCAGCAGATTGATCCAGTGATTCTTGGGTGTTTGTGAGATGTTTCACATCTCATGAGGGGGTGGCCCTTCTGGTAGCCACCCACATACCAAGATGACCTCATTTTATGCTACAACCTTAGATGCAACTCCGTAGATTTGACGGGTTTGGTTCTAGTCGCTTATAGCGCCTATAGCATGAATGTATCTCTCAGATGATCCATTCATATTTTCAGAGCTCTTTCGTGTTTATCAGGGCTTCTTTATTTTTTATTATATCTCATGTACTTAGATATTATTGTATTCACTCCTAGATGTTATCCCAGGTAGAGTATGTATGTGGGATCCATTATATTGTTGGCTATCCCATTTTTATGCCAGCATATCATGTACTTTCTAGCTTAATCTCATTTTACTGGGCACACGATTATTCTTTGTACTTTGTCATCTTGGCGGGCATAGGTACGCCTCCCCTGCCTCATTGAGAACATGTACCCAAACATTAAAGGAGACTTATATCATTTTTTTGTCTCACCCCCTCATGTTATTGTTCTCTCTTGCCGATCCAGGTGGATATTGGTGGCCACCCACCTATCCCACATGGGGCCCCACCATTGTCTCTTTCAATTTTTCAATTTCGGCACAACTTACTATTTTTAGCAATTTTTCGGGTCCTAAACTTCCGGAGTCATTTTGAGGCCCTAAAAGATAATTTTTGGGAAACTCGTGAGCAACATGGGTCCATGGATCGATGTTGATCACATCGAAATTTTTAGTGCTCAGATAGATATTTCTAACTAGGTATTCTGTGTGTCCAACAGAGATCGTATGCCAAAGTTACGTCCCTGAGAAGTTGAATCACCAATTTACCCAAACGAGGCCCATATTTTTGGTGCTTCGTCTCTTAGGGTTAGGGTTTTGGATGTTTAGGGTTTTCCATTATTTATAAATAATAAATAGGCCCTTGAGCCTCATTGTAACAAAGTTCAGAGGCCTACAACCTCCACATCTCTTCTCAGACATAAGCTACCACCGCCCTAGCTAGTTTATATTTTGTTTGTAAGCAAATTTCAGTTCCTTGATATTACTGAAATGAAGTGTTATTTCCACTCCATATTTGTATTTATGGTTATGTGTGTATTATGTTGCGTTCCTTCATAAATCTAGATGAGTGGCATTAGAGCGATCTTCTTTTTCTCGATCCTTCTTTGCATATCCCTAACGAGGCCAAGGTATAAGGAGTTAGGGCTCGATCTGGTTGAACCTTTGCAAGATCGGAATCACAAACCCTGATGGTCACCCATGGAGGATGAAAATAAATATGAGGGAGTAGGAGATCCTATCATAATAGTGCTTGAGGAGGCCCTCGAAAAACTAAGGAATGAGATGATGGATAACTTTGCCTAGATCCTTCAACGACTGCCCATGGGCGGTGCATTTGCATCCATCAACCACTCTGGAGGCGTGACTCCCTTTAAGGTACAAGTAAACTTTGACATTCCCATATGTGAGGGTAAAATAGATGCAGATGTTGTAGATAGGTGGTTGAATCTATTAGAAGGATATTTCTCGGATCATGACTTTTCCGACTGCGAGAATATTATTTTTTCACTCCTTAAAGCTACCCCCGATGTGAAGGAATGGTGGGAAACCTACTGTGAGAAAAAGGATGAGACATAACCCTCTTTTTTCTCAGTCGTACCCACTTGGAATTATTTCTGAGACACCATCAAGGAACAATACTATCCCATGGGGAGCTATGAGGACAACTGCATACAATGGACCACACTGCGATAACAAAGGGATCAACATGTGCATGAGTTGATGAATATGTTCCATACCCTATGTACAAAGTTGGGTATCAAATATTTGGAGAAACATTTGGTACTAAAAAATCACAATTGTTTGCACATATATATTCAAGAGGATATGGAGTTCCTTGACATCTCCTCGCTTGGTATGACATACCGGTATGCTGCCAAGATTGAGCAGAAATTCAAACAAAAGAAGCGAGACTTTGGATCTGTGAATCAAAAGCAAGGGAAATTTTCCCCCAAACCGCAAAAAAAAGGACAAAGTCAAGGCATGGTGGCCCAAGACAACCTACAAAATTCGCAAGAAAAGAACTACATCGCGAAGCCAAAGAAGGACACGAAAAAGTGGTGTGAGTTCCATAAGAGTTCCATTCACAACACAAGTGAGTGTGGGTCCAAGCAGTCACTGGTGGCTGAGATGAGGGCTTATGAATCATATGCATGCCCTGACTCTAAATCAGAGCCTGACAAGGGGAATGACAAAGGACAACATATTATTTATGTAGAGCCCAACACCATTGTTGCCACTGCGAAGATTTAGAAGGAGGAACCGAAAGATCCAGAGGAGGATGAGTGTCTCTTCCACTCCCAGATGTGGGTGAAGGTTTCCCCACTATAGTTCATTGTCGACAATGGGAGCTAAAAGAACCTCATTTTAGTAGACTTCGTGAAGCGGTGGGGCTTTCTAACCACATCACACCCAAAACCATACACCATCGGGTGGCTTCACCAAGGATGGGATCTTCACGTCAGATAATAGTGTCACCTTCCCTATAGCATCAAGCCCTTAACGGATGAGGTATCATGTGAAATTGCTCCTCTTGATGTTTTTTATGTATATTAGGCCAACCATACTTGTGGAAGTGACATGCTGTGTATGAGTCCCGAGCTCGTGTTGTTATTGTTACTCTGGGAAATAAGATGTATAAGATACTAGAGGTACCACCACCTATCGATATATCTTTGGTTACTACAAAAAAATCCAGTAAGCTCATTTCCAAAACTAGGAAATTTGTTTTCGTCATGATCCGCCCCCATGGCAAGAAGAAGATTGTGGCCATGACCTCCAGACAAGGCTCCTCTGCATGACAACAACAAATGGACAAGTTTGTGGAGGAGTACGAGGACATCTTCACCTCACCCACAGGGGTGCCTCTACATGGTCATGTCAAGCACCCCATTGATATGACCCCACGTGCGCCACTACCCAATGGACCGATCTATCAGCGCTCTGTTATGGAGAATGATGAAATCAATTGGCAGATTTAGGAGCTGCTACAGAAAGGTCACATTCGGTCGAGTTCATCGCCCTCTGATCATGTTGGTACAGAAGAAGGATGGGACTTGGAGGCTCTGTATTGACTATCGAGTGCTAAAAAATATCACTATCTGGAATAGTTACCCAATCCCATGGATTGATGACCTTCTGGACCAACTCAAAGGGGAAAAATATTTCAACAAGATCGACTTGAAGTATGGGTATCACTAGGTATCAATCGAACCCTCCGATGTGTGGAAGAATACCTTCAAAGCCAAGGAGGGCCTTTTTAAATGGCTGGTCATGCCTTTTGGGTTGATGAATTCTCCCACAACCCTCATGAGGTTGATGGATGACATATTGCGGCCATTCACCAACTCATTTGTAGTTGTGTACTTGGATGACATTCTGATCTTCAACCATACTTGGGAAGAGCACCTCCACCACATCTGACAAGTCCTCCAAACACTATGGCAACACAATTTTTGTGCGAATTTGGATAAGTGCACTTTTGGAATGACCCAAGTTCAATATCTGGGAAAAATTATTGATGAAAGGGGGGTGCATGTTGATCAAACCATGATCCAAGTCATTCACGATTGGCCAGCCCCAACCACTCTAATAGAGCTTTGCAACTTTCTGGGTCTTGCTAATTTCTACCTTAGGTTCATGTTGGAATTCTCTGATATCACTTGGCCCTTGCGTCAAGTCACCAAGGGAGGAGCCAAATAAAAATTATTTTGGTCGAAATCTCAAGAGAAGGCATTCGTAGAATTGAAACATTACCTATGTTCTGCCCCAGTGCTCACATTACCAGACTTGCAACAACCATTTGAGATCGATACAGATGACTCTGACTATGCTATTGGGTCAGTTCTTACTCAATAGGGGCATCCAGTGGCATATCACAGTGAGACATTTTCCAACACAGTCTGCAAGTATCCCACTTATGAAAAAGAAATTTATTCCATTGTGCAAGCTTGTCAAAAATGGAAGCATTACATTTTGGGGAAGGAAACAGTCATCCACACAGACCACCGACCCTTGCAGTTCATACAGACACAAGGGAAGTTGTAGAATGATCGCCATCAAAAGTGGTCCGCATATCTGCACCAGTTTCATTTTAAAATCAAGTACAAGAAGGGTAGCACAAATAATGTTGTGGACTGCCTCAGTCGATCACCAATTGTGGCGCTAACCACTGTTCTCAAGTCATGTGGGCACGATAATTCTAATTGGTGACTTCTCTACAAGAGCGATCTAGAATTTGGCCACACATACAAGGCACCCTTTGGGGTCAGCAAGTTCCAAATTTTCACCTTGAAGATGCATCGTTAAGTCACTTGGGACACCTTTGTGTTACTTCAAGCGAGCGTGCCAAGATGATATGGGAAGCACACCACAGTCGAGTCACTGGGCATTTCAGGGTTGAACCTTTGACAAGATGTCGTCAAGTACATTAGATCTTCCACTACCTGCATTGTTGCCAATCCAACCATCAAGAAGCAAGGCCTCTATGATCCTCTACATACATGTAGTCAACCTTGGGAACCCATCTCCATAGATTACATGTCAGGCCTTCCTTCTACTAAGCATGGAAATGACTATGTTTTCATGTTCATCGACAGATTCTCGAAGAATGCCATTATGGCAGCCTGCAAGAAGAATATCACAACAGAAGCCACTGGTAAACTCTTCTTTGAAGGAGTGTGGGTGTACTTAGGGATCCCATAGCCTATCATTTCAAATCATAACATTAGGTTCCTCAACACATATGGTCCAGCCTCTAGTCGATGCTGGACACCAAGCTCACAAATTCCACAGCTTTCCATCCCAAAACTGATGGCCAGACAGAGGTCATCAATAGGATGATTGTACACATTTTGTGCATGTACAATTCAAAAAATCCATTCACATGGGATGAGAGCCTCCCCTATTTACAACATAGTTATAACTGGGCTCTCCATAGCTCAACCAATCATAGACCCTTTCAGGTGGGGTTGGGATTCCAGCCACTATGTCCCATTGACGTAGACATGCCATGTGCGGCTACTCAAGCTAATTCGGCTCACATCCAGTCTAAAGCTAACAAAGTGAATAGCTTCATTGATCACATTAAGCACATCTACCAATAGTTTCTTGACATATTGGACATAGCCAATTCTAAGTACAAGCAATGACATGATCAATATCGGGTGCCACACAACTTCTAGGTCGATGGAAAAGTGTGGCTACATTTGCAGAAGGAGTGCATCACTGGGCCCCACTACAAGCTTCACCCGCTCATATATGGGATGTAGACCATCACCAAGGTTGTAGGGAACAATTCCTTCGAGCTCAGTATTCCACCATTCCTTGGTTTGCACCCAATATTCAATGTGGATCACCTTTATCCCTACTTCCCACCTCTGCTGGACACCTCTGACATTGTAGAACAACTCACACTAATAGAGTTAAACATATAATGCATAGAACATGCCACCATCGATTGTATCATGGACATGCAAATTAAGAACACTCTCCAAAAAAATATCCAACTGTATCGGGTTGTCAAAGCTGGCCAACTCCTGCACCAAGGCAAGTGGCTCATCAGGGACTAAGTTCAACTGAAGTTTCATCATCTCATGGAGGAACTAAATGCAATGGGGACCATTGCTTTGTAAGGGGGGAGGAATGATCCAGGTGGATATTGATGGCTGCCCACCTATCCTTCTTGGGTCCCCACCATTGTCTCTTTCATTTTTTCAGTTTCGGTACAATTTACTTTTTTTAGTAGTTTTTTAGTTCCTGAACTTTTGGAGCCATTTTGAGGCCCTAAATGGCGTTTTTTGGGAAAAACAGAGCAACAACAAAGTTGAAACACCAATTTACCCAAATGGGGCCCATATTTTTGGCACTTCATCTCCTAGGATTAGGGTTTTAGATGTTTAGGGTTTTCCATTGTTTCTAAATAATAAATAGGCCCTCAAGCCTCATTGTAGAAGATTTCATAGGCTTGTAGTTGCCACATATCTTCTCAGAGATAAGCTACCAGTGCCCTAGCTAGTTTATTTCGATTTTTTCCATAAGAAAATTTCATTTCTTTGATATTAATGAAATGAAGTGTTATTTTCGCTCCATCTTTATATTTATGGTTATATGTGTATTCTGTTGCATTCCTACATAAATCTGGATCACTCGCTTCACTCTATCTATGTACCTCTCTCTCTATGACTCCCCTTCGGTGTCTAGTGATTGTGTTCTTACAACGTACCTCAGTCATATGATTAGCTCGTAACGCTTACACGTTGGGGGGGAATCTGTTACACCAATGTTTGGTAATCTAACCATTTACAATTAGATGGATCGAAATACACCATGTAAGATCAATTTTATGATAGCAAAATTTCATTCACTATAATAAATAATTTAATAATCCATAGTTTATTATGTTATTTCTACTCCAAATAGGAAACCCCATGAGGAATAATTAAATAAATCCTTATTTATTTGATTTTCCTCTAGGAACAATTAATTAAACCATTGTTTAAATAATATTCCTGGTCATATTTAACCTAATTAATCAGAAATAATTAGATAAGTTATTATTTATCTTATTATTCTCTACCAATAATTAATTAAATCATTATTTAATTAATATTCCTTGTTAAATTTGACTAAATAATTTAGGAATAATAAAATAAATCATCATTTGTTAAATTATTCCTCAACCCCGTCCTTGAAATGTTAAATAAATCATTTATTTGTTTATTATTTCTAAATAAAGGGATTTAAGCAGTTTGAATTCCTTTTCCTTCCAACAAAATATAATAAAAAATTCCAAGTAGTTAGATCTAGATCTTGGTTAATAATATTTTACTATGCACCATTATCAAGGATAACTCAATATTCTATTATAAATAGGAGGGTTTTCCATTGATTATTGGCCTTTGATCCTTTTATCATGGTCGGACTTTGATCCTTTTTCATTTCCATACTTTGATCACTTTTACTATTTTTCTTATTGAGCTCCCATTGAGTTCAACATGTCTTGGGGTTTTCTACAACATTGAGAGAGAGAAAATTTTCAATTTGAACCATCGAGGACAGACAAGAGCCCTTCCCATTGAGGGGGACTGGTAACATCATCCTTTGTTTCCTTTCTAGGTGTTAATACATATAAAATTATTTATATATCTTTTCTTGTCCATTGGATATTTCGAGAAAATTTTATTTCATTTTACTGTTTAAATGCTTTTACTGCATAGATGTGGGTTTTTGTTGCATTTTTTTTGACCGTATATTGCAGATCTAAAGAAGTTAGATAGCCATATTTTTTGTGATGGTTTTTTTTCATGTGCAGCTAAAGTGATCTATTTTCGTACACTTGCATTAAGAATTCATTCTAGCATAAAGACATAGTAATTTGAGACCAGGAATTTTGATCCCTAAGGACGGAGTAGAATCCCAAGACTTTCCAAAACTTATCCTGAAATCCTTGGAGAAAAATAAAATAAATTAAAATTATTAGATGGGAGAAAAAGATCTAATAAAATCCTCAGTAAAGTGGAAAGTTAATGAGAAGGGGTAAGAATAAAATTGACCAAGAAAAAGCTAGTTTTAAAAGAAGCTTTCGTGGAAAGAAAAAAAAAATCAAAGCCTAAGCTAAGGGAAGCAACATCACTAAATAATGGGACATCATTATGGAAACAAGATGAGGGAAAATAAGCTTAAATAAGCTATTCTTATTGTGACAAGGGGTTTGTCTACACAAGAGAAGGATTGGTCTTTTCTCAGGGGAAATATGTGGAACAAGCTCATGGTTGGGAGGAAGATAGTCTTTATATGTAATTACTATGAAATTATCTGTCTATTACCAATTCAAATTCAGTTCTTTTTTTATGAGCTATAATAAATATGAAATTGAAATTAGAGGATAAATGGAAAGTAGAACTAAGAATGATAGGCTTTTGTTATATGTTATTAAAATGGGACATTTATGAATTGTTATGTAAAGTAAATTAATGGATTTATGTGTATTGTACAGTGTTGTTTTCAGTAATTAATTTCCATATATATTTGATAGAGTATCAACTATAAATTAATATAGTTAAGTGTCATATTCTGTTACATAGGCTTAGGATGCTCTTGGGGATAAACATGCAGAATCTCTAAACCCTATAACAGGGTCTAAATCTATTGTTTATTCCAAAATAGAAGTATGTAAATAAACTGAAAACTAACATTATATGTATAATAAATAACAGACATAATACAATAATCCACATATCTATAAAATTAACTATGTAGATATAAAATTCAGATATGAATATAAAACATAGGTTTTGCATATATTCTGTCAAGTGGAAAAGTATATTAAGAAAATAAAAATTCAAATCTACAGTCTTACATGTGCCAACATGAAAGAGATAAACAAATCTATATTATTAAAATTTTATATACATAACTATTAATTATAAATCATTGAGAAGAATTGAAGATGGAACTGTTCATTCTACTAAGTGTTGAATTGTACAGTGAGGTTATAAATTACATTAGGGTCACAACCGTAGAAATATATTAAAGAAAAATAATAAGACATGCAGAGTGGGATGGATGTTGTAGTGTCTTCATTGGTCTGATGACCAACCTAAAAATTAGAAATATTGTCTGTCACATGCTATGGTTGATGGCAACAATGGACATTACATTTTTTAGAAGATATAGTAGCAAACCTGAAACAAACGGTGAAATTGAAATTATAATTTTACATAAAAGATATGAAAATAAAATTTAGGGAATAAATCCTAAGATCAAAGCATATAAGAGGTGAGAGGAGATACCTGGAAATTACTATTCAATTTGTGATTTTCTCACTATACCTACAGTAATAAGGACTGTAAGAATAGATGAAGCAGAAAACATAATTAACAACATTAACAAATAAGTTTGAATAAAATTCATTAAAAACCTAGGAAAGGTGGTGTACAAAATTGTAGAAGTGTTGAACCAATCTCGAATAAATACAACCATCTGGGTAAGAAAATTCTAATGTTACTTTGAGAAAGTTAAAATTAAAATTAAAAATTGAACATTGAATAAGATATTTAAATACTTTCAGAAAGAGTGAGGTATTGTTAAAAAGAGAAGGAGAGGTTGTCAAACCTTCGTGTAAGGAAGATGATAAAAATCATATATATATATAATCTGAATAGTATTATGTAAAGGAAATTGACGAGAAATACCACCAATAGAAGTGGTATAATTTAATATTTAATAACAAAGATTATAGCGAACATAAATATTAAATCAATTTGGAAGTCGAGGAATGAATGCACAAAATATGAATGCGGTAAATTCATTTGATTTCCTCACAAGAATACATTACTAGATATCTAAACTAATTAGATTCAGTAAAAAGGAAAAACAAAATTTTTTGGCTATATGGATATAGTAAAATATTCTTATATAAATTCACCAAATGAATGCTTCAGTAAGAAAATCAAAAAGGACTACAGTGGATATAGAGATAATGATAAAAATAAATTAAATGACCTTTAGAGAAAGAAAATTCATATAAACCAATTAAAAAATGAATGTACATAATTACGTCAAAATTGAATAAAAACAAACTAATATACAATTCGGAAAAATTACTATAGTACAAGAAAATTGAGAAATATCCATGACTGAACATGTAAGTCAAGTTAAATTTCTATCTGGAGGAAATGACAAATTTTATTGTCATAAGAAGCCATTTAAAAACAAAAACTGTTTCCATACTCATTTTGTATGTAGAGGCAACGTACTAATATAAAAACACACAACGTTGCCATACACCTCATATACCAACAGGCAATGTATAAATACAACTACTAACATACTAGAAAATGAAATTAATATGATATATTATTAAAATAAGGGAATCTTTTGTTATTTCAAATTAAAACAAAATTAACCTCACACAAATAATACCATATGAATATGCATAATTAGAAAAAGTGGGGATCAGATTTACCTGCACTAAATATTTACAAATTCTAAGACATATTGAAATAATTCTATTGAGAAGAATAAAATTAATAAAAGTTCAAAATACTGTAAGTTTCTCAGTCAGGGCAAGAAGTTGCATTAAGAATATATATATATATATATATATATATATATATATATATATATATATATATTATCTTTTATCAAATAGAACGTGAGTAGGAGAGAGTTCATCAGATGAATATACAAAGGTATACTCTTATCCTATGAAAGTCTAGCAATATGTAGAAAGCGGAAAATTCCAAAATTTCGTATTTTAATTAACTAATAAACTAATTGTTTGTCTAATGAAAAAAAAACCAAAATGAAAATTAGGGATTTTACAATATAAAAGAGATTTGGAATTAACAAATTAAGATTATAATTTTGTACGGGGGAATATCTCTGTAAAGTGTCATAAGGTTTGGTATCTTCCGAAAAACAAATTTCGTCTCTTGCATTCTTAATTATGGAAATTACAATGTGTAAGTAGACATGATATATTAAGACTGTTTTTATTAACAATTAAATTATCTAAACATTGTAAAGTAGAAATTTCAGAATGCCCCAAAAACCTAGAAATTTGTTATAGTGAAATAAGGAAATCGAACTAATTACACGAAGAGGAAACTGGGCAAGTTCAAGTAACAAAATATTGGGGAAAACAAGAAGAATATCTCAAATTAAACCAAGCCATTCATATCAGTAGGTAGACACAGTGATTAAACTTACCTCTTGCTGCCAAATTTGGAATTTCAATACGCTAGTTGAGGGAGACCATGCGTAAGACAACCAGGGCAGAGTAAAGATTCTGCAAAGGAAATGATAATAAAACAATTCAGTAAACCTATAAAAAATAACCTGCATATAAAAATTTATTGGAGATAGAATGAAAAAAAACCCTAACAAATTAATAAAACAAAAAGCACAAAAGAGGTAGTGCATACCTTAGTGATAACCAGAAATCTTTGTCCAGTGTTAAGAATCATTGGAAAATCGTAAGAGATGAGGAAACACAAACTAAACTTTGAGCTGTGAGACTGGAAGAGATATAACCATTATGGAGGAAGGTAAGGAAATTTCCTCCATGTTTCATGCCAAAAATAATACTCCTCACGAGAATGAACAAAAACATAACTCGTTTACGATGGCAGACACTAGAGCATAACCCTACCGTAATCGAAAATCAAAATGAAATGAAAAATGAATAGGGAGGGGAGTAGTCCAAAATCCTTGGGTTTTTCAATGGAAATCTCCACTATCTAATGCCATTATATCTCCAGCATACAAGTAGTATACGAAGGGTACATTAACCCATGTGAATCCATATGAATGATGGAACGTATAGACCCAAATGAAAGATAGTAAGATCTGAATAGGATAATGAAATAACTCCATAGTTAATGATCTTCATACTTACCTGCTTGGGTTGAGTGAAATTCAATACAAACGTTTATAATTATCAATGGTTGAATCATATTACTCCAATGGTGACGAGGGTCAATCAAAACCTTTATAATTATTATCAATAGTTGAATAGTAGTTCTTGAAGGGTGACGAGGGGTCACATTGGTAGGTTATGAATTCTAGTTAACTTATGGAATGATGTAATTCATGTTAGGGAAATGTGGAAATACCCAAATTTAATAAAGGGTATATAAATTGCTATGTCATTCCAAATGTAAGTCAGAAGGTTAAGAAGTAGGAAAAAGTTCTATGGTTATAAATAAAAATAGAATAAAATAAATAATTCCTAAGTGATGTAAAATAAAAAAGTAGATTATAATAACTGTAAATACGAATGTCACAAAGGTACATTTACGTTGTCCAGAAGGGTAAAAAGGACCAGACATAGTATCAAAAGAATAATTTTTTATTTTGTTAGTGGGAGTTGTTACATTTTAATAACCTAAAATGTGGCCACACTTGACCCTAACCTATAGAGCCCAGTGGTTATACTTTCTTGTAAGCAAACCAAGAAGCTGGGAAAACCATACATGTACCCTACAAAATTATAAATGACTGTAAGATTTAATCTTATTTTATAGTTAACTAAGGAGTAAAGGAACAATGATGTGCAGACTTATACCAATTCACTAGTAATTTTAACCATATGAGTGACCAAGGTAATTAAATTATGATAAGATAAGTCAAAATTATACTAGAACAAAAGTTACCTATGTAAATTGGAATTTAACACTGAATTGAGTTCTACCCTGCAAAATGAGAGAGATAACCTCTTAGTATGTACCTAATTTATACATTAGAACAATATCTAACTGAATGATACTATACCTTATTAATTTACCTAGTAGCAGGCTCAGGTGAAATGGAATCACAGAGAAAAAATCGAACTGGAGTTGAGCATGAGCTGAAGGAATTATGCTCCAAAATGAAAAAGGTCAGTTTGGTTGCACGCCTCAACTTACATGACATGATTAGGAGAAAAATAAAATCTATCAGATGAAAAACATAAATCTATGTGGACTCATTGCAGAGCAAACCTGAGGACATGCCAAATGAGATTAAGCCCAAGGATGGGGGTTGCAAATATATATTATCACACCATCTAAAGTCTTAACCGTTGATCTGGAACCCTATCCAATTGAAGGTAGGAACCAAACCATGTGCCATGATACCAAAAAAACTCGGGAGGAGAAAGGATATGTTCGAAAATTGGTGCCCATGCACCACATAAATCAATGTACATAAAATCAATAGTGCTAATTACATTGAATCAATCATTCTGATTAATCTATAATACACTATGGAGTATATAACTATTGAATTAAAATTCTAATATACCATAATGACATTGCTTAATGTATGAACCTCCAAAAACAACATACGGTCTTAATCATAGTAATATTTAAATAGACTTGTTTCAAAACCTAACAATTAATGCCATATCCTTTGTGTAGTGGTAACAGATAAATTTGTAGATGCAAGATGAAAGAGGTAGCACCATTTGAATCAATTTCCATAACATATGATTTAAACGAAAAAATTATTTAGTTTCTTAATGAGTGTGTTAGTAATTAGGTGTAGATGTTACAAGTGGTATTAGATAAATTTGCAATGTTGTGACATGTATGGGAAAACAACGTAAGGATTTTATGTGACTCTGTGTATAGAAAGGAGAAGGAAAAATAAAGATGAGCAAGGGAACAAGAGGTTTACTACGATGGCACCCAAGATTTTCAGGAGAAAACCTCAATTTCTTGGTTTTATCCATGGGGATATTGGTGGCCACTACCCTATTCCACCGAGACCTTGAGAGGGCTTCCTTAGTTTCCTTTCTTATAGCAACGTTTACTATTTTTAGCAATTTTCCGGAGCAATTTTGACCCCCTAAACGGTATCTTTTTGTGGTTCGCAACAAGCCCATACCCGTAGGTAGGGGAATGTGGAAAATATTTTAGTATTTAGAGAGATATTTCTGATGATATATCATATGCACCAAAAGGAGATGATATGACCAAGTTATGACCACGAGAACTTGGTTGCCAAACTAACCCCAACATGGCCTACAAAATCTTGGCGGTCAATCTCCTCGAGTGAGGGTTTTGGTTGTTTAGGGTTTTTCCATGTGGTTCAATAATAAAAATTCCCTTGAGCCTCATTATAACACAATTTTGAAGCATGCAGTTGCCACATTTCTTCTCAGATAAAGGCTACCATTGCCCGAGATACTTTATTTCCATTATGTTTATAATATTATCTCAATTATTTGATATTAATTAAATTAAGTATATTTTCTGCCACATCTCTACATTTATGTTTATTTTTGTATTTTATTGTGTTCCTACAAAAATCCAGATCAATCGTATTAGAGCAGTCAGCTCTTTCTTGATATTTATTTGGATTTCCCCAACGAGATCAGGGTATAAGGCATTAGGGCTCGATCTAGTTGAACCTTTGCAAGATTATCCTTGCAAACCCCAACAGACTCCCATGTCACATGAAAATAAATACGAGGGAGCAGGAGATCCTATCAAAATATTGCTCGAGGAGGTCCTCGAGAAACAAAGGAGCATGATGATGGATAAATTTTCCTATATCCTTCGAGGGCTACCCACCGGTGACACATCTTCCTCTGACAACCACATTGGAGTTGACAATCCTTTTAAGGTACAAGTTAACTTTGACATTCCCATATTTGAGTTAAAAATAGATGAAGACGCAATAGAGAGATGGTTGAATCTATTAGAAAGATATTTTTCGGTTCATGACTTTTTCAATCGGGAAAATATTACTTTTGCACTCCTCAAAGCCACCCGCAATGTCAAGGACTAGTGGGAAATCTACTATGAGAAAAAGGGTCAGGGGGAATCCTCCTTGTTCTCGACCGCACCCACATGGAACAATACTACCTCGTGGGGAGTTATGAGGACAAGTACATACAATAGGCTACGCTGTGGCATCAAAGAGATCAATATGTGCATGAGCTAACGAATCTGTTCCATACCCTACGCACAAATTTGGGTAGCAAATATTCAAAGAAACATTTGCTGCTTAAGTACCAGAGTTTTATGCACAGATAAGTCTAGGAGGAAATTGATTTCCTCGACATTTCCTCGCTTGTTGCAACATACGGGTATGATTCCAACATTGAGCATAAATTAAAATAGAAGAAGAGAGACTTTGGAGCTATGAATAAGAAGCAAGGGAAAGGAAGCCCCAAACTATAGAACAAATGACAAGCCCAAGGCGGGGTAGCCCAAAACAACCTGTCGAAGCCTCAAGTGAATGAAAACACCACAAAGCCAAATAAGGACATGAGAAAGTGGTGTGAGTTTCATAAGAGCTCCACTCAAAACACAAGTGAGTGTCGGGCTGAGCAATAACTGGTGGTCAAGCTGAAGGGTTCCGAATAAGACACACATTCTGAGTCTGATTCAGAAACCCACAAATGATAAAAGGAAGAATATTATCGATTCAGAGCCCAGTTCCACCATTTCCACTACCAATATCTAGAAGGAAGAACCCAAATATCCAGAGGAGGGGAAGCATCTCTTCCATTCCAAGACGTGGGTGAACAGTTCCCTGTTGCAGTTCATTGTCGACAGTGAGAGCCAAAAGAACATCATTTAAGCAAAGTTTGTAAGGTAGCTTGGCATGTCTATCAAATAAAACCCACAACTATACATCATCAGGTGGCTTCACCAAAGACGACATCTTTGCGTTAGCGAGTAGTGTTACCTTTCGTACATCACCAAGCCCTTTCACAGATGAGGTATTATGTGATGTTTCTCCTCTTTAATTTTTTCATGTATTATTAGGCCAACCATACTTGTGGAGGTGACATGCTATTTATGAGTATCAACCTCGCGTTTTTATTACTACTTTGGCTAACAATTTATACATGATACTAGTGGTAGAACTGCCTACTGCCATCTCTTTGATCACTGCGAAGCATTTCAGTAAGCTCATTTCCCAAACTGGGAAATTTGTTTTCCTTATGATCCACCCTCAGGGAAAGAAGAGGACTATGGCCACAACCTCTAGACATGGCTCCTTTGCATAGAAAGAATAGATGGAAAAGGTTGTGGAGGAGTATAGGGAGATCTTCACCTCAACTACATGGGTGCCTCTACACTGTCAGGTCAAGCACTCCATCGACCTGACCCCAGGTGCACCTCTACCCAGTGGACCAATATATAGACACCATGTTATGAGGAATGATGAAATGAGGAGGAATATTCAAAATCTTCTACATAAAGGTCACATCTGTTCGATTTCAGCACCCTGTGGGAGCCTGATCATGTTTTTGTAGAAGAAGGATAGGACTTGGAGAATCTGTATTGATTATCGAGTGTTGAACAAGATCACTATCCAAAATGGATATCCAATCCCATGGATTGCTGACCATATGGACCAACTGATGGGTTCAAATATTCCAACTGTATTTATTTGAAGTCTGGGTATCACCAGGTACCAATTGAAACCTCTAATGTGTGGAAGACTACGTTCAAATCTAAGGAGGGCCTTTTCAAATTGTTTTTCATGCCATTCAGGTTGATAAATACTACCGAAACCTTCGTGAGGCTGATGGATGACATCTTGTGACCATTCACTAACTCAATCATTGTGGTGTATTTGGATGACATCCTAATAGTCAGGAAAATTTGGGAAGAGTGTCTCCTCCACATTACACAGGTCCTACAAACAGTGCGACAATGCAATTTGTGTGCCAATTTTAAGAAATTCACTTTTTGCATGACCCAGGTTCAATATTTGTGGTACGTTATTGATGAGCAGGGGGTGCATGCTAACCTAGCCAATGTCTAGGTCATTCGGGATTGGCCAACCCGAATCACTCTAACAGAGCTACGCACTTTCTGGGTCTTGTCAATTTCTATTGCAGGTTCATCTTGCAATTCTCTCATATCACATGGCCTTTGAGTAAAGTCACCAAGGGAGAAGTGAAAGAAACATTTTTTTCATTTGAATATCAAAATAAGGCTTTCTTAGAGTTGGAGCATCGCCTCTGCTCTGCACCAGTGCTCACTTTACCAGACTTGCAGCAACCATTTGAGACCGAGAGAGATGCCTATGACTATGCTATTGGGGCAATACTTACTCAAAATGGGAATCTAGTGGCATATCAAAACGAGACACTTTCAGACACATTCCGAAAGTGTCCCACCTATGAAAAAGAGATGTATTTCATTGTGCACATCTGTCAAAAATGGAAGCATTGCATTTTGGGGAAGGAAACACTCATCCACATAGATCATCAACCCATCCAATTCATATACAGACAATGGAAGTTGGATAAAAATCATTGTCACAAATGGTCCACATACCTCCAAAAATTCAATTTGAACATAAAATACAATAATGGAAACACCAATAATGTTGTAGATTGCCTCATCTGACCTCCGATCGTGGCGTTAACCACTTTTCTCGACCCTTGTGGGCACGACACTTCAGGTTACCCACATCTCTATAAAAGTGATCTAGAATTCGACATCATATACTCGATGCTCCTAGAGGGTAAAAAAGTTCCATATTTTCACCTCCAGTATGCACTATTACGCCACTTCAGAAACCTTTGTGTTCCTTCAAGCGAGTGTGAAAAAATAATTTGGGAATCACACTATAGTAGTGTCACTCGACTTTTTAGGGTAGAGAATATAGTAGCAGTACTATATAATTATTTATATTGTTCGAACCTTCAACCTGATGTCGGGAAGTACATCAGATCCTGCGTTGCCTGTGCCATTTTCAAACCGACCATCAAGAACCAAGGCCTATATACTCCACTACCCAATTTTAGTTAGTCGTGGGAATCCATCTCCATCGATTATATTTTGGGCCTCCCTTATACCAAGGATGTAAATGAATGAGTTTTTTTGGTCATGAACATATTCTCTAAGATGGCCATTATGGCAGCCTACAAGAAGAATAACACAGTCAAACCCATTGTTAAACTCTTATGTGAGAGAGTGTAGGTACACTTTGGTATGCCATAGTCCATTATATCATATAAAGACAACATCTTCCTCAATACATTTTGGTTAAGTCTCTTGTTGATGTTGGACACCAAGGTCACTAAGTCCACAGCTTTCCATCTCCAAATCATGGTAAAGCATAGGTCATTAACATGATGATCACACACATTATGCACATGTACAACTCGAAGTATCCTTACACATGGTATGAAATCATCCACTATGTCCAACACAACCATAATCGATCTCTCCAAAAATCAACTCGAAACAAACCCTTTCAGATGGGCTTCGGATTTGATCCACTATGTCCCATTGATGTGGCCCTACCATTTGCAGCTACTGAGGCAGATTCGTCTCATGTCGAGTCCAAAGCTAACAAGGCGAACAAGTTCATTGAGCACATTCAACACATTCTAAAACATTTCCATGACATATTAGACAGAGCCAATGGTAAGTAGAAGTAGCAACATGATCAACATCAGGTGCCACACAAGTTCCAAGTGAGTGAAAATGTTTGGCTACATTTGTAGAAGGAGCGCTTCACTAGGCCCCACCACAAGCATCACCTGATCTGATATGGGACATATACCATAACCAATGTTGTAGGGGGGAACTCATTTGAGATCATTATTCCACCATTCCTTGGTATGCACCCAATGTTCAATGTGGATCACCTTCGGCCCTACTTTCCACCATTGTTGGACACATCCGACATTGCAGAAGAAATCACACCAACAGTGTTAAACTTGGACTACATGGAACAGGCCACAACTGATCAAATCATGGACACACAGATCAAGAACAACTACCAGCAAAGGATCCAACTATATCGAGTTGTCAAAGTAGGCCAAATCCTTCACTAGGGCAAGTGGTTCACTAGGAAGTAGATTGAACAAAAATTTCATCACCTCATGGATGCTCTTCACGCAATGGGGACCATTTATTTCAAAGTTTGGAGGAATGATCTAGGGGGATATTAGTGGTCGCCCACCTATTCCACCCATACCTCCAGTCGGTTTCATCATTTTCCTTGTTTATAGCAGCATTTACTATTTTTAGCATTTTTTTGGGTCCTAAACTTCCGGAGCAGTTTTGACACCCTAAACGGACTTTTTGTGAGGTCCACCTATAGTACTCAGAGAGATATTTTTCGAAGATATATCCTATGCACTAGATGGAGATAATATGACTAATTTATGAACCCAAGAAGTTTAATGCCCAAATAGCCCCAAAGGGGCCCAAAAACTATTAGCATTCCATCTCTTGGGGTGACAGTTTTGGTTGTTCAGGGTTTTCCCATGTTGTTCAATAATAAAAAGGCCCTCAAGCCTCTTTGTAACATAGTTCAGAGTCATGTAGCCCCCACATGGCTTCTCAGAGATAAACTACCTTCTCCTAATCTACTTTATTTCCATTACGTCTATAAGCTTATCTCAATTATTTCATATTAATTAAATAAGGTATATTTTGTTCTTCATCTCTGAGTTTATATTTTTTTCTATATTTTATTGCATTGCTACATAAATCCGGATCAATATTCAACTTGGATAAAAGCGAGAAGGTCAAATGGTTGTACTGTTGGAAACTATCCAGCAATTGAAGGAATAAATGACACATGTAAGGAGTGACAATGAAAGGCTAATGAGGGATCAAGAATAGATTCTGAAGAGTCTGTCAGATCGATAGAATAAGCCCCGAACCAAAGATGAAATTACAAATCAAGGACCTAAATGGGGAAATGGGGATGTGCCCAAAAGAAGCTTTCTCACATAACTGAGCATACTAGGGAAGAAAATGAAGAGTATTATGAGAATAATTTTGACCACAAAAGAGATAAAAAATCCAATACAGAACTACAAGGTGAATTCATAAAAATAAAATCACTAATGTTTGATTGTGAAATGGAGGATGTCGAAACTTGGATTATTAACATGAAAAAATATTATCAAATTTATGATTATGACGATAATCTCAAAGTTATGTTATCCATTTATCAGCTTCAGGGAAAATCCACCCTATGGTGGGAGGAGGCAAAGTCAATCCAGGGAATTAAGGAAACAAGGGCAACTTCAAAATAATTTCAGAAGTACTTTAGAAAAAAATATATAACATAATGATTTGATGATGAGAAGGTGAAGGAATTTCATTAAATTGAGACTAGGACACTTAACTATGGTTGAGTATGTAACAAAATTAAGACCTTTATTAAGGTACATACCATATATACACGAGGAAAAGGCTAAAGTACAATGGTTTGTAAGTAGTATGCTGACATATATGAAGGAGAGGCTACAATTCGATAATCCAAAAACCATGGATGAAGCAATCTAGAAAACCTAAATTTGCTACCTACAAACAAGGCAGAAAGGAGATGGTGGAAAATGTTGGCTACACAAAAAGAGATATAAGAGTTACTAGGGTAATAACGGTACAAAACCTGCCAGTTTTAAATATATTTAGAAAACTTAACCAAACCGATAATGTGGAAGAAATCAGTAGAAAACAAAATGACAGGTGCAATATAAAAAGACAGAAACATCAATTAAGCCAGAAACCAGTCAAGTACAGAAGCCTCCACTTCATTGTTGGGGCTACGGGTAGCCTCTGTAGTACAATAATTTCCCTCACTTCAATCAATATGAACAACTTGCTAATATTCAAGAAGTCTCCATAGTGGGTGAGGTAGCAAGGAGCATGCCATAGATCAATGATCCTCTAGACAACAATCAAGCAGAATATCATCCTACCATGATAATGCTGGAAAGTAATTTGTTTAATCCATTTGTATCTATTTTAGTAGATCTTGTAGCTGGTTGGAGGTATATTAGCCCTAAGTTAGTAGAATAATGTCACCTATAGACTCATAAATTTAGACAACCCTGGATGGTAAAACTTGCTAAAAGAACCAAAATAAGGGTGAATACTAAGTTATTAGATTGTCTCATTGATATAAACAATCAACAGATTAAAATTAATTTAAATATTTTACATTTAGGTACCTATGATATGTTGATTGGGATAGACTAGTTGGAGGGACATTTGTCCTTGGTAAACTGTAAGGAAAATACTATCATCTACCTCACAGGAGATGGTACCAGACATGAACTCTAGGGGGTTAAAAAAATTATTAAATTGTACCCCATTACTGCCTCTCAGCTAGGAAAGTGGGTAAGGAAATTTTACCTAATATATGTTGCTCAAGTGGGGTACTCGAATTCCAAAGATAAGACAACTATGCTAGAAAAGGTACCAGTAATTTGGGACTTTCTAGATCTATTTTTAGAGACAATCTTAGTACTACGCCCCAAATGAGATGTTGACTTCATCATAGACCTAATTCTAGGTGCAACACCTATGTTAAGGACCGGATATTGCATGAGTGTTTTCGAGTTAACCGAAAAGAATATGTAGTTAGAGGAGCTGCTCCAAAAAGGATATATTCGTCATAGTGTATCATGGTTTTATTTGTAAGAAAAAAAGGATGGAACTTTAAGAATTTGCATTGAGTATAAGAAATTTAATAAATTGACTATTAAAATAGGTGTCTGCTTCACTGAATTGACTATATTTTTTATCACGTCAATCATTAGGGGAATTTCGAGGTCTAAAATGGGCCTCCCAAGAAAAATGTACAATCAAAGTAAACTTTATAAGAACCACTAGGATTCAAGATGATGATGTCAATCATGGGGGATGATTCACCATTTTTCAAGTAAAAGAGTAGAAATATTAAAAAATAATAAAATAATAAAACTACTTTTTCAACTCGTATTTTCAGCTTATCTCCCAAATTATTTACTCAAATTTTGAGTGGGAGTACTAGTTGGATGAAAAATTAAATTCTTCATCCAATGAGTACCCATGTTACATACTTTCGATGGACCCTTCTATACTAAAAATGAGAAATACATGAAAAACATGATTGTAATAATGTTTTCATTTATTTCTCATTTGTCATGTAGTACAGTACATCAAAAGTATGCAACATGGGTACTCCTTGGATGAGGAATTAAATTTTTCATCCAACTAGTACTCCTGCTTGAAATTTGAGTTAAAACTTTGGGAGATAAGTTGAAAATACAAGTTGAAAAAGTAGTTTTTTCTTTTTTCCTTCTAAAATTTGATGATGTAATCAAATCTTATTTTATTATTTCCACTATTATTTTATAATTTCCTTAGGAGGCCCATTTTAGACCTCAAAATTCCCCTAATGGGAGGTACAGTTTTCTCCAAGATCTACTTCCGATCTTGTTATCATAAGATCAAAAAAAAATAAGAATATATCTATGAGACGATTCTTAGAATCCGATATGGAAATTATGAGTTTCTTGTGTTACCTTTCAGATTGACAAATGAACCAACAAAATTTATGAGGTTGATGCATGGTATTTTTCACCCGTTCATAGATAACTTCATTCTTATGTTTATAGATCACATTCTAATTTATTCCAGAAATATTAAATATCATGAAGAACACCTACAAATAGTGATGCAAATGCTGCGAGAGCATCAGTTGTACGTTAAATTTTGTAAGTGTGATTTTTATAAAGATCAAATTCAGTACTTGGGGCATGTAATATCGGCTAAAGGCATGAATGTGGATCCTGAAAAGACCAAAACCATAATGAAATGGCTTGTACATAAAAATGTCACAGATATACGATCTTTCATGGGGATGGAAGGGTATTAGCATTGTTTTATTGAGGGGTTTTCATGGATTTCCTACTCTATCACCTCTTTACAGAAGAAAGGGAATATTTTTAGATGGACCAATGAGTGTCAGAGGAGCTTTAAGCAATTGAAACACTTATTGACCACCACTCCCACACTAAAATTTTTTGACGCAAATAAATAATTTGTAGTTTGTATGGACGTTTGTCAAGAAGGTGTTGGAGATAGTCTCAGGAGATGTATTTCCTAAGAATATCTTGTGACTTCCACCAAAGCGAGATATTGAATTCATGATAGAGATAATTTTGGGTACAACACATGTGTCAAGGGCTCCATATCACATGAGTACTTCTGAGTTAACATAACTCAAGATGTAGTTAGATGAGCTACATGAAAAAGCATATATTTGTCCCAATGTATCACCATATTATTTGTAGGAAAGATCGATGGAAATTTAAGAATTTCCATTGACTATAGGAAATTTAATAAATTGACTGTTAAAAATAAGTATATGTTTCCTCGAATTGATGATATTTTTGATCAAGTCAAGGGAACTACAATTTTCTCCACACTACAAGGAAAACACCCTCTAGTGGATTTTTTTGAGGAAGACCTTATAAAAATAGCGAAGATACCCATTTGTAGTGGAGGCCACTAGAGGAGGTTGGCAAGTGGAGGTTTTTGTGAATGTTTTTTTTTTTGGTGTGTTTCTCATCATAAAACGAACCAATGATTTTTATGCAGAATGCACCAATGCATATTATAAATTGGCACATCGAGACTGTAATATTCCAAATTGGAAATAGTAGCAATATAAGACATAATAATGTAAAACACAAAAAAATTGATCATGACATGAGGGGGATCAATATGCAGCCATCATTTTATTAATATATCAGCAAAAATATACAAAAATATCTTGAGGGACAAGCCACTCAAGCAATAAGAACAATCCTCCAATGATCAGAACAATTAGCACATGAGTTGCTACAACCGTATATAATGCTGGAGAGCAGTGACAATGTTGTCTATATCAGTGTAGCTACTACTATAAACATACATAAATGGAATATGGCCGATAGAAACAAAATAAATGCCCAGAAAAGAATAAAATACAATTCTTCAAAAGGAATGCACTCAAGCCATAAGATGGCTGAAATACACCAAAGAACCAAACAATGGAAATGTGTACTGCTACTGTTGCTGCTACTCGAAACTACTATTATTATGAAGAAGAAACATGTGCATAAGGCTGTTATAATTCTCAGAATGATCCGCGCTTTTAACCACGGACTCTACTAAAAAATCCAAAAAAACCCAGAAATGGTTTAGCCATATTTTAAGTTTGGATTTTCGGCTTTTTTTGAGTTTCCCACTGCATTTCTGCTGCCTGACTTACGCACTCCATTAGAATGACTGCTGATATGGGACTAAAGGAATGATATATAAGCTACAAAAAACCCAATCAACTCAATAGGTGAAGGGCTGGTCCCCTCAATAGAAAATAAGCTCAAAAATTGGAGGTTTCCTCCTCCACTGCTACACCCCTGCAACATAACCCAACTCTGAATAGAATTGCATTGTACATGAGACTGAAGCTTGGCCAAATTCCTGATTGTGGAAGTATTATGTGAACTCCTCCAAGATATCCTCAATGGAAGAAATGGGATTCCCGATTAGGAACACCCTGTGCTAAACAACACAACAATCTCAACTAAACAGTCGAAGAACTGCAAGTAGTCTAAACAGACCATACAAAAAATAATAGTCCAAAACATGATCACAATGGCTGTCCTCCTCTCCATATATATCAAGTGCTCCTCTCCACAATGGGTCCCATCCGTATGTGCCACCTAGCCCATTCAAGTTGTCCTCCATTAAAACTGCGTAGTCCATCATGGAGATACAATGTATCTAGACAGTGCATGTGGACTTGGTCAAATATGACTGAATCAACATGATCCAATCATGTTCACACCTGTAGGTGCTCAATCTAGCTGCTTATTCTTCCCCTTTTCACATGAGGAATTTTATCTTCCCTTCTAAAGAGGGTAATGGGCCTCCCTACCCATTTTATTCATCTACCAAGAGATAATGCTAACTATAATGTTCCTTTTAGCTTGAGGCTAAAATTTGGGAACATTAAAGTCCTCCCCTCCAAAATTTTGGTTGTCCTCAAGCAATCATGGTGTACCTATTGTTTCTACTGAAACATACAACATGTAAAATAGGGAGAATCATACTCCCAATGAGCAAATCCATCTCAAATTCCACTCTCCAAACAAAGCTTCCCATGAGTGTAAATATATCAACAATATATGGAAGCAAAATACAATGAAAACCGGAGAGTGAATCATAGTTCCACACAAGGAACCAGCATAGTGAATTCCATGTCTGCCTCAAAACAAAAAAAAAGCAAGTGCTTCTCCAGTCACTTGTTTTCTGCCATAGTCATCTCATAAGATGGAAACATGAAGATACAATGTGTTGTCAATGGTGCACACCAAGAATCATGTGGCTTCCCCCACAAACCACCAAATAAATAGCCAATCTCAATGACACAAGTCACTTTAAGTACATCATCATATAATATGCAATAATGGACAATCATTCTTGGTACAACATGCTACTCATAGGAAGAAAAGAAGTACAAAACATAAAGTGAAATTGTACATCCTCCATCATGTACTTGAGGCCTTGAGCTAAAATGACTCAATTGGAAATTTTCCCTCACCTCCAAAGAGTAGGGAAGTGGTTGTGACCTCTCCTCTATCACCATCTGGGCTATGCATCTCTCCATATGTTGAAATATGTCATGTTGGATGCCCTCCTGAGTGAACTCCTCTGCCAAATAAAAATATGCATCATAATGCATGGAAAGGAAGTCCTCATGTGCTGCATGAAGCAACTTCTCCTTCAGCTTAAAATCTCTAGTCAAGAAGATCCTGCCATGACAATAGATGACCACATCATCCACTGAATAATCATCATCTCCATTCGGGTCATCCAAAACAATGCATGCACCAAGATCCTTGGAGTACTCTACCAAGAGTTGAGATCTCCAATATGGATCAATCCTCTCAAGAGATAGCGCTGGTATTATGGCATGTGAAGATCTCCCCATATTTCTTCCTCCTACTTTGACATCCCTCATGCCAAAGTCTCCTTCCAAACTCTTCACCTCTCTAAAATCCAAGAGTGGTGAACCCAAAGACAAGATGTCTCTCATCAATTATAGATTTGGTGGCCTTCTAGGTGGAATGCCTCCATGTAGTGAGACATTAAAATATGAAGTGGATTGTATATATGAGTGGACTGAGTTGTCCCTCTCTTCACTGCATAGTTCATTCCCCTCCTTATGTGCACAAACCTCCCATAAAAGATAAGGATGAATGCTCATCATCCCTTGATGCTGATCCTTCTCTTCTTCTTCCATATATGAGAATGCCTCATCCTCAATGAGAGACCCTTGATCTTGGTCATCTCTTGAAAGAGGAAACTCCATGTCTTCATGAATAGAAGAGGGCTCTTGAAGAAGTCGAGATCTTTCCCTTGGCAAAATATCATGAATGTTTTTATCCCCTTTAGAAATATGGAGTGGATTTTGTTTAATAGGTCTCTCCAACTCATGCAAAGTGTTTTGAGTTTTTTTTTTTAACAAATGATTGTTCACAATGTTCTCTATCAAATCTTCTCACCAATTCCTTAGTGAACTCAACATAAGTTTTTACATTTGCATGAAAAATGAAGTAGAATCATTAAACCACCAATCATGTGCCATAACTTTGAGGTGCATTGATGCTACTCTAATGGCCTCCTTCTCTGAAACTTGGTGTAGCTAAAAATAGGAATCTAGCTCTTCTACCCAAGCTTTGGCTGTGCACTCTGCTGATCCATCAAAGTGAGATAGGAATATTCTACCTCTCTTGCTTCTTTTGTGGCTGCTGGATCTTGACTCCTTGAGTTTGAAAAACCCTTGGAAGTCCAAGTGCTCCTTGAATCTCCATGATTGAGATTCATACTCCTGAAGATAGTCACTCGAGGTCTCCTCTCTTGGTGCATCTTCTTCCTACATCCTTCTTGCAGTAAATGTGGGAAATAGACTGCACTGTGGATCTGCATGTGTGGCTGAATGCTCACACCCATCATGTGAATATCTAGGGCTTGCTTCAAACCCTCTCAGAAATCTTCTAAACTCTTCCCCTTTCATCTCCTTGAGATATTCTTTGATATTCTTCATAGTTTGGAAAAGAAGTAGGGAGATCCTCTCTTCCTTCATTCCTCCAAATAATGGAGTCATGCTTTTGTTTCTTCTACAAAACTTCTCTCTTCTATGAGAAGCTTCTCCTCCTAATGGCATGATGTCTTCAATGCATAGGCTAAGCCAAGATTATGCTCTGATACCACTGTAATATTCCAAATTGGAAATAGCAGCAATATAAGACATAATAATGTAAAACACAACAAATATGATCATGACATGAGAGATATTAATATGTAGCCATCATTTTATTAATATATCAGCAACAATATACAAAACTATCTTGAGGGACAAGCCACTCAAGTAATAAGAACAATCATCCAATGATTCGAACAATCAACACATGAGTTGCTGCAACTGTATAGAATGTCGGAGAGTAGTGACAGCGTTGTCTATATCAGTGTAGCTATTGTTGTAAACATACATAAATGGAATATGGATGATAGAAACAAAATAAATGCCCATAAAAGAAGAAAATATAGTGCTCCAAAAGGAATGCACTCAAGCCATAAGATGGCTGAAATACACCAAAGAACCAAGCACTGGAAATGTGTATTGCTACTGTTGTTGCTATTGGAAACTACTATTATTATGAAGAAGAACCATGTGTGGAATTCTGAATGCTGTTATAATGCCCAAAATGATCCACACTTTTAACCATAGACTCTACTCAAAAAACCCAGAAAAACCCAGAAATGGTTTAGCCAGATTTTAAGTTTGGATTTTAGGCTTTTTTTGAGTTGCCCACTGCATTTCTACTGCCTGACTTACACACTCCCTAGGAATTACTACTGATATGGGACTAAATAAATGATCTTCCAGCTACAAAAACACACAATCAACTCAATAGGTGAAGGGCTAGTCCCCTCACTAGAAAATAAGCTCAAAAATTGGAGGTTTCTCTCCTCCACTGCTACACCCCTGCAACACAACCCAACTCTAAATAGAACTCTATTGTACATGAGACTAAAGCTTGGCCAAATGCCTGATTGTGGAAGTATAGTGAAAAATCCTCCAAGATCTCCTCAATGGGAGAGGTGGGATTCCCAATCAGGAACACCATGTGCTAAACAGCATAGCAATCTCAACTAAGCAGTTGAAGAATGCAAGTAGTCTAAACAGACCATACACAAAATAATAATCCAAAACATGATAACAATGGTTGCCCTCCTCTCCATATATAGCAAGTGCTCCTCTCCACAATGGGTCCCATCCATATGTGCCAGCTAGCCCATTCAAGTTGTCCTCCATTAAAACTATGCAGTCCATCACGGAGATACAATGTATCTAGACAATGCATGCGGACTTGGTCAAATATGACTAAATCAACAAGATCCAATCTTGTTCACACCTGTAGGTGCTCAATCTAGCTGCTTATTCTTCCCCTTTTCACATGAGGAATTTTATCTTCCCTTATAAAGAGGGTAATGGGCCTCCCTACCCATTTTATTCATCTACCAAGAGATAATGCTAACTATAATGTTCCTTTTAGCTTGAGGCTAAAATTTGGGAACATTACAAAGACACCGTGCTCTTCGTACAAACCCGCCCAATGCGTCTAAGTAATCGAGTGCAACGGTGCTCTATCTACAAACTGACCCAGTGTGCCTCCATAATCCAGCGCATCGTAACAATGTGCAGTGCACCATTGATAAAAATGCCTGCTGTATCTCAAAATCGAGCACATTGAGAGAGGGTTAATTTAAAAAAATTACCAATCGCAAAAACCTCATTTTTACTTGTTCAGTGCTTTAGACCTCTCAAGAACTAGTGTGAGTTTTTATTTTGTGAGGTGCTCTGCCATTAGTGCTCCCATAGCCCGCATTGTTGTCGTCTATTGCGCACTATGTGGAATTCGAATTTTCAAAAATGGTGGGAAAATTTCTTTTTTTGAATTCCTCAGCAAATATGCCTCCTTGACGTGAAAATGTAATTTTGATCTACTTACTTCTCAATAACTAAAATTTTTGGTGGATTAAAATTTCAAATTAGCTTAAATTTAATCGTTTAAAAAAAAAATATGCATGGTGCATTTGAGTTATTCGGCTCGCACCCTTCATGGTGCTACCTATAAATTTAGAGGCCACACCACGAACGGTGTTAATGGAAACCCCATCGGGTTCCATTGCAGAATCGAGAAAGGTGCACAAATAAAATTCAATAAATAACATGGCGGTGTGGTTTTTTACACGACAACATTTTTAACTATGTAATTTTGTTGAGGGGGCAGTGCGTTGACCAATGTAACCGCCACAGGGAAAATAGTTTAGTTAATGCACAACCCAACAGCATTAGATAGTCAACTGTGCAGTATTCTAAATGACTCCACCATTGACTATGTACTGCTATCAAGCGGGTGGTGCGTTGACCAAACTATCCACCTCGGGGAACTTAATTTCTTCAACGCACCGCAAAAAGATATTTTCCAGTTTCGCAGTGTGCAAAAATTTGTAATGCGCACCGGGCATGATGCATCATAAAGGAGTATGCACCAGTAACGGTGTGCTACTATTTTTTTGGGTGAATCGACTAATTTTTTTCAATAATATATTTATATATATATATATATATATATATATATATATAAATACATTTCTCATTTAATAAAAAAATGTATTTAATATGTGAATCGTTTAGTGACATCAACATAGAGTGGAAAAGATCAATGTTCAGCTTGGAGAAAAGTGAGAAGATCCATTGGCTGTACTGCTGGAAACTGTCCAGCAGTTGAAGGATGAAATGAAACATGTAAGGAGTGACAATCAAAGGTTAATAAGCGATAAAGAACAGATTTTGAAGAGTCTGTCGGATTGACAGAATAAGCCCCGACCCAAAGATGAAATTAGAAATCAAGGACCTAAACAGGGAAATGCAGATATGCCCAAAAGAAGCCCTTCTCACATAATTGAGCATACTAGGGAAGAAAATGAAGAGGATTATGGGAATAATTCTAACCATAAAAGAGATAAAAAAATTGTATAGAACTACAAGGTGAATTCAGAAAAATCAAACCACCAATGTTTGATTGTGAAATGGAGGATGTCGAAACTTGGATTATCAATATGAAAAAATATTATTAAATTTATGATTATGATGATAATTTCAATCCTATGCTATCCATTTATCAGCTTCAGGGAAAATCCACCCTATGGTGGTAGGACGTAAAGTTAGTCTAGGGAATTGACGAAACAAGGGTAACTTCAGAATAATTTCAGAATTACTTTAGAAAAAAATATACAACATAACGTTTCAATGACGAGAAGGCAGAGGAATTTTATGAATTGAGACTGGGACAGTTAACTATGGATGAGTAAGTAACAAAATTAAGATCTTTATTAAGGTACATACAATACATACGTGAGGAAAAGGTTAAAGTACAGTGGTTCGTAAGTAGTCTGGAAACAGATATGAAGGAGAGGCTAGAACTCGATAATCAGAAAACCATGGACAAAGAAATATAGAACGCCCAAATTTACTACCTACAAACAAAGCAAAAAAGAGATGGTGGAAAAGGTTGGCTACAAAAAAAGGGATAAAAGAGCTATCAGGGTAATAAAGGTACGAAACCTACCGGTTTTAAAAATAATCAGAAAACTTAACCAAACCAATAATGTGGAATAAATCAGCAGAAAACCAAATGAGAGGTGCAATATAAAAATATAGAAACTTGAATTAAGCCAGGAACCGGTAAAATACAAATGTCTCCACTTCAGTGTTGGGGCTACAGGTAGCCTCACTACTACAATAATTTCCCTCCATAGTGGGTGAGGTAGCAAGGAGCATGATGTTGGCAATATGATGCAATGAGTTGTCCTTGATGGAAACCTACTTGAAGAAGTTGTCCTTGATGGAAACTAACTTGCTGAGTTGTCTTTGGATAGCAACCTATGTATTACAGATGTAAGAATGATGTATCTACAGTTCAGTTCATATGTGACAGAGAAAATAATTCCAGTAAATGCTGGAGAAATGATAAATATAATATGTCACAATGTATACGCGAGTTTTTAAAGACCAAGTCGCGTATGCACGCAGATAAGTATGTCCCAAGTCGTGTATGCCCTTTTGCGCTCCAAAATTATAATACCAAGGGGCATTACCATGGTTTTGGCACACAGTATTGAGCGCTGTATGGTCTATTTGATTCCGTCCAAGAATACCATCGGAAGTTGTGTTGTTTTGGCTCATGGTATTGGTAAAGGCTAAAACTATATAAGGAGAAGAGGATCATAGTGCAAGGTGTGCATGTCTAAGGGTTTTTGATGAATAAATTCCTCTAAGGAATATCTGCATGGTTGGACTCTGTTCTTAATTGATAGATCTGAATCTATGATGCACCTATGGATATGATGAAGGTTCAAGATCTCTAGATCTAGAAATGATGAATCTTTAGGATGATCTGCAAAAGAAATGATGAAGACCTGGCGCAATTCTGATGAAGAAATTGAAGAAATCAGGGTAATTTTATAGATCTGGTCTGTTCTACAAAATTTATCTTTTACATATCTATACGCTAGTTTGTCTCGCTAAAAGCACGTATATACGCGGGTTCGCTTCATTGAAAGAGCATATGGAAGTTAGGGTTTCTGAAGATTATTTAGAGATATTACTTCTGTGATTTCTATTTTATCTCTGATGTCGGTCAATGAAGTCTACTTGAAGTTTTGGGTTGATTGAATATGGAGTATGTTGTTTATTTGATAATGAACAAATATAATCAATGAGTGAGAAAACATGGTTAAATCTGACTGACTGTCTAAAGGTTCTGCATTGCTAAGAAGGTGTCTGACTGAAAGCCTCAGATCTGAATCTGAGATTGATCACATTCTGAAAATCAGTATTCTCAGAAGTATACATAGGTTGATACGAAGAAAAGGGTGTATACACACAGCTTCAGTGAATAGAAGTGGCGTATGCATTTCATGTTATGAAAACAATATGCACAGAGGCATACGCAGGTTGGTGAGTAGGAAAGCACGTATACACGCGGCTTCAGTGAATAAAAGTAGCGTATGCTATTTGAATTAATGAATTTTTAGGGTTGAGTTTGTATCTACATATCTATTCTAAAGTCTGGGTTATTTCTGATATTCTGGTTACAGTGGTCTCATTGTTCTGTTTGAAGTATTGGGAAAAATATGTTTGTTGATGTTAAGTGAAGGGTTGTGTTGAAGCTGTTTGATCCAGTATGAAAATTGATGAAACGTGGTCTGCAATGGGTCTGAAGGTTGAAGCCTTCAATATGGCAGTAGAAGCTTTCAGCCAGTAGAAGCTGGTGTTGAAATCAGGGGGTTGAAGCTCCCTTCCAGTAGAGGATGGTAAACGAGATCAGGGGGTTGGAGCTCCCTTCTAATTGTAGCTGGAAAATGAGAGAAGGTTGCAGCCTTCTGCAGGTAGAAGCCTGCGTACTGGTATAAGTTTGCATCAGTACAATTTTGTAAAAGGTTTTCTATATAATAAATATTGAAGACAGAGACGACAACAGCGGTGGTTTTCTCCCGATTTGGGTTTCCACCTTAAATCTTGGTGTTCATGTGTGTGATGCTTTATACTGTTGTTTAATGCTCATAACTTCTGATTATCTAGCCTTATTCATAACTGATAAATCTGTTTAAAAGACTGATTCTCTAAATCTGAAAGATAAATCAGTATACGCTAGTTTCCTTCTATATTTTCGTGTGCATACGCTAGTTCAGTTCATAAAAACCACGTATGGAAATCTGCTCAATGAAAAAGTCAAAAGTTTTCAGTCAGCTCTAAATACTGATTCACCCGCCCCCCCCTCTCAGTATTTTTCCCAACATATGCCACAGACCAATGATCCTCTAGATGACCATCAAGAAAAATATCATCCTACCATGATAGCTTTGAAAAGTAAATTTTTTAATCAAACTGTATCTATTTTAGTAGATCCTGGAGCCAGTTGGAGGTATATTAGCCCTAAATTAGTAGAAAAATGTCACCTATAGACTCATAAATTTAGAGAACCCTGGATGGTACAACTTTCTACAGGAACCAAAATAAGGGTGACTACTAAGGTATTAGTTTGTCCAGTTGATATAAACATCAAAAGATTAAAATTAATTTAAATATTTTACATTTAGGTACCTATGGTCTATTGATTGGGATAAAATATTTGGAGGGACATTGGTCCTTGGTAAACTCTAAGGATAATACTATCATCTACATCACAAGAGATGGTACCAGACATGAACTCCAAGGCTTTAAGAAACTAATTAAATTATACCCCATTACTACCTCTCAGTTAGGCAAGTCTGTAAGGAAAGCGTGCCTAATATATGTTGTTCAAGTGGGGTACTCGAATTCCAAATATAAGACAACTATGCTAGAAAATATACCAGTAATTTGGGGCTTTTCAGATCTATTTTCAGAGAATATCTTAGGACTACCCAAAAATGAGATATTGACTTCACAATAGACCTAATTCTGGGTAAAACACCTATGCCAAGAGATGGATATCGCATGAGTGTTTTCGAGTTAACCGAACACAAGATGTAGTTAGAGGAGCTGCTCCAAAAAGGATATATTTTTCACAGTGTATCACCATTTTATTTTTAAGAAAAAAGGATGGAACTTTAAGAATTTGCCTTGATTATAATAAATTTAATAAATTGACTATTAAAATAGGTCTCTGTTTCACCGAATTGACTACATTTCTGATCAAGTCAAGCATTAGACGAATTTTGAGGTCTAAAATGGGCCTCCTAATAAAAATGTACAACCAAAATAAAATTTATAAGAACCACTAGGATTCAAGATGATGATGTCAACCATGGGGGATGATTCACCATTTTTTAATTAAAATATTAAAAAGAATAAAAAATAATAAAATAATAAAACTACTCTTTCAACTCATATTTTCAACTTATCTCCCAAAGTATCTACTCCAATTTCGAGTGGGAGTACTCGTTGGATGCAAAATTAAATTCTTCATCCAATTAGTACCCATGTCACATACTTTGGATGGACACTTCTATAAGAAAAATGAGAAATACATGAAAAACTTGATTGTAATCACGTTTTTCATGTATTTCTCATTTGTTGTGTAGTAGACTACATCAAAAGTATGTAATATGGGTACTCCTTGGATGAGGAATTAAATTTTTCATCCAACTAGTACTCCTGCTTGAAGTTTGAGTAAAAAATTTAGAGATAAGTTGAAAATAGAAGTTGAAAAAGTAGTTTTTTTATTTTTTTCCCTCTAAAATTTGATGATGTAATCAAATCGTATTTTATTATTTCCATAATTATTTTATAATTTCCTTAGGAGGCCCATTTTAGGCCTCAAAATTCCCTTAGTGGGAGCTACATTTTTCTAAAATATCTACTTCTGATTTGGTTACCATAAGATCAGAGGAAAATATGAATATATCTGTAAGACGATGTTTACAACCCGATACGCGCATTATGAGTTTATTGTGTTGTCTTTCGGATTGACCAATGCACCAACAAAATTTATGAGCTTGATGCATGATATTTTTCACCCATTCATAGATAACTTCATTCTTATATTTATAGATCACATTCTAATTTATTCCAGAAATATTAAATATCATGAAGAACACCTACGAATAGTGATGAAGATACTGCAAGAGCATCAGTTGTATGTTAAATTTTGTAAGTGTAATTTTTATAAAGATAAAATTCAATACTTGGGGCATGTCATATCGGCTTAAGGCATGAATGTGGATCCTGAAAAGATCAAAACCATAATGGAGTAGCATGTACCTAAAAATGTCGCAGATATACGACCTTTCATGGGGATGGAAGGGTATTACCATTGTTTTATTCAGGGGTTTTCATGGATTTCCTACACTATTACCTCATTATAGAAGAAAGGGAATATTTTTAGATGGACCAATGAGTATCATAGGAGCTTTGATCAATTAAAACACTTACTGACCACCACTCCCACACTAAAAATTGTTGACCCAAATAAATAATTTGTAGTTTGTATGGACACTTGTCATGAAGGGGTTGGTGACAGTCTCAAGAGATGTATTTCCTGAGACTATCTCAGGACTTCCACCAAAGCAAGATATTGACTTCATGATAGAGATAATTCCAGGTACAAAATATGTGTCAAAGGATACATATCACATGAGTGCTTCTGAGTTAACAAAACTCAAGACGTAGTTAGAGGAGCTGCTTGAAAAAGGATATATTCTTCCAAGTGTATCACAATATTATTTGTAAGAAAAATGGATGGAACATTAAGAATTTGCATTGAATATAGGAAATTTAATAAATTGACTATTAAAAATAAGTATATGTTTCCCCTAATTGACGATATTTTTGATCAAGTCAAGGGAGCTACAGTTTTCTCCAGACTACAAGGAAAAGACCCTCTAGCAGATGTTTTTGAGGAAGCCCTTATAAAAATATCCAAGATTTCCATTTGTAGTGGAGGTCACTAGAGGAGGTTGGCAGGTGAATGTGCTAGTGGATGTTTTTTTGTGTTGTGTTTCTCATCATAAAATGAACCAGTGAGTTTTATGCAAAACACACCAATGCGTACTATAAATTAGCACATCGAGACACTGTGCTCTTCGTACAAACCCGCCCAGTGCATTTAAGTAATCCAGCACACCAGTGCTCTATGTACAACTCAACCAAGTGCATCTCCATAATCTAGCGAATCATAACAATGTGTGGTACGCCATTAATAAAACTGCTCGATGTGTCTCAGAATCAAGCTCACCGAAAAATGGTTAATTTAAAAAAAATATCGGTCGCAAAAACCTCATTTTTACTTGCTCATTGCTTTAGACCTCTCAAGAATTAGTGTGAGTTTTTATTTTTTGAGGTGCCCTGCCATCATTTCTCACATTTCCCGCATTGTTGTCATCCATTGCGCACTGTGTGGAGTTCAAATTTTAAAAAATGGTGGGAAAATTTATTTTTTTGAATTCCTCCACAAAGATGCCTCCTTGACGTGAAAATGTACATCTGATCTACTTGCTTCTCAATAATGAAAATTTTTAGTGGCTTAAAATCAAAAACTAACTTAAAATTAACCGTTAAAAAAAAAATTCATGCTGCATTCAAGTTGTTCGGCTCACACCGTTCGCGATGCTTCCTATAAATTTAGAGGTTGCACCATGAATGGTGTTAACGGAAACCCCATCATGTTCCGGTGCAGAACCGAGAAAGGTGCACCGATAAAATTTAATAGATAACATGGTGGTGTGGTTGTTTACAGGACCACATTGTTGACTATGTAATGTTGTCTACAGGGTGGTGCGTTGACCAATCTAACTGCCACGGGGCATATAGTTTAGTTAATGCACTTCCCAACAACATTCCATAGTAAACATTGTAGTCTTGTAAATGAACACACCGTTGAGTATGTAATGCAATCAAGTGGGTGGTGTGTTGACCAAACTATCCGCCTCGGGAAGTTAGTTTCTTCAATGAACCCCAAAAAAATATTTTCTCGTTTCGCAGTGTGTGAACATTTTTCATGCGCATCGGGCACGGTACATTATAAAGGAGTACGCACTGGTAACTGTGCATTACTATTTTTTTGGGCACACCAACTAATTTCTCTTTTTCAATAAAAACTTTGGGTGCACCAACTAATTTCTTTTTTTCAATAAAATTTTTGTGTGTGTGTATATATATATATATATATATACATATATTTGTAAATACATTTCTCATTTAATGAAAAAATTGTATTTAATATTTCAATCATTCAGTTACGTCAACAAAGAGAGAAAACGATCAATGTTTAGCTTGGAGAAAAGCAAGAAGATCCAATGGTTGTACTGCTAGAAATTGTACAAAAAATGAAGGAAGAAATGGAAGATGTAAGGAGTGACAATGAAAGGTTAATGAGGGATCAAGAACAAACTCTGAAGTGTCTGTCGAATCGACAGAATAAGCACTGACCTGAAGATGAAATTAGAAATCAAGGATCTAAACGGGGAAATGGGGATATGCCCGAAAGAATCCTTTCTCACATAACTAAGCATACTAGGGAAGAAAATGAAGAGGATTATGGGAATAATTCTGACCACAAAAGAGATAAAACTCCAATACAAAACTACAAGGTGAATTCAGAAAAATCAAACCACCAATGTTTGATTTTGAAATGGAGGAAGCCGAAACTTGTATTATTAAAATGAAAAAATATTATCAAATTTATGATTATGACTATAATCTAAAAGCTATGCTATCCATTTATCAGCTTTAGGGAAAAGCCACCCTATGGTGGGAGGAGGTAAAATCAATACAAGGAATTGAGGAAACGAGGGTAACTTTAGAATAATTTCAGAAATACTTTAGAAAAAAATATATAGCATAATGATTCAATGATGAGAAGTCAAAGGAATTTCAGGAATTGAGACTGGGATAATTAACTATGGATGAGTATGTAACAAAATTAATATCTTTATTAAGGTACATACCATACATACGTGAGGAAGAGGCTAAAGTACAATGGTTTGTAAGTAGTCTGCCAACAGATATGAAGGAGAGGCTAGAATTCGATAAACCAAAAACAATCGACGAAGCAATCTAGAAAGCCCAAATTTGCTACCTGCAAAAAAAGAAGAAAGGAGATGGTAGAAAAGGTTGGCTACACAAAAAGAGATAAAAGAGCTAATAGGGTAATAAAGGTACCGAACCTGTCGATTTTAAAAGTATTCAAAAAAATTAACCAAACAAATAATGTGGAAGAAATCTATAGAAAACCAAATGATAGGTGCAATATAAAAAGATAGAAACATCAATTAAGCCAGAAACTAGTCAAGTACAGAAGCCTCCTCTTCAATGTTGGGGCTACGGGTAGCCTCACGACTACAATAATTTCCCTCACTAAAATTGATATGAACAAGCTGTTAATATTCAACAAGCCTCCATAGTGGGTGAGGTTGAAAAGAGCATGCCATAGATCAATGATCCTCTAGACAACCATCAAGAAGAATATCATCCTACCATGATCACGGTGGAAATTAAATTGTTTAATCAAACTATATCTATTTTAGTAGATCCTGGAGCCATTTTGAGTTATATTAGCCCTAAATTAGTAGAAAAATGTCACCTAAAGACTCATAAATTTATACAACCTTGGATGGTACAACATGCTATAGGAACGAAAATAAGGGTGACTACTAAGGTATTACATTGTCCAGTTGACATAAACAATCAGAAGATTAAAATTAATTTAAATATTTTACATTTAGGTACCTATGATATGTTGATTGGGATAAACTAGTTGGAGGGACATTGGTCCTTGGTAAACTCTAAGGAAAATACTATCATCTACCTTGCAAGAGATGGTACTAGACATGAACTCCAGGTGGTTAACAAATTGATTAAAGTGTACCCCATTACTACCTGTCAGTTAGGCAAGTGTGTTAGGAAAGTGTGCCTAATGTATGTTGTTCATGTGGGGTACTCAAATTCCAATGATAAGAAAAATATTCTAGAAACGATACCGGTAATTTGGGACTTTTCATATCTATTTTTAGAGACTATCATATGACTACCCCCAAAATGAGATATTGACTTCACTATAGACCTAATTCTGGGTACAACACCTATGTCAAGGGCCAGATATTGCATGAGTGTTTTCGAGTTAACCGAACACAAGATGTAGTTAGAGCTACTCCAAAAACGACATATTCATCACAGTGTATCTCCATTTTATTTGTAAGAAAAAAGGATGGAACTTTAAGAATATTTATTGAGTATAAGAAATTTAATAAATTGACTGTTAAAATAGGTATATGTTTCACCGAATTGACTATATTTTTTATCAAGTCAAGAATGAGGGGTATTTTGAGGGCTAAAATGGGCCTCCTAAGAAAAATGTACAGCCGAAATAAACTTTATAAGAACCACTAGGATTCAATATGATTATGTCAAGCATGGGGGATGATTCACCATTTTTTAAGTAAAAGAGTAAAAAGACTAAAAAACAATAAAATAATAAAACTACTTTTTCAACTCATATTTTCAACTTATCTCCCAAAGTATTTACTCAAATTTCGAGTGGGAGTACTCATTGGATGCAAAATTAAATTATTCATCTAATGATTTCTCATGTTGCATACTTTTGATGGACCCTGCTATACGAAAAATGAGAAATACATGAAAAACATGATTGTAATCATGTTTTTCATGTATTTCTCATTTTTTGTGTAGTAGACTACATACAAAGTATGCAACATGGGTACTCCCTAGATGAGGAATTAAATTTTTCATCCAACTAGTACTCCCGCTTGAAATTTGAGTAAAAACGTTTGGAGATTATTTGAAAATACAAGTTGAAAAAGCAGTTTTTTATTTTTTCCCTCTAAAATTTGATGATGTAATCAAATCATATTTTATTATTTCCACTATTATTTTATAATTTCCTTAGGAGGCCCATTTTATACCTCAATATTCCCCTAATGGGAGCTATATTTTTCTCCAAGATCTACTTTCGATCTGGTTACCATAAGATCAGAGTAAAATATGAATATATCTGTAAGGCGATGTTTAGAACCCGATATAAGCATTATGAGTTTCTTGTGATACCTTTCGGATTGACCAATGCACCAACAAAATTTATGAGTTTTATGCATGGTATTTTTCACCTGTTCATAGATAAGTTCATTCTTATATTTATAGATCACATTCAAATTTATTCCAGAAATATTAAAGATCATGAAGAGCACCTACAAATAGTGATGCAAATGTTGCGAGAGCATCAATTGTACGTTAAATTTTGTAAGTGTGATTTTTATAAAGATCAAATTCAATACTTGGGGCATGTGATATCGGCTAAAGGCATGAATGTGCATCCTCAAAAGATCAAAACCATAATGGAATGGCATGTACCTAAAAATGTCGCAGATATACAATCTTTCATTGGGATGGCAGAGTATTACCATTGTTTTTTTGAGGGGTTTTCATGGATTTCCTACCCTATTACCTCTTTACAGAAGAAAGGGAATATTTTTAGATGTAACAATGAGTTTCAGAGAGCTTTGAGCGATTGAAACACTTACTCACCACCACTCCCACACTTAAAATTGTTGACCCAAATAAAGAATTTGTAGTTTGTATGGACACTTGTCAAGAAGGGGTTGGAGATAGTCTGAGGAGATGTATATCTTGAGACTATCTTGGAACTTCCACCAAAGAGAGATATTGACTTCACGATAGAGATAATTTTGGGTACAACAGATGTGTCAAGGGCTCCATATCACATGAGTGCTTCTGAGTTAATAGAACTCAAGATGTGTGCGAACATTTTTCATGTGCACCGGGCATTGTGCATGATAAAGCAGTACGCACTTGTAACGGTGCCTTACTATTTTCTTGGGTGCACCAACTATTTTGTTTTTTTTCAATAATATATATATATATATATATATATATATATATATATATATATATATATATATATATTTGTAAATACATTTCTCATTTAATGAAAAAAAATGTATTTAATATGTGAGTCATTCAGTTATGTCAATGGACAGAGAAAACGAAACAACAAGAGCATGTGCAGGACCGTTATAGCGTGATTTAGTTATGGGAGGCACGGGAGAGGGAGAGACTTTTGTACCCTCACCCTATTATGACATCCACCCAGTTACTCCTAAGGGAGGTAGGCCTCCTCATGTTCTATGAGGAGGCTAAATTCCTAAAGGGGCATAATGGGTTATTGGAACAACCGATTTGCAGGTGGGATGCCCATCGACAGGATTTCTGGGTCAGTCATGGCTAGTGGTATGATCCCACTGAGGAGGACATCTATTTTACTACTGGCCTATCTATGAGAGGGCAGGATTTTCCCCAGTTCCTAGATGTCTTCGTCGGTTATGCAAAAGGGAGTCAATTGGTGTACTCGGAGAGATACATTAGGGATGATATAGTTTCTCCTATATATTTTCAAGTGTTCGGTGGTCAATTACACATTTTTTCATTTGGTCCAATGGAGGTCAGGTGCCTCTCACTACTACTGATGACCATTTGACACTATACCAGTGACAAGTAGAGCATCATTTGCCCTCTTTTATTTTATGTTGATTCTTTATTCCATGTGCCACAACTTGTCACATGGTATGTGATTGTTTTGTGGTAGTTTTGTACAACATTAGATAGATGTTGTTCTTAGGAACGTGGGAGGTTGACCTTCCTTTCTGATTCAGATTTATGTTTTTTTTATTTTTTGAGAGGTTTCCAGAGACGAGGCCTACTTTTTTTTAGAAGCCTCGTAGGCCAATATTGCATGTATGTATGCAGATGTGGGGCTAGATGATGCCCAAGAGGAGCATGTCTGAGTTTCCGACAAGGATATCTAATAATTCACTCGAGTTGCTAGCTAGTGTTGATGATCACTCGTTCATGATGGTTTCATGTCCTTACACCAGTTTGGATTGGCGAGGGTGTATCACCATCCTCTTCACACAAGATGAGCCAGCAAATGCGAGAGGTAATATTAGTGTTTTATTTAAATTAATATAGTTTCATTTTATTTTCTTAGTTAAATAATTATAATAAAAAATATTATAACATGTTCTTTAATTTGTTTTATTAAATTATTTAATCAAATTGACTAATTATTGTTGTGTACTATAGATTTTGTAGATATTGGCACACTCATTGGGGATATGATTCGACCCCCACCTGATGATCCAGGTGTAGATCATGACGAGGAGATGGACAAGGTGATGGATCAGGGTGAGAGATCTAATCCTCAGGTGCAGATACCCACAGGGGTGTGGCATAGGGTAGGCACATGATTTAGGATGGATTTGGGTGACAGACTCTATAGACTTCTTGTTGATGCGGGAGTTTGCCTTGCTACGATTAGAAAGATCGAGGATGATCGTAGGCTCACATAGCTCTCGTGAGACATGCCCCGCGATATGATGACCCTTATGTGTCACATCATTGGAGCTTCCAAAGTTGTAATATTCCCAAATATTTGCATCATATTTGGAATATTAGAGTCCGTTATTTTCTTAATGAATTAAGTAAATAAAAGGGTGGAGGGACCCACAATCCTCAATAATAATAAATATCAAATTTGTGTGTGTGAATGTGAATTAATTTAGACTAGATATGCAAAAAGAGGTAGTTGAGCAGCTACTAATGTGAATGAAATTAGAGATCATGTCTCATTTAATGAGAGAGATCACGGAGGGTTGATTTAGTCAACTAAGATCTTGAAGATGTCAAACAAAGGGTCATTGAGAATTAATGATCAAGTGGTGGAAGATTGCATGCAAATGAAGCAAACATGATGGAGGAGGTGTACATTGCACCTGGACTATTTGGTTGATTTTATCAAACAGTGCAGTCCCACTTGGAGGATCTTGTCCACATGAGACAACACAGTTGAGATTAGGGCCAACGCTTGGGATGGCTCAGTATTTATAAAGGAGATAAAGGCAAAGGTGAAGAGCATCTTGGATTATTTGATGTATTATCTTTTAGATCTGAAATTGTCAAGTGAAATTCCACTGCATTCTTGGGTTGTTTAGCAGAGATTGCAGGTTTTGTTTAGCACAGGGTCTTCCCGGGCGGGAATCCCTCCTCTTTATTTGAGTGATCTCTAAGGAAGAGGTTTGTACTTCATTATACATTAGGCTTTAAGTACCATTTCCTTTTTCTACTTTCTGCAGAACATTCATATTCAGAAAACTACAGTATTCTAAAGATCAATTTGGAAGGTGGAAGTTGTCTTCAGTACTTTAGCTGGAGAACGAGGTGAGGGATTATTCCCATCACTTGGGCTTATAGATCAACACTCCCAGAGCCACATTGAATATCTGGCATTAGGCCAAAAGTTATTGACCTCCTAGCAATAGTATTATCCACAAGAATTACGCTGTCTATGTTGCAGATCTGAAAGGAGGCAGGAAGTTGCTATTACTTCAACTAGTAATCTAGTGGAGGATCATTACTTCACATTGCCATCAATATCACCATCATCCTAGGCTTATTGAATCATTTTTTAGCAGGAAAAAGGCCTCTCTTTCCCTCACAGTGCATTTTTTGGTGGCAGTTGTGTTGCAGTAGCTGCAATCATCTTTTGGAGGATTGAGAAGCTAGATCTAGAGCTTCCAGCTCATAGATCTAAGGAAGGGATCAGCCCTTCGAGCATAGATCTGATTTTAGCACACATTTAAGCCATCTTTTCTTCATATCTAGCTTCAGATCTATATTTCCCAGCAGATCAAGGATCAAACCCTGGGGAGGTGATTTTTCCAAAGTTGCATATCTGGAAAAGCCTTTCTCGGTTATCTTGGGAATCCATCACATTGGCTAGATCTTGAATCTTGACATCATCAGAGCTCCAGTTTTGAGTAGATATACATTTCTCTTTTCAGCCTACAACCACATGTTTATGTTCTACTGAAGAGACGACGCAGTATTTGCTGCAAAGCCTCAATAGTTATGATGTACCTGCATTATCCATGTTTTCAAGGGGATCCTAGCTCATCTGCTTGGATAGATATACCTATATATTGTACTGTTGTGACCAAATCATCTCCAATATAATAAAATGGCTCAGCTCTTTTTGCATATTCTTAATTGTACTTAGATTTATTGTTTATCTTGCTATAAGTTCTTATATTGTGTGAAGTATTATTGCATTCTCCCTTTTGGGATATTATAGTGGTATCAGAGCATGATATTTGCCTCAGCTTGTGGACACTTCATCTTTTTACATTGAAAGAAGAACAGATAGATGATATCTATCATGGAGAATGAAAAATCTGTCACTCCTTTCTTTAGATCCATGCAATATCTCTCCAAAGGGGTCTATCAAATGAAGGAGGAAGAATAGAGAGAAGATCCAAGAAGAAGATCTGATGAGGAAAGAACTTCCTATCAGAAGCAAAGAAGACCGGAGAATCCTAGATCTCCTCATAGATCCACTATGCAGACTTTCTTTGAAGAAGGTGAGAGGTATAGAAGTGAAGAAAAGCATGAACCTGAGACTCGTGAGACTCTCAGTCTATATATTGAAGAGTACAAAGCACAGTCTCAAGCTTTCAAGGAGAAGCTAACTCTCCAACAATTCTTCCAAATTACAGAAGAAAGAAGTTCCTATAGCAACAATACAAGGAAGAGGCATAATAGATTATATTTTCCTACATTTGATGGATCTTCCTCAAGAAATGTCAAGGCTTGGAGGAGGGAGTTAGATTCATTTTTCAAGCTACATCCTATGGCTAAAGAATAGGTTGTTCAAATTGCAGCACTTCATCTCCTAGATGAAGCAAAAGATTGGTCGTTTGGGCACCTAGAGCATGCACAAGTGACCAAATATTCAGATTTATTTCAAAATTTGAGGAAGAGGTTTGATGAGGAGGGGTCACTACTTTCACCACTTGCTGCAAAAGTACTTGTATCTAGAGAAGAGGCACTTGCCTCTTTTCAAGGTAGTCTTGAGCTCTTGAAATATTGATTCCCATGGATGGACCAAGAGGTGCATGAGGAGGAGGAGGAAGATACCAGCACTTGTACACTTGAAGAAAAGAGGCCATCAATCTTACCAGCAGTTGGAGATACTATTGTCCCTGTTGGAGGAACTCTTGTGTTCTGTAAGGAGGTTCTCACATATCAGTTGATCCAAGGTATGCATAAAATTTTAGTACATATTGTTTCAAGATCAATGCATGACCAAGGATTAGAACAAAATGCTGATTTGAAGCAGAGACATATCACGGCGCAGAGGACCCTTGATCTAATCAAGGAGGAGACTGAAAAATATCCTTGTTCATCATTGTTGAGTTGCATTCAACCCCTTGAGTTGAGATGTAGAGTTTCAGAAAATGGGATTAGCATTATCCTATGTACAATGGTTGATAATGAGATCAGTATTGTGCCTTACTTTGAGACAGCATATGTATTACCTTGCAGATCTATAGCGCTGTCACTTAATAGCTGTGAAAAAGAAAGGGGTTCATCATTCTTGGAGAATTATGGAGGTAGCTTCACTCATGAAGCAATGGAAACAAAGAAGAAAAATGGTAGACATCTTGAAATGAGAAACCTTTTCTCCCTTCTAGATGACCCTTTCTCAATGAGCTTTTCATTGCTCAAAAAGAAACTTCTACTTGCATTAAATACAAAAATTCTTTGGTTTTGGAGGACCTTTTATGGAGAGATAATCTCATTAAGATATCTCATTAGAGATGCATTTCAACATTTCATGAGATGAAAAGTTCTTCAATAGTTTGGGGAGAATGGCATTCTACAAAGGGAGGATGCCATGATTATGTAGTACCTCATTCATCATCCACATGGGAGTGAATGGGTAAGATTGATAAGAAAAGGGTTGCAAAACCACTCGCAGATTTTTAAGGGCCAGCATGCTTGGTTACGTTGGTTACCATTGGGAGATTTCTGTCACTCTCCAAAGGCTCCTATTTTTCTGACACATGCCTTGAAAAACATGTATGAAATGAAGGAGGAGGCATGGCTGCGCTGGCTGCTCTTGGGTGAGTATGGATACCACCAAATAGCTCATGATTTTCTGATTCATGCCTTTTGTATCAATGATAGTATGCAGAAAAAGGAGGCATGTTCATTTTGGCTTCACTTGAGAGGTTTTGGCCACCACATGACATCTCCTATGTCTATGTCTTTTGTATTGCGTAAAACTTGGCATAATGATCTCATGATGTGCATTGATGATCTATCTTTGTATGGGGCTGATGTGACATCTCATATGTCCATTAGTATGCTATTGTTTCATGATGCACATGAGGAGGAGAGCAAGAAGAAAGATCTCTTGTTGCTTTGATTGATTTTGGGGGAGTTTGGCTTGTCCATCTTACATGGAGGAGATGGAGGATGGCAGCAAAGGGCCTTACTCTAGTGGTTATTGTTAGGATAATATGATTTGACATATTTGTCTACCCATATTACTTCTTCCCTTCTTCTTTTGCATAACCTTGGAATGATGAAGTTTGGATACAACAAGGCCAACATGGCTAAGTATGAGAGAATCTCAATGCTCAATCTAATTCATGAAACATGGGATGAAGATATGTATTGTGTGATGGAGCTTTTCCTTTGTGAAGAGAACCACATTGTTGTATTCACCTCATGTATTGATGATGATGTTGGACATCACATGGTTGTCACTTGGTACTTCATGATGGGATAAGGAAATCTAACCAAATAGTTGGAGGTCGTTCTTTATGCTTTTAAAAGACAACTTTGGAACCAAACATGCATAACCTATTGCAGCAAAAGGAGGAAGCCTTCCTTATGTGGATGCCATTTGGAGGGGAATAGATGGATTTGCATATGCTTTTGGATTTGCTTGAGGACAAGTAACATTTTTCTGGGGGGGATTGTAATATTCCCAAATTTTCACATCATATTTGGAATATTAGAGTCCTTGATTTTCTTAATGAATTAAGTAAATAAAAGGGCAGAGGGACCCACAATCCTCAATAAGAATAAATATCCACTTTGTGTGTGTGAATGTGGATTAATTTAGACTAGATCTGTAAAAGAGGTAATTGAGCAACCACTAATGTGAATGAAATTGGAGATCATGTCTCATTTAATGAGAGAGATCATGGAGGGTTGATTTAGTCAACTAAGATCTTGAAGATGTCAAAAAAGGGTCATTGAGCATTAATGATCAAGTGGTGGAGGATCATGTGCAAATGAAGCACACATGATGGAGGAGGTGTACATTGCACCTAGACTGTTTGGTTGATTTGGTCAAATAGTGTACTCCCACTTGGAGGATCTTGTCGACATGAGACAACGTAGTTGAGATTAGGGCCAATGCTTGGGATGGCTTAGTATTTATAAAGTAGATAAAGGCAAAGGTGAAAGGCATCTTGGATTATTTGATGTATGATCTTTTAGATCTGGAATTGTCAAGTGACATTCCACTGCATTCTTGGGCTATTTAGCAGAGATTGTAGGTGTTGTTTAGCACAGGGTGTTCCCGGGCGGGAATCCCTCCTCTTTCTTTGAGTGATCTCTAAGGAAGAGTTTTTTACTTCATTATACATTAGGCTTTAAGTGCCATTTCCATTTTCTACTTTCTGCAGAACATTCATATTCAGAAAACTGTAGTTTTTTGAAGATCAGTTTGGAAGGTGGAAGTTGTCTTCAGTACTTCAGCTCGAGAACAAAGTGAGGGATTATTCCCATCACTTGGGCTTATAGATCAGCACTCCCAGAGCCACATTTCATATGTGGCATCAGGCCAAAATCTATTGACCTCCTAGCGGCATTATTCTCCACAAGAATAATGTTGTCTATATGGCAGATCTGAAAGGAGGCAGGAAGTTGCTAGTACTTCATCTAGAAATCCACTGGAGGATCATTCCTTCACATTTCCATCAGTATCACCATCAAATTGGGCTTATTGCATCATTTTTCAGCAGGCAGAAGGCCTCTCTTTCCCTCACAGTGCAGTTTTTGGAGGCAGTTGTGTTGCAGCACCTGCAATCATCTTTTAGAGGATTGAGAAGCTAGATCTAGAGCTTCCATCTCATAGATCTGAGGAAGGGATCAGACCTTCAAGCATAGATCTGATCTGAGCACACATTTCAACCATATTTTCTTTAGATCTAGCTTCAGATCTATATTTCTCAGCAGATCAAGGATCAAACCCTGGGGAGGTGATTTTTCCAAAGTTGCAGATCTGGAAAATCCTTTCTGGGTTATCTTGGGAATCCATAACATTGGCCAGATCTTGAATCTTGGCATCATTAGAGCTCCAGTTTTGAGTATATCTGCATTTCTCTTTTCAGCATGCAACCACATGTTTATGTTCTTCTGAAGAGACAACGCAATATTTGGTGCAAAGCCTCAACAGTTACGCTGTACCTGCTTTATCCATGTTTTCAAGGGGATCCTAGCTCATCTACTTGGCTAGATCTACCTATATCTTGTACTGTTGTAACTAAATCATGTCCAATATAATAAAATGGCTCAGCTCTTTTTGCATATTCTGATTTTTACTTAGATTTATTTTTTATCTTGCTATAAGTTCTTATATTATGTGAAGTATTACTGCATTCTCCCTTTCAGGATATTACAAGAGTACTGGCAGCTATGAGGGATAGGCATCATGGAGATGCACGATAGAGAAGCTCATATGATGATCATGATCACAAGAGGAGTGATCATAATTTGAGTATTCAACCTCCTCCTCCTTCACTTTGCACTGGAGATCATGAGAATATAGCATCAAGTCCTGACCAACAGGAATATTCTAAGGAATATGCACCATCTTAGTAGGCACCGTGTCCTAAGAAGACACAACCATCGACTAAGTAGGCACTTGATCTTGAGAATATAGTTCCATCTAAATAGGCCACACCATCCACTGATTAGGTTGCACCATTAATGACTCATCGGCAAGAACTTCCTGTGCAGACTGCACCATCTGATCAGCAAGCACCTCCGGAGAAGGCATGTCATCCATCTGAGCATGAGGTTGCACCATTGACTGAGTAGGCCTCGACTAGTACTAGTATTTATGTAGTACCATTAGATATTTGACATTTACATGAATTTATATTATAGTTGTATATTTTTGACTTTATAGATGTGTGTGTGTGTGTGTGTGTGTGCGGTGCATGTATTTTATGTTGATGTTGATGTACTTAATTTACATGTTGGTTTCAACATGATGTGTATATTGGTAGGTCATGTTAGGTATGCTAATTTAATGTGCTTGCAGAAAGATGCGTATGTGATAGTAGTTATTTGACATGAGATGTATATTTTATGTTTGTGTTGGGACGATGTTATACAATTCTTGTGTTTTGTTAGATGATCATGATCACAATGATTAGATGATGTTAGAAAATTTGAATGTGTATTTTCTAATATGATGTTTGTACGATGGTTATCATGATCGTGACGTTTTATTTTTAATATTAAATCATGATATTTATTAAATATTATGTATTGGTAATTGTAAAATTGTGTAATTATAATTGTAATTGTAATTGTATGTATTGTAATTGTAATTTTAACTGTAATTGTATGTAAAATTGTAAAGTTTTAATTGTAATTGTAATTGTTTGTATTGTCATGATTCAATTTTATTAAAATTTTAAAATTTGTAATTGTAATTGTATGTATTTTCATGATTCAATTTTATTAAAATTTGTAAATTTGTAAATTAATTGTCAATTTTCAACCATAACTACCGTAAGTAAAATCTATACAATGAATATTTTTAAACTACCATTATTGTAAGATTTTAAATTTGTAAATTTATATGAATATAACTAATTGTAAAATAATAAATCTAGAATAATATGAATTTTTGTAACATAATAAAGTTTAGAAAATAATGCAAATAAATTCATGTTTAGAATTATCATTATCTTATTATGATCTTACATACCAAAAATAACAGTATACATCAATACATTTTTTTTAATTTTGAAGATATCTTTCACACACATTTAAATCAATCAAGTAGTTCTATTATTTTAGGAATTGACATAAAAAAGAGAACTTGATACAATGCATTGTTTTCGAGATCAACTTAATTGCAAATTATCAGGTGAAATTATTTTAACATTAACACAATGCAAACAAATGAATTCAAAATACATATTATGATGTTTCGAAAAAAAAAAATTCTTCGTTACAAGGTTAAGTCCTATTCCTTATAAAAACCCATCTTAAATAGTATAAATGATGAAATAACACATGCACCATATCACACTTTGTTCTCACGATCACCCTCATTATCTTCCAAATCGCTTGGCATGATAAAACTATTGTTCTCAAAAATATGTTTTGATCTAGGGTGATGTCTCAATATGAACCACAAATCCATATCCAACACATCTGGGTAAAACAACACTTGGTTGTAGTGTTTTGGGAAAACATAAGGCTCCTTAGCTTCATCCCACATCTTTATAGATTTTATACATATCTTTAATATTCCAAGAATTTAGCCTTCAGCTAAAAGGAATATTATAGTTTGTTTTATCACTAGGTAGGTGAATACATGGGTAGGAAGGCCCATAAGTCTCCTAGGAAGCAATAAAAACACTTTAAGTGTGAAAGGAGACCCTTTTAGCAGCTAAATAAAGCACCTCCAAGTGTGAATAGGGGTTGGATCATGTTTATTTAGTCAACTTTGACCAAGTCAATAGCATTGTCATGGAGGAGTGGAGATTAAATGAAGAATAACCCAATTTTGGAGGGATATGGATCTCATGAAGGAAATGACCCAATTGAGTGGGGCCAAGGGCAAGTAAGCTCATTTTCTATTTAAGGAAGAGGATGGAAAAAATATGGGTTCATGTTTTAGATTATTATTTTGATATTGGTCTGCTTAAAATTTTTCTTCCTCTTATTGTTTAGCAGGGTAGTTGTGTTGTTTATCACCGAGTGTTCTCGAGAGGGAATCCCACCTATTTCCTTGAGAGACCTCTTGGAAGATTATTTTATTCATTTCCACATTCAGGCTTTCAGGCCAAGCTACACCTTTATTCATCGGCGCAGTTTCTGCATGTTATTGTGCTATGTTTCAGGGTGCAGCAGTGGAGGATTAGATCATGTGTCTTTAGAGCTGGTTTTTCAGTGGAGGAAGGTTTCCATCCATTGGGAGGCCTGTAAAGAAGCCCCTTGGGATTATTTCACACATTTGGCACAAGGAAAAGTATTATTCATCCCCTACAGTGCAGTTTCAGTCTTGATTTGCGTTATTTTAGGGAGGAGTTGCAGGGGTAGTTGTAGGGATTGTTTTGGGAGGATATTTCTTCAGTGGAGGAACCACTCTTTCATCCAGAGGATCTGTTGGAGGGTTGTAGATTTATACATCAGCTTCAGCCATATATTTTCATTTCTATTATTGCAGCATATCTTCAGCCCTAGGGCTACAACTTATATTGGCACATTGTGTGCATTTTCCGGAAACACTCTTGGGTTGTCTTGGAAAGCTGATCTAGTTCCCAGATCTGTATGTTTAGATTCTATTTGGGCCTATATTAGTATTTTTACATCATTTTATCATCTCTAGTTGTATTTATGCATAATATAATTGCGATGTAGCATCTCTCCGACATTTTTTGTTGCAACAACATCTCACTTTTGAGAGTGTTTATGTATTGGAGGTTTGTGTGATCCGGTTCTATGCTTAGTGCCTCATTGTTTTGTACTTATTTGCTGCATATATGATGAATAATATGGCTTTATATTGGTCTCATGATTTCATTTGTTAAATAATTTCCGCTGCTTTCATTTTATGAGCTATATTGCTGCTATTTCCAATTTGGAATATTACAGTGGTATCAGAGCATAATCTTAGCTCAACTTGTGCATTCAGCCAATATGTCACCATGAGGAGAAGCTCTTCACCAGAAGAGGAGATGTATAGAGAAAACAGAGACATGACTCCATTGTTTGGAGGAAATAAGGAAGAGAGGCTGTCAAATATTTTTCTTCAACTATGCAGAGCATTCATGGAGATATCAAGAAGATGAGAAGGGAGATGTGTAGGAAATCTCCAAGGGAATTTGAATCTAAATAAAACTATATATTTTCACATGATGTGTGTGAGAATGCAACTACACACTATGGTCCATAGCGCAGTCATATGCCTAGATCTGCTATGAGTGAGATCGGAGAAGAAGAAATGCCTAGGAGGGGAACTCTTAGTGATTATCTGCAAGAATATGAATCTCAAACTAAGAAGTTTAGAGAACATATCACTTTCCAAGAGTTTTGAAAGATCAAGGTGAATAGAAGCAAGCAGCATGACAAGGGTACATTTTTCCTATCTACTTTTGATGGGTCACCAACATGTTTAGCTAGAGCTTGGGTGGAAGAGTTACACACGTATTTCCAGCAGCACCAAGTTTCTGAAGATGAAGCCATCAAAGTTGCAGCGTTTCATTTTGAAGGTAAGGCCTATGCTTGGTGGATATTTGAGTATTTTTCATTAAGAATTGAAAATATTTCTTCTTATGCAAATTTCACTAAGATACTAGTGGAAAGGTTTGATAGAAAACATTCTAAAACATCTTTGGTGGAGCTAAACAAATCAAAAAAAACAAAACGTTTGCGTATGTTGGAGAATCTATACACTAAAATCCACTTCAGAAAACTGTTGAAGAGGCTCACATATTACATAATATTTTGCTAGAGGCAAGATCTCTATCCCGTATTCTTGGACAAGAGGGCATTAAGATCCATTTTTCAAAAGAGGATCCTCTTATGGATGAGGTGACTCCCATTCATAGTGAAGAGGAAGAGAAGGATGGGGGCAAAAACGTTGTCACATCTACAACATATATAGCACCTCATCCAGAGTTAGATGGAGCACTTGCTCCAACAAGAGGAATTCTTGTATCTTTGTAAGGAATTCCCTAGGATCTCATATGTGGAGATCAAGGAACAATCAATGAACAACATGATTGTGAAACATTGCAGATGGAAGGAGAAGGTAGGAGGAAGGTCAGCATCACATAATGAGGAGCACACACCCATATCTATTTCAGAGAGTTAATAAAAATAAGAGGTAGAATGATTTGTTTTTTGAGGGAAGGGACAAATTTTTCCATCCATATGTGCAGTCTACTCTTGAAATTGATGTCTCCTTACACAGAGGTATTCCACCGGGGAGACCACCAAGTCAGGAGATGATGAGGGATGCTTCACATTGGATAGCACCACTCTTATATCCTGGAGGGGTGGATTCTTTGGATGGGTCTATTACAACGCAGAGAGTTTGGGGTAGACTCAAGGAGGAGGGAGACATTCTCCCATTTTCAGCATTAACCACTCTCACTACACATACTGCACTGAAAGAAGTTGCTGCAGTGATGGAGGATGGCACCTTCATGGTGCAAGAGAGTTGCTCCATGGATTTGGAGAAACATAGGGTACTTCCTTTGAGGAATGAATCCTCCATACTTTGGATTATATGGAGGCCTCTCATGCTTACATTGGCCAAGATCATGAGATCTTTTTTGGATGGGAGCTTCTCATGGGAGCCAAATTCCAAAGGTCACCACTTCTATTTGAGCGTGAGAAGCTGCATGATGGGCATGGTAGCACTTTGGTGGATGAATTTGGCATGGGGTATGTTAAAGGAGTAGACAACAGCATGTGGGGAGCTTCACATTTCAGATCATCAGCGCTGTCTCTTGGGAGGATTGACCCATATTGGAGGTCTCAACTTTTGGTAAAGTACTCGAAGGATCTTGGTGCCTGCATGATTCTTGATGACCCAGAGGGAGATGATAGATATATGGTGGATGATGTGGTCATCTATTCTTATGGTAGAGTGTTCTTGACTAGAGCTTTTGACCTCAAGGATAATCTGCTACATGCATCACATGAGGACTTCCTTTCTATGCACTTTGATGCATATCATTATTTGATGGAGAAGTTTACTTGGGAGGGAATCCAACATGATATATTTGAGCATATGGAGAGATGCATAACCCCGATGCTAATGGAAAGGCTGGCAAAACCACTTCCCTACTCATTGAGAGTGAGGGAGAACTTTCAGATGAGCCATTTCAGCTCAATGACCAAAGTACAAAGTAGAGAAGGTACATTCTTGAATTATGATTTTCACTTATTTACTTTATATGAGCAACATGTTGTATTAAGGAGGGTCATTACTTCTTATAAAATATATTATGATGTACTTGAGGCCAAATGTAGAATTGATATTGGATATCCTATTGGTGGTTTGTGGGGAAAGCCACATGATTCTTGGTGTGCACCATTGGCACCACACTTTACTTTCATGAACCTATCTTGTAGGATGATTGTGGTAGCAAACAAGTGGCTAGAAAAGAGCTTGTTGTTATTTTATTTGAGGCAGGTAGGGGATGCATTGCATTGGTTCCATGTGTGGAACTATGATCCACTTTCCGGCTGTCATATGGAGACTTGTGTTTATTGGGTTTTGCTTCCATATGTTGGAGATGTTCTCATGTTTATGGGAAGCTTTGTTTGGAGAGTGGCACAAGATTTGGAGGTTCCCATTGGGGGTATGATTCTCCCTAATTTACACATTGCATGTTTCAGGAGAAACAATGGAAAAACCATGATTTCCATACTACATCTCTTTTCTTCATGTGGGAGGAGCCATTTGGAGAACTTGAGTTTCTGGAGGACGCACTTCATGGTTGATTTATTTGGTGGGGTAGCTTGGGCCATTCTTGGAGACCATGACGTTTCAGCCCAAGATCAGCAGCAGCCCGATACCATAAATGGAGAGAGAAACAACTTGGGTGGAATAATTTAATCTCTCCATGCAACCCCAATATATTACATGAAACGGGGGTTCAGGATTCTTTTGATGAGCTACCTAGAATGGCTCATTTAATTTGGATGATAGCATGGGTTTGAGAGTTTCTCATTTGGAATGAGATCCCCTATGCTTTTCATAACTCCTACCTTGAGGAGGCCATTGGAAAAAAATAAGGTCTCCACTTACACCTTCCACCTTTTCATGATGTGAGCCATTTGGTTTTGCATAATTGGGAGGAAACATTGGAGGGAAGATTTATTGCAGATTATTTTGAGCAATGGTGGGGACTATTGATGAGGAGGCCACAAGAGGAGGAGGGGAGGAATTTTTTTCTTCTTATACATTTGATTGAGGACAAGCAACATTTTGCAGGGGAGGACTGTAATATTCCAAAAATATAGCCTTTAGCTAAATGGAATATTATAGTTTGTTTTATCACTAAGTAGGTGAATAAATGGGTAGGAAGGCCCATAAGTCTCTTAAGCAACAATAAAAACACTTCAAGTGTGAAATGAGACCCTTTTAGCAGCTAAATAAAGCACCCCAAGTGTGAACAGGGGTTGGATCATGTTGATTTAGTCAACTTTGACCAAGTCAATAGCGTTGTCATGGAGGAGTGGAGATTAAATGAAGAATAATGCAATTTTGGAGGGAGATGGATCTCATGAAGGAAATGACCTAATTGAGTGGGGCCAAGGGCAAGTAGGTTCATATTCTATTTAAGGAAGAGGATGGTAGCCATATGGGCTCATGTTTTAGATTATTATTTTGATATTTTTCTGCTTATACTTTTGCTTCCTCTTGATGTTTAGCAGGGTAGCTGTCTTATTTAGCACTGGGTGTTCCCAAGTGGGAATCCCACCTCTTTCCTTGAGAGGCCTCTTGGAAGAGTATTGTATTCATTTCCACATTTAGGTTTTCAGTCCAAGCTATAGATTTCTTCATCAACGCAGTTTCTGCAGGTTATTGTGCTGTGTTGCAGGGTGCAGCAGTGGAGGATTAGATCGGGTGTCTTCAAAGCTAGTTTTCAATGGAGGAAGGTTTCCATCCATTGGGAGGCCTATAAATAATACCCTTGGGCTTATTTCACAAATTTGTCACCAATAAAGTAGTATTCATCCCCTACAGTGCAGTTTCAGTCTTGATATGCATTATTTTAGGGAGGAGTTGCAGGGGTAGTTGCAGGGATTGTTTTGGGAGGAGATTTATTCAATGGAGGAGCCAGTCTTTCATCTAGAGGATCTATTGGAGGAGGGTTGTATATTAATACATCAGCTTCAGCCATATATTCTCATTTCTATTTTTGTAGCATATCTTCAGCCCTAGGGCTGTAGCTTACATTGGCACATTGTGTGCATTTTCTGGAAACCCTCTTGGGTTGTCTTGGAAAGCTAATCTAGTGCTCAGATTTGTATGTTTAGATTCTATTGGGGCCTACATCAGTATTTTTACATCATTTTATCGTCTCCAATTGTATTTATGCATAATATAACTGTGCTATATCATCTCTCCAACATTTTTTGTTGCAACAACATCTCACTTTTAAGAGTGTTTATGTATTGGAGGCTTGTGTGATCCGGTTCTATGCTTAGTGCCTCATTGTTTTGTACTTATTTTATGCATGTATGATGAATAAGATGGTATTATATTGGTCTCATGATTTCATGTCTTAACTACTTGATGTTGCTTTCATTTTATGAGCTATATTGCTGCTATTTCCAATTTGGAATATTACAATATCAGCCTACTATCGTGATCTTCCTTTACATTATACCGATCAAAGGTGTCCCACCACTTGCACCTAAAAATAGCACATTGGAAAGAAGACAAGTCCACTTCAATGATCTCTTGTATTTTTATGACATAACCTAATGTCCCTCGTACTAGGTTTTGATCATGATGGCTAACTCGACTAGATTGATCGAATTCGAATTCCACTCCATGGTCTTGTGTCATGTGTACATCATTAGGATCTTCTGTGTGAAAATGGTGTTCATATGCCCACATATATGGGAACAAATGCACCTATAAAAAATTTAAAAAATCATAGTGTCATGTGTCTTATAATAACCCAACTGTTGTAATATTCCAAAAGAGGAAAAACAGGGATATTGAAAATAAAACTGGAAATTGCAATAAGCATTAGTACATAAAAACATGAGAAAATAATAGAACCATTTCATTATGTATAATATCATAAATGTGTAAAATATCTTGAGGAAAAAGACACTCAAGTTGGGAAAAATAAGCCTCCCATTTTCCAATACACCTGAACAGTCCTAGTGAGAATAAATGTAGATGGAAAATATAAATACAAGGATCTACTGATATATTGCTCAAAAAATGCTAGGATCAGAGATCTAGGCTTTCTAGCACAATTCCAAGAAAACCCAAAAAGGGTTTCTGGCAATATACAACATGAAAAATGTAGCCCTAGGATGAATTATGCTCTAAAACTGAAGAATTTTAGGGATGTGACTGATATGACAAGAAAATAGTTGATCTCCCTCCTACTAGCTTCCCAGATGAAGGGCTACTCCCCTCACTAGGAAACAAGCTCACAAACTGGGTTTCTCAACCCTCCACTGTAACTGCCCAAAAAATAACGCAGTTTCTGAAGGAGAGTATGCTACTAATGATGGTTGAAGCTTGGCTTGATGCTAGATGGTGGAATGAAGCTGAAATGAACCTGTCCTGAGTGGGAACTCCAACTCCCCCGAGGATGAGGGTGGTATTTCCGCCCAGAAACACCCTTGTTCTAAACAACAAAACGGACTCCTCCTAACAACTGAAGCATGCAAAAACTAATAAAATACCAAACATAAAAAATAATCAGAATGCCTCTTATAGCTTCCATACCCTTCCTTATATGGTTGGTGAGCTTCCTCACCCCTGGTCCCACTCATTAAATATGCTACTCCCATGCACACTCTCCTCCACCATAACTGCATTGTCCTCCATTATCTTCACTCCCTCCATGACACCATTGTTGATTTGGTCAACCTTGACCCCATCCACATGCATTGACCCCATTCACACCAAGGGTTGCTTTATTTTAGCTAGATACACTGATCCACTTTCACACTAGAAATGGTTTTATTCCTACTAAATATATTTAAGGGTCTCTCTACCCACTTATTCATCTAATCTATGAACAAAAGAAAAATTTAATATTCCAACTAGCTAAAAGATAATTAGGAATGTTACAGTTCTCCCCTCCCAAATGTTGCTTGTACTCAAGAAACTGCAAAAATGGATGATGAAAAATCTTCTCGCCTTCCCAAGTGGAATCCTCATCTAGTAGATTCCTCCATCAAATCAGGTATTCTTTAATGACTTTGCTCCTTAGTTGCCTCTCCCAAGTGTCCATGATAGCTTTCGGTTGTAAAACAATATGACCCTCATCATCGATCGATGGGAGATCCATGGTGGCAACTACATGTTGTCCAATGGATTTCTTGAGGCATGAGACATGAAAAATGTTATGGACCTTACTCCCAATGGGGAGCTCCAACTCATATGCTACCTCCCCAACACGGTGGATCACCCTGTGTAATATTCCCAAATTTTCATTTGATATTTGGAATATTAGAGTTCTTAACATTCTTAATGAATTAAGTAAATAAAAGGGTGGAGGGACCCACAATCCTCAATATGAATAAATATCCACTTTTTGTGTGTGAATGTGGATTAATTAAGCCTAGATCTTCATAATGAGGTAGTTGAGCAACTACTAATGTGAATGGAATTGGAGATTATATCTCATTAATTCAGATAGATCATGGAGGTTAATACAGTCAACTAAGATCTTGAAGATGTCAAACAGAAGATCATGGAACATTCATGATAAAGTGATGGAGGATGTGAAATTAAAGAACACATGATGGAGAGGGTGTACATTGCACCTAGACATGATGGTTGATTTGGTCAAACATTGCAATCAAACTTGGAGGATCTTTTCCACATGAACAACACATTCTAGATGAGGGCTAAGGCATGGGAAGGCTCAAACATTATATAAATAAGATGAAGCAATGATGAAGGTATGCTGGTTATTCTTGATGTAAGGATATTTTCAGATCTGGAATTTTCATGTGACATTCCATTGCTTTCTCGGGCTCTTTAGCAGAGATTGCAAGTGTTTTTTAGCACAGGGTGTTCCTGATCAGGAATCCCACCTCCTTCTTAGAGTAGCTCTAGGAAGAGTATTGTACTTCATTCTACGTTAGACATTGGTGCCACATCTCTTTCCCTACTTTCTGTATAACATTCATATTCATAAATTGCAGATTTCTGAAGATCAGTTTGGAAGGTGGAAGTTGTCTTTAGTACTTCAACTAGAGAATTGGTGAGGGTTTATTCCTTTCACCTTGGGCTTATATATCAGCATTCCCAGAGCTTCATTTCAAATTTGGCATCAGGCTAAAATTTATTGACCTCCTAGCAGTAGTATTTTCTTCAAGAATTATGTTGTCCAATTTGCAGATCCAAAAAGGAGGAAGGAAGTTGCTAGCATTTCAGCTAGTAATCCTGTGAGGGATCATCCCCTCACATTGCCATCAGTATTTCCATCAACCTGGAGATTATTGCAGCATTTTTTAGCACGGAGAAGGCCTCTCTCTCCCTCACAGTGTAGTTTCTATTGGCCGTTGTGTTATAGTAGCTGTAATCATTATTGGAGGATTGAGAAGCTAGATCTAGAGCTTCTAGCTTGTAGATTTGAAGAAGGGATCAACCCTTCAAGCTTAGATCTAATCTTGCAACATATTTCAGCCATCTATTCGACAGATCTAGCTTCAAATCTATATTTCCCAAAATATCAAGGATCAAATCATAGGAGGGTGATTTTTCAAATTTGTAGATCTGGAGAATCCTTTCTGGGTTATCTTGGGAATCCATCACATTTGCCAGATCTTGAACCTTGGCATCATATGAGCTCTAGATTTGAGTAGATTTTCATTTTCATTTTCAGCCTGTAGTTATATATTCATATTTTGTTGAAGGGACAACGTAGTATTTTCTTCAGTGGTTCTCTAGTTATGATGTACCTATTGTAGCATGTTTTATGGTTGACTCTACACCATATTTTTGGTTAGATCTACTCATATTTTGTACATGGTGTAACTGAATCTTCTCCAATATAATAAAATGGCTCAGATTCTCTATAAATTCTAATTTTTTCTTAAGATTTATTGTTTATCTTATTGCATTTCTTATATTTTGTTTAGGTATTACTTCATTCTCCCTTTTGGGATATTATAGTGGTATCAGAGCATGATCTTTGGCTTAGCTTGTGGACACTTCATCTTTTACATCAAAAGAAGAAGCAGATAGATGATATCTATCATGGAGGATGAAAATTCTACCACTCCTTTCTTTAGATCCATGCAAGATCTCTCCAAGGAGGTCAATCCACTAAATAAGGAAGGATGGAAAGAAGATCCAAGAAGAATATGTGATGAGGAAGGTCCAAGCACTTCCTATCAGCAAAGAAGAAAACTGGAGAATCCTAGATCTCCTCATATATCCACTATGCCCACTTTCTTTGGAGAAGGTGAAAGGTGTAGAAATGAAGAAAGGAATGAACCTGAGACTCATGAGACTCTCAGTCTATATCTTGAAGAGTACAAAGAATAGTCTAGAGTATTTAAGAAGAATCTAACTCTCCAACAATTCTTCAAAATCAAAGAAGAAAGAGGATCGTACAACAACAATAAAAGAAAAAGGCATAATAGATTCTATTTTCCTACAATTAATGGATCTTCCTCGAGCACTGTTAAGGCTTGGAGGAGAGAGTTAGATGCATTTTTTAGGCTACATCTTGTAGCTAAGGAAGAGGATGTTCAAATTGCAACACTTCATCTTTTAGATGAAGAAAATGTTTGGTGGTTTGGTCACTTGGAGCATCCAAAGGTGACTAAATATTCAGATTTCTTTCACAATTTGAGGAAGGAATTTGATGTAAGAAGACCAAAGATGTTTCAAAAAGTGACATTTCCTAAGGAGGAGGATGTCACTCTTCTCACTCTGGACAAGACGTCACTACATTCACCACTAGCTACAGAAGTACTTGCATTTGGAGAAGGGACACTTGAAACTTTGCAAGGTAGTCTTGAGATCTTGACACATAGAGTCCCATACATGATTCAGGATATGCATGAGGAGGAGGAGGAGGAGGAGGAATATTCCAGCGCTGGTACACATGGAGAAAAGCAGCCATCACTCTTACCATCAGTTGGAGACAATATTGTCCTAGTTGGAGGAACTCTTGTGTTCTGGCAAGAGGTTTCCACACATAAATTGATCCAAGGTATGCATGAAATTTCATCACATATTGTTTCAATAGATCTTATTGAAACTTATGAGTACATGCCATCAGGGCCAATGCATAACCAAGGGTTAGAACATAGTTTTGATTTGAAGCAGCAAACTATCACAGCACAGAGGACCCTTGATCTCATCAAGGAGGAGATGAAAAGCTATCCTAGTTTGTCATGGATGGAATACATTCAACCTTTTGAGTTGAAGTATAGAGTTTTAGAAGAAGGGATGGGCATAATCTAGTGTACAATAACTGGTTATGAGACCAATGTTGTACCTTGCTTTGAGACAACACATATATTATCATGTAGATCTACAGCACTGTCACTTAGTAGCTGTGTTAAAGAAGGGGCACCATCATTCTTGGAGCATTCTAAAAGTAGCTTCACTCATGAAGCAATGGAGATAAAGATGACAAATGGTATAAATCTTGAGATGAGGAAGCTTTCCTCTTTTCTAGATGACCCTTTCTCAATGAGAATCTCACAGCTCAAAGAGAGACTTCTACCTACAGCAGATCCATAACCTCATTGGTTTTGGAAGGCCATGGATGAGAAGAAGGTCTTATTAAGAGATCTCATTGGAGGTGCACTTCAACATTTCATGAAGTGTAAAGTTCTTCATCAGTTTGGGAAAGATGGTATTCTACAAAGGGAGGATACCATGATTATGCAACACATCACTCCTCTTCCATATTGGGATGAGTGGGTGAGGATGATAAGCAAGGGGTTACATGACCACTTGTAGATTTACGATATGGGCCAGCAAGCTTGGTTACGTTGGTTTCCCTTGGTAAATTCTTGTCACTACCCAAAGGCTCCTATTTCTTTGATCCATACCTTGAGGGACACTTATGAAATGAGGAAAGAGGCATGGCTGGGCTCGCTGCTCTTGGGTGAGTATGGTTACCACCCAATAGCTCATATTTTTCTGATTCATGCCTTGTGTATCAATGGTAGAATGAAAAAAAAGAAGGCATGTTCATTTTGGTTTCACTTGAGAGAGATTGGCCACCACATGACATCTCTTATGTCTATGTGTTTTGTATTGAGTAAAGCTTGGCATGATGCTCCCATGATGTGCATTGATGATGTTTCTTTGTATTGGGCTGATGTGACATCCCATATGTCCATTAGTGTTTTTTTGCTTCATGATGCACATGAGGATGAGAGAAAGAAGCAAGATCTCTTGTTGCTTTGGTTGCTTTTGGGGGAGTTTGGCTTGTCCATCTTACATGGAGGAGATGGAGGATGCCATCAAAGGGCCTTACTCTGATGGTTGCTATTAGGAGAATATGTTTTGACATCTTTGTCTACCCATATAACTCCTTCCCTTCTTCTTTTTCATAACGTTGGAATGATGCTTGGATCCAACAAGGCCAACAAGGCCAAGGATGAGAGCATATCAATGCTTAATCAAATTCATAAAACATGGGATGAAGAGATGTATTGTGAGATGGAGCTTTTCCTTTGTGAAAAGAGCCACTTTATTTTATGTATCTCATGTATTAACTATGAAGTTGGAACTCATATGGTTGTCACTTGGTACCGCATTATGGAAGGAGGATATCTAACCATACAGTTAGAGGCCATTCTATATGATTTTGAAAGACAACTTTGGAACCAAACATACATAACACATTGCACCAAATGGAGGAAGCCTTCCTTATGTGGATGCCATTTGGAGGGGAATAGATGGCCTTGCATCCACCTTTTGAGTTGCTTGAGGACAAGCAACATTTTGCCGAGGAGGACTGTAATATTTGTTACACCATTTTTTGGTCATCTAACCTATTATCATTAGATGAACCCAAGTACACCATGTAAGACCAATTTTACCCTAAGTAAAATTTCTTTCACTATGTGAAATAACTTAGTAAAACATCTTTATTAAGTTGTTTATGGTCTAAACAGGAAACCCCAAAAGGAAATAATAAACAAATCTATATTTTTTTATATTTCCTGGTCATATTTAACCCAAAACAAGGAAATCAATTAAACAAATCCTTATTTATTTGATTATTTCCTAAGAGTAAGTTATTTAAATCCTTACTTAAATAATATTCCAAGTTAAATATGACTAAATCATTTATAAATAATTAAATAAATCATTATTTATTTAATTATGTTCCCACCATTTCCTTAAAATAATAAATAAATAATTTATTTATTTATTATTTATAAATAAAGGAATTGACCCAAGTCAAAAATCCTTTTCCCTCCAACAAATATAATAAAATATTCCTAAAAGGTGGTTCTAGAATTTGATTAATAATATTTTATTCATGCACCAAGTTCTAGACAACCCTAATATTTTGTTATAAATAGAAGGGTTTTCCCCATTCATTAGTCACCTTTGATTGCATTAGATCACCCTAGATCTATACACTTGGTCACATTTTCTCCATTTTTGCCTTGTGAGCTCCCATTGAGTTCTATGTTTGTCTGGGTTTTCTACACCAACAAGAGAGAGGAATTTTAGATCTGAAATGCTGAGGACTTTCAAGAACCCATCCCATTGAGGAGAACTGGAAAACACCTTTCTTGTTTTCCTCTCAGGTGCCCCTTTTTAATATAATATAAAAATTCTTTCAAATACATTGTTCTCGTCTTATCTATTGGATGCATGGAGCCATATTTTACTTTATCTGCTTAATGTCTTTTATGCTTAGATCTGGATTTGTACAGCATTATTTGGATCACTCAATTGTAGATTTAAAGATATTTGGCAGCCATAATTGATGTTAGGGCTATTTTTTATGCGTAGCTAAAGTGATATTTTACGACGAAAGATTCATGCTAACAATATTCCCAAATTTTCACCTGATATTTGGAATATTATAATTCTTAACTTTATTAATGAATTAAGTAAATAAAAGGGTGGAAGGATCCACAATCCTAAATATGAATAAATATCCACTCTTTGTGTGTGAATGTGGATTAATTAAGCCTAGATCTACATAACGAGGTTGTTGAGCAACTACTAATGTGAATGGAATTGGAGATTGTGTCTCATTAATTGAGATAGATCATGGAGGTTGATACAGTCAACTAAGATCTTGAAGATTTCAAACAAAATATAATATAACATTCATGATAAAGTGATGGAGGATTTTGTGCTATTAAATCACAAATGATGGAGATGGTGTAGATTTCACCTAGACATGATGGTTGATTTGGTCAAACAGCGCAGTCAAACTTGGAGGATCTTGTCCACATGAACAATGCAGTATAGATGAGGGCTAAGGAATGGGAAGGCTCAAACATTATATAAAGAAGATGAAGGCAAGGATGAAGGTATGGTGGTTATTCCTCATGTAAGGATCTTTTCAGTTCTGGAATTTTCATGTGACATTCCATTACTTTCTCGGGCTGTTTAGAAAATATTGCAAGTGATGTTTAGCACAGGGTGTTCCTGATCAGGAATCCCACATATTTCTTAGAGTAACTCTAGGAAGAATATTGTACTTCATTCTACATCAGACATTGGTGCCACATCTCTTTCCCTACTTTCTGCAGAACATTCATATTCAGAAATTGCAGAATTCAGAAGATTAGTTTGGAAGGTGGAAGGTGTCTTTAATACTTCCGCTAGAGAACTGGTGAGGGTTTATTCCTATCACCTTAGGCTTATATATCAACATTCCTAGAGCTTCATTTCAGATCTGGCATCAGGATAAAATTTATTGACCTCGTAGGAGCAGTATTTCCTTCAAGAATTACATTGTCTAATTTGCAGACCCAAAAAGGAGGAAGGAAGTCGCTATCATTTCAGCTAATAATTCTGTGAGGGATCATCCCCTCAAATTTCCATCAGTATTTACATAATCCGGGAGCTTATTCTAGCATTTTCTAGTAGTTATAAGGCCTCTCTCTCCCTCACAATGTAGTTTCTATTGGCAGTTGTGTTGCAGCAGCTGTAATCATTATTGGAGGATTGAGAAGCTAGATCTATAGCTTCTAGATTGTAGATCTAAATAAGGGATCAAATATTCAAGGTTAGATATGATCTTGCAACATGTTTCAGCCTTTTATTTGACAGATCTAGCTTCGGATTTGTATTTCCCAGCATATCAAGGATCAAATCATAGAAGGGTGATTTTCCAAAGTTGTAGATTTGGAAAATCCTTTCTGGGTTATCTTGGGAATCCATCACATTGGTCAGGTATTGAATCTTGGAATCATCTGAGCTACATATTTGAGTAGATCTACATTTTCCTTTTCAACCTATAGTTATATATTCATATTCCATTGAAGGCACAACGCAATATTTTCTTTAGGGCTCTCCAATTACATTGTACCTATTGTAGCATGTTTTCTGGGTGACTCTAGACCATATTCTTGGCTAGATCTACTCATATTTTGTACATGGTGTAACTGAATCTTCTCCAATATATTAAAATGACTCAGCTTCTCTGTAAATTTTAATGTTTTCTTAAGGTTTATTTTTTATCTTGCTGCAGTTCTTATATTGTGTTTAAGTATTACTGCATTCTCCCTTTTGGAATATTACACCCTGTATGGCCCATAGAACCGGGGCTTAAGCTTCTCATCCCCCTTATACTCCAATTTATATTGTTTTTAAGGCTAAAGGATAGAGATAGACCAAGTCATCCACCTCAAACTGCCTCTCTATTCGACCATGGTCCGCATACAAATTCTGTTGATTCTAGGTTGTAACAATGTTGTCCTTGAGATCAGAGAGTATATCGTGGCTCTCTTGGATCCACTCCTTGCCTCTAGGAGCCTTTCTTTCTCCAAACATCACATCCAAAAATGATAAAGAATCATACCCATATAGGGCCCGAAATGGAGACATACCGATTGACATATGAAATGTCATGTTGTAGCAATACTCTCCCAAGTGGAGCTAGCGTAGCCATGCTCTTTGCTGCCCTGAAAAATAGTTTCCAAAGTAGCCTTCCAGCCACTTGTTTACTATCTATGTCTTCCCATCGATCTGAGGGTGATAAATTGTATTCAGTGTCAACTTGGTACCCACCAAACGAAAAATATCCTGCCAAAAGCCACCCATGAAGTGGCTATCTCGATCACTGAATATGGTCTTAGGAAGACCATGAACTCTAAAAACATCTCTAAAGAAGAGATCAGCTACCTATGAAGCAGTGTATCATGCAGAAATATCAAACAAATGTGAATAATTTTTTAGTCTATCAACAACTACAAATATATAATCCTTACCATATATTGTTGGTAAACCAATGATTAAATCCATGGAAATACTCTCCCATTTTCCTTCCGAAATAGGGAGTGCTTGCAACAGCCTTGTAGGATGGTTGTTCTCTACTTTGTTCTGCTAGAAAGCTACGCACTCCTTGATGTGCTAAAGCACATCCTCCTTGAGACCCTTCAATGAGAATCTCTCACGAATCCCTTGATGTGTCTTGGTGAATCCTAATTGGCCTAAAAGTGGTGAATCATGTGACGCATGCAAAATATTCTCCTTGAGCCTAGAATTTCTAGTCAGGAAGATCTGGTCTTGGTAATGTTTGGGTCCTATAATAATAGGATTCATAATTTTTGAATTGACTATGACTAGTGTTGTATTATGTACATACTTTGCTTTCTACAAAAAAAAATTTCCCATATTAAAAATAAAAAATGTAAAGAGGGTCAAAGTCCTAAAATAAAAATCAAAGGACTTATAAAAGAAAAAGATCAAAAAATAATATAAAAAATGAACCCAAAAAAAAGAGATAAAATAAATCTTGAAAGTGATGCAAATTCAAATGCCACTAATTTTTAGTTTACTTTGAAAAATAAATTTGTGTGGATCTTGTCAAAAATGCCACAATCCATGATAGTCAAATAGCTTAATCTTGATTATTCATGCTTTAAGTTTCATGTTGATAGATAGAAATAAAGATATAGAGAAACTGTTTAATCTTGGCGGATCAGTAGTTATGTTGAGAATAATAAGGAGTTCAAAAGTTTAATCTGATCCCTTGGAAGAAATAAGGATAGAATTAGATAGTTTGCTATCAAAAGAAAAAATGAATAAGGCTCTGCAAACTCAAATGCACCCAAAGAAATGAAGAAAAAATGTTAGGGTAGATGATGGGTAGGCAGAAGCAGTGTTCACAAGTCATAGATAGCATAAATTTGTCATTTCATACTTACTAATTTCCCTTCAAAATCATTCCCCTTGTAAAAATACCCTTTCCCCTCCATTTTAACCCTTCTCCCTTCACTTTTTTTTTCCTTTACAAAACCCCTTTTCCTAAGTTAAAAATGCAAAATTTCCTTTGGAAAAGTAAAATCCTAATTAAATTCCATTTTTCATTTAACAATACACCAAAAACCCCTAAAAATACCTTTTTCCTAAGTCTAAATGGTTAAAGTTATATATTGGGTCCCACTACGAAACATCCCTCCCCAATATAACTTTCTACTATAAAACTTAGTGATAATCCTGCACTTATTAACATTTGACTTTATTTATTAATTTTCATACACACATTATACTGTATTATATTAATTCCCTTTATGTATATTTCTCCAACCCTTGCTCTATTTTATAAACTATGGTTTAAATCCCCCACGTTTGATATATTATGGACCCACCTTATAACTCCACTACATATTAACCTTTTATATATCCTATCTGTTAGGTCCCTATATTACTAGTATAGTCCCTTATTTTTGTTAGTGTAACCCCCTTATTGTTATTATTGTACCCTTGTAACCCCCATTTTGTTATTATTGTGCCCTTAAATTATTATTGTTAAGTCGGCTAGGATTACATTGTGGCCCACTAGGATTACATTATGGCCCCATGGACTCCTATATATAGAAAGGAGGTTTTGTAAATTGTATCATCCAAGAATTGTTCATTTATGTAATGTATTGGAGGTTGCCCCTCGAAGTGGCTCATTTCTAAGGCGTTGATATCTCTTTTCTTCTATTTTTGGAGCTGGTTACACAACATTTGGTATCAGAGGTTTGGGATTCTAGGGTTTCGCTGCTCCAAACAGGTCATCGTGGCATTTTCGCTATAACTTGTTTTCTACGAAGCTTCAGAAGCTGAAATTTTTAGGGTGCGAAGCTGAAATCTTGAGGAAGGTTTTCTAAAAATTTCAGATCTTGGTTCGCAATATTTGAGGAGATATCATCTGTGGAAGTTAGGTATTTTTTCAGGCTCATAAACAGGTCATCGTGGCATTTGCGCTATAAATTTTTTTTTACGAAGGTTCAGAGTCTGAAATTCATATGGTGCGAAGCTGAAATCCTGAGGAAATTTTTCAAAAAAATTTCAGAGCTTGGTTCGCAATATTTTTGGAGATATGATCTGTGGAAGGTAGTGCTTTTGCAGGCTCCTGAATTGCATCTCAAAGAGGTGATCGTGGGCAAACTTCAATAACTCTCTCTCCGGGCATTGGATTGAAGTGCCGTAAAAAGTGGTCGCAAGTACATAGACTGAAGTTTCTGGGCTATCAATTTCAGAGACAAAGGACAAAACAGTGACACGTGGCAAGTCGTACAAGTTCACTCTACTGAACCAGTCCAGAATTAGGTCATTGTGGGAGATTGGACACAAATTTGTCTTGGAGAATCCAAATCAGGTTAGACCTGTGGAATTCAAAAGAGAATTCAGAGGGCTACTTCAGTACTGAATTTCAGATATTGAAAATCTGAAATAACAGAGATAATACAATTTCAATATCGAGCTCCTCAAAGCAAGTAAAAGGTGTGTATTTTTTTTCCTGAATTGCATAAGTCTTGTTTGAAGAATCAAGTTGAATTCATTGCAAGGGCCTATTGTAGAATAGGTATCAATATTGGATTCTAAAATGGCACCTAAAAAGAATTCAACACCCATTAAGCCTTCAGAAGGCTCTACCATGACTCATGAAGATGAAGAATTGCAACATGATCTATCAAAATTACAAGAGCAAGTGCAACAAATTTCACTCTCGCAAAGAGCAACAAAAATGAAATGGAAGTTTTGAAGAAAGGCGTGGAAGTGAAGATGGACGGTTTGAAGAAAGGCATGGAAGCTAAGATGGATGGCGTGGAAGTGAAGATGGACGGTTTGAAGAAAGGCATGGAAGCTAAGATGGATGACATGGAAGTGGGCATCGAAGCTAAGATGGATGACATGAAAGACAACATGGAAAACATGAAGAATGATCTAAAAGCATACATGGAAGGCTTGATGACAAGCTTAAAACTAGAAATGATTCCTAATGGCGGAAATATAGTAGAAGAACCTCATGATGAGAACAAAATAAATGTTAATCGTGATTTCATAAACTCTAATGTTGGCGGGAAGAACCACCATATTCCAAAATGGATATGAGGAAGTTTGATGGAAAGGATCCTGTAACATGGATACTACAGATGGAGCAATATTTTGATCTCCATAATGTGCAAAACACACAAAAGGTACGCATTGCAACTTTACATTTAGAACAAAATACATTTGTATGGTATCGATGGCTTTGCTCCCGTAAAAAAATTGTCACTTGGTCAATTTTTACGGAGGAAATGATAGCGCATTATGAGGATACAAAGAACAACACCTTCTTTAGCCAATTGATAAATCTCAAACAAAAGGTTTTAGTGGGGCAGCACATTGAGGACTTCCAAAAATTGAATATAAGGGTAACTGATATTCCAGAGGAACACAGGATTGATCTCTTCATAGGCACTTTAAAGGATAACATCCAACATGAAGTTCGCGTTTTGGAACCCGATTCATTGGAGAAGGCATTCAAGTTGGCAAGAAAAGTTGAATGTAAAATTATGGCGACAAGGAAGCCTACCACTCAATTCTATAAAGAAGGAAATGTTGCTACGCCTAGATTTCCACAACCTACAAGGTTGACACCACAACAATTGGAAGAAAAAAGATCAAAAGGGCTTTGCTACAGTTGTGATAGCAAATACACTAAAGGTCATAAGTGTGCTGAGAAGAAATTATTTTACATAGATTGTGAAGAGGAAGAAGAAAATGAACAAGAAGAGGATATACACCAGGAACCAGCCCCAGAAGAGGAAGAAATGAATCCAACCATATCGTGTAATGCACTGGCAGGAATTACCACTCATCAAACTCTCAAGATAAAAGGACAAATCAAGAAGAGAAAGGTAATAGTGTTGATTGATTCAGGTAGCACCCATAATTTTATTCATTGTAAGGTAGCCAAGGAATTAAATTGCTTCCTATACCCAGCACCTGAATGTCAAGTGATGGTTGCAAATGGAGGAACTATAAATTGCTCTGGAAAATGCAATAACATCAAGCTAACCATGGGGGAATATGTGTTTACTAGTCCAATGCTTTCCATTCCTATGGGAGGTGCTGATGTTGTACTAGGAGTACAATGGTTACAATCTTTGGGGACGGTAGCTTTTAATTTTCAAGAACTTTCTTGAAATTTTTTTTAGAAGGAAAGGAAGTCGAATTATGGGGTATTGAAGGGAAGCTGGGAAAGATAATAAGCTCTAATGGCATGACAAAGCTTCTAAAGAAAGAACAACGAGGCGTAATTGCACAATTATGCTCACTAGAAGTTCCAACATCAAAATCATCTATTTCTGCAGATCTCCAACAAGTCTTGGAGAATCATTCCAAGGTGTTTGAAACTCCAAAGGACTCCCACCTATTCGTGATCATGATCATGCTATTCATTTGATTCCAGGAAGTGTTCCTCCAAACATCAGGCCTTATAGATATCCTTACTTCCAAAAGAGCGAAATTGAACGTATAATTGCAGAAATGTTAGAGGCGGGTATAATTCAACCTAGTCAAAGTTCTTTCTCTGCTCCCGTAGTATTGGTACACAAGAAGGATGGATCATGGCGAATGTGTCCAGATTATAGTGAGCTCAATAAGCTCACCATTAAAGATAAATTTCCCATTCCTGTGATTGATGAATTATTGGATGAATTACATGGAGCAATTTATTTTACCAAGTTGGATCTTCGTTCAGGATATCATCAAATTAGAATGAAGACTGAAGATATTCCAAAAATAGCATTTTGAACTCATGAGGGTCATTATGAATTTTTGGTCATGCCTTTTAGCCTTACCAATGCACCTTCTACATTTCAAGGGTTGATGAATTCCATTTTCAAACCCTTCCTTAGAAAATTTGTGCTAGTATTTTTTGATGATATACTAATCTATAGCAGGTCTTGGAAGGATCATGCTGAACATGTTGACAGGGTGCTCAAACTATTGCAGGAGAAACAATTATATGCAAAAACATCCAAATGTTTCTTTGGAGTACAAGAGGTGGAATATCTGGGTCATATTATATCTCACGAGGGTGTTAAAGTAGACCCTAACAAAATTAAAGCCATTAAGGAATGGAAAGTCCCTAAGACGATAAAGCAGTTGCGAGGATTTCTCGGGTTAACAGGCTATTATCGTAAGTTTGTTAAGAATTATGGAAGAATAGCAGCACCTCTAACAACATTATTGAAGAAAGATGCATTTTCATGGACTCCCGAAGCAACTAAGGCCTTTGAACATCTTAAAGAGGCAATGTGCCTAGCACCGGTCTTAGCTACGCCAGACTTCACAAAAACCTTTATTGTGGAATGTGATGCCTCAGGAAATGGAATTGGTGCAGTTTTAATGCAGGAAGGAAGACCCATTGCCTTTGAAAGTCGTCCAATCAAAGGAAAGTATTTACAGAAACCTATTTATGAGAAGGAAATGTTAGCAATACTGCATGCACTAAAGAAATGGCGAACTTACCTAATGGGAAGACACTTCAAGGTAAAACTGATCATGATAGTCTTAAACACTTTTTGGAACAAAGACTATCTTCAGAAGAGCAGCAAAAATGGGTCACAAAGATGTTGGGTTATGACTTTGAAATAATCTACAAAAAAGGAAAGCTTAATGTTGCTGCAGATGCACTCTCAAGAAAGAATGAAGAGGTGGAAGCATTGCTTTGTGCCATTTCTATTATCCAACCAGATTGGATAACCGAGGCAAGAGATGAATGGAAGAAGGACAAAGATGTATGGACACTCATTCAAAAGTTGCAGCAAGATCCTAGTACATCTGATACATTTAGTTGGAAAATGATTCCTTATGGTACAAAGATCGCTTATATCTTTGTAAGAATTCCCAACTAAAACAAAAGATTCTTCTGGAATTGCACACTTCTCATTTAGGAGGACACTCAGGATTTTTAAAAACTTACCACAGGGTGAAGAAAGAATTTTTTTGGGATGGCCTTAAATCTGATATTCAAAATTTTGTGGCAGAATGTTTGGTTTTCCAGCAGAATAAAGTTGAGACAATTAAGACTCCGAGACTTCTACAACCTTTATCCATTCCAAGTCAACGTTGGGAGGAGATTTCAATGGATTTTATCACAGGTTTACCTAAGTCCGAAGGAAAGAGTGTCATCATGGTGGTAGTTGATAGAATTACCAAGTATGCACACTTTGTGCATTATCTCATCCATTTAAAGCAAGTACAGTTGCTACTACATTTATGGATAGAATTCAAAAGCTACATGGAAGCCCAAGGGTTATTGTGAGCGACAGAGATCTCATTTTTACTAGAAATTTTTGGACGGAGTTATTTTCTTGTTTGGGTAC